>CP092877.1:60490144-60614818 GCA_030710605.1 Cordylochernes scorpioides | reverse complement strand
ACTCTGGACATCATTGGAGGTGAGTCGTATTTTACTTTCTGCAATAGTGGTGGTGTCTAGTCCACTCCATGGAAAGGGGGTGCTATTGCCCCGTTAGTCAGTCACATTTCAGAGTTTCCTGTTCACGGTTACCGTAACGGCTCGGGGCTCACGACACCGTACTTCGCCCTACAGGGCAATCCCTTACTTGTGCTCATTCTCCCGTCCACCATGTAGAGGAGGGGTTTGGATTTCTACAGTGTCATAATATATGGCACTATATTCTAATAATGAACAAATATTTATATTTTAGAGTCAGAAAAAAATAAAGATCAAAGTCTTATGATTGTGAATACCGTAGCTATAAAATGTGCTTTGGGTTTGGGAAAGACGGCTGTGTATTGGTACAAATGAGATGCCGACACACTGAACAATCTCCTCGTGTCGCGCCAGCACGTATTTTCTAGGGCAATATCCTTCCTTGTCACTTTTAGCCTCTAGAGTATCTTATCCTCTCTTCATTTTATTATAACATATTTTATATCTGTTTTTTCACACGATTTTTTTTTTTACTTTTATAGGTATTTTTAAGTTGCAAAAACACTGGAAAGTTATATACTGATAAATTGACAAATTTCCCAGCGGTTTTGACACTTAAATATCCGTATACCGAAAAAATTTTGAAAAATAGATATAAAATAATATATTAAAAACAAAATTGGCATTTCCTGACCTCTCATATTATCATTTTAGAAGGCAGAGCGCCATCTGATGGAACAAAAATCAACTAAACGTTGATTTAGCTTGTTCCAAAAATATTAGGCTAACCCAATAATAATATATGTAGTGATCAAGCAGGCCTTTACAAGAAGTTTTCCATTGCTAAAGTGAAAGAGAATCTTTTAAAATATATTTTGGAATAGAGATTTTAAAAATGCTTGCACTAATAGTTGTGAAATTCAATCACATATGACGCTCTATGTCTTTGTATTAATAACATTTTATTGATTTTTTTCAGAGACAATTATGGGGACCAATCTAGGCTGTATGGAAGATGGCAATTCGGAGTACGTTATACATACCAAAACGTAAGTTGTTATATGAAATAGTATATTTTTTATAAATTATTTATAAATGTTGTGATGTAGTTTATTCTGTAGGATGACTATAATGTGGTTGATTAAATGCAGTCGTTGTGGCCTTAATGTTCAGAGTGGTTTCAGGCGTGAATGTGATAGCACAAAAAGAACGAGGTATGTTGGATGTTCCCTTAGAAAAGGCGAGATAGAGAGTGAATACAGCCGTTCTTATCTATTTTTGAGGAAAGGGAGAGGACTCCCCTGGGAATCCGACTATGTTTTTAACGGACCGACGGTGTAATCGGAGACCTTCCTCCTGTCTGGCACCGGCTGTTGTCAGTAATATAATTATGAGGCAGTGGGGAGATATCATTAACATGTTCAAAGGATTTGAAACACCTAAAACTATTATAATATACTTTAAATACCTTTTCTCAAGGTACACCCTCAAAGAATGAGGGAAATGCCTGTCTACAAGGCCCTATCTCCTAGGAAAAGAAATCTATCTACATTGTATTTCCTTGTGGCCATAGGTAGAAACACCTTCAGGAGGGGCCAAGTAAGCAAAGACCGAGATAAGTCTCAAACTCCATCCTAAAATGGAGAAGGACACTCACTAATCCTTGAAGCTGAAACTTATTCTTAAGGCGAATAAACCTACAGTTAATGACAAAGAAAAACCAATGCCTTGTTTGTCACGTGAAAATCCTCAAAGAATGGATTAATTGGACCAAGGCAAAGTCTTGACAAAAGGATTAATCACCTTGGAGAACAATGATTGAGGAGGCACATCAGTCTTCTAATAGATTCACCTGAAATAATAAAATATCATGTTTTATTTTTAATATTTCTTGTTAGCGTCCACCGAAAATTTCATGTTGTACAAGAGAAAAGTGGGTTCTTCTAAACAACAACAAAAAGAAAGAGAGTAAAACTTGTTGAAAGCATGGATAATAAAGGACATAATTTCGTCTTAAGTCTTCTGATACGTATTTGCATACTAGCCGAATGACCCGGGCAACGCCCGTGTTTTACCCGATTGAATGTTTTTATTCAAATACTATTTGTTACAATTATAAATTGGCGCCTTTTAAATAATTGCATATATTAGTTAATAACTATAGCCTATGTGCTTTATCTGTCTATGTACTGTTGGCTTCCGTAGGCGTCGCTTACTGGGAAATAGAAAGAAATTCCATTTAGTTATTAACTAATATATGCATTTATTTAAGGAGCGACCCGCTCCAACACAATAGTTACAAAAACCAAAAAGCGAGTGGGGGGGGGGGGGGGGCAAAGTCAAAAACAAAGTGTCTCGCGTAGTGGTGGCGTGTTCGTAGCCAACCAATAGGAGAGCGCCATTCCAAAAAAAAAAAAGCAAACGGTGACAGAGATGACGCTCGTAACTGTATATAGAATATCGTAGCTATGTCAATTGATGTTCTACTGAGACATTCTGTTAATCCCTTAGCTCGATTACTTGTGTTGTCTGGATTATTGTAACTCTCAAAAATATTTTCACAAATTGAAAGCCGAGCTTCTTGTTGCTCTAAATGTTTACAAGTTAAAGGCAAACCGAGCTGCTACTCAAACCATATTCAAATCTTCGTTTATCATTTATTGCACCAACCTGTACGTTATCTCTAATCACGTGCTTATCTCCCTGATTGTGTCATTCTAAGGGTTATTCACTTCTGATTTGTTTTATATTCACCCGGTTTCTAATGATGCACGGTTGACCAGGTCGAATTTCTTCAAAGGGGTTTGTCTTTGCAATTTAAAATTTGTCAGTCTACAATTGAAAATTGTTGTTGACACACTTTAAAATGTTACAACACCTTGATTAAGGTTGGCGTTCAGCCAACTGAAATATTGGTAAAATAAATGATATTTTGATCCAATATATGCCTTTTTGATTAAAAATACAAACAATTAAAAACGTTTAATGCATTTCTTTTAACGGGCAACCCCAAAAAATCAGACCATTGTGCCCTTTTATCTGCAATAACTGTATCAAAGTGTCAGCTCCTGTCCTAACCCTGTGGTCCTGAGCTATAATTTGACTATGCAAATTGACGCAGGGCTTGCAACGCCGCGGTTACCCGGCAGCTCCAGCCACTCTATAATCTCGACATCTTCAACCTCACCACTCTCAGCAGGAATTATAAATCCAGTATCTCCTACCTCAGGTCCTACACACGAAAGGTAAACCTGTTGTTGCATATATTTATGTGGGATGGTTGCGTACGTGTTGGTGTGGATTGTGGAAAAGCCGCTGATAAGATTATAATTATTTTTTAAATTATAAATTAATCTATTTAAAGCCAGAAATATATAAAGAGAAAAGAAGTAACGGCCGTTGGAAGCAAGCCTTGTTGTTGACGACGCGCGTGGCCAGAGTCCCGGATGCCGCCTGGGCATGCGTAGTGAGGTGTTCTCTCAGCTCGCGGTTGCCGAGGCCGTCACACTGCCCCTATGTATAGTGAAGCTTTGTCTCAGTTCGCGCTCGCTGAAGCAAAGTGTGGGCGCCACATATAGATTAATATCCATTGGCACACTATTAATACAATGGGTACTTTTATTTTATTGTTAACAATTTAATAGCATATTTAACATACATATACATCCATGGATAAAACTTGAGCGAGTTTTTCCTTTTAGCATGTATATCGGGATTCAGACAATAATTCTGAAATATATTACAGTGAATTTTATTGAAAACACACGAGAAAAACAAGTGTGAACAAAATTGCCTCCGTCTCCTTAAAAAATAAGAGGACTGGCGACATCAAAATATAAAACTTCCTTAAATTCTGTATATGAGTGTATATTTAATTAAATGAATCACTCAGATTGAATATAAATACCTGATTGCATATTTTCCTGAATTCGTACAACACAATAGTATATATATATGATGGCATATATATCTAATTGTATACTTAGTCTAATACACATATATTCCAATGCACTGAAACCCGCTTCTTAATTGCATACAAGTCTACTTGATTGCATATAAATCAATTTAATTGCATATCTAACTGATAGCATATGCAAATTTGTTTACATATGGTGGAATCCAGGTAATAGAAGGGCGTAAGTCCGAGCTGGTCCAGAACCCGGCGTTGCTAGGGACCGTGGACCCAGAGTCCATGACAAACCTGAACAACAAGAAGCCGTTCCTGGACTTGCTACTGTACCACCATATGGTGACAGGGGAGTTGACACTGGAGGACATTGAGGACGAGGTCAACACCTTCCTCTTCGAGGTACTTTCCTGTCACATATGTCCTGTCTTCTTCTGTCCTTTCTTACTGCTCTGATGTGTTGATTTGTTTTGTTTAATAGATGGTTGGGACACTCAACGCCTACACGTGTTATCCTTTATTTATAAGTCTTTTATTTAATTTGATGTTGATAATATCCAAAATGTTTCTCTTCGAGGTAACTTCCTGTCACATATGTTCTGTCTTCTTCTTCTGTCCTTTTTTACTGCTGTGATGTGTTGACTTGTTTGGTTTAATAGAAGGTTGGGACACTCAACACTTTCTTCGAGGTAACTTCCTGTCACATGTCCTGTCTTCTTCTTCTGTCCTTTCTTACTGCTGTGATGTGTTGACTTGTTTGGTTTAATAGAAGGTTGGGACACTCAACACTTTCTTCGAGGTAACTTCCTGTCACATATGTCCTGTCTTCTTCTTCTGTCCTTTCTTACTGCTGTGATGTGTTGACTTGTTTGGTTTAATAGAAGGTTTGGACACTCAACACTTTCTTCGAGGTAACTTCCTGCCACATATGTCCTGTCTTCTTCTTCTGTCCTTTCTTACTGCTCTGATGTGTTGACTTGTTTGGTTTAATAGAAGGTTGGGACACTCAACACTTTCTTCGAGGTAACTTCCTGTCACATATGTCCTGTCTTCTTCTTCTGTCCTTTCTTACTGCTGTGATGTGTTGACTTGTTTGATTTAATAGAAGGTTGGAACACTCAACACTTTCTTCGAGGTAACTTCCTGTCACATATGTCCTGTCTTCTTCTTCTGTTCTTTCTTACTGCTGTGATGTGTTGACTTGTTTGGTTTAATAGAAGGTTGGAACACTCAACACTTTCTTCGAGGTAACTTCCTGCCACATATGTCCTGTCTTCTTCTTCTGTCCTTTCTTACTGCTCTGATGTGTTGACTTGTTTGGTTTAATAGATGGTTGAGACACTCAACGCCTACACGTGTTATTAATTATTTATAAGTCACTTATTTGTTTCCTTTTTATTTCATTATAATAATAAATACATGCTGCATTTATGCATTTGCCTTTCTTCCGGAACCCATGTTTCACAGGGACAAAAAATAAAAGGTCCATTTTATGTCGTCCATTATTTGATCCGTCTCAATAAAATGATGTTTTGTGTCAACATAGGATTTCTACGGAGTCTAAGAGTTATTAGGACTTTTTATATGGAAGAAGGTGGCGTTACAAGATGGTAGATTGGGTGTATGTTCAGGGCCATGACACCACGGCCTCTGGACTTTCCTTCACCATCTACCTGCTGGGACTCCACCCTGACATCCAGGAGAAAGTCCGGTCCGAGGTTCTGGAACATCTAGGTCCGTTGGAGCAGCCAATGACACCTGAAGGTCTCAAAGAGCTCCGATATCTTGAGATGGTTATCAAGGTAGATATTTCACATTATATCTTCTTTGCCCTCTTAAGACAATACAGTAGAACTTTCATGAGAACCAACCTGAGAATATCTCGGCCTCTTCTAGATGTGGTCTCTCTCTAGAGGTTGGATTATATCATGTTGTCATTTTTTATTTTTATTGATGATCACTCTCTCTAGAGGTTGGAATACGTCAGGTTGTAATTTTTATTATTGATGATCACTCAGAGAGGTATTCGATCATAGAAGGTTTGCTGTAGGGGGTCGGTGGAAGGATGGTCTAAACCGTTGGTTTTCGTCCCGCTACGACCCGGGTTCGATTCCCGCATTGGGCCCTCTTTTTCTGAATAAAAAAAATTCCCCAATGACCCCCGATACTTGCAAAAGTCCAACCCCACAAGCGAGTGCAAGTAACCAAACGGGTCTCTGGCACATTTGTAAGTGCAAAGTCAAACTGCTTTTCACATGTGTAGACATGTGGTGCACTTACAGTAAAAGCAGTTGCCTACTACTACCCACATGATTATCATGGCCTGTACCACGTGTACTAGATATAAGCAAAAAAAATGTTTGCTGTTAAACGTATCAAATATTTATCGTATAGTAAAAATTTTGAAGGGACATTTGGAAAATTTCTTTTCCATTCTGAGCACCTATGATATTTTCACCTTGTGACGCGCTGGTCATCAAACATGAATGTGTCTCGCTAAATCTCCCGGGTTGACCAGTATCAATTTTGCTTCTCAGAACATGGTGAAAGTCAAGGTTTAGCTGACTCATCTCTCGGCCAGAGCTCCTTCAAAGTCGTCCGTCTTCTCACCAAGAGGCATTTTCCATTATCTGACGGCTGCCTGTAGTCCTGATTTTTTTCTGTGTGTTTTGAGGATCATTCGATATCCTTCACGTCATCAGCAAGATTTGCTGTTTACGTTTACTTTGTAGATCTAGTTATCAATATATCTGGAGATTTTCCGTCAAAATTAATCGAAATCTGCAGGAGGGGAGAAGTCGCCATATCTTTATTTGATTATCTCATATCGTTAATATTTGTGTGTATCATATTTGCATATATCTCTTTCATAATAAGGTATTCCATGATTGAATAGATGGCATTAAAAGATTTCGTTGGGGGTTGGTGGAAGGGTGGTCTAACCGTTGGTTTTCGACCGCGATCAGGGATCGAATCCCGCATTGGACACTTTTTTTAAAATTAAAAAATGCTCCAATCCCCCCGATTCTTGTAAACGTCGACCCCATCAGGAGTGAAATGTGTAGGCACCACATGTGTAGATTTGTGATGCACTTACAGTAAAAGCAGTTGCCAACTTCTACCCCCCATGATTATCTTGGCCTGCACCACGTATACTAGGGATAATTTTAAAAACTGATTTCGTAACTATTTGAATTCGTTATAGAGAGACTTATAATTTTGTTTATTAAAAGAAATTGTGAATTTTTGAACTTTTTTGGTGTCCAGGAGAGTATGCGACTCTATCCTCCAGTCATGCATTTCTCCCGTCAACTTCAATCCGACATCGAGCTAGGTAAATCCCTATATTTAGGTATCATTCAAAGAAAATATTTTATCTTTTTTTTTTAGGAGGAAAGAAGATCCCCAAAGGAGTTGTCATCGCAGTTTCCCCAACAGGCTTCCATTATAATCCCACCTATTTCCCCAGCCCTGAGATCTTCGACCCTGAACGCTTCAATTTGGAGAACTCCAAGAAACGTCATCCTTTTGCCTACATTCCTTTCTCTGTGGGACCACGCAACTGCATCGGTACTTTTACCTTAATTTAACTATGATAAACGACACAAAAATGTCGCCTTTTTAGAGTTTGCTAGTGATAATCCAACTTTTGCTAATGGACATACATGTTGAGTCCACAAACAGGAATTTAGCCATTGATGATGGGCATACATGTTGATTCAGCAAAGAGAAATTCCTTAAATTGATGGTGGATGGTGATTTTATACTGCCCTTACTGAAATGATACAAATATTGGTGAAACATCCCAACAGTTTTGCCATTTTAAATTCCATTTTTATTGATTAAAAATCTATTAAAATAAATACCTATTTGAAAAATAGGCGTTTTTTAATCAATAAATATGACAAAATTTGAAAATTATCCCGCATGTGTTTCTTTTGAACGAAAAATCGAAATTTATTTTTAGGAGAAATAACGCTTTTTCTACCCTTAGGGATGAAGTATGAAAGGATGATTTGTGAAGAGTAATGATAAACGGAAAAATAAATAAAGTATCCAGGGATGGGAATCGAACCCACAGTGTTCCGCTTACCAGGCAGATGCCATGTCCACTAGGCTACCCTGGACATATTTTTGCGTTCGTAAATATTATAGAAACAAGTGTATATTTCTCCTAAAATAAATTTCGATTTTTCGTTCAAAAGAAACACATGTGGAATAATTTTCAAATGTCGTTCTACAATCATAAGCCGCATTATATTGTATTATAAATATATATATATATAAAGAGACAAGGGTCGCCTTTCTCGTCAAAATAGACGTCTAAAACCAGACGCCATCTATTGACCGTCGCCGCAACTAGCGGCCTCGGGTCGGTGACAAAGCCACAACACCAGCTTTGGCAAACTGAAAAGCGTCCACCTAGAGACCATGGTTTCGGGCTAATGGCCCTCGTCAGTCTAGGGCGGCCTTTATTCCATGAGATCCACAAGGGATCTAATGGAATCTTGACAATCTGCCAAAGAGGTGTTTAGCTGGCAAAGTGGCCTCTAGGTGGACGCTTTTCAGTTTGCCAAAGCTGGTGTTGTGGCTTTGTCACCGACCCGAGGCGGCTAGTTGCGGCGACGGTCAATAGATGACGTCTGGTTTTAGACGTCTATTTTGACGGGAGAGGCGACCCTTATCTCTTTAGATCAATTTCCTACCGGCAAAATTTCCATCTATATATATATGTCATAATTTGTATATAATTAAATGCAACCCCGACCCACTATGTATGTACCATGTATGATTTTCGAAGACTTAATAAAGAACAAGGTAACTGGAGGGAAGCAAGTAGCATTAAGATATAGGAAGTAGACCTAAGGCTGGCCCGACTATTCTGGGCACCCCTGTGTCAATATTGCAGGGGCAGAGACCGGACGTCTCTAGTGACCGCAGAAGTTATTTTAGTCAAGATACACTCAATACTTCCTGACAAAACAGGACGTCTCTAATGACCAGAAGTTATAAATGTTAAAGCTAGCATTCAATACTTCCTGACAAAGCAGGATGTATTTTGATAGCCGCGGAAGTAAATAAAGTCAAATAAACACGAGACTTCCTGACCCAAGCCGGGCGTAACTAATATCAAAGGAAACCGCGGGCCAATCAAAAGACAGTACCTTAAGTAGGTCAACCAATAGGAAAAGATCATGTGACATCTCTCGACCAATCAGAGAGAAACTGAGGCTTGGTGTTAAATCGGAAACAAGATGAGTAGTTACGCTTGAGCTCTCATAGGAACAACACCTACAGGGTTCACTGGCTCTCGCCGAGTTCGGACAGTGCTCCTTCGCTTCCAACAAGGTAATGTCTGCTCACTAGAGACCTCTCTCTCCGCTCATTTCATCTGAATCCAATCATCGCCATGTGATCAATTAATTAATAAGTCAAATCGCTCAACTCTTCTCAAGCTTTCTTCCCTCCAATCCAGTTGCCTTTTATTTTCAAACCTCATCATGTGTCCTGATTATTCCTAACTGTATGCTGCAACTTCCACTCAAACGACTGCGCTTCAATCAAATCTCACCATTCGCATCCAACAATAAGAAACCCCGCAACGATATTGCCACAGAACGGTTAAGTCGACAGGATAAAGATTATAGAGCTTAATCAGGATAAAGATTATAGAGCTTAATCAGGATAAAGATTATGGAAATTAGCCCAGGCACCAGCAAAACAAAAGGCAATGACAAACCAAGAAAGAACAAACTGGCAACGAGCGGAAAGAAACTGACAACGAACGAAGCGACAAGACACACCCTGGCGACGGTAATTTTAGAACTGACCGCCGCGCTACAAGGGGCAAGATCCACGCAACTGGAAGCGGTCTTCCGGAGCGCCACCCACGGGGCTACCGACGCCCGCACCGCCGGTACGTGTCCGAACAACCTGACACCCACCGAGGAGTCGCCCCCGCCATGCCGTACCCGTGCACCCGGAAGCAAGCCACGCGACACGGGCCCAGTGTACCGACAACGCGGTCCACTCGAATGGAAGCAGTACAAATGACTAAATTTCCCTTTCAATTGCGCGGACAGTGTAAGCAGTCCCGACCCGGTCCAACAGATATTCCAAGCCAGCCACACCAAGCCGAAGATGCCACAGTGGAGACTTTTCGAGACTAAGGTAGGCAATCCACCCAATGACACCATCAAATTGACTTTGGACTTGTATCTGACCCAGGACCTACCATGTACCTTTCTAATTGAACCAGACGCAGGTTCGAACATATTGCCGTATCATTTATACAATAGATTAAAAGCACAACTTCCCAACTTAAGTATTAAAAAACCTTCCCTTGATCTATCCACCCTAAATAGTTTTACGAAAATAATAGGACATTTAACTTTCCCTCTGACAATAGGCCAAATAACCCGTAGAGAAAACTTCCACGTGGTAAATGCATCCTTGCCATTTGGAGTCCTTACCTTAAGAACCCTTTATCAATATAAATTAAAACTAAATTATAATCGCGGCACTATTTTCCAACTTGGCGTCCCATTGTCTAATACTATCTACCACTTTAAACATGTGTCAAATGAATGCAAGCACGGGCTAGGCCAAAACCTGTCCCAAAGGACTCGCACAGCACCCAAAGCTTTCACACATGGAAACCCTTGCCTGCATTCATTGCCCAAACCCCAAATATTTACATGCCACCATTCTAATCTCACACCACGCAACTTTTCACTTAACCCAATTGCCAATACTTTATGCCCACCACATATAAAGCCACCACGACTCCAACCTACAATTCCAATAATGCCCAAAAAAGTGTCCGTACACCGACACAGTTCACCCACTTACCACACAAAATCCACACATGACCATACTTCGCAACGCCATAAACACGCAAATGTACCTCACAACATACACGCACCCATACGCCACCACGCAACAAACACGCACAACCCGCACAACAAACGCAACACGCACGCCAAAAGACAACAACAACAAACAAGCGCATGCACAACCGTTAAGAATAATACAATCATCCGTCTACACAAAACATAGAAAAAATTCACGCCACCAAACAACCACACAATCGAAAAACATTACGATCTTTCCTAAAAGCTGTGAACGTCTTTAAAGAGTTCATTCCGGACCACGCCCGCTTGCGGACACCACTTGTCAACCTTCTAAAAAAGGATGTCGTGTGGGTCTGGGATGACGAATGCCAGAAAGCGTTCACTAACCTGAAAGAAAACCTTACCACACACCCCACATTACACCTTTACCAGGAAGGTCTGCCATGCCAGGTGTACTGTAACACCTCAACATTCAGCATTACAGGCGTTCTTAAACAAGTCTACCCTGATGGGAAGACATACACCGTTCAACATTTCAGCCGATCTCTACGTAGTCACGAGCGAAATTATTCAGACTTGGAACTACAATGCCTAGCCATTGTGGAAAGTGTGGATAATTTCCGCACCTGTCTAAATGGCAGAAAGTTTACAATATTTTCTGACCATCCCGCATTGCAGTGGTTGAAAGAGATCAAAGCTCCGTCAGGCAGATTGTTTCGATGGAGGTTAAGATTGTCAAGATACGAATATGAGGTCCGTAGCATAAATAGAGTACAACAATATGAAACGGGCGTTGGAACTCGTATCCCATTTTGTGGCTTTCTAGATGCGCCACTCATACAGAGCCAACAGTCTTCTCCACCAGGAAAATCTCGCGTGACTATGGATCACAATAAACTGCGCACCGTCTCCCGAAAAGGAGTACTTAAAACTATAGTCCCAAGTTCACTTACAACCAGACTTCTTAATCCGTACATACTCAACACCACCACCCAAACATCTCCAAGATGACGAGACTCATCTCGTCACAATATTATTGGCAGAACATGACACAAGACATCGCAAAACAGGTAAAAACCTGCCCCACCTGCCGATTCGCTAGAAGAATCGATGAATACAACCAACCTTCACGTAAAAATACCGACACAGGCACCAAAGCAAAACAAAATTCGTACATAAAGCACAACCCCAATTACACGTTTCCTTTCAAACATTTAACACCCGAATTATTCCCAACAGAGTCATTAAGGTTCAAACCCACCAGCAGCGAACCTTTCAAGCATTTAGACCCTGCCATTTTTGCAACAAGACGATTTACATCACTCTTCCCCGATGTTAAAAACTGCAAACCTGACAACCAACTCAATCATATCACACCACCCCCTAAAGATATCAAACGGGAGAACGGCGAACCTACCAATCATTCAAATTCTACAATTCATAAGGTTCAAGCAAATATTTCAGAGTCCCCAGTTACAAAAATGTGGACGAACATGGGGCAATATCCTATCTTTCATCTGATTTTTATCCTTTGTTTATTAGTTCTACCGTACAACTGTATCCCAATTTTAGTCATTAATTACCTGTTTATCTATGCCATGCCCGCTCAGAAAATCTTCGAACTACAAGAGGTAGTTTTTAATCTAGGACAAGCAGTTTTTAATTTTGGACAAGCATTTATAAAACTTCTCCTAATTTTAGGAACCATCCTCGCAGAAAATCTAAATAAACTCCGAAGAGATAGCAGTAACTGAAAAGATGACCAAACAATGTCGGAGAAATCACGCTCCAAAAACAAGATCTGAGCCGCACCAAAAATAAATAGACGGCAGGAAACGAGAATTTTGAGACACCACGACAGGAAGTGTAGTCCGCAGCGTTAAATTCGGCCTCTGTAAACAAAGCGGAGCGCCTTCGTCCGATCTCCAATTTCCCTCCCTCTCGTTTGCCCGACACACCCCACTTCCGTATCTCTAATTACAATGAGAAGATCCCCTATTGAGGTCGACTGGGAACCTCACTATGCCACCGGTTTTGATTCCAGTTCGAGTCTACATATCGAATTTTACCACCCAATTACACATCCACGAAACAACACCTAGAACTAGCTCACACATCTCTTACACAACCGACTTCTAACATTTTTCACAACACACACACAAAGACAAAAAATTACACATAAAGGTTATATAGATTTCCATGTCTCCTGTACACACAGCATAAACGCACTTGAGGGCTAGAATCACGTTTTTCACCTAAGTGTCACCACAGATGAGACAAAAAATTTATAGGGCATAATTGAGCAAGTAAAACATTTATAGGGCAAAATGGAGCAACCAATACATGTAGATCAGGGCATGTAGATACCAAAGGGTTCCAACCAATACACCTTATTTTTCATATCAATCATTTTCATTATTTTCTCTCAATTAAAATTTAAATATTTAATCAATTTATCAATTTATTCAATTTATTAGCACTTTTAATCATCAATTATCATTTTTTTTTGTCCCAATTAATTTATATTATCATTTTCATTTATCAATTATCATTCTATTTACCACTTAGCTTATATTACCACAACTCAATTATCAACGAAAACCCACTGGTTTTCGATTAAACTAAAAACATTAAATCACCCTTTGTTGTTGAAACCTTTTTATTTTTCATTTTTTTTTTTTTTTTTTAAACGCTCAACTTTGATTTCGTTCAACTCTTATTTTTATTTTTATTTTGATTTCTCAAAAGACCTTATGAAATTTCCTCGAATTCCTTTCCAAAATTCAAGCAAAAAAGTAATTAGGCATTTTTTCCTTTTTTTTTTTTTACCATTCAACCAAGCACTCAACTTTGATTTCGCTCAAAAAACTTTTATTTTATTTTTATTTTTGATTTCTCAAAAGACCTAATAGAATTCCTTCGATTTCATTCCCAATTTCGAGCTAGAATATGGTTAGGCATTTTTCTTTTTTTTTCTCACCATTCAACCAAACACATTCAATTTTGATTTCATTCAACTACTCTTATTTTATTTTGTTTTGATTTCAAAGCGCCTTATGAAATTTCCTCGATTTCTTTTCTCAAAAGTCGAGCAAAAAAGTAACTAAGCAGTTGTCTTTGTCATCATGCAACAAAATATTTTTCTTTTTCAACCAAACACATTCAATTTTGATTTCATTCAACTATTTTTATATTATTTTTATTTGATTTCAAAAGCCTTAATAGAACTCCCTCGATATCATTTCTTATCTCGAGTAGAAGTCGTTTAGGCGCATTTTCTTTTTGCCCACTATGTACCATAACATTCATTGATTTCTTACAATTAAAAAATTTTTTGATTTCTATTAATTATACTCAACCTATATCATCAACCCCATTCTATCTTACTTTTATGTCACCAGCAATGCTTGTATATAGCCCCTCAATACCCACAACTAATTTTCCCACAAAATTATTTTTCATTTTACAGAATTCTCTCAGGCTAACCCCTTCTTGAATTCTTCACATGTAGGGGGCGCATCTGTCATAATTTGTACATAATTAAATGCAACCCCGACCCACTATGTATGTACCATGTATGATTTTCGAAGACTTAATAAAGAACAAGGTAACTGGAGGGAAGCAAGTAGCATTAAGATATAGGAAGTAGTGTTGGCTTCCGTAGGCGTTTCTTACTGGGAAAAAGAAAGAGAGGATCCAATGAAATAATTTAGTAGTGTTTATTAGAACAAAAACCATGATAGTGAACAACAAATATAACAGAGAGTACCGTCGTCTTCCGGGTATTCCTTCTACTGGGGAGCTCGGATTCTATATTCTGTGCGTTTATAATCTGTTTATCTGTGGCTCTCTGGTCGGGATGGCGCCTACATTCGGCCATTCCTGGATTTCAATCGTCCTCGATTGAACCTTGCGTTGCAGGAACGTCGTGGGTTGCGTCGGGGGGTATCTTCTACTTCTGGCTCCTCGTCCGGACTTTCTTCTGTAGCTGTAGTCGTTAACTCTATTTTGTTCTCCTACTGTCCTATCACACGGGTCCTTTCGAAAGATCTGGATCAGGTCTCTCAATTCAGGGTCTGAATGCTGAATCATCAAGATTTGTTCTTCCAGTGTGATTGTGAGGCACACTTCAAGGTTTTTCTCCACGATTTCCTCCATCGTGTCTCTAGGGTCGTCGACTGGAGCTCTACTCATTCCGTCTACGTGGGCCATCTTCTCCCCTGGTTTATGTCGAATTTCGAAATCGTATTCCTGAATCAGATTGTACCATCGCGCTATCTGAGGATTTGTAGTCTTCTTCGCGTTTATGTAGACCAGTGCTTGGCAATCTGTAACCACTGTAAACTTGATTCCTACGAGGAACTGACGTAGTCGATCCAAGGTCCACACTATCGCCATCAGCTCCAATTTGCTTGAGTGGTACATCTTCTCGGCCTCTGTTGTCTTCTTGCTCACACAGTAGACCAAGCGCCATTTGCCGTCTTCGTCCATCTGTAGCACCATTCCTGCTAATCCCTCAGCACTCGCATCGCAATGTACTTCTGTCTTGAGTTCAGGGTTGTAATGAGCTAGTACCGGATATTCGACCAGATCCTTTCGTAGTCCTCCAAATGACCTTCGCTGTTCTTCCTTCCATTCAAATTGTGAACCTTTCTTCGTAAGTCTGCTTAGCGGTTCTGCTTTCCTCGCGAAGTCCTTTACAAATCGTCTGAAGAAGTTCGTCAGTCCCAGAAAGCGTCGTATGTCGTGGACATTCTTGGGTTCTGGAAATTCTTCTATCGCCTTGATCTTTCTTGGGCCTGGCTTAAGTCCGCCTGTACTGATGACATACCCTAAGAACTCAACTTCCCTCCTTCCGAACTCACATTTGGAGGGTTTCAGTGTCAACTTCGCTGATCTTATTCTTTCGAGGACTTCCCTCAACCTTTCGATCATCTCCCGCCAATCCTTTGCCGGGATAATCACGTCGTCGAGATAGCAGAATGCCTTCTTGTTCAGCAGCGGACCTAGGACAGTGTGCATCAGTCTTTGGAATTCAGCTGGTGCGTTGGCGAGTCCAAAAATCATCCTTTCGAATTGACCTGTATCATCTGGGGTGATGAATGCTGTCTTTAATTTTGCCTTATCGGTTAGTGGTATCTGCAGATATCCATGCGCCAGATCCAGAGTGGTGAAGAATTTCGCATTCCTTAGGCCTTCCAGAAGGTCGTCTATCCTTGGTAATGGGAACTTGTTCTTAACTGTTTGAATGTTGAGTCTCCTATAATCTACCACCAGACGATGATCTCCAGTTTTCTTCCTCACAAGTAGGACGGGACTAGCGTAGGGTGATCTAGTTTCCGTGACTATTCCATTGTCCTTCCACTCTCTGACAATCTCCCTGATTGCTTCGCGTTCACTTGCAGTCGTCTTATACGGTCTCAGACAGACTGGCTTGCTTCCATCAACCTCCTTAATGTCCATCTTGGTGACATCGGTGCACCCTAATTCCTCCATGCCAAGAGCGAAACAGTCTCTATACTCGTTTACTACATCTAGGATTTCTTGTCTCTCTTTCGAAGTCAGAGAATGATTGACGTTGATGTCCTCAGGCAGTATGGGGCGCTTACGTTTCATTTGGTCTTGTCCTTCCCTCTTCTCTTCATTTTTAGTCTGAAACGAATCCTCTGCGACGTCCAGGTTAACAACAATATCATCAAGGTTTAGTAGTTCAACTCGCCCTACACATTGGTTCTTCCTTACTCTCAACTTGCCCTTGCCAGCTGAGATGATGGGTACGGTCGTCTTTCCATCGACCACTTCCAATAGGGAATCGACACAGGCGTCATCTACTCCTGTGAACAATACATATCCGTCCTTTACCTCGTCTGTGATTGCACTTGTAAAGTTAATGGAGTCGCTCTCCAACTGAACAGTTTCGGTTGCTCTCAGTTCGATGCGACGCGACTTGATTTCTTCTTGCAGATTAGTAAACGGAAATTCGGATGAATAGCCAATATGCAGTTCCTTACCGATTCTCGCGAAGGATACGTAGGGCAGATCTGTCCATGTTCTTCCAATTAGTAGGTCATAGGGTTGGGCATCATCGTTGACAATGAATACAGTGATTTCCCTTCCGACGATGCCATCAATCTCCAGGTCGACTGTCGTCTTCCCAACGGTCCTGGCAGCTGGTGCAGTCTGGTTACCGATGCCGTACAGACTAGTCGAGTCTGGTTCGATGTCGACGCTGATCCTCCTTGCGACCGATTCTCTCATTAGACAACTGCTGCTCCCGGTGTCTATCATTGCCTTCACGGTTTCCTTGTTGTCGATCTTGACATCCTTCAAATATACATCTGGCGGGACAGTCTCCAGTCCTTCGACTTCCAGGTTGGCTACTTTTAGTCCTTCTTTGGGTCTTGTGCAATTCCTTTCCTTGTGTCCCGTTTGACCGCATCCTCGGCATGTCAACGTAGTCCTGGGTGCTGGGCAGTCTCTGGCAATGTGTCCAAACTGATTGCAATTGAAGCACTTCGGTTCTCCCTTGTCGTTTCTGATCGTACGGTTGACCATTCTCCTCAAGGTGTTAGGGTACGTTTCACTGATTTCGTTCCTTGCAGCGTCTTGACCCGAAACATTCGTTCCTTGGTTTAGTCTCTTTAACTTCGCTTTGGTTGGGGAATCTCGCAGATTTCTGCTGAAACGACGGTGGTATGAGGTGTTTCGCATTCCAATGCGGAGGTCCCATCTCGGTGCGAACATTTTCGTACTCGTCCAGTTTATCCGCCAACTCATCTGGGTTGTTTAACTTGGTCCAATCGTCAATGAGATGATTACGCAGCACATTTGGAACTTTTTTTCTTTAGCTGGTTAGTGACGGACAAATCCTTTAGGGCGTCGAAATTTTCCACGTTCATTCCTTCGATCCATTCGTTGAAATATCCTCGCAATTCGAAAGCGAAGTCTCTCCAGGAACCCTTTTGAGATCTCTCGTGCTTCTCGAATTTTTGTCTGAATTGTTCGGGGCTCAACTTGTACCGTTTTAGGAGCAACCTTTTCACGAACCTATAATCGCCGCTTTGTTCTTCTGTTTCCCGAGCGATTAATTGAGTCATTTCGTAAGGTAGCAATCCTAGGAGGCTGAACGCCCATTGGTCTTCATCCAATCCTAGTCGCTTTGCCTGTCTTTCGAAAAGAATTAGGTAAAAACTCAAATCATTGTCCTTCGACTCGTACTTGGGCATCAGTTTACGTATCTCGTAATGTGCGTCATTGCTGGTACTTCGAGACGTATCGTTGTTTCCGCGTGTAGTCTGGATGCGCAGCTTCTCAAGCTCGAATTCCATTACCATTTGTTCTTTTCGTTCCCGTTCTATACGTTCTGCTTGCTCTGTTTGTGCTGTTTGTTCCCGTTCCTCGATCAGAGTCTCCAACAGTTGTTTTGCGAATTCTTCTTCGTAGGATTGGCTATTCAAAATAAGGTGTTTTAAGTCGACGATCCTGCTCTCTGGCGGTACTACCTCGCCGAGTTCATACGCCAACTTGCTCAAATTCGCATTTCCTTACTTTCGCTAAATAAGTCATGTTTTTTTTTTTTTTTTCAAAAGGAAAAATAAACAAGGCAAATTTTTTTTTTTTTTAAATAAACAAATAAAACTGACTAAACCAGATACGTACTGTTTCAATTATTTCTTTCAACGAAATCAACTTTTCTTTGGTAATTTTGAGACAATACTTTTTTTTTAGAATACTGTACTTTACTTTAAAATACTTTCTTTAAAATACTTCACTTTACTTTAAAATACTTTCTTTAAAATACTTCACTTTACTTTAAAATGCTTTCTTTAAAATACTTTCTTTAAAATACTTCACTTTAAAATACTTCACTTTACTTTAAAATGCTTACTTTAAAATACTTCACTTTACTTTAAAATACTTTCTTTAAAATACTTCACTTTAAAATACTTCACTTTACTTTAAAATGCTTACTTTAAAATACTTCACTTTACTTTAAAATGCTTACTTTAAAATACTTTCTTATCGAGATGATTTTGCAATAATATTTTACCGAGGTGACTTGTAATAATACTTTTAGGAATAGGTAATTAAATTTCGTACATACCATGCAACTCCTCTTACGTTGATCGGTCACCGCGCCACGTCCTTCTCGTTTCCAAATTATTCCAGTGAATCTTCAATTTTCTTCAGGACTATCCCACTTCTGAATTTCTGTTGGCTTCCGTAGGCGTTTCTTACTGGGAAAAAGAAAGAGAGGATCCAATGAAATAATTTAGTAGTGTTTATTAGAACAAAAACCATGATAGTGAACAACAAATATAACAGAGAGTACCGTCGTCTTCCGGGTATTCCTTCTACTGGGGAGCTCGGATTCTATATTCTGTGCGTTTATAATCTGTTTATCTGTGGCTCTCTGGTCGGGATGGCGCCTACAGTAGACCTAAGGCTGGCCCGACTATTCTGGGCACCCCTGTGTCAATATTGCAGGGGCAGAGACCGGACGTCTCTAGTGACCGCAGAAGTTATTTTAGTCAAGATACACTCAATACTTCCTGACAAAACAGGACGTCTCTAATGACCAGAAGTTATAAATGTTAAAGCTAGCATTCAATACTTCCTGACAAAGCAGGATGTATTTTGATAGCCGCGGAAGTAAATAAAGTCAAATAAACACGAGACTTCCTGACCCAAGCCGGGCGTAACTAATATCAAAGGAAACCGCGGGCCAATCAAAAGACAGTACCTTAAGTAGGTCAACCAATAGGAAAAGATCATGTGACATCTCTCGACCAATCAGAGAGAAACTGAGGCTTGGTGTTAAATCGGAAAACAAGAATGAGTAGTTACGCTTGAGCTCTCATAGGAACAACACCTACAGGGTTCACTGGCTCTCGCCGAGTTCGGACAGTGCTCCTTCGCTTCCAACAAGGTAATGTCTGCTCACTAGAGACCTCTCTCTCCGCTCATTTCATCTGAATCCAATCATCGCCATGTGATCAATTAATTAATAAGTCAAATCGCTCAACTCTTCTCAAGCTTTCTTCCCTCCAATCCAGTTGCCTTTTATTTTCAAACCTCATCATGTGTCCTGATTATTCCTAACTGTATGCTGCAACTTCCACTCAAACGACTGCGCTTCAATCAAATCTCACCATTCGCATCCAACAATAAGAAACCCCGCAACGATATTGCCACATATATATGTGATAAGATCCTGTCGACTTTCAATGTGATATGATCCTGTCGACTTTCAATGTGGCAATATAATAATAATGTGGGGAAAGAGAAATAATCACACCACAATTTGGTAGAGGAATTTGGAAGGCAACCAGAGAGAGCTGGAGATGGCGGGCCCGGCTGTCCGCCGGGCGGCCGTTTTTGTCAAATACAATAAATGCTCCAACTGTCTTAATTAGTCCTGAGGTTCCAAGAAAAGGGCCCCTTGGAATGTGGCTGATATCTCAAGTGACCGGGCCCCATATCCTGTCCCAATAGTCCCGAGAATTCCGGGCCTCTTGGAATGTCGCTAGTGGCTCAAATGGCCGTACTTTAGCTGCCTTCTCTCTCTGGTTGACTGTAGGTTTACTTTATTATTCCTGGAAGGGTAATATTATGACATATATATATATAATAAAAATGGCATATCCTGACCAGGAGCACATGTGCTTTACAGAAGACAGAGCGCCATCTGGTGGAACAGAAATCAACTAAACATTTATTTAGCCTGTTCCCTGATATTTGGCCAACCCAATTTCTTGATAAATCAAGAAAAGCCATCCACGAACGCGTTTCGCGCTTTTGGCGCTCGGCAGCGTGGAGTAGGCTGAACCACTGCGACCAAAAAATATTTTTTTGTCCCAGTGGCTTCCTGAAAAAACCAAGAAATGGGTATTTAAATGGTTTATCAAGAAATTGGGTTGGCCAAATATCAGGGAACAGGCTAAATCAATGTTTAATTGATTTCTTTTCCACCAGATAGCGCTCTGCCTTCTGTAAAGCACATGTGCTCCTGGTCAGGATATGCCATTTTCAATATTGATTTCAACACCTGATCTTTTTATCTTTTATTTTTTTCTTTCGTTTTTTCATATATATATATAAAGAAACCTGGTATATTAAAGAAGTTGCCTGGCTAGCATTCTTTGTTATTTAATAAGACACACTTCAGTGAGAAGTGTCTATTAGAGTGAAAAAAATCAATACAATTACAATAAACCCTCTAATACAATATAATGCGGCATGTGATTGTAAAACGACATTTGAAAAATTATCCCACATGTGTTTCTTTTGAACGAAAAATCAATATTTATTTCAAGGAGAAATAACGATTATTCTAACCTTAGGGATGAAGTATGAAAGGATGAATCGTGAAGATAGTATTTTTCGGTGTATCATTACACTTCACAATTCATCCTTTCATACCTCATCCCTAAGGTAAGAAATAATCGTTATTTCCCTTTGAAATAAATATTGATTTGTTCGTTCAAAAGAAAACACACACATGCGGGATAATTTTTCAAATGCTGTTTTATAATAAACTCTCAAATTTCTGTGATTATAAGCTGTTATATGTTTCAGGTCAAAAATTCGCCATATTGGAAATGAAGGCGGTCCTTGCTTCCATTGTCAGACGATTCTCAATCAAGTCACGTGATCATAGAGATCGTCTGATACTGACACCAGAAATTGTGATGACCTCTACCGAACTTGTGGTCAACTTTGAACCTCTCCAGACGAAGTGAGAAACAGAGGGCGAACATTTCTGTATACTTTCCTATTTTAATAATAAAAGAATCTTTATTTTGTATGAATTTTAATAGTTTGTTTTTTTTCCCAATTAACCTACAACACATTACCAGAATTTAATAAACGAGAAAAATTATTTGACAAAATATCATCCAGTTATTTTTGTAAAAAAATAGTACAAATGTAATATTGTACTGTGATAAGGTGCATAAATTAAGAAAAAGGCTTCTTCTTATCGAGCAACTGAAAGTTGGACCTTGGACCAAAATTTGGTCGAATATTCCAAGGGTCCAGGGGGGACCGCAGAGAGGACATCATTCAATGATAGGCCCTTTATATAAATATTTTAATATCTCAAGCTTTCGGATCTTGACAATCTTCTACAGAATATTGTCAACTAACTATAAACTACTCCAGTAGAAAGATGTCAAGAACTCAAAGTTATAGTTTTATATAGAGTATATAAGTTATCAAAGTATATAAATTATCGTAAAGATAGAGGTTGCCTGGCCGGCATTCATATTTATATAAAACTAGACGGGTGACCCGGGCTTCGCCCCGGGATTGACCCGTGTGCATATCTACCCGAGTGATATATATTCAGATAAGATTTTTTTAAATAATTGTTTGTTATTAGCATTATCTATTTATTTGCATCAGCATAATTTAATATAATCTTTGATAGAGGGCGCTGTTCGTGAGCTAAGTAGAATAATTTCCATGTACTCTTTTTATTTTTTTACAAAAAAATATTTACATGCCAGTATTTTGGATTATTTTTTTATAAACCTATTTTTTCTTATTCTTACTGGGAAGATGGGCATCGCAGTCACTCACTCAACTCAGGCAATTTCAAGGGTTAATGCGCTGGGGCGGGTACCTCGGGGGGTTGGGTGGAAAAGCTGCCCTCTATTTAAACTATATTGATTTTGAAACAACTAAATAATTAAAACAAATTTCTAAACACTAATACAATACAATTTTTGCCATCACACACACTTTTTGCCTGTGGTTTATGTTTTACTTCTGTATTGTTATTCTATGGCACGTCTACTATTTATGATTGATGTACTTTCAGTATGAAGGAAATTGCACTCGGGGGAATTCTCGGGCGAAGCCGGGTCATTCGTAGAGTTTCAAATAAAAAACGTTGTAATTGTTATAAAGAAGAATGTTTTATAAGAAAGTGTGCTTTAATGACGAGGCAACTCGTAGGATAAGGCGTGTTAATCATTTGCCAATAATTATATATACAACCCTTTATTTTATCACAATTTTTCTGTAACAATTGATTAGAATAGTCATTAAAATTATTTTAATTATCATTTAAAAACTAAAAAGACATATCCTGACCGCGTTAACATGAACATTTTTAGATGGCAGAGAGCCATCTAGTGGAACAAAAATAAACTAAACGTTTATTTAACTTATTCCTTGATATTTGGCTAACCCAATTTCTTGATAAATCAAGAAAAGTCAATCACTTTTTAATTTTTTAAAAATATTATTGTTTGAAGTTTATATGTTAAAAGAGTTTGTAATTATTCTTATTTTTTAATTCATAGAAACATTTTTCTGGCAGACATATTCAATTTTTATCATCATCATTTAAAAAATATTATCGTTTTATTTTCCTTAGTTAGTTATCAAATCATTTACAATTGTAGTTTCTTTTTTGTTTTGTTCCTTTTTAAGCAATAAAATATATTCAAGCATATGGAACCAACATCGATTCATTTTTAAAACAAAGCAAAATCATAAGCTTATACAAATTTCACTTTTTCATACAATTATCAATTGTAAAAAAGAAAAATAGTTTAAATAAAGAAACATATTGCTTATGTTTTTCCGAATATTTTTATATAAGTAAATCGCAAATTTCTTATATCTGATAATTTATAATTTGTCTAAATATTTTGAATAAAAAGTGATATAATTGATATAAAGAAGATGTTTTAGAAGAGACTGTGATTTAAGGTCGATACAACTCTGAGGCAAGTTATCTATTTGGGAATAAATAAGACACGATATCAGCGCTGTGATAAAGATGGAAGGTCTACTTAGATAATTGGTTGAAAAGGATGGACGCTGTAGTCTGGTTTTTAGCATGTTTATCTTTAGGCTTATGGATCTTTTACAATATTCCTTTTTTCAGAGCATGGTATTGTGCCAAGGTGTTGTTACGTAATCGTGGTCCCTTTACTAATCTCATCCACGCCATAAAGTCGACTTTGAGCAATCGGCATCTACCCATCTCTGCTTGTGAGTACTTTTTTTAAATTCATATTTCATAAAAGTACTATATATAACTATTGTAATTAAAAAAAAAACATCATATATATATATGTTATATTAAAATATTATTTTATTTAAAAATATATATTTCATAGATTCAAATATTCTGTTAAATCGACCACCAGAGGTCAATCTTCCCTTATAAAAACTCATTGTTGTTGTTTCCCGATGGCCGGCTCAAACCTTTTGTACATTATGTAAATAAGTTTTTAATTTTTTTAGATTCTTACGCCTTAAGCCAGGCAGTACTTTTACCAAGTTATGTTTTATATATTCCTTAAGCTCAATTAAATCTATTTCTAATCTTCATTATTTTTTATTATAAAGATTTTAACCACGACTGCATTACCATAGCATAATACTCAAGATAATCAAAAATCAACATAAATATTTTTTTTATTTATAATGAATATATGTAGAACGAAATTTGATAATTATACCGCGAATGTTACTTTTGAACGAAAAAATCTAAATTTATTTTAAGGAGAAATAACGATTATTTCTAACCTTAGGGATGAAGTATGAAAGGATGAATTGTGAAGAGTAATGATAAACGGAAAAATAAAGTGTCCAGGGATGGGAATCCCCTAAGGTTAGAAATAATCGTTATTTCTCCTTAAAATAAATTTCGAATTTTTCGTTCACAGAGAAACATTTACAGTATAGTTGTCAAACTTCATTCTACTATCATAAGCCGCATTATATTGACACACTTTAATATGTTATAACACCTTGATAAAGGTTGGCGTTCAGCCAACTGAAATATTGGTAAAATAAATGCTTTTTTTGAATCATTATATGCTTTTTAATTAAATATTTATTTATGGATTGCTCTATTTTCAAATATATAGATATATGTTATATAAAAATATATATTTTTTTGAAATTATAAATTCTAGAACAAATTACTCTGTTAAGTCTACCACCAGATATCGCGGTTTTCCCTATATAAATATATTGTTGTTGTTTACCGTTGGCTGTGATGTAGTCATGATCATCCTGGGGGAGACATTAATAGCTCATCAACAGTTTATACAGACATCGTGATGTAGGTATCATGCCACGTTTCCCACCTAGATGTCCCAGAATGTCATCTCTGGTCAGATGGTGACAGTGAGAAGACTAGCGTATATACCAGCCTTCCATCACTGCACAGAATTCCAGCCACTTTGCCAGCTAAATACCTCTTTGGCAGATTGTCAAGATTCCATTAGATCCCGTGTGGATCTCATGGAATAAAGTCCACCCTAGACTGACGAGGGCCATCAGCCCGAAACCATGGTCTCTAGGTGGATGCTTTTCAGTTTGCCAAAGCTGGTGTTGTGGTTTTGTCACCGACCCGAGGCCGCAAGTTTGCGGCGACGGTCAATAAATGACGTCTGGTTTTAGACGTCCATTTTGACGAGAGAGGCGACCCTTGTCTCTTTATATATGTAGTTAGGTAAATGAATTTCTATTTTATTCCTACTTGATAGATAAAATGAATAACTAAGTTTATTGCAGTGGCTTTCCAGGTTATCTTGGGAAACTACAAATTGTTTAAAGATACGGGAAAGTTTACTGCCTGGATTTGGAAGACCATGTTTGTCTTCCTTGAAAATCCTGTAATCTTAGAGGTAAGCTTAAAGTCTCATATTTGTGTGTGTATTTGCATTTATGGTATAGGTTAGCCTATAGGTACGCAAACTTCTAGGGACTGAATCAGTAGTTTTCGGGTAGATAAATAACAAATATACATTTTGATATTCATTTATTGATATATGTAAATATATGAAAGCTTTTATTAATAAGGAGTAAATAGCTATGCATAGAATATGGACACAGGCAACAAGTTTAGTTTATAAGAGATGAAATTTCATCAAAATAAGAAAGTCTATATTTGAATTCTCTTTAATATCATTCCAATTCAATATCATAAATAGAAAGATTGAACCCACAATATGTAAATATAGTAAAGTACTGACAGTTTAATAAGAGTATATTTTCCTAGAGAGAGTCTCAAGAAAAGTATGCATTTATCGTGTATTTATTTCTTCATTGAAATTCGTATAATCTTATTGATAACTTCAGAATTTCATATCGATTTTGAAGTCTTCTATGTCTTTATTGCAAATCCTGAAATCTTGAAGGTAAGTCTAAATTCCCATTTATAGCTTGATGCCTTGTATGTCTTCATTGAAAGTATTGTAAGCTTAAAGGTAAGTCTAAATTTCCATTTATAGCTTGATGCCTTGTATGTCTTCATTGAAAGTATTGTAAGCTTAAAGGAAAGTCTAAATTCCCATTTATAGCTTGATGTTTTCTATGTCTTCATTGAAAGTATTGTAAGCTTAAAGGTAAGTCTAATTTCCATTTGTAGCCTGATGCCTTGTATGTCTTCATTGAAAGTATTGTAAGCTTAAAGGTAAGTCTAAATTCTCATTTGTATGTTAACTGCTTTGTTTGTCACATATTTACAGTAATAAAGAAATTTCAAATATATATGTAACTGAACAATTAAAAAGGTTTGCGGAGATGAGTTTCTCCGGATCTCCTCAACCCAGGAACCTTTTTTAATTGTTTAACTAAACATTGTTATTACTATTAATATAATCACCTATACATTACTCGCAACAGATCAAGTATTAAAACACAAGACAATGACACGCCATACATACATAGGAAATAGAACCATAAAGCATGAAGATTTCTTAAATCCAAATGAAATAGACTTCTACAATCTTATTACAATAAAATTATATTAGGAGAGCTTGGCTCATCAGTGGCCCATGTAGTAGGGACTCAGTAGAAGTTTGTTTCATTTGAATTTAAAATAAAGATTCGTGAGTTATGATTCTCTATCCCATAGTTGAAGTATTAGTTTATATTCAATGAGTTAAGTCTTATGAACAATTGCTACGATCTATTCTAAACCGAAAATCTGAATAGGCCGAGTAAATCTTGACTTATGAAAAACTTGCTTAAGTTCTACTTAGGTTATTGTTCGCTAAATGAATATTGATATAATTAATAAGTACCAATTAGTATGACCGCAACACATATGAATTATTATTAAAGTAAAAATACTCTCTCATATGTTAATATACATATATATTTCTTATATTTTTCTCTATATTCAATCTTAGTTATGAAAATCGTGCATATAAGCAAAGGTCACCTCTCCCGTCAAAACTAGATACCATCTATTGACCTTCGTCAACATACTAGCGGCCACGAGTCAGTGACAAAGCCACACCAACTCTGGCAAACTGAGAAGCGTCCATCTGAAGATCATGCTTTCGAAATATATATGAATATACACACACAAAGCCTTTATTAAGACACCAGTCTTATACAGATTCTCCTCTCATTGCCGGCTAACAACAATATCCTCACAATGATCAATAACCATCATGTAGTGGAGGAGAAAACGATAAATCCAAGTTCCTTCTTACTGCTTTGTAAAAGTTATATAGGGACAGAGAAACCATTCGACTTGATATGACGCAGGTTAAATTGCTATTATAAATATATATATATATACCATAACCCATTATCACTTTTAGTAGATCGCGCACTCAAACAGGATCATATACCAAATTTTGAAAAAGTAGAAATTATATATAACAACACATTAAAGATAAACATTCAAGAGTCTTTTTAGAAATTTTTCCTCAATGAAAGATACCAACAGTATTAATAGAAAAATTGACATCCCTCCGTTATACAGGGTGCCTCAAAAAAATGTATACACACTTTGAACTTCCATAGAAAATTTATTTACCGTTCTACAAAGTTAAATTTCAGGAAAATAGAAAACTGAAAGTCCAATATAAATGAAACATAAATAACAAATGTTAATACTGTTCAAATTGGTGACCTGCAGCATCAATACAATTCTGAGTACGAGTCACCACAGATTCTGTACATCGTATCAAAATGTCCAATGAGATTTCTCTACACACTGCTTGAATATCATTCCAAAGAATGTCTAGGTTACGTGGTTTACGTTTGTACACCCCATCTTTTACTGTGCCCCACAAGAAGAAATCCAGTGGTGTAAGGTCTGGAGAGCGTGCTGGAAACTCGATTGGCCCCCTGCGTCCTATTCACTGGCCCGACAAATTTTGATCCAGCACGCTCTCCAGACCTTACACCACTGGATTTCTTCTTGTGGGGCACAGTAAAAGATGGGGTGTACAAACGTAAACCACGTAACCTAGACATTCTTTGGAATGAGATTCAAGCAGTGTGTAGAGAAATCTCATTGGACGTTTTGATACGATGTACAGAATCTGTGGTGACTCGTACTCAGAATTGTATTGATGCTGCAGGTCACCAATTTGAATAGTATTAACATTTGTTATTTATGTTTCATTTATATTGGACTTTCAGTTTTCTATTTTCCTGAAATTTAACTTTGTAGAACGGTAAATAAATTTTCTATGGAAGTTCAAAGTGTGTATACATTTTTTTGAGGCACCCTGTATATACAGTTCAAATCGATTCAAAATTATTTTATCATATACTTAATAGGAATCATATATATATTTTTAAATTTTTATAAATGTACATATATAGTCTATTTCTATTTATATTTGTGTGTATATATTTTATATTTCAGCCCCAGAGTTGTAAATATTTTATATATCGTCGCGTGAAGGCATCGCGTTATCAATTGAAACAGTTCAAAAACAAGAAAAGCCCTGACAAAGTTAGGCGTACAGCCTATTGAAATATTGGCATTTGTAATAAATAAAATGTTTTTTTTTTATTTTTATCCAAAATATGCCGTTTATATATATACTTTGATCCTTATTTGGCGAGTCTTTATAATTAACCTTAATCCTGTAGAAGAGATACAAGGTCCGAAATCTTGAGTTAATTATTTATTTTTTCGAGAAACGTTCTACCTTGGATGAATATTTACTCAAATAACTGGCTAACAATCTTTGTCCATTCGTAGACAGGGTCTTATAAAGGCAAAATTTGTTGTTATCTATTCAAGAAAAAGAGGAGGATAGAGATAGGCAAAAGTTTTTTTTATCTCAATATAAATAATCAGTCTGGAAAGATAAGTATCAGATAGGATGGGGTTGTTCATAGGAGTAGCAGGATGTCTGTTGCTTGGATTAATTATCCTATTCCCTACTTTAAAGTCTTTCTTCAGGTTCTGGGCATGTTCCTGGAGACTAGGACGTCCAGGCCCTTTCAATACTTTAGCCGTGCTTATTTATGTGATCCGTAAAAATTCCTATCTACCAGTATCTGCATGTAAGTATTATCTTCTTTTCTTGATTTTTTCTAAATGTTTAGTACATAGTAGTATGAAAAATATAAACTAAAAATATAAATATAAACTTTTTTAACTAAAACAATTTTCTAGACAAATATGTTTGTTTTAGTTTAATATGTATATGCCAGGGGTCGTCAATCTTTTGAGTCCGAAAAGTCAAAAATGACAATTTACAAAATTTAAAATTTTTTAAAGAGCCACAAGATTTTTTTAATGCCAACAATAATAGTACTTGCATAAATAATATTTACGTATGGAACTATATAAAGAGCTCGCAGCTTCACATCTAAAGAGCCGCTTGTAGCTCGCGAACCAGAGTTTTTCGACCCCTGGTATAAGCAAACCTACAGATACGCAATCTTCTAGGGAGTGAATCAGTAGTTTTCGGGTAGATAAATAACAAATATACATTTTGATATTTATTTATTGATATATTACCAATTATTTTATTACCAAAGCGCTATATCCCGGAAGGGATACTTGCGCCAAACAAGGAGAAAGGTTTATTTACATACGTTATTTACATTATTCAACGCATGAAAACATTAGAGATTCAGATTTTGTAGAAAGTTTAGAATATAACTACAAAATGAATTGAACTTTAAATATGATTTTTTATCGGAAATCAAATCGTTAAGTTCACAAACAACTAGTTCATTCTTCACTCTATAATCTTGAAATGCTAGGCAATCGATCAGTAGATGATTGAGGATTATTCCTCAATACCACAAAAACAACTTGAATCCTCCACTGCCTTTATTCTATTTAAAAAACCTTCGAAATTTCCGTGGTTTGTAACAAATTGAGTATTATAAAAATTTGGAAATAAAATAATTGGTAATTTATTGATATATGTAAATATATGAAAGATTTTATTAATAAGGAGTAAATAGCTCTGCAGAGAATATGGAGACAGGCCAAAACATAAATATATATATTCAATGCTCTTTTTCTTAATTGTTTTTTTTTTCTTTCTGACAATTCTGTTACCTACTCTACTTTAATATGAATTATTGTAAATAGTTTCACACGCAATTATTCAGATCGGATATAGCTTGTCTTGTTTGTAACTGGCAATAATAATATAGCTAATTTGTGTGAAGGATTTTACATTTTGTAATCAAGTCGATTCTAGTGTCTTTTCAGATACTCTTTGGAGCGTACAAGGTGTGTGAAGGGCTCGTTGGATTGATTACATTTTGGCACTTGACAAAATTGTATGTCTTCCTTGAAAACCCTGTGCTCTTAGAGGTGAGTCCTACTTTTTTTTTACTTTCTTGAAAACCTTGTGCTCTTAGAAGTGAGTCCTAAATGTCTTTGTCTTAAAACCCCGTGCTCTTAGAGGCGAGTCTTACATTTCTTTGTCTTAAAACCGCGTGCTCTTAGAGGCGAGTCTTACATTTCTTTGTCTTAAAACCCTGTGCTCTACAGGCGAGTCCTACATTTCTAAGCATGCGGGATCGGTAAGGATATCTGTCAAACTCTTCTTTATTTACCTTCATAGATTATGGAGAACAAAGCAAGTAGCATAAAGAGAGTACCATCCAATAGTCAACAACAAGGACTTCACTCCTGGCCGTCATCTAGGCTTTTGCCTAGATTTTGCCTTTTGACTGGTCCATCCTCAGTTATTCTTGGACATGTGGTCTAACTGATCCTGCTTACTACCACGGCGATGTTGAAAGCTTTCTTTCATCGGCGTAACAAATAAAAAATACGCTGATTATATATAATTGTTTGAAATAATTCCATTTGTACATCTTTTCGTGAATTACTGTGGTATCAGCGATGTTTAAGTTCTTTACACGATACATTATTGATAACCTAAAACTAAGATATCCCAGTTCTCTTCAAAATATAATCGTTCATTAGACATTGAATTATGTCAGCTCGACTCATTTTTGATTTTATAACTATGATCTCTCGAAGAGAATGTCGCTTATCAAATGGATGTTTGATTAACAAGTAGAAATTTATTTTATTTGCAAACTAGAATGTTTTTAAAGAAATCCTGTAATTTTATAAATAAGTTCTTTGTTTTTTATTAAACACTTAACTTTCTTTATTAACATCCTATAACGGGATATACCCAACTGAGGGATATTTGCGTCAATACATTTCTAACATCATAACAAATTGGCTATATACAAGGAGAAAAAGACAAATATACAAAAGCAATTCTCTCAAAATTTTCTTCCCTCTCCTTTCCAGTTTAAAATATCTTCTTCTTTCTTATCTCCACTCAATCATAATAGGGTATCAAGCTTGCAAAGCTTGAGATCATGACTGGGTGAAGTAGAATGCGTCTTCCTTTGTCATTAAGACTGGGAGCATTACTCAGTTGCAGGCCGACTTAGCTTCAAAAGAAATGGCCGCCTCTGACATGAGGAACAGACACCATGTGCAGCCGCTTCTAACATGGAGTACAAACGCTGCTCATCCTGTATCCCTAGATTATGAGCCCTTACAGGGTATTATCAGCCGGGCCAGCTGAGTCCAGGTTTTTTAGCGAGCTTGTTACTGCTCCCCTTCCTTACAATATAGTGTTGTATATATTATTTCATATTAATGTCGAAATTTAAGTTGTATTTGTTGAATATTCTATGATCTAATGAATATAGGGATTTCCTATCTTGAATATATTTTCTGAGATTCCCTACATTTACTTCATCTTTTGAATTCCTGTTTTATTAAATGCAGTTTCTGTATTCTATATATATGTGATTAAAATGTATTCCGCTCTATACTGAGTCTGTGAACGAGTGGTTAAAATCCTCGATTCCCGACAGTCATGAACCAGGATCGAACCCCGTATTGTACACTTTTTTTCTGTGAAGAACCTATTCATACTCTTCATTATAAATAACATAAGCTAGGTTGCTCTTTTTGAGTGGTACCTAATAAAGTTATTTTGAAATAGGAACTCTATACTGATGCTATTACTTGATGTAAGAATTCAAAAATTTTGCCTCAAAATTTGCTATGTTCAGGAGTTCATCAATACTCCAAATATCAGTGTTAAAGGTGCTGAATATAAATCTCTTCTTCATGGCTTGGTGAAGGATTGCTCCTCAGGTAAGTATCTCATCTTTATCAATTTTAGTTTTATTCATTTAAAGGTCAATTTTTTTTAAAACTTGATGCTTTAAACAACAGTATTATGAGAACACTTGAAATATGTTAACCCACTTAATCTCTTTCAAACATATTATTTTTAATTAATCTTTTTTTTTTGCTTATCCCTAGTACACGTGGTACAAGTCATTATAATTAGGGTGAGTAGAAGTAGGCGACTGCTTGTTCGCCAGAGCCCCGTTTGGTTACTCGCTGGTGGGGTTTTGACTTTTGCAAGAATCGGGGGCCATTAGAACATTTTTTTTTTTATCATAAAAAGTCCATGCTGTTTTGGATGGCAGAAAAATTTCGGAATCGGAAATCTCTATTTCGGAATAGAAGTGTACTTTTTACAAAATATTTTCTCAGTTTTCAATTTTTCTTATTTTTCTCGTTTTAGCTTATTTGTTTAATCTGTCTTTATATTTCTTAATATCTATTGAGGGATTCTATGGCGTTAAGGTCTGAATTGGAATATATAACAGAGTGTTTGGGATTGATAAAAGTGAAACGAATGGTTGTTCCAGTTCTGATGTCAAATGGAAGAAACGCCGAAGGATCCTGACACCGGCTTTCCATTTTAAAATATTAGAAAGTTTTGTCCCAGGACTGGATCACAAATCCAAACTGTTTGTCAAACTCTTGGAGGAAAGGACGTCTGGGAATCGAAGTGTCAACTTGTGGGACATTGTTCCTGTTTGTACTCTGGACATCATCGGAGGTGAGTGATTTTCTTGCTCGTGTCAACTTATGGTCTGTTGCACTTGGTACAATGCTTACTTGTGAGTCAAATTTTTTCAATACTCTGGATATAATCGAAAATGTGGACATTGTACTTTCTATAGAGTCGACTTTTGGGATATTGTACTTTATAACAGATTCAACTTGTGTAACAAGTGTACTTCCTAAAGAGTCGAATTTTGGGGCATTGTATATTTATACAGTTTCAAATTGTGGAGTAAATGTACTTTGTATAGAGTCAATATTTGTCACATTGTACTTTATATAGAGTTGACCTTTTAGATATTCTACTTTATACAGTGTGAACTTGTGTGGCGGAAAATGTACTTCCTATAGAGTCAAATTTTGGCACATTGTACTTTCTATAGAGTCAACTTTTGCCACATTGTATTTTATACAATGTGAACTTTCGAGTCGAGTGTACTTCCTTTGGAGTTAATTTTTTGAAGTATTGTACTTTCTGTAAAGTCAAAATTTGAGGTATTGTACTTTCTATAGAATTAACTTGTGAGCTAAGTGTACTTTCTTCAGAGTCAGCTTGAAGGACACAAGTGTACTTTATATAGAGTCAAATTTTGGGATATTGCCTACCTTCTGTGAGTATGTTTTATGGACATTATCAAAGGTGGAAGATGGTAACTGTGGCAAAGAAATTATCAAATATATTATTATCAGAACTTTTACGCTGGATACAGAAAGGAATATAGTGATGAACGCGAACGCATTTTAGGATTAAAGCCTTCGTCAGCGATCTTCAGGCTATGTACTTGAACAAAAAGTTAAGGATGACATTGAGACTATGTTTAACAGTCTTAATCATTTCTTAAAATATGACCTACTTCTCTCTCGGTCATAAAAAGTGTTATTTACTTGAGGTTTCGCCAAAGATATTTTGTCTTCCTCATAAAAAATAAAGCTTTTTTTGGTGCGCGAGGCGTATAAATGTTGACAAAAGGTTGAGAACAAAAGAATTTTGTGGAAGGTCAGGAAATATAAAACATTTTCAGGCCGAAGTATTTTTTTTTTCAAGTCTTATCAATATTCTGTTTACTCTGCTCTATTTAGAGTAAAATATATTTGAATACTGTTTTAATATTATATTTTCCAGAGACCATCATGGGGACAAACATCCGATGTATGGAGGAGGGAGATGACGAATATGTTACCTATACCCAGATGTAAGTTAAACTACTCACTTACCATTTATTGTCTGTTTTATGAGCCCTTCTACAATCATGGACATATCTTAAGGATGTGGAAAGTCTTTGACAATCTTTGACAATAATATAATTCTATTGATATCTTGTTAATACATGCAAAAGTGCACAGTCTTCACTAGTAAAGTCTTTAATATCGCCAGTAATCTGTTGTTTTTTTTATACAGAGGCAATTTCTAATACAATATAATGCGGCTTATTATTGTAGAACGACATTTGAAAATTATCCGACATGTGTTTCTTTTGAACGAAAAAATCGAAATTTATTTTAAGGAGAAATAACGATTATTTCTAACTTTAAAGATGAAGTATGAAAAGATGAATTGTGAAAAGTAATGATAAACTTCTCTTCAAAATTAATTTCGAATTTTCGTTCAAAAGAAACACATGCGGGATAATTTTCAAATGTTTTTCTACAGAGGTAATTTCGTTCACACTTGGTTATCTGGTGTGTATTTACTAAAGATCACTGTGTATTCAATATCCTTCAGAGTTCAACTATGTTCAACCTAACTTCTATAACGTTATATTTTTTACTGAACATGGTGACTTCAACACATATTTGTTTAGAATTTGCAAAATTGGTTCACCTGCATGCACTTGTGAAAACGGAAACAAACTCCTGAACACCTTCTGATAAACTGTCCATTAACTTCTGATCTAAGGGAAGAAAACCAACTTCACCTGACAATTGTTGTTTACAATAAAGACCAATACATCAAGTTTAATAGATTCTGCAGGCTGTATATTTTAAGGCGAAAGTGTTGACTGTACATATTTCAAGCTACTATTTCTAATTACTATATGCAAAATTTGACATCGAACGTGTAATTTTCATGCTTCCCAATGTTCAATTTGTTTTAATTGTATATAATTTCAGATATACGCGCAATTATCCTAATTGTGGATATGGCGTGTCTCTCCCAACTGTAAAATAAAATAAATAAAATATATCCTTCAGAGTTATTGTCTCAATCCCGATATACATGTTAAAAGGTACAACTTCCTTAAGTTTTGATCATGAGTGTATATGCCTTTGCATTTGACAAACATTATGATAACAACCAAAGAATCTCAATCCATTCTTCGATCTTGATTGAAACACTCTAATTCTCCCTTTTTGCTACATATATAAGTATAGATTTTAAAAATATTTTAAAAACCTAATGCTGTTGACGTTATGTGGCGCTGAGTTTGTTGTTGACACACTTCAAATATGTTATAACACCTTGATAAAGGTTGGCGTTTAGCCAACTGAAATATTGGTAAAATAAATGATATTTTGATCCAATATATGCCTTTTTAATTAAATAAGTATAGATGGAAAATTTTCCGGGAGGAAATTGATCCATAGAAGCACAGGGCGCTTTTCCCGTCAAAATAAACGTCAAAAAAAGGTGGACGCTTGTCAGTTTGTCAAAGCTGGTGTTGTGGCTTTGTCACCGACCCGAGGCCGCTAGTTGCGGCGACGGTCAATAGATGGTGTTAGTTTTTTGACGTTTATTTTGATGGGAGAGGCGCCCTGTGCTTCTATAGATAAGTATAAAAATATAATATATAAGTATTTTATTTTAAGTAAATAGTAATATATGTCATTAGTCGTGAGAATTTATCTGTTAACAGATTAGAACATATCAAACAATACCACTGGGTTCTTTATTAAAGTAATCTCGAGCAGACATTCTGCCCTTCTACAGGAATTCTACGCCCATCCTGGCGTTTGACAAGGCGTGTCTTTATAAGCATTATATTATAACAAAGTATTTATTAATTTTATTATTTTTATTAACAGAGTGGTCATTTTTATGTTTATATTTTGCTACTCTGTAAATTTCCCTCGTGGCTTATCTTTTGTTTATCACTCATAGTTTGTCCTGGCCCGAAAAAAATTGTTATCTCATCCCGAAGTTGGTCTTCCCTAATTTTCCACGTGGCAATATAAACGTTAAACTGAGAGCGGTTGATCCTGTCCTTGTCTGGAGAAGGACTCTATCAAGATGGAAGAACCTCCATTACTGAGAACAACTTTTTTTATATATTTCAATCAACAAATTGTTAATAATCATATTTATCTTTATAAAACAACACTTAAAGTTTCACCGCATAAGTTTCTTTTCTGTGAAAAATCAATATTTATTTCAAAGAGAAATATTTACTATTTCTAACTTTTTTTGGATGAAGTATGAAAGGGTGAAAATATGAAGAGTAATGGCGAACGGAAAAATAAAAGTGTCCAGGGGCGGGAATCGAACCCACAACCTTCCGCTTACCGGGCAGATGCCATGTCCATTAGGCTACCCTGGACGTATTTTTCCTTGTTCTTTGTTCAATTTATATTTGATTTTTGTAACAATTAACTAAGAGCATTAATAAATATATATTGAATTGTCAATTGCCTACAGAAGTACATAAAAACGTATAACGTTGAACGGCGTTTATACGTTTCTATGTACTCCGGTAGGAGGGCAGAGATGCCCGAATGCTCGAGATTACGTTAATAAAGATAAAAGAAACTCCCCTTTTCCCGTCATTAGATTAATCGCGCAATTTAGAGCCCTTTCAATTTTTTTCAAGAGAATACCATCTGAATTTAATGAGGGGTAAAGACCTGAAATGCACTTTCTGTGGATCAGGAATAACAATGGAGATGTTGCACTACTTATTTGATTGTGCTGATTTGTCTGAGGAAAGACGAAAACTAAATGATAAAACGGGGCAACTTTGTCCTTCATTTCCGGCACTAATTAATGAAATATCAAAGAATAGGTATATAGCGGTGGCAATATATGGATTCCACCGGATTATATCCCGGAAAAAGGCTACACAGTGTTCTCCCCATCCCTTGTGAACTGGTGAATCCTGTATAGGGTGAGAGGCCCTAAATAAAGGCTTTGTTGTTGTTGATAAAAAACAAACTCACATCTCCAGAAATCTCTAACATTGTTTGATTTATATCCAATTTGAATCAATTTAGATTAGAACATACAGAGAGTATAAGCTAGAAGAGTTTGTGTTAAGCCTAACATGGTGGATGCAGGGCTTGTAACGCTGTGGTGACGCGGCAACTTCAGCCGTTCTACGTTTTCGACTTCTTAAAACTCACTCCTCTCAACAGGAGATTCAAGTCCAGCGTCTCCTACCTAAGGTCCTACAGTAGAAGGGTTAGTATCTACTCTACTGTTGTTGCATATCTACATCCCTAAATAAAAGAAAATGCTCCAATATCCCCGATTCTTGCGAAAGTCCAACCCCATCAGAGAGTGCAAGTAACTAAACGGGTCTCTGGCACATTTCTAAGTGCAAAGTCGAACTGATTTTCGCGTGTGTAGATATGTGTTATACTCACAGTAAAAGCAATCGACTACCTCTATCCACCATGATTATTATGACCTGTACCACGTGTTCTAGGGATAAGCAAAAATAAAACATGTCTAATTGTAGTGGTGACAGCAAATGTATACTCATGGAAAACTTAAGGCAATGGAATGTCTTTTTTTTTAAAGAGACAGAGGCTATTTTGTTCACACTTGGTTATCTCGTATGTCTCCAATAAAGGTCACTATAATTTCTTTCAGAGTTATTGTATGAATCCCGATAAACATGCTAAAAGGTACAACTTCCTTTAGGTTTTTACACAAGTGTATATAGCTACAAACTTCAAAAATCTGTTGAATAAATATATTTATATTTAATGGCGGAAAAATCTGAAAAACCTTTTGGTTCAAAATTTCAAGGATCGTTTTCAATGTATTCAAATATAAATAATTTCAATATTTTGGATATTTTCCAAATCAATTTATCCTTCGGTGTGATATCATTAATTGTATATGTTTATACACACAGTCTAGCCATATATTCTGCTTAATATAATAATTTTATAAATTAAATGATTAAGAACAAAAACTAATGTAATATAAATACATATTTTATTAGCCAATAGGACATAGATTTTAAATATATACAATCATTCAAAATGTCCTTCCTTTTTTTGACACAGGATCTCAAACGTTCGGGCCACTGATCTATGGCGGCACGCACCTTTTCTAAGGGTATTTCTTTCATTGCTCTCACCAAAGCTGATTTCAATTGACCCAAATTATGATATCTTTTAGAGCACACCTTCTCCTCTAAATATACCCACAAACTGTAATCAAGGGGGTTTAAATCAGGGCTTCCAGAGGGCCTTTCATTGGCCTTTATGAACTCCGGAACATTCGTCTTCAACCATTGTTGAGTTGACTTAGCTTTGTGAGCAGGTGCTGAATCTTGTTGAAATAAGTATAGTGTCAATTTTATCATCGTTTGGATTTTTTTTTGTTAATTAATCCTTAACCTATTTACCGTAAAGTGCTTTGCGTTCGTTTATTTTTAAAATATGCAAAATCGATATTTTAAAAATATTTAGAATTTTGTTTTGTAAATATGTATATTCTGGAATCTCTATGTCGCATGTGATGCATCAATGTTCTTTCTCTCTCTAGTTAAAATACATTTACTTAATTGCATATGAATCAGCTTAATTGCATATATAGAGGATAGATTATGCAAACCTAGTTACATATGGTGGTAACATTTACCTAATTGCATATATAGAGGATAGCTTATGCAAACCTAGTTACATATGGTGGTAATATTTACTTAATTGCATATACATCTACTTAATTGCATATATAGATGATAGCATATGCAAACCTAGTTACATATGGTGGTAACATTTACTTAATTGCATATACATATATTTAATTGCATATATAGATGATAGCATATGCAAACTTAGTTACATATGGTGGTATCCAGGTGATAGAAGGGCGTAAGTCCGAGCTGGTCCAGAACCCGGCGTTGCTAGGGACCGTGGACCCAGAGTCCATGACAAACCTGAACAACAAGAAGCCATTCCTGGACTTGCTGCTGTACCATCATATGGTGACAGGGGAGTTGACATTGGAGGACATTGAGGACGAGGTCAACACCTTCCTCTTCGAGGTACTTTCCTGTCACATATGTCCTGTCTTCTTCTTCTGTCCTTTCTTACTGCTCTGATGACTTGTTTTGTTTAATAGATGATTGGGATACTTAACGCCTACACGTGTTATCCTTTATTTATAAGTATTTTATTTAGTTTGATGTTGATAATTTTCAAAATGTTCCTCTTCGAGGTAACTTACTGTCACATATGTCCTGTCTTCTTCTTCTGTCCTTTCTCACTGCTCGGATGTGTTGACTTGCTTGGTTTAATAGATGGTTGGGACACTCAACGTTTCTTCGAGGTAACTTCCTGCCACATATGTCCTGTCTTCTTCTTCTGTCCTTTCTTACTGCTCGGATGTGTTGACTTGCTTAGTTTAATAGATGGTTGGGATACTCAACGTCTACACGTGTTGTCCTTTATTTATACGTCATTTATTCAGTTTATTTGATATTGATAATACTCTATGAGACAAGGACTATAAGCAAATGGATAGACGGACTCTAAGCAAACGGATATACTAGGACTTTAAGAAAAAACATATACTAAGACTCTAAAAAAACGAGATAGAGTAAGACCTTAAAAAAACAATAGATTCAATAAGAAAAAGGATAGAATAAGACTCTAAACAAAAAATAATTCCATTAACAAAGGTAGAAAGAACTAACCAAAAATGCGTATATCTTTGGACATTAAAAAAAAGAAGCTAATATTGTTTGACGTAGATCTTTTCGAAATCCTTCATCTCAATTTTGCATTGCCTTCTGTCTTCTTTTTGCTTCCAACACAAATTATTTGTTTTCTCTTGTAAATATAATCTTGCTTTTCCAGTCATCTCCACAATCCTGGAATAATTCTAGGTCTGTTTTGACTAGAAAACATCATTTTAATTGAATAGCTTTATTTAATACCACGGGATTCTATAGAGAAGGAGCTGATCTCACTAGATGATGAGATGAATAGATTTCCAGGGCCATGACACCACAGCTTCTGGACTTTCCTTCACCATCTACCTGCTGGGACTCCACCCTGACATCCAGGAGAAAGTCCGGTCCGAGGTCCTGGAACATCTAGGTCCGTTGGAGCAGCCAATGACACCTGAAGGTCTCAAAGAGCTCCGATATCTTGAGATGGTCATCAAGGTAACTACTCAATTCAATGATGAAACAATTTATTAGCGGTTTTCAATCTAAGAATAAGAAATTCTGAAATTTCCAGATGAAAGATGGAAATAAATTGGTCGATTCTTCTCCAGTTCAATCTATGATCGCTTTAACCATCGAATTGTTTATCCTTATTACAGAGTTATCTTGTGAAATTTTATCCTTGGTGAGAAGGTGAAAGAGAGCTCTATACAGAAAATCTTTTTAAAATTGTATAAATGTTTAAAACACACAGAAAATATAAATATATGATAAAGTTTATACATTTTTAGTAATAGAATGCTGGTATATAAATAATAATATATTTTTTCCTCACAATCATTAATAACTAGTTTAGACAAATTTCAAACCTTGAATATATCTTAACATATATGCATATTTTTCTTTAAATTTTAGCAGCTAATAAGCATATATTTTTGTCGTTTATGAGGCAGATCTTTTATTATCAAAGTTTTTCGACTTGTAGTAAGAATTTCTCAACATTTGATAAGATTATCTGTTATAGAATTACTTAAACATTTCATAAATTAAAAGTCTTCAAATTCGTGGGCTGTTTTAGGAAAGTCTGAGGCTCTATCCTCCAGTCATGCATTTCTCCCGTGAACTCCAATCCGACATCGAACTCGGTAAATCCCAATCCTGATGTCATAACTGGGGACAATATGTAAACTTGTCTAGGAGGGAAGAAGATCCCAAAAGGAGTTGTCATCGCAGTCCTACCCATGGGATTCCATCTTAATCCCACCTACTTCCCCAGACCTGAGATCTTCGACCCTGAACGCTTCAATCTGGAGAACTCCAAGAAACGTCATCCTTTTGCCTACATTCCTTTCTCCGTGGGACCACGCAACTGCATCGGTACTTTTATCCTTTAATTAACTATGATAAACGCCACAAAAATGTTGCCTTTTTAGAGTGTTCTAGTGGTAATCCTACTTTTTGCTGGTATACATGTGCCTATGGAATCAACAGACAATATAGAAACTATATTTCTGTTATTAATATAACAATTTAAATATTTGTGTGGATGTGTTGATATTACTATATGAATTAGTAATGCATGCATTTAGTAAAACGTACGAGATTTTGAGGCAATATTTTGGCTCTTTTTCAGAAATAAAATCCATTCGAAAGGTTGTTTTTATCTCTAGCATGTTCATTTTGAGCTTAGAATGAAGATACCTGATTCTCTTCCATGGTTTAATATTATCAAATATTTTCTAGAAATTCCATTATTATTTTAAACCTCGTAATTTTGTATACAACGCAATTTTGCAGGTTGTTTTCATAAACATTAGAAAAATGAAGTATTAAAACAAAGGTTGATATTGTAACTAAATCAAAAAGGAATCTAGGGCTTGGTTTTTTCATAATTCTTTTATTTCTCGAGCTTTAGGGCTAACATACTCTTCAATACGGAGATCTCAGTATTATAATTCTTGAAAAAAGTATTATAATTAGATAGAAGTAGTACTTCTGGTATCTCCGTGTTGAAGGTTATGTTAGCCCGAAATCTCGAAAAATAAAAGAATTATGATCAGAAACCAAGCCCCAGTTTCCTTGTAGATTTAGGTAAAATGTAAAAGCATGGACAAATCTTTATTAAAGATTGATATTAAATTTAATTGCCATCTATCGTTAAAATTTTACACAAATAAATTCACTGGCAATGCGTTTCTTTTAAATATCATCAAATATTATTTCTACAGACCTTACTGCAATGATATGAGTTATTGAATGAGAGGGCTTGGCTCATCAGTAGTGAACCCTCTCAGCGGTTTCGCCAAATTAATCTCTAGACCGCTCTACTATTGTATTGGATTGGTTTGGAGTATACCCTCTATTTTTTATAGTAGAGCGGTCTAGAGATTAATTTGGCGAAACCGCTGAGGGTTCACTACTAATGAGCCAAGCCCTCTCATTCAATAACTCATATCATTGCAGTAAGGCCTGTAGAGATAATATTTGATGATATTTAAAAGAAACGCATTGCCAGTAAATTTATTTGTGTAAAATTTTAAAGATTGATATAAAAATAATTTTTAAATCTCAAAAACAATTTTGTAGTAAAAACAAAATCAGTAATTATTTATCATATAATGATAATATCGTCTGTTTCAGGTCAGAAATTTGCCATGTTGGAAATGAAGGCGGTCCTCGCTTCCATTGTCAGAAGATTCTCAATCAAGTCACGTGATCATATAGATCGTCTGATACTGATACCTGAAGTAGTTTTGAGAACAAACGAACTAATTGTCAACTTTCAACCTCTACCTTCGAATTGATGATGTCTAAAAGAATTTCAAATAAAGACTCAACACAGTAAACTTGTAGATGGAAATTTTGTAAAAACTTGTATATAGGAAGTGAACAATATTTATATAATAAAATATTTTAGAGCTAAAATAGAATATTCAGAAAAATACGGGGAACAGAAATAAATTACCACAAAATAGATTAAGAACTAAAACCCAGGGACTAAGGTTGGACCTTTCAACCTTAACTTTCCTGTTCCCTGTTTTCCTGTTGTGGAGTTATATGGCTCCAGATTGTCATGGTTATCTAAAGGGAACTTCATCCTTTCTTTAACTTTATTATTTCCAATCAAGTTACAATAATATGAGATATTTGGATTTTATATTATTTTATTCATTTATAAAGGCCACCTCTCTCTCTCTCTCTCAATCCGCTCCCGACTCTAAATCTTAATATTGAATAGGTAATTAAATTTCGTGTAAGTGACATAGTAATATTTGAAATTTTCTAATTTGCAGTAATTTCATTCACTTCACAAAGTCTTGTTGAATTTTTTTAGAATAATCAGAAGTATTTGAAAATAGAGCAATCCATAAATAAATATTTAATTAAAAAGACATATATTGGATCATAATATCATTTATTTTACCATTATTTCAGTTGGCTGAACACCAACCTTTATCAAGGTATTATAACATATTTAAATAACACATAAACATTACACACATTAAATATGTTATAATACCTTGATTAAAGTTGGCGTTCAGCCAACTGAAATATTGGTAAAATAAATGATATTTTGATCCAATATATGCCTTTTAAATTAAAAAAATCAGAAGTATTTGAAAATATTTCAGGTCTTGAAAGCGATATTAAACGAAACACAACCTGATCTCTGAAGGGCCCCATCCACTTCGCCCATCAGCGTGGCAGATATCCCTACTTAATCCGCCCCCGACTCTCTCTCGGTAAAATAGACGCTAAAACTAAGCGCTATCTATTATATATTATGCTGATCTTAATTTGCCTTTGGGTACCGTCGTTTATTGAGGAATACAGTCTACAAAACCTGTTAAACTTCACACATATATTCAAACTTATGTCTTGTGATATCAACAACAACAACAAAACCTTTATTAAGACACTATTGTCTTACAAGGGGATTCCCCTAAAAGGTTATATATGTACATGAGTGAGGAGGAAAAACAATTTAGAAGGGAGGGGGAGCAATCAGCCGTTGTCTGTGGAGTTGAGCACTTCTTCCCTCATTTTATCAATCACCTTGAAATTTTAAAATATTTATAAACAAATGTTTTATCCAGCAGGAGAGTAGTAAACATTTTATATACATGTTGTTCATTGTAGTGAGTTAGCCCCGAAATTTCGTGAATTTCCAGTCTCTTTTCTTGTATAAATGGGTAATGGAATAGATAAATGTCTTGTGATATCTGTTCGATATTGTTTTCTCAAGTCGGTAAAAATTGCACAACGGATTAAGATATTAGTTTAAAGATTAAAAATTAAAAACAAAAATTCTAACCAGAATGCTAAGAAAAAGTGAGTCACACTATCAAAATAGGAATTGTGTTGTATTTTAAACAAGAAAATTTAAAATATTTTGTATAGTGCCTTGTGGGAAACTGCTAATTGAAATAATTGAAGCTTAATTGTTTTATTCTTTCTTATCTCCACTCAATCATATTAGGGTATCATGTTGTGACCATTGATGGTGTGATACCCATCATGACTGGGTGAAGTAGAATGCGTCTGCCTTTGTCATTAAGACTGGGAGCACTACTTAGTGGCAGGCCGACTTAGCTCCAAAAGAAATGGCCGACTCTGACATGAGGAACAGTAACATGTGCAGCCGCTCCTAACATGAAGTACAAACGCTGCTCATCCTGTATCTCTGGATAAGGAGCCCTTACAGGGTACTATCAGCCGGGCCAGCTGAACCCAGGTTTTTTAGCGAGCTTGTTACTGCTCCCCCTCCTCCTTTTTTATACGGGGTTTGGACTGGCCAAGGTGGAGTTAAGCTTATTTGTTATTCGTTCTACCATAAAGGTAGCCTTTTAGTAAATCGGATAGAATGTTCAAGGGTATTAGAAATTGTAAGAATTAAAATATACAAGTATCAGAGTCATCAATCAATTCTTAATTCTGTCACCGTTTGCTTTTGTGAATGGAATAAATACCCAAATATGGCCATTTCTTATAAGCATCGGTAGTTCAACGGCGAGAATGCTCCCCTGCCACGCGGCCGGCCCGGGTTCCATTCCCGGCCGATGCATTTTTTTTACAATTTTTAAAACTCATTTATTTAAACTATATTAATTTTGAAACAACTAAATGGATTGCAAAAAATAATTAAATCAAATACCTAAACACTAATATAATACAATTTTTGCCATTACACACTTTTTTTCCTGTAGTTTATGTGTTTCTTCTGTATTGCTATTCTATGGCACTTCTACTATTTATTATTGATGTACTTTCAGTATGAAGGATACTTCACTCGGGGGATTTCTCGGGCGAAGCCGGGTCATTCTTCTAGTCAATATATATTTTTAAAAAGTTTAGATTAACAGAGCCAACATCTAAATCAACAACAACAAAAGCTTTATTAAGGAATTTCTCATTGTAATGATTCGCCATATAAAAAGGAAAAAGAAAAAATAAAACAAAATATTTGCATAATTAAGTGTATGAGAAGAAAGTTGTTTTATATATACTTGTTTAAACTTTTATGTTGTGAGGCTATTTTTTTCTAAGACCGATTTATGATAGTGTTCTATAGCTATGTTTCATTTTTATGATGTGATTTTAATCAATTTAACTGATTCAACATATATATTTTTACAACAATGGATTTTATTGTTAAGGATTCCTTATCTCAGATAGTTACTGGATAGTTAATAGGCTGGATGCCTAAATTCTAAATAGGTAGTAATAAGAGAAAGAGGGATTCCCAAGCCAGGAAGAGTTTTCAGAATTTGCCTCAATATAAGAAATGTCTTTGATATTAAGCTGCACTTCGAGAAGATCTATGGAAATGATCGTAACAACACTAAAGATGCAAAATATGATCGAAGTTTTGAAGGCCGCACCTTGAAAAAATTCAAAATTGATCGGGCGGCACTATGACTGCAAGATTCTGGTTTCACATGCCATTTCAGAGGCTCGAAGAAATTATCAAGGATCCAATCCAGCTGTAAGAGCTAGCGGTTGATTTTAGAAAGCCACTACGTTGTGAATATTCAAGGAATTGATAAAAGTGGTTTCACGGTAGCAAGAATTGACCGGCAGTTTATAGTCTACACGTTGCGAAGGCTAAAACAATTGATCAGGTAACCACAACGGCTCCAAGTTCTAGGCGATGGATTTAGAGGTCGATGTTGAAAAAGGCTCAAGGAATTAATCAGAGTAGAAAAATAGCCTCAATATCTGGCCAATGGCTTTAGAATCCGCACGTTGAGAAGGCTCAAGCAATTGATCAGGAAACCACAACGGCTTCAGAGTTCTAGCCAATGGATTCAGAGTCCGCATGTTGAAAAAGCACAAGGAATTGATCAGTTCGGCCCCACGGCTTCAAGACCTAGCCGATGGTCTTAGAGTCAGCATTTTAAGAAGTCTCAAGGAATTGACCAGTTCAGCCCCAAGGGCTCAAGATCTAGCCGTTGGCTTTAGAGTTCCCATGTTGAGAAGGTTCAAGGAATCAATCAGTGTGATCCTACGGCCTCAAATCTAGCCGATGATTTTAGAGTCCGCATTTCAAGAAGGCTCAAGGAATTGACCAGTTCGGCCCAAGGCCTCAAGTTCTATCCCGTTGGCTTTAGAGTCCACGTGTTGAAAAGGCTCAAGTAATTGATCAGGACACCACAACGGCTGCCAAGATCTAGCCGATTATTTTAGAGTTCACATGTTGAAAAGGCTCATGGAATCAATCAGTGTGATCCCACGGCCTCAAGATCTAGCCGATGGTTTTAGAGTCCGCATGTTGAGAAAGCTCAAGGAATTGATTAAAGCAGCACAACTGCCTCAAGATCTAGCCGAAGGCTTTAAAGTCCGAATTTCGAAAAGCTCAAGGAATTAATCAATTCAGCACAACGGCTGAAAGATCTGGCCAATGGTCTTACAGGCTCTAGTTGGAAATGCCAGTTCAAGTGATCGAGGGGTACCATGATTTTAAGATTTACAGAAATATTGTTGGCTCATTCCTGTATAGGTAAGTAGAAGTTTTATCCGATAAGATTTCCAATGAATGTTCGCTATATCTGAACAAATTCCCATTTCAACGTAATCACAATCTACCAACAGTATTCGTTATTATAGTCGAAATTTTGTGACCTTTCTCCTGGTATAAACATATCTATGTCTTCTTTTTTTTTAATATTAACACCTGACCTTTTAAAAAAATATTTTCTATTATTTTTTCACACACACACACATATATATATATATTAAAAATGGCATATCCTGACCAGGAGCACATGTGCTTTTCAGAAGGCAGAGCGCCATCTGGTGGAACAGAAATCAACTATTCATTGATTTAGCCTGTTCCCTGATATTTGGCCAACCCATTAAAAATGGCATATCCTGACCAGGAGCACATGTGCTTTTCAGAAGGCAGAGCGCCATCTGGTGGAACAGAAATCAACTATTCATTGATTTAGCCTGTTCCCTGTTTGGCCAAATATCAGGGAACAGGCTAAATCAATGAATAGTTGATTTCTGTTCCACCAGATGGCGCTCTGCCTTCTGAAAAGCACATGTGCTCCTGGTCAGGATATGCCATTTTTAATATTGATTTCAACACCTGATCTTTTTATCTTTTATTTTTTTTCTTTCGTTTTTTAATATATATATATATATATAAATGTCATAATTTGCCTAATGCCCAATAGATATAATTTATTTTCGCCATAATTAATATGTTTAAATGTAAATACAAATTAATCCATCTATAAATCTATACAAAATAAACGGGGGAGCCAGCGCGCGCGGGCGAACGCTACGGCCACCGCCGCGTGCGCGTGCGCTCAGGAGTGTGGAACAAGTTTTTTTTCGAAGCGTACATGCACAACGGTCGCGCCCTTCCATTCGACCACGACAGCTACGACATATATATATTACGAAAAATATTTCCTTTTAATTTTAGAATATTTTATATATAATAATTGATCATTTGCTTAATACATAAATACGAGTATTATTATGATATTTGCTGGTTCTATTGAGTACCTTGGTACTGATGATATTGATATGTAGGCATGGAAAATCTTGGAAATATAAACATTTTAGATCATTATTGCTTTAAATTTAGCTTATTAAATATTTAAAACATATATTTAGAAAGGTATTGCCTAATTTAAGACTTAATAATAAAGAAAACAAAAGATTATTTACATAATTACAAAATGAGCAGAAAATACTTTTTATAATTATACTTTTTTCGTAATATATATATATATATGTCATAATATATGCTCTTACAGGAATAATAAAGTAAATCTGCAGTCGACGAGAGAGAGATGAGCAGCTAAAGCGAGACACTTTAGACAACTAACTCACGACCATTTTGACCACATTCCTGAGGGGGGGGGGGCGTCACCACCTGGCGACTATCCTGGTTATCCCCCGGTTGTGTACACAGGGAAAACAGTCGTTCAGCTGAGAACGTCTCGCTCGCTCTCTCTCGGCTGGCTGCCTGGATGATTGCTCTAACAACTCGTCGTGTGATTATTTCTCTCCTCGCCACATTTACCACTATTTTGTCACATTGAAAAGTCGACAGGATAAGACCTGGCCGGGAAGCGAATCCCTCATATACCGGAGTATGAAGAAACAAGAAGCCAAGCCACGATGATCGACCAAACCCAACTCAACTGTAACCACTCCTCTTCGAGCCCTCAACCCATTCCTCGCCAACCTTTGAACCGTGATCCCGAAGAAGTATTCACCTACGACAGAGATGGAGCTGCCACGCACTTCTTCCAGCACTAGATCTACTCAAGAACGATCGCCGTGCCAGAGCAGGACACCTCCCGCCATCATGGACAAGACTCCGCCATCTCCCTACCGCTAATGTGATGTACAACACTGGTACGCACAGTGTCACAGACAGAACTCTCCCGAAGCTCAATGAACTTACCTGCGCCCTAAACCAACATAACTCGTGAGTGTAATTGTCTTAACTCCTACCATTCATTCTTTAAATAAGTCATTCCTTGTAGATTGTCCCAATATTTCCATAATTAGCTCAATATGTGTGAATAAGTAAAAATATTTAATATTTCCATTTATCTCTCCACCCCTATTAACAGTGATCTTATTATCCATATTATATCTAGCTATGTGAAACTCATTTAATTAGTTACCTTACCAGTAGATGTAACAATCGTCATTTTAATTAAATAATTTCCATTTAACGTAACTCTTTAAAAAAAAATCTTAAAAAAAAAAAAGGAATTCTACCTATTAACGCTTTACGATTTTTACTATTAACAATAGATTTTTCATAATCAAATTATTTATAAAATATGCCTCCAGCACCTAAACTTTTGTATAGACATCTTCTTCTTGTAAGCACGGCTCACGAAAAATAATTTCTTTCCCTAATCGATTCAAAATTCACCCTATAATTCAGGCGTCGAAGAATTCCAACCACCACGTGAGCCTTGCTTACAACCAACCCTTGGTGACTCTTATCTATCTTCCCCTTAATGCCCCTCTCATTCTTACAACTTTGTTAACCTTATACCAGCTCAGGACCTTTATAGAGAATTATTGATTAATCAATTATCGAACTTCTATATTGTCATTTCAAAATCCTAACATTCGCCCTTCATTTATGATAATTTATTACGTAGTTCATCTCTAGCCTATCCACCCCCCCACACCATCTAGCCAATGGTGTGTTCGTCACAGGGTGCAGATTGACTAACTGCTAGATATTTATCAACCCCTTTTTGTTCGCACTTGAACAATCTGCATCGAGCGACACAGTTCACTCCTTCTTCTTGCGCCACACGTTCGCCACACGGACCCTGTCTTCAAATCTATGTTTGTCCCTTGTTCAAACCAGCACGATATAGCCTACCTCCGATATTTCCCACGGAGGTACGTTAAACATCGTCGCTGATTTTGTCCGGTCCGTCATCATTTCGCGCAGACATGGGTCTTACTTTCAACCCACCGCGAAATCATCGCCTTGCACAAGCTCCCACGACGGTTCAAACGCCTCGTGTCCGAGCAGCTTGTCACTTGTAACGGACAACGCAGTCCTCGTCCCAATTTTTGGCACTGTGCGCGCATACTTTCCGCAAATTAAATATAAGTCCGTTCGACTTCCTCACCTACACACGGGACTTTTCCCCTCGGACTCGCTGCACAAGTAAAGTGTAGAGTTCCCCAGTCTTAATGATCTTCAGAATTCCATCATATGTATGTGACTCTTCTTCCCCTTGTTCACACTCCTCAATAACATTTCCCTTATAGTACATTAGATTTTGTTGTATATAGCCTTTTATAACCTTGATATTTTCAAAGATTTCCTTAAATGTCAAACTCCCCGGTGTTGTAAAACTGCTTGTAAATAATATTTACTTGTGTACTATACAATATTTTATTTACATAAAACTATGTCACCATTACCTTAACTAATTTTAACTGTAAAATTATTTTCTCTATTCCTGGCTTCTCCAGCTTTAAATATACTTAAACCATGTTCAGCCTTCTTCAACGGGGGCCATATGTCATAATATATGCTCTTACAGGAATAATAAAGTAAATCTGCAGTCGACGAGAGTGAGATGAGCAGCTAAAGCGAGACACTTTAGACAACTAACTCACGACCATTTTGACCACATTCCTGAGGGGGGGGGGGGGGGGGCGTCACCACCTGGCGACTATCCTGGTTATCCCCCCGGTTGTGTACACAGGGAAAACAGTCGTTCAGCTGAGAACGTCTCGCTCGCTCTCTCTCGGCTGGCTGCCTGGATGATTGCTCTAACAACTCGTCGTGTGATTATTTCTCTCCACACCATATTTACCACTATATTGTCACATATATATATATATATATATACCTGCTTGCTAGAGCGATGTATATTTTATTAAAAATAAAGAAGGCATATCCTGACCAGGAGCACATGTGCTTTTTAGATGGCAGTGCGCCATCTAGTGGAACAGAGATCAACTAAACGTTGATTTAATCTGTTCCTTGATATTTGGCCAATATATGCCTTCTTTATTTTCAATATTAACACCTGATCTTTCCTTTTTTCTATTATCTTTTTCACATATATTTTATTAAAAATAAAGAAAGCATATCCTGACTAAAAGCACATATGCTTTTTAGATGGCAGAGAGCCATCTAGAGGAAGAGAAATCAACTAAACATTGATTTAGCCTGTTCCCTGATATTTGGCCAACCCACTTTCTTGATAAATCTAGAAAAGCCATCCACGAACACGATATTTTCATATTTTATTATATACTCATGTACAATAAACATTCAAAATTATTGATATAAAATATTATATGGTTTCAAACTTCAGTTCTCCATCAAATGTTAGTGCTGATCTCACAATAAAAATAGCCTGAATAGAAGATATTATTACAATTAATTCAATACCTATACTATTATATATATATATTTTTGCTTATCCCTAGTACACGTGGTACAGGCCATGATAATCAAGGTGGGTAGAAGTAGGCGAAAAGTAGTTCGACTTTGCACTTACAAATGTACCAGAGCCCTATTTGATTACTTGCACTCACTGTTGAACTTTTGCAAGAATCGGGGGCCATTGGAGTATTTTTTTTTTATCAGAAAAAAAGTGCCTAATGCGGGAATCGAACCCAGGTCATAACGGTTGAAAACCAATTGTTTAGGCGCCATCTTTACACCGACCCCCTATTATAAAATATTAAGTATAAAAAAATTGCAATATAATATTATAAAATGATAAAAAAAAAACTTTGCGAAGCTGTATCCATTTTTCTTGTTTTAAAAAAAATATATATATATAATCCCGGATATTATGATATATATAATAATATATCATTTTTTGAGATAATCCATTAAATATTGGTTATATATAAATATATTGATAATATAATTTAATTATATATGATATACATTTTGAAAATAGAGCAATCCATAAATAAATCTTTAATTAAAATGACATATATTGGATCAAAATATCATTTATTTTACCAATATTTCAGTTGGCTGAACGCCAACCTTTATCAAGGTGTTATAACACACATTAATATGTTATAATACCTTGATAAAGGTTGGCGTTCAGACAATGAAATATTGGTAAAATAAATTATATTTTTATCCGATATATGATATATATGTGTATCAAAAGAGGCACCTCTCCCTTTAAATGTTTCGTCAGAATGATGGCACTATTGGATCACCTTAGTAAAAACTTGACTAACGATGATGTAAAGTTTTTTTACTAGGGTGATACCTTAATGACATCATTCTGATGCACCTTTAAAGGAAGAGGTGACTTTTTTGGTACATAAATATCATCCTCCCACAATTATATGTATGTTGTTGTAATATATAAAGATTTGGATAATATATACACGCATAAGATACGTTGATATATTGTACAGTCCTTAATGCAGAGAGGAAGGTCCTATATCAACAAATTAAATGTACCAACACTTCACCCTACGTATTGCTTTCAAAAATATCAGCAAACAAATCTAAGGCAATAGCTTACTATAAATATTTTAGATCATCATTATATGTAAGGATCAGTCAACAATTGAATGACTTTGAGATTAAGAGTAAAGCCAGTTCAATTTCTATGTAAATAACACAAGATGATTATTACCTTACCAAATTGGGAGAATCTGTATGGGGGCAAGTCCCTAATAAAGGATTTTGTGTGTGTGTGATACGTTAAGATGTATGTTATACATTGTATATCTCTAAATATAAATATACAGGTAAACCTGTCTATAGCGCCCCCTCTTGGGACTCACCAAAATAGGGTGCTATAGACAGGTCACTTTTAATTTAAATCGCATCGTACTACGTATTTAAAATCGGGCACTATAGAGAGGGAGGCGCTATTTAGAGGGGGCGCTATAGACAGGTTTAACTATACACCTATCCCCCGATTTACACGGTACTTGTTATACACGTTTTCGCTTTTACACGGTTTTCCAAATAAGTTTTTTGTTTTTTGTTTTTATCGCACTATACTAAATGCTACTGTGATTGAACACATGCGCTGTGTACACATCTCACGAGGAAACCCGAGCTTATGTGCTGACTACATATTTTAACCTGTCAATGCATTTTATTTTTATTTCTGTGTACACCTATCCCCCGATTTACACGTTTTTCTCAGGAACGTACCTACCGTGTAAATCGGGAGATAGGTGTATTATTTTTTTATTTATTGATAATTATAAACTTTTGACCATAGTTTTAGAATATACAATTTTTTTATTGTTGTATATATGTGTGATTGAGTTATCTCTATTTTTTAAAATTTCCTATATATAGTGTTCATTTTACAATTCTTATGTAACTGTGAAAACTGTTTGTAGGTTTCCTCAAGTATTTTTTAGAATGAACTACTTGATAGTAAATATTTATTGATTCATCTTCACTTATATAACACGCGACTGCATCTTCAAATCTTTATTTTTCAAAAATATCATAAAATATTTATATAAATTTCATGCTAATGAAATAGATGTAGATTTCTTCTCTCTAAAAGCTAGTATTTTAGATAGTAAAGTTCTAAGAATGAGTATCTTTTATTAAACGTTTTTCGAGCTTTCGAAATAACGTCCTTCCACAGGAAAAATTGATACCTGAAGAAGGGCGTTATCCCGAAAGCTCGAAAAACGTTTGAAAAAAAGACACACATCCTTAGACGTTTACTTAAGTATAAAGTAAAAAGTAAACGTCTAAGAATGAGTATCTTTTATTAAACGTTTTTCGAGCTTTCGGGATAACGCCCTTCTTCAGGTATCAATTTTCCTGTAAAGAGCGTTATCCCGAAAGATCGAAAAATGTTTGATAAAAGATACTCATTATAAAATAAATGAAGCTTCCAGGGTTAAGTTTCTTGTGCAACTTTTTATTTTCAAGTTTTCAGACTTGTCAATCCTTCAACTTCAGTTTGAAAATAAAAAGTTGTACAAGAAACTTAGCCCTGGAAGATTCATTTATTTTATAATATTATAAATCAGGGAAGAACGTTTATTTATACTCATTCTTAAAGTTTACTTTATTATATAAAATTGCTAGCAAAATTCTAAAAGCTAGTATATGCTTTTTACTATAAAAAAATTAGATTTGTTGCATTTCAAACGGAATTGATAATTTTGAAATTCTTATTCAGATTCCTTGATACTGTTTGATATCATATGGCTATTCTTTGATGGCTCTAAGTCCAAGTTATTGTTGAGATCACAATGACGACGTTCAAATTTCATAAATAGTCCTGGTTTAGCAGTCAGGACAAGTTCAGGAACAACATGTACTTTGTCTCTTTGAATCAGTGAGGTGATTTTGAATCTTCTTAAGATGGTAGCTAACACCACCTTCTGTTCAGCAAATGCAAACTTCTGACCTGTACACACACGAAATTTGCATAGGTACTTTAAATTTACATAGGTAGATTAAACTGGCGAAACCGCTGAGAGGGTTCACCACTGATAAGCCAGGCCCTCTCATTAATTTTTCCATTGCAGTAAGGACAGTAGAAATTGTTTAATATCAAAAAGAACCTTACGCCTTTAAAATAGTTTCGAATTTTGATAACAGATGGCGCGCTAGTGCATCATATTATAAAGTAAAAATAGTAAAATATAACGATTATTGAAGAAGAGTGTCTTATAAGAGGTTGACTCACCGATATAGGTTAAGGGGGGGGAGAAGTCCGACCACACCTCTCTGCAGTCCCCCCTGGACCCTTGGAATATTTGACCAAATTCTAGTTCGTTTCCAAGGTGACTAACGTGGCAACGGTGCCCATTTTACAATGAAGTGTAAAAGATAGTAGACATTGCTGCTGCTGTGATAGAGATGCATGGAGATCTGAGGCTCTTCATTGGACATGACAACAACAACAGAAAATAGGAGTGGGCCCAGAACAGCAGCTTTAAACACTCAAGATAGAGAACGGCTGCTGTGATAGAGATGCATGGAGATCTGAAGCTCTTCATTGGACACGACAACAACAACAGAAAATAGGAGTGGGCCCAGAACAGCAGCTTTACACACCCAAGTTAGAGGACGACTGCTGTAATAGAGATGCATGGAGATCTGAGGCTCTTCATTGGACACAACAACAACAACAACTCATCGATACAATTCCTGGGTCCCACATAAAACGGGAGATATGCAAATGGATGACGTTTGTTTACATTCTCTGGTAGGAAGCGGTCCGGGTCGAAGACTTCAGGATTAGGATAGATATCAGGGCTACGGTGGATCATGTAAATGAATGTCATAGCTGTATAAGAACTTTATAAGACACTCCTCTTCAATCGTCGTTATATTTTACTATTTTTTATTCGAAGAGTTTAACTTAGTCAAATGTAAAATTAATAATCAAAGAAGAATATTATGATGCATTAGCGCGCCATCTGCTATCAAAAATCGAAAATATTATAGACGCGTATGATAAATATTTTCATTGCAGTTAAGACAGTAGAAATTGTTTATTTTTAAAAAGAATCATACGCGTCAATAATAGTTTCGAAAGAAGAATATCAGGCAGTGAAAATGATATCTTAAAAACTTACTTTTACAATTAAATAATCATTAAATATTCTCAGAATGCTATCTATATGAATAAATTATAATTAAACTATGATTTAATTTTTAATCAAGAATGAATATGTGAGCAAGAGTTACCCAGGAATTATTTGAAAAAGGAAAAAATAAAATTAATGCAAAAAGTTTCTTTTAATTTTGAATTTTCAAGCTTTCGAGCAAATATACTGCTCTTCAACGGGCTAATACTCTATGTACAATCTGATTGTAATGGGAGGGCCTGGCTCATCAGTGGTAAACCCACCCAGCGGTTTCGCCAGTTTAATCTACCAGACCGCTGTTATATTCCATTTTTCGTTTTTTCTCTTTTCTAGTGATACTGATGTCAGACTCTTGGAATGGATATTTTAAATGTGATTGTACATAGAGTATTAGCCCCCCCCCCCCCCCCCCCCCCGTTAAAGATCAGTTTATATTTCTTGAAAGCTTGCAAATTCAAAATTAAAAGGAACATTTTACCTGAATTTTATTTTTTACTTTTTCAAAGAATGGATATATCAAATACAAGTTTAAATATGAGTAAATACAGCCTTTTTATATAAAATAACCTATATATAGTTTCAATTTTTGCCATAAAATTATTTTTAAATGTTTTGATTCTGTAACAATTTGATCAATTTGATTCATGAAAATATTTGCTAAAGCCGATGAAATAGGGTTGCCCATCGGCAGACCTTTAATAGTTTCAATTAATACCATCACCAGGAATAAACCATCAAATACTGTAGATTGTACAAGCAGAATAATACAGTTAAACCTGTCTATAGCGCCCACTCTTGGGACTCACCAAAATAGAATGTTTTAGAGAGGGGGTGCTATAGACAGGTCACTTTTAATGTAAATCACATTGTACTAAGTATTTAAAATCGGGCGCTATAGAGAGGAAGGCGCTATTTAGAGGGGGCGCTATAGAAAGGTTTAACTGTATATACATAACTAACATACAGCAATTTATATATTTAAAATAATTAAAGGTTTGAACACATCTGTATGGTGATGCCATGTTGAACGGTGACTGTGATAAAAAGTCGTTGTCATCTTCGGACGAGACTTTGCATTAATAGGTCCGTCTGCTTCAATGTCCTTGATGACATTGAGTGGAAACTTTCGTCTGACATTGTTAGCATCTACTCGGTGTTTGATTATATTGCTTTGAAACTCGTTTGTTATAATTTCAACTAAAGACAAATATATATATAATTTAACTCATTTTGCAGATTTATTTTTATAAAGTGCTTAGAGCCATAGTTTAATAAATGTATACAGATTGGCCTTTTTCTAAATTTGCATCAAACTGGGGTTGTCATGAAATTAAACATTCCGAAAATAATGAATATATACACTGCGTGACATTGAAAATGGAACACCAAGAAATAGTGGCCAGAAAATTATGCAAATTTCAGGGTAGACGCGCCTAACCGAGTTATGCAAATGATGTAAAATGCGCAGCTCTCGTGCGCACATGGAGTAAGATATAAGGGAAGGAACTTGCAGAAAGGACAGTATTCGTGTCGTTATTTCTTCAAGGAAAATCATTGTAGAAATTTTGTTCTTGTGTCAAAAGACACGTGTAATAACAGAGAATTCCAGGTCATCGTAAACGGAGGCAGTTCAAGCAGACAGACGCTTTTACGAGGGGCATGGTGATCGGACTGAAAAGGGTAGGTTGGTCCATACGTCAAATCGCAGCTGATACACACCTTGGTGCGTCCACGGTGCACCGACTGTGGAGAAGATGGTTGGAACAAGGAAATGTGGCAATTTATAGGAATGTCGGTGCAACCAGAGTGACGTCAGCACGTGTGGATCGGCGTATCCTTCGACAAGCAGTGGCGGCCCCACAAGCCACTTGTACCGCCATCCTGCAACATGTGCAAGACACCCTAGATCATTCCATCTCGACCAGAACCATTTCCCGTCGATTGGTTGCTAATGGCTTGCACTCATGCCGTCCGCTAAGAAGACTGCCATTGACCCCACCGAATAGGCGCCAACGTTTGGAATGGTGCCGGGCTAGATCGACGTGGATGACGGAATGGCACAGGGTCGTGTTCTCAGATGAGTCGCGTTTCTGCTTGTCCAGTGATAGTCGCCGTGTACGCGTGTGGCGTCGACGTGGAGAAAGGTCCAATCCGGCAGCAATTGTGGAACGCCCCACCGTGCGACAACGTGGAATCATGGTTTGGGGCGCAATCGCGTATGATTCCAGGTCACCTTTACTTCGTATTCAGGGCACTATGACGGCCCAACGATACGTTGATGATGTGCTGCGACCGGTGACACTCCCCTACCTTCAGGGGGTACCCAATGCCCTTTATCAACAGGATAACGCCCGACCGCACACTGCTCGCATTAGCCAACAAGCTCTGCAAGATGTACAGATGCTTCCCTGGCCACCGTACTCTCCTGATCTCTCACCAATCGAGCACGTCTGGGACATCATTGGACGCCGTTTGCATGCCTTGCCACAGCCGCGTTTAGAAGACGAACTGTGGCAAATGGTTGAGAGGGGATGGAGAGCCATCCCTCAGGACGCCATCCGTACTCTGATTGACTCTCTACCTAGACGTGTTGCTGCGTGCATCGCCGTCCGCGGTGGTCCTACTTGCTACTAAGCCGACGCCGTTCTCGCTCTATATTATGACTATCATTTTGAAAAAAAGATCACTTATTGTTCGTCCCTGTCTCTCTCTGTCTGCCGAGTTTCATCACTTTCTGGCCACTATTTCTTGCTGTTCCATTTTCAATGTCACGCAGTGTATACATATAGAAGACATTAGAAAGATGGTTAAATTTCGTTCTTTTACCTCAATTTGTTTTTGTTCAATTGACCCCATGTAATTTTAACGTCTCTCTATTTCTGAGAACCATAGACTGTTGTTGTCATGAATTCAAATATTCCGAAAATAATGAATATACATAGAGAATACATTAGAAATATGGTTAAATTTCGTTATTCTGACTCAAATTTGTTTTTGTTCAATTGACCCCATGTCATTTTATCGCTTCTCTACTTCTGAGAACCATAGACTCTAATAACAATTTATAGATTGGCCTTTTCTAAATTTGCATTAAACTGGTGTTGCCATGAATTCAAATATTCCGAAAATAATTAATATATATATGGAAGACATTATAAAAGTCTTCCAGGTTTAACTGTATATACAATAGCTATAGTATTCTTCTTTCTTATCTCCACTCAATCACACTAAGGTATCAAGCTTGTAAAGCTTGAGACTTTTGATGGTGTCTGAAATTACTTATATTATACTAGCCGAATGACCCGGGCAACGCCCGTGTTTTACCCGATTGAATGTTTTTATTCAAATACTATTTGTTACAATTATAAATTGGCGCCTTAAATAAATGCATATGTTAGTTAATAACTATAGCCTATGTGATTTATCTGTCTATGTACTGTCGGCTTCCTTAGGCGGCTCTTACTGGGAAAAAGTAAGAGAGGATTCCATTTAGTTATTAACTAATATATGCATTTATTTAAGGAGCGACCCGCTCCAACACAATAGTTACAAAAACGAAAAAGCGAGTGGGGGGGGGGGGGGGAATAATGGGGGGGGGGGGGGGGATTGGACAAAGGTGGCGTGATCGTAGCCAACCAATAGGAGAGCGCCATTCCAAAAAAAAAAAAGCAAACGGTGACAGAGATGAAAAATTATTAAGAATGCATGACGCTCGTAACTGTATATAGAATAGTTATTAATATACTCATATATACAATAGTTATAGTGATATAGTAAATTAAACTGTTGAAACTGCTTTGAGGGTTTACTATTGATGATATGCGTCCTCACAATATTTTCATATTACATTCAGTAATAGGGAAAAGGTAATGACAATAGAGGGGATGTTTATCATGAAGATTGTTTTCCCACTATGTACAAAGTGTCGACCTGCAACCCCAAAACACATTATTGACTGTATTGACTCATCTATCGATGAACTCTACTCGTCCCCGGCAGACACACACACACCATCAAAAGTCTCAAACTTTAAAAGCTTCATACCTTAATATGATTGAGTGGAGATAAGAAAGAAGATGAAGATCATGAAGATGACTCACCGATACAATTCCTGGGTCCCGCAGAGAAAGGTAGATATGCAAATGGATGACGTTTGTTGACATTCTCTGGTAGGAAGCGGTCCGGATCGAAGACTTCAGGATTAGGGTAGATATCAGGGCTACGATGGATCATGTAGGTAAATGCCATAGCTGTAGCACCTGCAGGGATGGTGTATTTACCTGGAACACACATACACACTGTATTCTTCACTTTTTGACAACGTGATTTATTGTTATAATACATGATTTTTTTGCCTATTCCTAGTACATGTGGTACAGGCCATGATAATCATGGTGGGTAGTTAGCAACTGCTTTTACTGTAAGCGCACCACATGTCTACACATGTGAAAAATAGTTCGACTTTGCACTTACAAATGTGCCAGAGCCCCGTTTTAAATTTGCACTCGCTCGTGGGGTTGGACTTTTGCAAGAATCGGGGGCCATTGGAACATTTTTTTTAAACAAAAAAAAAGTGTCTAATGCGGGAATCGAACACGGGTCGTAGTGGTCGAAAACCAAACGTTTTAACCAGCTTTCCACCGACACCCCATAATACATGTGAATACGAAGAAACCCTTTTAAAGTGATAAACATTAAGTCTCCAAGAGAAAACCACTCAGTGTAACTTTGCTTCTTTTGGTCTCCTGACATGGAGCCGCTCCTATGGAGAACAATTGATACATTAGCCGGGTACAGGGTGGCCCTACCAGGAGTTAAACTCCCGACGTCCTGTGCTACCTATTTACACCCTCCCGCCACTTTTATTTTTTATTCACTAATCTCTCTAGCTCTCGGGCAAGAAAGCCCTTCTACAGGAGAAAATAATTTACATTAAGTCACCAATAAAATAAAAGTTAATTAACTTGAGTTCACAATTCGATAAAATTATCCCTTGGATCAATATTAAAGTAAAAACATTATTAAGCCTCCAGGGAAAAGATTCTTTTTTTTTTTTGTTGTTGCTTATTCCTCAAGTCGTTGAAATAATCTTCATTAAGTTCCATTGTCTCAGGTTTTCTATTATAGTCCTGGGGTTTTAACAGAGGTCTTTTTTGGAGAAGGAAAGAGGGGTGTTGTTGGTCTGAAGACCTGGATGTACTACTCAGTGTGACTTTTATTTTTGGTCTCCTGACATGGAGTGTAGCCGCTCCTATGGAGAACAGACCTACAAATTGATACCTTCCTACATTAGCCGGGTACAGGGTGGCCCTACCAGGAGTTAAACTCCCGACGTCTTGTGCTACCTCTTTACACCCTCCCGCCACTTTGAGACTGTAGGATAGGATTTTGGGAGTTTTTTTTTAATTTAATTTATATAATATAAAATTTGAAGGAATATTATCGGTTACTCGTGTAATAGAACGGTTCGCTTATCTCTTTATAACGGAATAATATTTCCATAGAATTTTATTTAACTTTAATAATGCATTTCTTGACTATGCAATTAAATGTTGCTTATTATTTGTACATTTGTCATTAGTAATATTCTTTTTCATTAACAGGAGATTCTATATTTCATTATGTTACTATCCTGATTAACGAATTAAAATTTCGGTGGGTCTCGAAGACCACGCCATCACCATCTCTTTAACGGCGAAGTACCTGATCTACGTATTCTTTGTAGATCTCGAAATGCGTGGTATCTCTGGAGACCTGCAGGCGATTCTCCATGTCAGGAGACCAAAAGAAGCAAAGTCACACTGAGTGGTACTTCCAGGTCTTCAGACCAACAGAAGGTGAACCCTTCTTTCCTTCTCCAAAAAAGACCTCTGTGAAAACCCCAGGACTATAATAGAAAAAGCTGATACAATGGAACCTAATGGAGATCGTTTAAACGACTTGAAGAATAATCAATAACAACAACAGACCTGCAGGCGATACTCCACCAAACTCTGCAGCGCTGGCAGAGGCGCCATATTCATTATACATAGTTGCATATGGATCGAAAGTAAGACTTCTCCCTTTAATTGTACATCAAACGATGGCACAGTACATCACCTTAGTAAAAAAAACTTTAGTGATGATAAAGAATATATATATTGCTTATCCCTAGTACACGTAGTACAGACCATGATAATCATGGTGGATAGAAGAAGGCGACTGCTTTTACTGTAAGTTCACCACATGTCTACACATGTGAAAAACAGTTCGAATTTGCACTTACAAATGTGCCAGAGCCCCGTTTGGTTACTTGCACTCGCTGGTGGGGTTAGACTTTTGCAAGAATTGGGAACCATTGGAGCATTTTTTTTTTTTTACCTAAAAAAGTTCCCAATGCGGGAATCGAACCCGGGTCATAGTATCGAAACCCAACGGTTTAGACCATCCTTCCACCGACCATCATGATAAAGAATGAGGAACAACACCGAATTTGGCAAATTTAGACAAAAAGCCAACCTGTATACCATGGTTTAAGACTTTGGATCTCATCAGTACAGGGTGTGTAGGTTGGATTTTTGTCAAATATTTCTGAAACTGATGTTATGGCTCATTTCTTATCATCACCAGTAAATAATTTTACTAATGTGATGCATTGTGCCATCGTGCTGATGAACAATTAAAGAAAGAAGAACCTCTTTTGGTACATGAATTACATCCACCTGCAACTTTATATTGTATAGTTTAATATATCTAATTATTTATAATAAATAGCGGTGTAGACTGTGCAAATTAACTTGTATTAACAAGATCATAAGGGGGGGAGATGTCCGACCACACCTCCCTGCGGTCTCCCCTGGACCCTTGGAATATTTGACCAAATTCTGGTCCAAGGTGACTAACGTGGCAACGGCACCCATTTTCCAATGAAGAGCAAAACCGATATCTCCAGTAAGATAGTGGACATTGCTGTGATAGAGATGTACGGAGACATCTGAGGCTCTTCATTGGACACGACAACAATAACAAGATTATAATATATATATAAATGTTAATTGTCACATAAAGTGTCTAATTCAAACTCTATTTTTCATATATTTATGTCAGCAAGACCTTTGTAGATTGATTTAGCAACTACTTACCGATCTTCAGGTCTTCTGTGAGATGTCGGGCGATGTATGGAATTCCTGTGTAGATACGTAGACTTTCCTGCACATATACCATAGATGGTTTGTACATCTTGAGACATGTTACCACGGGTTCTTTAAATAGATAACGTTTTTATGCATAATGATAACAAACACCACATTATAAATTACATTCATGGTCAAAACTTAAGAATGTGGAAATAGTTTGATGTCATGTTTGATCTTTGAAGAAATTCGTTCGTCTTTTTTTTTTAAGGAGAAGAGACAATTTAGATCTAAAGAGAGTGCGTGACATACCTTCATGACACAGCCAAGATACTTCATCTTCTTGGTGTCCTCGATGGTGACATCACTGTCAGAGTTCTCTCCGTAGATCTCCTCCAGTTCTTCCATTACCCGGCTCTGTATGTTCTGGTAGAGGCCAAGAAAGTAAATCACCCAGCTGGTGGTCAATGCTGCGCTGTCGTGGCCCTGTACATCATTCATGTCACTGCTTTTCTTAATGGCAGGAATCATGTTATACAATGTCGTGGCCCTGTACATCATTTATGTCACTGCTTCTTCATGGCAGGAATCATGTTATACAATGTCGTGGCCCTGTACATCATTTATGTCACTGCTTCTTCATGGCAGGAATCATGTTATACAATGTCGTGGCCCTGTACATCATTTATGTCACTGCTTCTTCATGGCAGGAATCATGTTATACAATGTCGTGGCCCTGTACATCATTTATGTCACTGCTTCTTCATGGCAGGAATCATGTTATACAATGTCGTGGCCCTGTACATCATTTATGTCACTGCTTCTTCATGGCAGGAATCATGTTATACAATGTCGTGGCCCTGTACATCATTTATGTCACTGCTTCTTCATGGCAGGAATTATGTTATATAATGTCGTGATCCTGTACACCATTTATCTCACTGCTTCTTCATGGCAGGGATTATGTTATACAATGTCGTAGCCCTGTACATCATTCATGTTACTGCTTCTCCATGGCAGGAATAATGTTATACAATGTCGTGATCCTGTACATCATTTATGTCACTGCTTCTTCATGGCAGGAATCATGTTATACAATGTCGTGGCCCTGTACATCATTTATGTCACTGCTTCTTCATGGCAGGAATCATGTTATACAATGTCGTGGCCCTGTACATCATTTATGTCACTGCTTCTTCATGGCAGGAATCATGTTATACAATGTCGTGTTCTTGTACACCATTCACATCACTGGATCTTTCATGAGGTAAATTATGTTGGGAATTATGGACATTTTTTCAACGATGAATCAAAAATATATTGTATATATAATTGTATTTCATTTATGATATTTTGAAAATTATGTTATCCAATCTCTCTCGTGGCTCTGTACACCAATTACATCACTAGCACTTTATGATAGGAAGTATGTTATTCAATAGATATAATTGCTATTTCAAAATTTATACAGTGAATCGCCTTGATACTTAAAGTACAGTATCCCATAGATCCAATAGAGTTGTTCTTTTATCATAGAAAATTTGGAAGGTCTTATGTTTTTGGATGATAATAGAACAAAAAAAAGCATATCATTTTTACTTATTATTATATAATAAAATGGTTTGGTTGCTTAAAAGAAAATTATACTAATATACTGGATAGAAACCTATTAAGAAATAAATAGATTAGGTCAAGACATAGAAGCATAGCTTTAGTATAGACTAATAAATACTAAAAAGCTGAGATTACTCAAGAAAAAGGACTTACTGTAAAAATAAATTATAAAATTGAAGAACAAATCATATTTTTACTTATTACTATAAAAATAAAATGGTTTGGTTGGTTAAAAGAAGATTATAAAACAACACTTGAAGTTACACCGCATGAGTTTCCCTTCAATGAAAAATCAAAATTTATTTAAAGGTGAAATATTGACTATTTCTAACCTTTTTGGATGAGGTATGAAAGGGTGAATTATGAAGAGTAATGATGAACGGATAAATTAAAGTGCCCAGGGATGGGAATCAGATTGTGCTGATAGACTGGATAGAAATCTATTAAGAAATTAAGGGATCAGATCAATACATAGAAGCATAGCTTTAGTATAGATAAGGATACTAAAGAGCAGAGATAACTCAATAAAAATGACTTACTGTGAACATGAAATTATCAACTTCTTCTTTGACTTCCTCAAGTTCCATGGATCCTTCCACCAGATGGTAATACAGAAGCATGTCTAGGAATGCTCGACGTCTACGGGTGATGAATTCTTCTTCAGGATTTGTTGGAGTTTTGCCTTCACTCAGCAGTTTCTTGAATTCTTCTCTGCGCTCCAGGATTACCTAAGACATTACACAAGACCTAGTATAATAATACAGAAAGATAAATACAAGATTACAGGAAACAATACCGCAGAACCTTTTATGAGAGGTATATTGCGATCGATTTGTCATATACTTATAGAAGTCTGATATTTGGTACACTTGCTCAAACCTGATGACAATGTAAGTTGACAAAATATAAGAATGGACTAATTTTAATTTTATATATTCAATTTCGAATATTTTTTTCAATTGTAATATACTTCCAGACCATATAAAAGTCAGAAAATTCCTAATATCGCTTAATATAGCTAAAAATACAAGTTGACAAAATTCCAGACTTCTGAGTGGTCGGTATTGAACTATTTTTTCAATATTTTTTCAAATTTTGTAATCAATTTTTAATATACTTTCTGGCCACGTAGAAGTCTGGTATTTAATAACCTAGCTCAATACAACTCACATTGCAAGTATACAAAATTTCTGACTTCTAGGTTGTCGCGTGAGTGGGGAATAGACAAGAAAAGAGAATTCCTTTTTAAACGGTCAAAAATAGGCGGAGCCGTTTCTTTGACGTAATAAATGGCTGGAGTCCTATAAATTTTTAAATATTTGGTCGGGGAGGTCAGAACTGGAATAATTTCTATATTACCTTTCAATTTTTGTAATCACGCTCCAATATACTTTCAGATCACATAGAATTCTGAAATTGTATACACTCGCTCGATCAAGTCAACAATGCAAGTCTACAAAATTGGGTTGTTGGAATTGTTCTAATTTCTATATTCATTTTCAAATTTTGTGATTAATTTATATTATAATTACAGAAAAAGTAGAAGTCTATAAAATTTTGTACACTCAGTCAATCAAGCTAACAACACAAATGCACAAAATGGCAGACTTGTATATGATTTATGATAAAATTGTGAAAAAAGTTTAAACGCTTTTATAATCTGAAAGTTTTACTTCTCCTTCAATGCCTTCCTCTACTGAGGATAGGCCACATGGTCTCTCCATACTTCCCTCCGTCAATGCCTTCCTCTACTGAGGGTGGGCCACATGGTATCTCCATATCTCCCTCCTTCAATACCTTCCTCTACTGAGGGTGAGCCACATGGTCTCTCCATATCTCCCTCCTTCCGTGCCTTTCTCTACTGAGGGTGGGCCACATGGTCTCTCCATATCTCCCTCCTTCAATACCTTCCTCTACTGAGGGTGAGCCACATGGTCTCTCCATATCTCCCTCCTTCCGTGCCTTTCTCTACTGAGGGTGGGCCACATGGTCTCTCCATATCTCCCTCTTTCAATACCTTCCTCTACTGAGGGTGGGCCACATGGTCGCTCCATATCTCCCTCCTTCAATACCTTCCTCTACTGAGGGTGAGCCACATGGTCTCTCCATATCTCCCTCCTTCCGTGCCTTTCTCTACTGAGGGTGGGCCACATGGTCGCTCCATATCTCCCTCCTTCAATACCTTCCTCTACTGAGGGTGGGCCACATGGTCTCTCCATATCTCCCTCCTTCCGTGCCTTTCTCTACTGAGGGTGGGCCACATGGTCTCTCCATATCTCCCTCTTTCAATACCTTCCTCTACTGAGGGTGGGCCACATGGTCTCTCCATATCTCCCTCTTTCAATACCTTCCTCTACTGAGGGTGGGCCACATGGTCGCTCCATATCTCCCTCCTTCAGTGCCATTCTCTACTGAGGGTGGGCCACATGGTCTCTCCATATCTCCCTCCTTCAATGCCTTCCTCTACTGAGGGTGGGCCACAAGGTCTCTCCATACTTCACTCCTTCAATGCCTTCCTCTACTGAGGGTGGGCCACATGGTCTCTCCATATCTCCCTCCTTCAATGTCTTCCTCTACTGAGGGTGGGCCACATGGTCTCTCCATACTTCCTCCGCCATCCTCTTCACCTCCTCGTAGGTGTGTCGTCCAGTCCATTGTTTTAGATCGTCTGTGTATCCCCGTCGTCTCCTTCCCCTCGATTTCTTCCCCTGGAGCTTTCCCTCCAACACTGTCAGCAATATCTCTCCTGCTGATCCGTACATCACATGTCCAGAAAACGTCATTTTTCGTTGTTTTATGAACTTTTATCAGCAGGCGCTCTGTACTCATTCGATTATAATCCATTTTTCCTGAATCTACAGGAGTTTCAAGTCACTCTTCTATGAAATATACTATCTCAACAACATGGCATCCTCTGTTTACAAGAAATGGCAGGATTGAGGAAAAACCAAGTTGATTAAAAAAAAAAGATGGTTATATTATAAGGTAGACGCCAAATAATCTCAGGATATATTAATTTTGTAGACAGAAACAATGGAATGCTAAAAATAAATATTGAATTGGAATAATTTCCTCTCTAATAAAATGTCCTTATGTAATTTGATATTGGAGTTTTTTTCCGTGAGGAAAGCCCTGGCTTAAAAAGAAATTGCCATGTCACTCTGGGCCACGAAACCACTCTTATACTTCAACAAATATTCTTTATTTGTCAATCCAAGTCTACAGTAGAAAAAGGTGTTTAAGGTAACAAGACTACTCGAATCCTAAGTCTGGGCTCCTCAACTTAATCCATATGTTCTATTTATAGCACAAATAAGTTAAACTGAAACTATGTAAATAAGAACAAATATGCAAATATAAAACAGAAATAATTTACATATATCCTGCCAAAATATACATCTTATAAGCACCTAACTTTCTAAGCGTCAATACCTATATAGCGACAATCGAGGATTTAAAAATATTGTAAGGTGGATGACAAGGCCAAGATACCAGAGTTTTTTTTAGTTTAGGCAAATTTATTATTTGCTTAGAACCTAAGCTTGGAGAAGAACCATGCGTGTTTGCCGGTTTTGTACTTCTCCTCCAGCATGGCGCGGATTTCCACCTTGGCCTGTTTACACTGTACGGGGTCCTTGACGCTTTCCTTGTTCACCAGGGTCTTGTCCAGGGGGACATCCACGATGTAATGGGTGGGGAGGAGGTGGTTGTAGTTGTACACCCTCATGAAGGGCTTGATCCTGGACTTCTTGGCCTGCTTCTTCTTGTTCATCCTCTTGGTGATCTTGCGGGGAGCACGGTCAACACCTGCTACCAGGGCGTGGCCATAGAGGGTCTCTCTGTTACCCTTATCATTGTTCTTAACGATGATGGCCTTCTTGCCTGCGTACTTGCCGTTAAGTACAATAACGACCTTACCCGTTCGCATAATCTTGTCCATCTTGCCTTATTTGTTATAATGTTATTCAAAGTAGAGAAAAATCCAAGTTGGTACTAGTAGAAAGCAAGATACCAGAGTAAAGTTGGGGAAAGAGGGGTGGACTCTAGCGGCCCCCGCTGCCATGTGACAGGCGCCAAAAACAGCATTCCTGTGTGGAGAAGGACAGAGTCTGGTTACATCTGCGGCGAGGAGAAAACGTGGCGACTTGCCTCCGGGCATGTGGATGATCCGACAAGGATAGACTGACATCGGAGCGGTCTACAAGACGGTGTAGTTCAGGCTACATGTAAATAGTGTGGAGCGGAACGCTTCACAAGAGTGACATCCACGGCGCCAAGGATTCTTCCGACGGGGAGGTTGAAGGCAAGTCCCACTGTTGTATTCCTTCTGTTAAGTGAGATACAATAAAGCGCTAAATTTAGCTGCATTCCTTCGAACTTACATGTGTATCTTTGTGGCATCCTGAGTAGACAAAGTACAGGAATAGCGTCTGGCTACGACGTAACAATATTACCATTTGTTGAACAAACTACACTGTAAAGTCGACCGCCAAATATCTCGGATTTCCTTATATAAAACCTATTGTTGTTGTTTCCTGTTAGCCGGCTCAAATCTTTCAGTAGATATGTAAATATGTAATATTTTATTTTCTTTATTCTTCGCGCTTTAAGTCAGGTAGGACTTTCTCAATTATGTTTTAATTATTTTCATCAGTTTTCATTTAGAGTAAATTGTTATTACAACTGCTTTATTATTCTTTTAACGACTACAAATCATTAGCATAATGATATTGTACCAAAAACAAGCAAATAATCTTTTATTCTCAAAATTATAATATAAAAGTATAAGTCGAAAAATTTGTATAACATATATATTGTTTTAAATAAAACAACTAATTATATAGAGTTCCATATAGGAATATAAAAACTGTTACATGGATGACAAGGCCAAGATACCAGAGTAAAGTTGAAGAAAGAGTGGTGGACTTCAGCTTCCCTCGCTGTCATGTGGAAGGCGCCAAAAACAGCATTCCAGTGTGGGGGAGGACAAAGTCTGGTTACATCTGCGGCAAGGACTTCTCCGTGACACGTGGTGACCTGCCTCCGGGTGTATGGATGAACCTGCATGGCGGTACCTGGAGCCTGACATCGGAGCGGCCTACAAGGCGGTGTAGTCCAGGCTGGACATGTATAGTATGGAGCGAGACGTGTCCCAAGAGTGACATCCACGGCGCCAAGGATTCTTCTGACGGGGAGTTGAAGGTAAGTCCCACTTTTTGTATCCCTTCTGTTAAGTGAGACATAATAAATCCTTAACTTTAGCTGCATCCCTTCGAACTCACGTGTATAACACGTACAACGTCTGGGTACGACGTAACAATACATTTCCTCCCGGCACAATTTCCATCCATATCAGAGATTCTGTACTGTCAGGCCAAGTCATAAAGAATCTTTCAATCTTAAGGTTTATGATGAGACCATATCTAAGAGAGACTGGATTTAGCCACGTTTTTTGTTCTCTCATTGGAGACTCTACTCTATGCGAATAAGGTTAGATATGGTACATACCTTTTGAGTGAACTTGTTCATGGTATCCAGGGAGCTGTTCAGCAGTTTACCATGTGAAGTACGGTAATATATGGCATCGGGCCAGAGCCATATGCGGAACAAACGGGAGTTGATAAGATGCTGGGTACTGTGACATAGTTTATATTATAGGAGAAAAGATCGTACTTCTAGAGATTCTATCTGTACTTACGTTCGTAGGGCTTGTACATAGGCACTCTCTTTATCATTCTGTGCTCCCAGCTGCCAGCCCATAGCCGTTTCTGGAACATGGATCACACCCATAATATCGATACCTTTTATATATTACACATACACAGCTTTATTAAGACCACCGGTCTTATACAGATTCATCACAGGAAGGAAGCATAGATGGAACTCCTATACTCCAGGCAGCGCAGAACCCAACAGCCTTCAGGTCTGACACATGTCCAGTGGCCACACCGTGCATAGGTTATAGCGTATCTCTTTTATAAATTACTATAAATAATCTGCAATGCGCGCGTGGGTTTCATTATTAAATTAATTAGCCAATCAGCGTGCAATGTTTGTTTAGCTAAGAGGTATTAACCATCGAAATTTATTAATAATCCAATACAATTTATAGCTTAAAATATTACGATGTACTAGAGCGCCATCTGTTATCAAATTATAAACTATTTTAGAGGCGTAATATTCTTTTTAAAATAAAAGAATTTCTACTGTCCTTACTGCGATGGAAAAATTAAAGGGAGGGCCTGGCTCATCAGTGGTGAACCCTCCCAGCGGTTTCGCCAGTTTAATCTACCATACCGCTGTTATATTGCATTTTTGGAACTTCCTTTTATAGGTGACTGTTGTAAGACTCTTGGAATGGGTATTTTAGAAGAACTATGGACATAAGCTTTTAGGACAGCAGAATTAAATATAATTATAAATATATAATATGCTTCGAGCAATCGCTCTTCCGCAAATATCAAATTGTGTCTTTTATTAGAACAATAATGTTGCGATGTACTAGAGCGCCATCTGTTATCAAATTATGATATATACAAATATAAATAAAGGTCACCTCTCCTGTGTGCCAAAATAGACGCTAAAACTAAGCGCCATATAATGACCATCTCCGTGAACTATCGGAATCAGGCCGGTGACAAGCTGGTGTCGTGATTTTGTCACCTATCTGAGTCCGCTAATTTGCGGAGATGGTCAATAGATGAAGCTTGGGTTTAGCGTCTGAAGTGTGAGAATATTTTAAAATCAAATTTGACAAACTTACCACAGATAATGTCGAGTGAGCATAAGGACATGTATGGAAGAATATCAACTTTAGAGCCATTGGTTGCGTCCAGTTTACTTGCAAGGACTCTGGACTGTTCATTGAAGACAGGAACAAAGTCCTCAAGTATCCTGAAGTGAAAGGATGGAGTAATCATCTTTCTGTGGGTCTTCCATCGTGAACCACCGCTGCAAACCTGATATCAGGATCTCAAGACACCATTATAATCTTAGAGTACCTACCTGGTGATAAGACCTTCCCGTAACCAAGGTTTTAAGAAGGAATATTCAAAAGATTTCTCGATTAGCGTCGGATTTGTCAACAGAGCCTGTGCACAAGTTTGGGACATGTCATTTAATAGGTTATTGTATACATGGTTAATTTCTTTAAACGATAACAGATGGCACGCTAATGCATTCTATTGATAATAATTTTATCAATATCTGTGTGTTGAAAATAATAATAAAGAATTGCTAGGAGATATGCGACTATATGTTAGCATTTTTATAAGTTGTTTTTCATAGATTAATATATTTATATTTTTTACCAGATGACCGGGTTACTTCACATGTATATATTTGGTTTTGGAAATGAAGTAAGGTAGTTAGTTACGAAATGAAATTAAAAGTGTTAATTTCTACGAGGTGTTGGTGATTACTCTGCTCGCTGGTAGAATAGGAAAGTCTTAGCTCCCAACACTATATCATAGCATGGATTAGCGATACGTATTCTTATTAAAATATAAAAATCGAATTAGCTCTCGAGAATCTAGCGTTTATTTTGTACAAAGAAGATCAACGACAAATAACATCATTGTACCTTGACAAAGGTTGGCATTCAGCCAACTGAAATATTAATAAATATATAATTATTTTTTTATACATTATATACTTTTTATATTACGATTTATATAAGGATTGAACTCTATTTGTAATTCCATTTCTCTCAATGAGAAAGAGAGCCAAGCCTCAATTACTCTCTCTTCTCCTAGAATTCTTTGTCTCTATAGACGGTTTTATAACCGGTTACAGATTTTACACTTTATTTAACCTTCCTTAGAGTCTTTTTCTACGATTTTTTTACCTTCTTCATGAAAGATTTCCCTTTTTTTATCTTGAAACATCCCTTCTTCTGAAATAAATTTATGGTCTCTATATATTTAAAATTATTCATCTTGTTTATCATATCTATATTAGCATTAAACCATGGTCTCCAAATGGATGCTTCTCAGTTTGACAAAGCTGGTGTTGTGGCTTTGTTACCGACCTGAGGCCGCTAGTTTGCGATGACGGTCAATAGATGGCGTCTAGTTTTGACGTCTATTTTTACGGGAGAGGTGACCTTTGCTTTTATAAATCAATATCCTCTGCCGTCAAAAAATTGTCATCTTGTTCATCTTAATTTATATAATATATATCTTTAATGAGAAAAAGTATTTTATTGATATTAAACCTAGTTGTAGGTTTAAATGTATTTTTTCACATTGGTGGAAAGAGTGGAATCAACCCTCAATTTTATATAGCCGAATTCAAACATAAAATTTTTCTAGAATTTAAAATCGTCTAAGATGCTCGCATTGGCTCTTTTTGATGTCCATGAAATTCTGGGCACCTTGCCCCAATAGAATATTTTACTAAAATAATTAATTCTTTCTTTTATAGCTTTAGTTGTTCCAAAAAAATCACTTCTAAAGGTGACTATGAGTAAAATCAATGCATTAACAAGTCATATTTCAGTATAATATTTAATAATTTTAGAAAAGGTGACAATTATGTTTAAACCAACGAAAATTTGACAGATTGAATAAATCATAGTGTTAACGTTTAAACATTAGGCCACCAGGAAAAAGTTTATTTTTAAATATTTTAAATTATAAATCGCAAGCTTTCGGGCACGTTAGCCCTTCTACAGGAGAAAATATTTTACATTTTAAAAGATCGCCAATAGAGAATTAGAGGTGAAGAATAATATTTTCTCCTGTTGAAGGGGTTTCTTGCCCTAAAACTACATATAGATAGAGAGAGAGATTTGTAATTAAGGGATTAAAAAAGGTTTCTCTGGATGCCTAATGTTTCCACTTTAATATTGATTCAAGGAATTATTTTGTTGAATTGTGAAAGATTTAGGTGAAGAAAGAGAAAAACTCTTAAAAACACCTTCTGGAGATTTAGCAACCCACTGAAGACGCTGAGAACTATTTCAGAAAAGAAAAATATAGCAATAGAACTCTATAATTTATACAGATTAATTATAAATAGATTCATTCCCAAAAGAGGTAGTGAGGAAAGTTTTAGAACAGATGTGTAAATAAATCCCTTTTCAAACAAAGACTCGCGTGCACAAGGGGAAAGGGAGAAGAATTGCTGTATTGTTTTGTTGTTGTGTGGAGAATACATACAGGGCAATGGGCCATAATAAAAGCCTTTGTTATTTTTGTTGTTGAATTGTAAAAGCACAATGTACTTACTTCAGCAGACTCAGGTTTATGCAAAATGACAACAGGTCTGGATCCAACGTAGAACTTCCAGTAGGGTTTGTCTTTCAGCAATGTTGTCATTCCACATAAGAAGTGGAAAATTCCTTTAAACACAAAGAATTTTAATGCTCAATATTGCCTCTCTTTTTACTCAATAATATTAAATATGAGATTCCACCCTTCAGTGTAGCATATATAAGCAGAATCGTCCAATACAGTATTATAACTCTGAGAAGCGGTGTGGTGGATTAAATTAGCGAAACCGCTGGGAGGGTTCACCACTGATGAGCCAAGCCCTCCCAATATATTTTTTAATCGCGGTAAGGACAGTATAAGTTTGTATTATGTATAAAAGAAACATTCGTGCTTTTAAATCCTTTCATTTTATATGTATAGATGGCGCGTTATTGCTTTGCGTTAATATTAACTCGTAGTAGGACTTCTATAATAGACAAATATTATTGATGTATATAGTTGTTCATTTGTTTTAAATAAATATTAAATTGATGTATATAGTTGTTCATTTGTTTTAAATAAATATCAAATTGATGTATATATTTGTTTAGTTATTTTGCATATTTTTCATCTGTGAATTAATCTTATAATTTGGTCTATGAAAATAAAAATATTGGACCAGTGACCAAAACAAACTGTAAATAGATGGCTTAATGTTATATAGTTAGTATAGAGATTTGTTAGGCAGGATATATATTTAAATGTTATGCTTGTGTAATTTTAATCTTAATAGAATAAAATATTTAAATTATAAATGTGTTATGAATCTTAAATACCAAGCATTAAAACAACTGGCGACGAGGAAAAGCGAATTTTAGAAAGAAAAAAGAAATTGAATAGTGAAAAGAAATTATACTATTTAAATATGTCTTCAGGTATGTTTGAAAGATTTGACGAAAATCTAGAAAATGTTGAAAATTATATTTATCGCTTGAAGCAATTTATGCTAATTTCTAAAACAAAGGAAGACTTTAAGACGCCATTTCTGATATCATGCATCGGGCCTAAATATTTTGGAATCTTGCGAAATTTGGTCTTTCCGGAGGAAGTTGATCAAGTTCCCTTTGATAAATTATGCAAAATCTTATTGAAACATTTCAATCCTAAGACCAATATAATATATGAAAGATTTGTATTCCAGAGAATGGATCAAAAATCAGGCGAGGCAATTTCGAAATATATAATACGCCTAAAAGAACAGGCTCAAAGGTGTAACTTTGGAGATTTTCTGCAAGAATCCCTAAGAGACAGATTTGTAGCGGGCATCATTGATACACCAACCCAAAAGAAGCTACTACAGGAAGAAGGATTAACTTTTGAGGGAGCATTAGACATCGCTCTGTCTGCGGAGTCTGCAGATAATGACCTACACAACCTCAAGAGATCCGAAGATGCCCATCGGTCCCCACAGCATCTTCATGCCATCAATAATCCCTGCAAACACTGTGGTAAGAACAACCATCTACACTATAATTGTTTTTTTAAATCAGCTAATTGTAGAGTTTGTGGTAGGATAGGGCATATTTCTACAATATGTTATAAAAAAAGACAGTTCTGCCCGTAAATTGCCCAGAAATCCCAGAAATACTTTTAATAAATTTAAAAAGCATGCTAATGATAATAATCCTTCGGGATCTCAAAATAATATATCATTGAATAATATAAATTTACATCCTCCTTTGACTGAAACAGTATATGTAAATAATATAAAATTGTTGGCTGAAATTGATACTGGAGCAGCCATTACTACATTAACTAAATATGAGTACTTTAAATATTTCAAAAATGTTAAATTAAATAAATGTAATACAGTCTTGACAGGCTATAGTGGCTCTAAAATACCTATTTTGGGCAAGGCTAAATTTGATATAAAATTAAGAAATGTTTCTAGAACCATTGAAATACTAATAACTAATTTAAATTGTTCTAAATTTCTCTTAGGAAGAGATTTCCTTAATCTTTTCAATATCTCATTCAATTATTTGCATAAATTGGACTCTTTTAATATAGATTCACTTTTAAATGATTATGAGTCCATTTTTGAATACAAATCTGACCCTATTAAAGGTATCAAATGCCATCTTGATGTGAAGGCCGACTTTATCCCAAAATTTTACAAATTCAGACAAGTTCCTTTTGCATTAAAACAACTTGTGGAAAATGAAATTGATAAATTGGTTGATTTGAATATTTTGTCTCCAATAGATAAAAGTGAATGTGCTTCACCACTTGTTTGTGTTGCAAAACCAAATGGCCAAATTAGACTTTGCGCTGATTTTAAAAAGAGTTTAAATCCTTACTTAGAGGATCAAATATCCTATTCCTAACATAGATTCAGTCTTGAGTAATTTTCAAGGAAAGAAATTATTTACTAAATTAGATTTGTCAAAGGCTTACCATCAAATAGAGATGGATGATATTTCAAAAAAGTATTTGGTTGTCTCCACTCACAAAGGTTTATATAAATATAATCGTTTGGCCTTTGGTATAAAGACTGCTTCTGAAATATTTCAGAAGACAATGGAATCCTTCTTCTCGGGAATCAGGGATGTTTACATTTATTTTTATGACATTCTTATTGCATCAGAGGATTTGGAAAGCCATTTAGATATTCTTAAAAGAACACTTAATATTCTTAAAGAAAATAATTTTACAATAAACAAAAATAAGTGCTTGTTTGTTAAAAATGAGATTGAATATCTTGGACATAAAATTAATGAATTTGGTATATACCCCTTGAAAGACAAGCTAGCTTGCATAAAGAATTGTCCAGTTCCTAAGAATATAACTGAATTAAAAAGCTTCCTTGGATTTTTGTCATTTTATAGTAAATTTTTGCCAAATCTTTCAGATTTAGCACATCCTTTATACAACCTATTAAAAAAGAATGTTAAATGGTCTTGGAATGCTGGGACAGATAGATCCTTCAATTCCTGTAAAAATGCATTAGATGAGACCACATGTTTATCGCATTATTCCCTAAATTTGCCTTTAATTCTCTCTTGTGATGCAAGTCAGGTGGGAATAGGAGCAACCCTTTCACATTTGAAGGATGGGGAGGAAAGGCCTGTGTGTTTCATTTCCAGAACGTTAAATGTTCATGAAAGAAAATATTCTCAAGTTGAAAGAGAAGGACTTGCAATTGTCTTTGCAGTAAATAAATTAAAAAATTACCTTTTTGGTAGGAAATTTACCATTTATACGGATCACAAGCCCTTAATAACTATTTTTGGAGATAAAACAAATTTGCCTCCACTCATTGCAAATAGACTTCATAGATGGGCTCTAACTCTTTCAAATTATAGTTTTGAGATTAAGTATAAAAAAGGAAAGGATAATATTATTCCAGATTTCCTTTCTAGATTTCCAGAGTGTCAAGAGGATAATTTGGAATATAATGATGGGAGTGGTGAAATTTTACTCTTAAATACTTCCATCATTGACCATGTTCTTGTGGCTCATGAAACACAATTAGACAGGACTTTATTCAAATTGTATAAAATTATTGAGACAGGGGAGTCACCCTCAAGTCCCAATGATGATCTCATTCCTTATTTAAAAAGGATTGATGACTTTACCATTCTCCAAGAATGTATTTTTCTGGAGAATAGAATGGTTATCCCAAAAAGTCTACATGAAAGGGTACTTCAATTATTACATGAGAGCCATGCAGGAACTAATAAAATGAAAATGATGGCACGTTCATCTATTTGGTGGCCCGGCATGGACTCTTCAATAGAAATAATTACAAAAAATTGCAGAACTTGTCTTTCTAATGAAAGTTTGCCTCCTCAAAGGACTGAGAGTTGGCCTAAATATGCAGGACCATGGAGGAGGGTTCACATGGGGACTATTTCAATTTCAAAAACAAACTGTTTTTACTAGCCGTAGATTCATTTTCTTCATGGGTTGAAGTTTCTGAAGTACCATCTACCAGTGCATATTTTTGTATAAATTTTATGAGAAATTGTATTGCTCGCTACGGATTTCCACAAGTAGTGGTTTCTGATAATGGTCCTCCTTTCTTTAGTAGTGACTTTGGTGATTTTTTGTCTAAGAATGGCATATCCCATGTGACATCTCCCCCATATCACCCACAATCGAATAGACAGGCAGAAGTCTCTGTAAGAGAGGTAAAGAAATTGCTAAAAAAGCAATTATATGAAAATGAGCAGGTGGAACTAAATTTGGCTCTGTCCAGGGCTTTGTTCTTTATAAGGACCGATGTAAATATTAGGAAAGGGACATCACCTGCGGAACTGTTTCTTGGAAGAAAGATCAGATCAAGACTTTCGGTGTTATCAAAAGAAGAAGTAAAAGCCTCCAAATTCAATAGTCAATATGTTAACAGTAAATTTAAAGTGGATGCGACTGTGAAGTTTAGGTGGATTACTAATGGGCATCCCTCTTGGTATACAGGAAAGATAATTAAAATACTAGGGAGGAATGTTTATTTAATAAAACAAGGTGACAGTATAAAAAAGGTTCATCAAAACTACATTAGAAAAATGTTGCCTGGTAAATCACATCCCACTAATATGAATGATGCTGAACGTGTGCCAACTCCAATCTCGGAGGAGAAAAGTGTTACAACCCCCAGGTATCCTCAGAGGGAGCGCAGATGTCCGCAGAGATATGGAGAGTATATAAATAAATAAGGGGGGCCAAGCCTAAGAAGGGGGAATTGATGTATATAGTTGTTCATTTGTTTTAAATAAATATTAAATTGATGTACATAGTTGTTCATTTGTTTTAAATAAATATCAAATTGATGTATATATTTGTTTAGTTATTTTGCATATTTTTCATCTGTGAATTAATCTTATAATTTGGTCTATGAAAATAAAAATATTGGACCAGTGACCAAAACAAAGGAAGACTTTAAGACGCCATTTCTGATATCATGCATCGGGCCTAAATATTTTGGAATCCAAGCATTAAAACAATTATTAGAAAGTAGTAAAATATATATGAAATAGATGGGAATATGAATAAAAACCTATTTTGTTTATTATTTATATATTTTTATAGAAGATGGTCACCTCCATATCAGTAATAAAACATATCTTATTGTATTATTCATTAATATATGTTTCCATAAATAAAATATACTCTGATATAGATGAAACTTAAGGAAGCGTAAAGTCTATTTTTTAAGGAGATAGAGGCAATGTTGTTCTCATTTGGTTATCTTGTGTGTTTCCAATAATGGTTACTGTAATATTTTTCTGAATTCCGATATACATGTTAAAAGATACAACTTCCTTAAGTTTTCTCTATGAGTGTGTATATTGTTCACACTTGGTTATCTCGTGTGTTTTCAATAAATTTTACTGTAATATATTTCAGACTTATTGTCTAAATCTTGATATTCATGCTAAACTTCTTAAGTTTTGTCTATGAGTGTGTATATTGTTCACACCTGGTTATCTCTTGTGTCTTCAATAAAGGTCACTGTAATATCTTTCAGAGTTATTGTCTGAATCCCGATATACATACTAAAAGGTACAACCTCCTTAAGTTTTGTCCATGAGTTAAATATAAAGGACGAAAGTATTTTAGAAGGACTAAAATATATTATAAACCTTCAAGTATTAATCATGGAATAATATAAAATATACACTAATAGAGACAAAACTTAAGGGAGCGTAAAGTCTTATTTTTTAAGGAGACAAAGGCTATGTTGTTCTCACTTGGTTATCTCGTGTGTCTTCAATAAAGGTTACTGTAATATATTTCAGAGTTATTGTCTGAATCCCAATATACATGCTGCAAGGTACAACTTCCTTAAGTTTTGTCCATGAGTATATGTACATATATTATTCATGGGTCCACGGTAGGAAAGTTGAGTAGAGAGATGGACAAGATATTTCCTGTAAATGTACAAAAGTCGTTAAAGATTCGCCTATTTTACGATTATATCCCGATTTATCACACAATAAATATGCTCCTCGATGAATAATAAAACTAAAAAGGCCAACCACTGAGAAGTTTCAACATTCTTTCATCATAACATCTTTCTTTTGGTTTTATCGAAGAAAATATTTGGCCATGTTTATCTTTGGCTCAGTAATAATTATAATATATATAGACTCATGAAAAAACATAAGGAATTTGTACTGTTCAGCATGTATATCGGGATTCAGATAATAACTCTGAAGTATATTACAGTGACCTTTATTCAAGACTCACGAAATAACCAAGTGTGAAAAAACCTTTTCTGTCTCCTTCAAATATATTTTTATATATAGTCGACTGGTAGCATCAAAAACTTTCCACTTCCTTAAGTTTTGTCCATGAGTGTATTTTAGAGTTTTATAATAAATATTAACAATTTCTAAACAATACTTAAAGTTACACCGCATAAGTTTCTTTTTTGTGAAAAATCAATATTTATTTCAAAGAGAAATATTTACTATTTCTAACTTTTTTGAATGAAGTATGAGAGGGTGAAAATATGAAGAGTAATGGCGAACGGAAAAATAAAAGTGTCCAGGGGCTTTTATTTTTCCGTTCGCCATTACTCTTCATATTTTCACCCTCTCATACTTCATTCAAAAAGGTTAGAAATAGTAAATATTTCTCTTTGAAATAAATATAGATTTTTCACAAAAAAAGAAACTTATGCGGTGTAACTTTAAGTATTGTTTATAATCACTCGCCGCAGTCCTTTATAATTAACAATTTCTCTTTACCTATAATAATAAATGTAAAATTAAAAAAGGCTCTTTTACTTTAAAATAATAAATTACATTCTCTCTCCACACGTAAAGTTTCTTTAGTTATTTTAATTTTACTCTTTGCAAATTATATATATCAATATCTTCTTCTTCTTCTTTCTTATCTCAAAGCCATGATAATCATGGTGGGTAGTTAACGACTGCTTTTACTGTAAGTACACCACATATCTACACATGTGAAAAGCAGTTCGACTTTGCACTTACTAATGTGTCATAGCCCCGTTTGGTTACTTGCCCTCGCTGGTGGGGTTAGACTTTGGCAAGGATCGGGGGCCATTGGAGCATTTTTTTAACAGAAAAAAAATGTCCAATGCGGGAATCGAACCCGGGTCATAGTGGTCGAAAACCAAACGGCTTAACCAGCCTTCCACCGACCCTCATATATCAAGATGATGTGTGTGTACAAAAAAAGGAGTCATCTTTATCTTTTTTTTTTTACAGTAAGAGATATAAGATAAAGTTGCGGGAGGTTGATAATCATGTACCTAAGGTAACACCTCTTATGTTGAAAAAATAGTACATATGTAATATTGTACTGGGATGAGGTGCATAAATTAAGAAAAAGGCATCTACTTATCGTGCAACTGAAAGTTGCTGATGGCTTGCGCCATCTATCGGAATAAATATCAACTATTCTCGTTGATTACGTTGATTAGACCGAAACGCGTCCGTGATTAGCTTTTCTTGATTAATCAAGAATGGGTATTCGGTTAATTCTGGAATAATTAAAAATCAACGAGAATAGTTGATATTTATTCCGATAGATGGCGCAAGCCATCAGCAACTTTCAGTTGAACGATAAGGAGATGCCTTCTTTTTTAAAACCTCTTATGTTGTATTTGAGGGAAAATCAGTCCTTGTCACTTCATTAACTTAAACACCTGTTTGATAAATTCGACCGAATTTATAACCCCTCTCGTAGGATGCTATGAAATCGAAGCCCCCCCTGTACTGATGAGGGCCATAGCCAGAAACCATGGTATACAGGTTGACTATATAGTGTTGTTTCTCATTCTTTATCCTCACAAGTAAAGTTTTTAACTAGGGTGATACACAGTGAATCGTTCTGGTACATAAATAAAGAGAGAGATGGCACTTTATATATAGGAAGAGATATGTAATTTTTTAGGACAAAATAATAAAGCCTCCGAGGTTGTGTTTCTTTTTTAAAACGTTTAATAAAGCTCAAGCTTTCGGGTATGGTGGCCCTTCTACAGGAGCAACGCAAATGGTAGTGAATCGTCAGCAGCTGTTATATATTTACCTAATATGTTTACATATTTACAATTTTTTTTATAAGAAAACTATTAATTTCTTGATATATGCTAAGTATTGAAATATTATTAATGTTTATCCAGAATATTTACATCTTTCTAAACTTAAGGTAAAAACTATTATATAATAATTAACATATGAGATTTGAATTAGCTATTGAAAAGTGTTGCGAAATAGGAGCTATTGCATTAAATATGGGGAAGTGTATATTTTTTAATTGCTATTTTATATGATTCTGGAATTTCAATGTGTCTATTGATGCTTGCGTGTTTTAATGATAAAAAAGCTTCTAAATACAGTCTTTTCTGTTTGTTGTTTGTTATTTTACATAAATGTATTCTAAATGGAAATGTGGTTAAGATGCTATTTTAAATATTTCTTCATATCACCTTAGTACACGTGGTATAGGCTATTATAATCATGGTGGGTAGTATTTGACAAAAGATTTCACTCTGAGTACCCCACATGTCTACACAGGTGGAAAGCAGTTCGACTTTTGTACTTACAAATGTATCAGAAACCTGTTACTTGCACTTAAATGATAAGTTTTGACTTTTTCAAGAATGGAAACCACTGGAGCAAATATTTGTTCTGAAAAAAAGTGCCCCAAATGTCTAGAGAGATGAAAAGCAGTTCGAATATTTCATTTATAAGTGTGTCAAATTCCTGTTACTTACACTTAACTGATAAGGTTGAACTTTTTCAAGAATCGAGGACCATTGGGACAATCTTTTATAGATAAATAAGTGTCAAATGCAGGGTTCGATCTAGGGTCGTTGCTGTGAAAATCGACGGTTTATATCATTCGTTCACCGACAAGTAATATTTTTCTTGACGTTCAAATACAAAATTTCAGCATTCCATAAGTGCTTGTATCTTTCTAAAGACTATTATATTTTTCTACTCTAATTTTAATTCACAATTCATCAGATAATTCATCTTCATCGAACGTTATAACGGGATGCCATCAATATCAGCCAGCGACCTGTAGAAGAAGATTTTCGGACAAGGAAAGATGACAATACCATGTCAACCAAGATGTCATCTACAAGTTCTTTTTGAGCATTGAGGTGAAGGGAGATAACGAAGATCCTCCTAATTATATAGACTCTCCAAGACACTCTCGACAGAAAACAAGATCATTCTCTGCGAATTTCTCAACATGGCAATTGAACATATTGGGACAAAGACTCCTTTATAACCAAAGGTCTATCCAAATTCAGGGTGGCTTGTAACCCTTTATTTGACGTCCCTTCGGAGAAGGCTTCGAGTTTGATGTAAATATAAATATTTGTATAAATTCTATTGTTTATAGCTGTAATTTTATTGGAACCTTTTGTATCATTGTTGAAAAGAGGTTAATAAAGTTTGTTTTTCACTCATTCAATTCCTAATTATATATATAGAGGACTCGTTGATGTTGAGGAAATTTCCTTGCTCTATATACTTATACATAGTCTTGTTTATAGTAGTTTACCATTTACACTCTATCTTGTAACTTAATATGTATGCTTTACACATTGACCGATGTCAAAAAATTGTCTATATTTTGTACTTTAATTAAAAAGACATATATTCGATCAAAATATCATTTATTTTACCAATATTTCAGTTGGCTGAACGCCAACCTTTATCAAGATATTATAACATATTAAAGTGTGTCAACAACAAACTCAGCGCCACATAATGTCAACACATTATGTGGCGCTGAGTTTGTTGTTAACACACTTTAAAATGTTATAAGACCTTGATAAAGGTTGACGTTCAGCCAACTGAAATATTGGTAAAATAAATGATATTTTGATCCAATAAATGTATTTTAATTAAAGATTTATTTATGGATTGCCCTATTTTCAAAAATATTTTGTACTATGTTCAGAGAAATTTTTACATATAGATAAGAATCACATTATATATATAAAAAAATTATATTCTAAAACTATATCGAAAAACACAAAGCCCCACCACATGTAAACATGTAGTGTATTTATAATTAAAACAGCCATAAATTCCTCCATGATTATTGTCGCATACCTCGACATATTTGCATAGCATTGTTTTGTTTTATATATTTTTGCATTATGTTTCTTATGAAAGGTTGTTATATTTGCATGTCCGCGAGAAGCACGATGTGTATATATAGGTCAAGAAAGTAATAAAGTCAGAGTTTCTTTTGTATGAAATCTTCTCTTGTTCATTCTTGCTCGTAGAACACGACAATTATCATTACCAATACGATGTTTACCCGGGATTTTGTATTTCGGTTACTTTGCTCTTTAGCAGGTTCTGGGATAACATGGTGTAATGCACTTCTTTTTTGAGGTCTTTTATCATTGTATTCATTGATTTTCAGCAAGTACATCTGACCATTTATTCTTCTATCTTCCTCTCTCTCTCTTTCTATTTATTTATGGAAAAACATACTAGGAGGTCGGTGGAAGGATGGTCTAAACCGTTGGTTTTTGACCGCTACGACTCGGGTTCGATTTCCGCATTGGGCACTTTTTTCTAATTAAAAAAAGAGAAGCTCCGATGGCACCGGATTCTTGCAAAAGTCCAACCCCACCAGTGAAGGCAAGTAACCAAACGGGGCTCTGGCATATTTGTAAGTGCAAAGTCGAATTGCTTTTCACATGTGTAGACATGTAGTGCACTTACAATAAAAGCAGTCGCCTTCTTCTACCACCATGATTATCAGGGCCTGTACCACGTGTACTAGGGAAAAGTTAAAAAAAAACATATACTAATGAATAAAATACCCATAAAATACTAATATATTTTAAGACTAATGAGGATATGACCTTCTTCAATAAAAATATATAAATAATAAACACATAAAATGGTTCCTGAAGGTGAGTTTCCTGTTTTATTTTTATAATCATCTCGATCTTTATGCTATCATAAACTCTCTCTTATACAGGATTAATATTTTATTATATATTATATATTATTATGTTCATATTTTGCTTGAAACCCTTTTCTAAGATTAGACCCTTAATTGCAGCATATATAAGCATAATCGTCCATACAGTATTAGCATGGCCCCTGCGTAAGGATGACACGCAAAATCATGAAGCGTTCCAATACAGTATTAGAGCTCTAAGAAGCGGTCTGGTAGATTAAATTGGTGAAACCGCTAGGATGATTAACCACTGATAAGTGAAGACCTCACAATATTTTTTTCATCGCAGTAAGGACAGTAGAAGTTTATGTTTAAAAATAGATATTTATGCTATAATGTTTCCATATAAAAAGATGTAGATAAGCCAAAAAGACTTACCTTGTAGAGGATTCCCATCATACACCCGGTAGTAATATCGACATACTGCAAGTATATGGTATGCCCTGATCAACGGCAAGGTAGCAAGACTCACTATGGAGACAACCCTGTCATAGAGTGACAGCATGGCTAGTGTCCTTTTTGTCCCATGAAACTCGTCTTTACATCCATCTGCCGCCGTCACATGACACTCATGACGTCATTGTCGCCTTTTGGATAGCCATTCGATGCAGACGATTTATTCGAATTTATAAATACGCGATAATTTAAAGAATAATAAGATTAAGTAAAACGTATGGTAAAGAGAAAGTGCTTCAATTTTAACTGGTGAAATATATTTATAAAGATATTCAAGGGAATTGGAGGGTTTTGTGTTGTTATGTATCACAGATAGTTATTCTCTAAGAAAGTATTATTCGTTATAAAGTGATTTTTTGTGTATAGTTCGTTGAGTGAAAGTTTTTCGTTATAAAAGTTCGTTTTATATATATACAGTAGAACCTTCCTGTAAATGACACCTAATTGCAGAGCCAAAGTGTCCTTTAGAGAGATGTGTCCTCTTAGCGGAGAGTTGATAAATTGTAAAAATGGTAATTTTGCAAATTAAAACTGTCGATAAGGCACAATTTGGATTATAGATTATAAACACAAGGTAATAAGACAACATCCAAATAAATAAATAGTATGTGACGTTTCGCTAACAGCGTTGTTACCATCTTCAGACAAAAGTACTGAAAACTGTCCTTTGTGGAGAGGTGTCTGCTAGCGGGGTGTCCACTAAAGGGAGGTTCTACTCGATATATTAAAAACAAAGAAGGAATATCCTGACCAGGAGCACATGTGCTTTTTTATATGACATAGCGCCATCTAATGGAATAGAAATCAACAAAACGTTGATTTAGCTTGTTCCCTGATATGCCTTCTTTGTTTTTAATATCAACACACCCGACCTTTTTATTATTTTTTCTATTATTTTCCCACACACACACATATATATATATGCCATAATATATACCCTTTCAGGAATAATAAAACAAACCTAGAGCCATCCCAGAGAGAGATGGGATGTAAAGTCCGGTCAATTGAGAAAGCAGCGACATTCCAAAGGGGCGGCAAATGGGGCCCGCCCGTCAACACCTGAGGACTATTTTTGGACAGTTTTGCGGAGGGGGGGGGGGCGTGCGACAAACGGCCGTTCAGCGGTGGCGCTCCCTCTCTCTCGGATGGCTTCCAAATTCCTCTACCAATTTGTGGCGTGATTATTTCCCTTTCCCCACATTATCACTATATTGTCACATTGAAAGTCGACAGGATCACATTATATATATATATTCGTGACATACGAAACGCGTTTGTGGATAGCTTTTCTTGATCTATCAAGAAATTGGGTTGGCCAAATATCAGGGAACAGGCTAAACAAATGTTTAGTTGGTTTCTGTTCCACCAGATGGCACTCTGCCATCTATAAAGCACTTGTGTTCCTGGTCAGTATATGCCTTTTTTATTTTTTAATATATATATGTATATCATTTTCGTCATTTAAAATCATTTTTAATATAGTTTTCATTATAAAAAAAATCGTTATAGAAGAGAAATTTTTCATTTCATACAGATATAATACATTTCTTTACTGCTAATAGGATTCAGCTCTGATATATGTATGTGACCAAAGTCTTCCTAATTTACCCATCACTGTAAAGGTAGTAGGGGACAGGGATGATACTCTTGTTATCTTAAATTGGATTATTTATTGGTGACTGGACAGGAATCCAGATTGTTATTACAATCGCTGGTTCTTCTGTCAATTCTGAAGAACATCCCTGGTTTGGGGCTGAAAACCATCTCTGGAATAAGTCTGAAATGGTCACGTTGCATAGTGGTGCTTATCTTGTACTTCCTCAGAATTCTGCCAAGAAGAACCTTCTGCTCCACTTTGACGAATCTTTGTCCTGCACACACAAGTACACATTTGCTGATCTACTGAACCAACCCGACTTCTTCGACGTCGCCACCTTCTTCGATGCTGCACTGGAGCACACCAGGGTTGCCATTATCGGAATCCGGGTGTACCCGCGTCGTCTGGAGAGAATCCTACTTCCATCAGGCTTCTGCGACCGCGTCACTCTCTACCAAACCATCGGCTACGCCTACTCGGACCACCGTGCCGTCCTGATCCAAGTAGGAGATCCTACAAGACTTCTCTGCATCGGCAAGCTGCTACGGTCACAAGTACACATACTTGTCTTTATTAAATATAAGATCTGAATATGCTCTTAACTCTATCTATAACAAACTATTTAGCCAATTTCTCATTTTCAAATAGTAGACCTTCTACATGACTTCTCAACCTACAATCCCAAAACATATTATTGACTATTGACTCATCCATTGATGAGCTCTACTCATCGCCAGCAAACACCAAGCTCTACAAGTTTGAAACCCTGATATGATTGAGTGGTGATGAGAAAGAAGAGGAATAATCTATATTGACCATGCAATTCTCAACCTGCAACCCTAAAACTACATCATTGACTATATTAACTCATCCATTGATGAGCTTTACTCATCCCCAGCAGACACCAAGCTCTACAAGTTTGATACCCTGATATGATTGAGTGGTGATGAGAAAGAAGAGGAATAATCTATATTGACCATGCAATTCTCGACCTGCAACCCTGAACTACATCATTGACTATATTAACTCATCCATTGATGAGCTTTACTCATCCCCAGCAGACACCAAGCTCTACAAGTTTGATGCCCTGATATGATTGTGTGGTGATGAGAAAGAAGAGGAATAATCTATATTGACCATGCAATTCTCGACCTGCAACCCTGAACTACATCATTGACTATATTAACTCATCCATTGATGAGCTTTACTCATCCCCAGCAGACACCAAGCTCTACAAGTTTGATACCCTGATATGATTGAGTGGTGATGAGAAAGAAGAGGAATGATCTATATTGACCATGCAATTCTCAACCTGCAACCCTAAACTACATCATTGACTGTATTGGCTCATCCATTGATGAGCTTTACTCATTCCCAGCAGACACCAAGCTCTACAAGCTTGATAATCTAATATGATTGAGTGAAGATAAGAAAGAAGAAGAACTTTCTACTGTTCTTACTATGGTATAATGGGCCTGGCTCATCTATAGTGAACTCTTTCAGCTATTTCATCAGTTTAATCTAACAAACTGCTCTCTAAGAAGATATTGGTTACTTCTGCATATACATTCATAGACAGAACTTGATATAGTTTCATATGTTAAGTATAAACCATTCCTTATTTGCTCATATAACGGCGGATTTCAAAGACATGTATAATATTGAAAATAAAAATACAAATGCTAAAAGGTACAACCATCTCAAGTTTTGTCTATGAGTGTAAATTGCGAATTTAATAAATTCTTAGTAATATTTTTCCATATTAGTATGAGCAGTAGTAAGTTGGATTTTTAATTTAAAATATTTAATCAAAAAAAGAGATAGATTAAAACTTCAAATATTTTCATATTTTTAAAGACCGAGTAAATTCATTTATTGATTTCACCAAAGTGGTCGCTAAGGGTGATACCTGCTTATCAATTAGGTTGTTTACAAGCTTTTTTCTGTATTTATGCTGATAAATAGTGTTAGACATCTTTGTAATGTTTAAACCACAATATCAATAGGATATGATTGTAGAACGGCATTTGAAAATTATCCCGCATGTGTTTCTTTTGAACGAAAAATCGTAATTTATGGAGAAATAGCACGACTATTTCTATTATATGAAAGAATGAATTGTGAAGAGTAATGATGAACGGAAAAATGAAAAGTGTCCAGGGATGGGAATCGAACCCACCGTGTTCCGCTTACCGGGCAGATGTCATGTCCTCTAGGCTACCCAGAACATATTTTTCAGTTCGTAAATATTATATAAATTTAATTTATAATACAATATAATTCGGTTCGTGATTGTAGAACAAGGTTTGACACTTTTACCGCAAATGTTTCTTTTGAACGAAAAATCGTAATTTATTTTAAGGAGAAATAACGATTATTTCTAACCTTAGGGATGAAGTATGAAAGGATGAATTGTGAAGAGCACTTACTTACTTCATACTTACCTAAGGTTAGAAATAATCGTTATTTCTCCTTAAAAAAAATTTAGATTTTTCGTTCAAAAGAAGCACATGCGGGATAATTTTCAAATGTCGTTTTACAATCATAAGCCGCATTATATTGTATTATAGGATATGAATGTGTTATAATATTGGAATAAAAATATTTTAAAGTAGTTTTTAGAAGAGGAGTAGACCTCTTTAAAAATCCTGAGTCCAACTGACCCGGTTGATAGACCTCAACAAGGGTCCCACTCCAGGGATACGAAGGAGCTGCGTCTGTACTCATGTTAGAGTCGGCAGAAAAGGTGTCTGCTTCCATATTAGGAACGGCCTCAAACTACAGGCAAAGTCAGACTTTCACCAAAGTGTTCCTGGATCATGGTGCCATGATCAACGAAAGCTACACCCCTATACCCCATTCCATGAGATCATGGAATTCGTGTAATCTTTACACAAGGTGATAAGAAACAACAACAACTTACCGACACAGTTACGGGGTCCAGCTGAGAAGCCAAGAAAGGCAAAAGAATGTCTCTGGTTAATGTTCTGGGAAAGAAATCGATCAGGATCGTAGATTTCAGGATCAGGATAGACATCCGGGTGTTTATGGAGCATGTAGGTTAGCACGATGACATTGGATCCTGCTGGGATGGTTTGCTTCCCTGGACACAAAACCTTTTTGCATATCCACCCATTCTTAAAAGTCATCCTCTTTTATCTATCGGACCTATCACCCACGACCATATATATGTGAATGGCTTTTCTTGATTTATTAAGAAATTGGGTTGGCCAAATATCAGGGAACAGGCTAAATCAATGTTTAGTTGATTTCTGTTCCACCAGATGGCGCTCTGCCTTCTGTAAAGCACATGTGCTCCTGGTCAGAATATGCCATTTTTATTTTTGATTTTAACACCTGACTTTTTTATCTTTTATTTTTCTTTCATTTTTCCATATATATATATATATATGATAACACTATGCGGCGCTGAGTTTGTGTATACAAAAATGTAATGCCTCGATAAAGGTTGGCGTTCAGCCAGCCGAAATATTGGCAAAATAAATATTTTATTAAATCCAATATATGCCTTTTATTATCTAATATATATATATATATATACATATGTCATAATATATGCTCTTCCAGGATTAATAAAACAAACCAACAGCCAACGAGAGAGAGATGGGCAGCTAAAGCGAGACACTTTAGACAACTAACTTACGACCATTTTTTGGCCACATTCCTGAGGGGGCCGCCCGTCACCACCTGGCGACTATTCTGGTTAGCCCCCGGTTGTGTACACAGGGAAAACAGTCGTTCAGCGGACAGCGCTCTCGCTACCTCTTTCTCTCTCGGATGGCTTCCAGATTCCTCTTCCAACTCGTCGTGTGATTATTTCTCTCCTCACCACATTTACCACTATATTGTCACATCGAAAGTCGACAGGATAAGACCTGGCCGGGAAGCGAATCCCTCATATACCGGAGTATGAAGAAACAAGAAGCCAAGCCACGATGATCGACCAAACCCAACTCAACTGTAACCACTCCTCTTCGAGCCCTCAACCCCTTCCTCGCCAACCTTTGAACCGTGATCCCGAAGAAGTATTCACCTACGACGGAGATGGAGCTGCCACGCACTTCTTCCAGCACTAGATCTACTCAAAAACGATCGCCGTGCCAGAGCAGGACACCTCCCGCCATCATGGACAAGACTCCGCCATCTCCCTACCGCTACTGTGATGTACAACACTGGTACGCACAGTGTCACAGACAGAACTCTCCCGAAGCTCAATGAACTTGCCTGCGCCCTAAACCAACAAAACTCGTGAGTGTAATTGTCTTAACTCCTACCATTCATTCTTTAAATAGGTCATTCCTTGTAGATTGTCCCAATATTTCCATAATTAGCTCAATATGTGTGAATATGTAAAAATATTTAATATTTCCATTTATCTCTCCACCCCTATTAACAGTGATCTTATTATCCATATTATATCTAACTATGTGAAACCCATTTAATTAGTTACCTTACCAGTAGATGTAACAATCGCATTTTAATTAAATAATTTCCATTTTAACGTAACTCTTTAAAAAAAATCATTAAAAAAAATGAATTCTACCTATTAACGCTTTACGATTTTTACTATTAACAATAGATTTTTCATAATCAAATTATTTATAAAAATATGCCTCCAGCACCTAAACTTTTGTATAGACCTCTCCTACTTGTAAGCACGGCTCACGAAAAATAATTTCTTTCCCTAATCGATTCAAAATTCACCCTGTAATTCAGGCGTCGAAGAATTCCAACCACCACGAGAGCCTTGCTTACAACCAACCCTTGGTGACTCTTATCTATCTTCCCCTTAATGCCCCTCTCATTCTTACAACTTTGTTAACTTTATACCAGCTCAGGACCTTTATAGAGAATTATTGATTAATCAATTATCGAACTTCTATATTGTCATTTCAAAATCCTAACCTTCGCCCTTCATTTATGATAATTTATTTCGTAGTTCATCTCTAGCCTATCCACCGACCCACACCATCTAGCCAATGGTGTGTTCGTCACAGGGTGCAGATTGACTAACTGCTAGATATTTATCAACCCCTTTTTGTTCGCACTTGAACAATCTGCATCGAGCGACACAGTTCGCTTCTTCTTCTCGCGCCACACGTTCGCCACACGGACCCTGTCTTCAAATCTATGTTTGTCCATTGTCCAAACCAGCACGATATAGCCTACCTCCGATATTTCCCACGGAGGTACGTTAAACATCGTCGCTGATTTTGTCCGGTCCGTCATCATTTCGCGCAGACATGGGTCTTACTTTCAACCCACCGCGAAATCATCGCCTTGCACAAGCTCCCACGACGGTTCAAACACCTCGTGTCTGAGCAGCTTGTCACTTGTAACGGACAACGCAGTCCTCGTCCCAATTTTTGGCACTGTGCGCGCATACTTTCCGCAAATTAAATATAAGTCCGTTCGACTTCCTCACCTACACACGGGACTTTTCCCCTCGGACTCGCTACACAAGTAACTGCATAGATAAGTTAGATTGGCCCAAAGCAAGTTTCCCCTCGCTCTGTTCGCCGAAATTCTAACATTGTATGTAGTTCGATATTTACCTCAGGCCTGAGCTCACGCAATTTCCAGCCTCAACCTCATTTCTCGTACTCTACATCTATAGCATAGAAAGCCCATGCCAAATCTTCCCCTTGCCATGTCCGCCTGAAAACATATCTTAAAGTGTAGAGTTCCCCAGTCTTAATGATCTTCAGAATTTCATCATATGTATGTGACTCTTCTTCTCGTTGTTCACACTCCTCCATATCACTTCCCTTATAGTACATTAGATTTTGTTGTATATAGCCTTTTATAACCTGGATATTTTCAAAGATTTCCTTAAATGTCAAACTCCCCGGTGTTGTAAAACTGCTTGTAAATAATATTTACTTGTGTACTATACAATATTTTATTTACATAAAACTATGTCACCATTACCTTAACTAATTTTAACTGTAAAATTATTTTCTCTATTCCTGGCTTCTCCAGCTTTAAATATACTTAAACCATGTTCAGCCTTCTTCAACGGGGGCCATATGTCATAATATATGCTCTTCCAGGATTAATAAAACAAACCAATAGCCAACGAGAAAGAGATGGGCAGCTAAAGCGAGACACTTTAGACAACTAACTTACGACCATTTTTGGCCACATTCCTGAGGGGGCCGCCCGTCACCACCTTGCGACTATTCTGGTTAGCCCCCCGGTTGTGTACACAGGGAAAACATTCGTTCAGCGGACAGCGCTCTCGCTACCTCTTTCTCTCTCGGATGGCTTCCAGATTCCTCTTCCAACTCGTCGTGTGATTATTTCTCTCCTCACCACATTTACCACTATATTGTCATATATATATATATATATATATATATGCGATAAGATCCTGTCGACTTTCAATGTGGCAATATAGTGGTAAATGTGGTGAGGAGATAAATAATCACACGACGAGTTGTTAGAGCAATAATCCAGGCAGCCAGCCGAGAGAGAGCGAGCGAGACGTTAGCAGCTGAACGACTGTTTTCCCTGTGTACACAACCGGGGGCTAACCAGGAACGTCGCCAGGTGGTGACGCCCCCCCCCCCCCCTCAGGAATGTGGCCAAAAATGGTCGTAAGTTAGTTGTCTAAAGTGTCTCGCTTTAACTGCTCATCTCTCTCTCGTTGGCTGTTGGTTTGTTTTATTAATCCTGGAAGAGCATATATTATGACATATGGCCCCCGTTGAAGAAGGCTGAACATGGTTTAAGTATATTTAAAGCTGGAGAAGCCAGGAATAGAGAAAATAATTTTACAGTTAAAATTAGTTAAGGTAATGGTGACATAGTTTTATGTAAATAAAATATTGTATAGTACACAAGTAAATATTATTTACAAGCAGTTTTACAACACCGGGGAGTTTGACATTTAAGAAAATCTTTGAAAATATCCAGGTTATAAAAGGCTATATACAACAAAATCTAATGTACTATAAGGGAAGTGATATGGAGGAGAGTGAACAACGAGAAGAAGAGTCACATACATATGGTGAAATTCTGAAGATCATTAAGACTGGGGAACTCTACACTTTAAGATATTTTTCAGGCGGACATGGCAAAGGGAAACTTGTCATGGGCTTTCTATGCTATAAGTGTAGAGTACGAGAAATGAGATTGAGGTTGACAATTGTGTGAGCTCAGGACTGAGGTAAATATAAAACTACATACAATGTTAGAACCTCGGCGAACAGGGCGAGGGGAGACTTGCCCTGGGCCAATCTAACTTATCTATGCAGTTACTTGTGTAGCGAGTCCGAGGGGAAAAGTCCCGTGTGTAGGTGAGGAAGTCGAACGGACTTATATTTAATTTGCGGAAAGTACGCGCGCACAGTGCCAAAAATTGGGACGAGGACTGCGTTGTCCGTTACAAGTGACAAGCTGCTCGGACACGAGGTGTTTGAACCGTCGTGGGAGCTTGTGCAAGGCGATGATTTCGCGGTGGGTTGAAAGTAAGACCCATGTCTGCGCGAAATGATGACGGACCGGACAAAATCAGCGACGATGTTTAACGTACCTCCGTGGGAAATATCGAAGGTAGGCTATATCGTGCTGGTTTGGACAATGGACAAACATAGATTTGAAGACAGGGTCCGTGTGGCGAACGTGTGGCGCGAGAAGAAGAAGCGAACTGTGTCGCCCGATGCAGATTGTTCAAGTGCGAACAAAAAGAAGTTGATAAATACCTAACAGCTAGTCAATCTGCATCCTGTGACGAACACACCATTGGCTAGATGGTGTGGGTCGGTGGATATACTAGAGATGAACTGCGAAATACATTATCATAAATGAAGGGTGAAGCTTAGAATTTTGAAATGACATTCTCTATAAAGGTCCTGAGCTGGTATAAGGTTAACAAAGTTGTAAGAATGAGAGGGGCATTAAGGGGCAGATAGCTAAGAGTCACCAAGGGTTGGTTGTAAGCAAGGTTCACGTGGTGGTTGGAATTCTTCGACGCCTGAATTACAGGGTTAATTTTGAATCGATTAGGGAAAGAAATTATTTTTCGTGAGCCGTGCTTACAAGTAGGAGAGGTCATTTACAAATAGACATACAAAATTTAGGTGCTGGAGGCATATTTTTATAAATAAATTGATTATGAAAAATAATTGTTAATAGTAAAAATCGTAAAGCGTTAATAGGTAGAATTCCAATTTTTTTTTTTTTAAGAGTTTTTTTTTTTTAAAGAGTTACGTTAAAAATGGAAATTATTTAATTAAAATAACGATTGTTAAATTCTACTGGTAAGGTAACTAATTAAATGAGTTACAAATATCTAGTTAAATAGTATGGAGCATAAAATTATTGTTAATAGGCGTGGAGAGAATAAATGGAGCTAATTATGTAAATATTGGGACAATTTACAAGGAATGACTTATTTAAAGAATGAATGGAAGGGGTAAAACAATTTCACTTACAGGTTATGCTGGTTTAGAGAGCAGGTAAGTTCATTGAGATTCGGGAGAGTTCTGTCTGTGACACTGAGCGTACCAGTGTTGTACATCACTGTAGCGGCAGGGATATGGCGGAGTCTTGTCCATGATGGAGGAAGCTGTCCTGCCCTGGCACGGTGGTCGTTCTTGGGTAGATCTAGTGCTGGAAGAAGTGTGTGGCAGCTCCATCTCCGTCGTAGGTGAATACTTCTTCGGGATCACGGTTCAAAGGTTGGCGAAGACGGGGTTGAGGGCTCGAAGAGGAGTGGTTACAGTTGAGTTGGGTTTGGCCGATCATCGTGGCTTGGCTTCTTGTTTCTTCATACTCCGGTATATGAGGGATTCGCTTCCCGGCCAGGTCTTATCCTGTCGACTCTTCTGCGATAAGATCCTGTCGACTTTCAATGTGGCAATATAGTGGTAAATGTGGTGAGGAGAGAAATAATCACACGACGAGTTGTTAGAGCAATAATCCAGGCAGCCAGCCGAGAGAGAGCGAGCGAGACGTTATCAGCTGAACGACTGTTTTCCCTGTGTACACAACCGGGGGCTAACCAGGAAAGTCGCCAGGTGGTGACGCCCCCCCCCCCCCCTCAGGAATGTGGCCAAAAATGGTCGTAAGTTATTTGTCTAAAGTGTCTCGCTTTAACTGCTCATCTCTCTCTCGTTGGCTGTTGGTTTGTTTTATTATTCCTGGAAGAGCATATATTATGACATATATATATATATATATATATATATATATATATATATATATATGGTGTCGAGGTCGTGGGTGATAGGTCTGATAGATAAAAGAGGATGACGATTCTAACGTTAAGATAAATATTGGCTTATTTCAATTTATTATGAATCTCTATATTTAGGGATTATTTATAAATTCATTTAAATCTCCAGGACATTAATTAAACAATTAAAAAAGGTTTTCGGGGATGATTTTCTTTTTGTTTTTTATTCATTATATATGTTCTCCTGTAAAAAAGCAGAGATGCCCGAAAGCTTGAGATGGCTTAAAAAAGGGAACTCATCTCCGGAAACCTTTTTTTAATTGTTAAATTAAGGGATTCTTTATATTTATTTAAATGACCGCTAAAATATTAGTAGAAACACCGATTAAATATGTTTTACTGCGAAGGGTTTCTTAAGTAGATTTTTTCGGCTAGGTTTTAGGTAAAAAATCCATTGAACAAATCTTTAAAAAATATACACTCCATCCTGCTTGGTTAGATATTGGGCCAAGAAGCCCTCCAAAAAGACATTAAAACAATATACACTCCATCCTGCTTGGCTAGTTTTTGGGCCAAGAAGCACTTCAACAGGCCATAAAACAATGTATACTTCATCCTGCTTGGTTAGGTTTTGGGCCAAGAAGCCTCTCAATATATCTTAAAACAATATTCACTCCATCCTGTTTCGTTAGGTTTTGGGCCGAGAAGCCCTTCAACAGGCCATAAAACAATATACACTCCATCCTGTTTGGGTAAGTTTTGGGCCAAGAAGCCCTTCAACAGGCCATAAAACAATATACACTCCATCCTGCTTGGTTAGATTTTGGGTCAAGAAGCCTTTCAACAGGCCTTAAAACAATCACTCCATCCTACTCGATTAGTTTTTCTTTGGGCCAGGAAGCCCTTTGCCAATTGTTATTCTTCCTATTTAAAAATATTTAATGGAGACAATATACACATATTTTATTCCTCTGCCTCAAATACCAATATCTAGTCAATTTATATTCTCGATATTGTATTAAGTATATTTTAAAATTTCTGAAATGTATATAGTCTCTCTTGATAAGGTTTACTTCATTCTCAAATGTCTCTGTAGCGGTTGACACAAGGTATAGTTGTTACTCACCAATCTTCACATCTTCACTTATATACCGTCCTATGAACGGTATGCCTGAATACAATCGGAGAGTTTCCTGTAAGAACATCATTTATATGAGACATATCACTCGATTACTTTACTATTATATAAAACTTAACATATATATTATTTAAATAGATATAAAACAGAAATATCTAATGACAAGGAACTTGGAGGGGATGTTTTTCTTTCATTTAGTACTCATATACACTACAAACCTTCGGAAATCATCACTGGTACAAACCATTGAAACAATTAGAAGAACTTCAAAAACTTAATAGAAATCAATAACCAGCTTTAGCAAGACTAAGAAGTGGCCATATAAAAATCTTAAAATTTCAAAATGGACAAAAAACCTTCAATAACTGCTTGAAATACAATAGTGCGGAAGCTTCTCCGGAACATATCATGCTCAGAACTGACAATAGAGGACCTATTTCCCAGGCCTATAACTACCATTGCAAAATTGGAGAGGAGTGGACTTCAGGAATTGGTTTAACCATGGAGATAAGCAACACCACCACCATAAACCTTCGGGCATGTCTCTCTTTCAACATATACATAGCTTTTTAACAAATTCAACAAGTTATCTATGGCCAGGTTTCTTTTTATTTTAAATCTTAAAGCTACGAAAAGAGTTTTTCTTCGTAGATAGAGAACCGCTATATAATAATAATATATAATATACAAGTATAATACTTGTATCATATATATAGATAACAACTTTGATACAATATTGATAATTTTGACGAGTTTTATATTTGTTTTTGACTCGTGCTTTAGATGTTGTACTAAATTCGAAAAATCACGCGAGAACGCCTTGCACTCTCAGAACAATTTTTAACGCCTTGCCAAATGCTTTATTTTTTATTTACTTCTCCTGACGAAGACAAAATATTTTTGTCAAAACGTTGAGAAAATAAAAAAACTCTAACTGGCCGAAGTGTCTATTTTTCACAGAAATATGAATGTCGGCCAGGCAACCTCAATCTTCAGGACAAATATTTCAATCATAAATCATATTAATCCTGGTATATCCCTAGAATCTCAAATATCCAAACAAAGTTTAAACAATTTAGGACACATAATGAAATAAAATGGTTTAGAAAATCTGTTGATGTGAAAAATTGAAGAAGAGAAGAAGCAAGAAAGGAAGACCTGCAATGAGATGGCTAGAAGGGGTCAAGAAAGCTATCGGAAGGTCACTAGATGAGCTATGAGTGATGGTCACTAACAGATCAAATTGAAGAATATTTGTCCATATAGTTATCAAAAGTCGACTTGATGGACACTAACAACAACAGATGAGACCTCTTGAGTAGACGATTAGGTCTGTTATATCATTTTATAGTATAAGTACGATTTCTCACCTTAAATACACAATCCATGTACTTCATTTTTTTCGTATCTTCCAGTGTAATTGGGCGATCTAGGTCGTCCCCGTAGATTTCGTCCAGTTCTTCCCATACGCGTTGTTGTAAGTTAGGATGGAGTGCCAGCATGTACATTGTACCGTAGAGTAGGAGAGCTGAACTGTCATGGCCCTGGACAATTATCGCGCTTAAATCATTATAACAATGTTAGGAACCAATTCTTTCCAAATCTACAATCGAGCAGAGTAAACACAAACACCTCTAAGAAATTAATACCTTTAATTTCCTTTCATAACTAACTAATTTACATCTTTTAAAACCAAGTATATACATGTAAAGTCGTCCGGTCATCTGGTCAAATATAAATATATAAATCTATGAAAAAAAACAACTTATAAAAATCCTAACAACAACATATATTTCTGTTTATAGAGTTCTCTAAGACTGCTCGTTTTATAAGAGAGACTGGAAGTAATGGAAAAACGAAAGAAAAACATACATTTATTTTTACAAAGTAATGTATGTTTCTACAGTTGTCTATACATTTTTACAATAATTTTAGGCCATAGAGTGCATTAGACATTAACAACTTTTCTCCTTGTTTGGCGCAAGTATCCCTTGCGGGATATAGCGCTTTGGAAATAAAATAATTGTAATTGTCATTAGATATTAACAAGGAGGAAAAAAAAGGAAAAAAAATGAAATGGTAAATTAATTATGAAAAAGGAATCTCCTTATAGTGAATATATATCGTATATTGTGAAAAAAAAACATTCTTTATAGCATACGTTGGAATTCTTCAATTTATTACATAGTTTTATTTTTTAAATTTTTGTTCGACAATAATAGTACAGAAAGAAAAGAAAAAGGGCATCTCCTTATCGTTCAACTGAAAGTTGCTGATGGCTTGCGCCATCTATCGGAATAAATATCAACTATTCTCGTTGATTTTTAATTATTCCAGAATTGGCCAAATACTCATTCTTGATTAATCAAGAAAAGCTAACCACGTACGCGTTTCGGGCTGTTGACCCTCATCAGCGTGGTGCAAGCTGTAAATTAATTATTGAGTATAAATATCAGGCCTCCAGGGAAAAATATTTTTCAAAAATCTTTTAATCTCTAGTTTTCAGGCACGAACGCCCTTCAACAGAAGAAGGATTATTCCATGTTTTCTCCTGTAAAAGGACGTTCGTGCCCAAAATCTAGGGATTAAAATGTTTTTGAAAAGATACTTTTACCTGGAGGCTTTATTAATTTTACTTAATATTGATAAAGAGGATTCTCTCGGTGCTCTTTACTGATGATCGCCCCAGAATATTTGAAACAGACGGATGGACATGGAGATTTGCGGGGAAAAAAATGGAGCCGGGGCTACATCACCATATACTCTCATGTATGGGGCTGAAAGACGAACGAGAAGTGCTCCTCGGTAAAATACGCCTTGAGGGACTCTCTTTGGAGCTCCTGTTGAAGGAGGTAGTGAGAAACAGAGCTGGAGAGTTTGCGTTGTTCAAATTTTGGAAGACGGCTGAAGAGAAGAGAAAGCTATACACATAATCTAATTGATGTAAATAATTATATGCAAATAATCTTTGTCGGGACTAGAATGACGAATCCTGTATGGGACTTTGATTCCAGTAAAAGGCTTGTTGCTGCTGTTGTATATAGTCACAGTGTAGAAAATACTACACTATACCTACTACATATAGGTTTCTCTCTGTATTCTTAGTTCTCTTCTCTTCAATTACTCTGTAAACTGGCGAATCCTTTATAGGACGAGAGGTCCTCAATAAAGGCTTTGTTGTTGTTGTTGTTGTTGATATAGAGGATTCCTTTACTAATATATCAAACTTCGCATATGTTATTGCAATAAATATAAAACAGAAATCTCTAATGATAAGGAACTTGGAAGGGATGTCTTACTCTCATTTAGTACTCATATACACTACAAACCTTCGGAAATCATCACTGATACAAACCATTGAAACAATTTGAATAACTTCAAAAACTCAATAGAAATCAACAAACAGCTTTAGCAAGACAAAGAAGTGGCCATATAAAAACCTTAAAATTTCAAAATGGACAAAAAAAAAACTCTTAATAACTGCTTGAAATGCAATAGTGCCGAGGCTTCTCCGGAACATATCATGCTCAGAACTGAATCGCTACCTATATACCAATACCTTCAAAGAAAGTATGCTATGAGGTATGTAGGAAAGAAAGTACTCACTGCGAACATGAAAGTGTTCACTTCTTCCTGGATATCTTCAATCCCCATGGATCCTTCCACCAGATGGTAGTACAGAAGCATATCCAGGAATGCTCGACGTCTACGGGTGATGAATTCATCCTCAGGATTTGTTGGAGTTTTACCTTCCATCAGGATTTGCTTGAACTCCTCTCTTCTCTTCAAGATTACCTGAGACAGCAAGATTCCTGTATGATATCATTAGGATCATCATAGCACCCTTAATCATTGATAATCTCTACTTTTAATACTTTTATACATTTAATTGACATCTATCAATAAAATTTATGATTGAAATACAAACATATGGTATATATAATAAAAGAGAGAGAAAGAGAATCAGTTTAAAAAGGGATTAACGTAATAACGAGGTTTCAACACACACTATATATAAAGATATAAATAAAAGAATAAGAAACTTACCTTTCTGCTGAATTGGTTCATGATCTCATTAGATTTTACCAGCTTTCTGCCATGAGAGGACAGATAGAAGAAAATATCTGGCCATAGTAGAGGATTGAAGAGTCGGCGGTTTAAACTCAACTGGACACTGGAAAACAGAAAGTTATTCAATACAAGAAATCCATAGAGATATCAACATTGAATTTATTATTGTGATAAGAATTTAAAAAATCTCTCTCTCTCATGGAGAGATTTCTTGGTGGGAATTTATGGTGGTGTCTTGTTCTGTTGCTCCATGAAATGGGAGATGCCATTGCCCCGTTAGTCAGCCACATTTCAGAGACCCTGTTCACGGTTACCGTAGCGGATCGGGGCTCACGACATCGTACTTCACCCTAAAGGGCAGTCCCTTATTTGTGCTGGTTGTGCTGTCTTGTCCACTCCATGGAAAGAGGGGTGCCATTGCCCCGTTAGTCAGCCACATTTCAGAGTTCCCTGTTCACGGTTACCGTAGCGGATCGGGGCTCACGACATCGTACTTCACCCTACAGGGCAGTCCCTTATTTGTGCTGGTGGTGCTGTCTTGTCCACTCCATGGAAAGAGGGGTAGCATTGCCCCGTTAGTCAGCCACATTTCAGAGTTCCCTGTTCACGGTTACCGTTGCGGATCGGGGCTCACGACATCGTACTTCACCCTACAGGGCAGTCCCTTATTTGTGCTGGTGGTGCTGTCTTGTCCACTCCATGGAAAGAGGGGTAGCATTGACCCGTTAGTCAGCCACATTTCAGAGTTCCCTGTTCACGGTTACCGTAGCGGATCGGGGTTCACGACATCGTACTTCACCCTACAGGGCAGTCCCTTATTTGTGCTGGTGGTGCTGTCTTGTCCACTCCATGGAAAGAGGGGTAGCATTGCCCCGTTAGTCAGCCACATTTCAGAGTTCCCTGTTCACGGTTACCGTAGCGGTTCGGGGCTCACGACACCGTACTTCACGCTACAGGGCAGTTCTTTATTTGTGCTGGTGGTGGTGTCTTGTCCACTCCATGGAAAGAGGGGTAGCATTGCCCCGTTAGTCAGCCACATTTCAGAGTTCCCTGTTCACGGTTACCGTAGCGGTTCGGGGCTCACGACACCGTACTACAGGGCAGTCCCTTACTTGTGCTGCTTCTCCCGCCCGCCACGTAGAGGACGGGTATTTATACTTCTTGTAAAAAAGGACAATCTCGGTGTGACGAGATAAAATATGTTGCCAATAAAACATCGCTATTTTTTTCACAATTTACTTTTCAGAAGTAACGCTTAATAGACTCATAGACAATACTTGAGAAAATAGAAAGTCTTTGTTGTCGCTATTCATCTGTTTTCTGAAGAGACATAGGCAATATTTTCACATTTAGTTATCTCGTGTGTCTTCAATAAAGGTCACTGTGTATCAAATATCTTTCATTGTTATTTGTCTGAATACCGAAATATATGATAAAAGATAAATCTTCTTTAATGTTTATCCATTAATGTATATTTAATATTCATAAAGCGTTAGAGAACAACAAGGTAATCTCTAAGAACTAAAATTACAGAACAATTTCCTTCCATAGTTAATTTGTATAGTTATTAACACAAAGCAATAACGCGCCATCTATACATATAAAATGGGAGATTTAAAAGCACGAATGTTTCTTTTATACATAATACAAACTTCTACTGCCCTTACTGCGATGAGCCAAGCCCTCCCAATATATTTTTTCATCGCAGTAAGGGCAGTAGAAGTTTGTATTATGTATAAAAGAAACATTCGTTCTTTTAAATCCTTTCATTTTATTTGTATAGTTATATTGAATACTTTGATTTCCTTTTCATTTTCCCTTCTCTCCGTTGTTTGTTTTTTTTTTCTTTTCTCCATGAAAATGATATATGGCGAGTCCTTACAAGACGGAAATGTCATAATAAAGCTGTTGTTGTATATCTTAATATGAAGCGTTCATAGATATAAATGATTTCTATTTCAGATTTTTAGCTATATATCTATTTATCACTCGATTTGTCTTATATATAAGTGTGTTGGCACGTATATCTCCATATACATGCTATAAGGTACACCTTCCTTAAGTTTTGTCTCCATGAGTGTATTTACGTACTTTTTCAGGGATTCAACGTAGGGCAAGCATTTGTTTCTTTGAGTTCCCAATTGACATCCCATAGCAGTTTCTGGCACACACCGATTTCATATGTTTAAACCTCTTGAACATAGAGGACACAGAAATGTTATATTCCTGCTACGTGTGTCAAAATTCCAACATCTTGCGGTAAAACCTTACATGAGGGACCTTCCCTCCACGACAACATTTATAAAGTCACAAATTACCTTTTTTTACATACACAACCTCTAATGGAGACAACCTTCTGAAAAGCCCAGAATTCTCCATGTCTTTAAAGGATTTATCTCTTCGGGAGTTTTACTATAGTCAATAAATACTTTGATTTCATTAACTAAAAGTAGAATATCCTCCCATCCATGCTCTATTTACATATGACGTTTGTAAATATGCAATTGTTAAATTACTTTTTTATGAATCACCTGAAATACTTGTATATCAATTGTATATTTCTTGGTTATTTATGGATTGGTCTAAATGCTATATTCACTTTTCATAGCAATGGCCGCAGCCTTGAAGAAAATTGACATGGACCCAGAACAGCAGCTTTACACCCCCAAGATAGATAATATTGCGACTATTATGATAAAGGTGTATGGAGACATCTGAGGCTCTTCATTGGACACAACAGCAATAGAAAATTGACATGAACCCAGAACAGTAGCTTTACACACCTAAGATAGTGGACATTGCGACTGCTGTGATAGAGATGTATGGCGTTCAGCCAGCTGAAATATTGGTGAATATAAATGATATTTTGATCCAATATATGCCTTTTTATTTAAAGATTTATTTATGAATTGCTCTATCTTCAAAACGAATAGTGTATTGTTAACAGAATTGTTACCATCTTCCGACAAAAGTACTGAATGGCCAAAAGTATAATCCATTAAGAACTTTTGTCTGAATATTGTAACAACGCTATTACCGAAACGTTACACACTATTTATTTATTTGGATTTGGTCTTATTACCTTGTGTGTTTATCAGCAAAACTTTAAATCTCTGATAAATAAGAAACGAAGTTGATAATTGGAATTTTCAGTTCTATTTCATTTATTCCTATATGCCGAATTTAAGGTCTGCTACTGTCAACTAAGCGCCTAATAGCTAAACTAAGAATACTGTTTGTTTCTCATCGAGAAAGCCATGTGAAAAATCTAAAAGCAGAAGAAATAAATTGCCTACTATTCACAAATAAAATCAAGGTAGAAATAGAACACACTATATATTTAAATATATATATCTGAAGACGGAAAGAGAAACTCTTGTTTCTGAGATAGGCCTCCTAAACTTCACTACACTCTCTTCTATCAAGTCTGATAGACAATATTGCTTTATCTGTATATAAAATTTCTTCAGAAGAGTTATGAAGAAAGCGCATCTGATAAATTAGACTTTCCATTATAATAATGATAATTAATCTTCAAAACCCTTTTTTCTCTTTTTCTTCTTTTGTTAGACCATGCTTTTTACTGCATTTCATGTAATACTAGCGGACGTACCCGGCTTCGCTCGGGTTTTACCCGAGCAAAGGTTTGTCTAACGAACATTTGTTAAAACAATTCTCTATAAACTTATTAAAAAAAAATAATAGATATATTTTGATAATTTGAAACTCGTAAATTTGAATCTCTCGATAAAGTGAACTTTTTTCCCCGGTCCCTTGTCTCATCTTGTCTCAAATAAATTGCCGTGTCATCCTGAATTTTGTCTTTCCTAATTTTCTACATTACAAAATCATCGTTTTATCTAGTGAACATTTTTTCCCGGTCCCTTGAAAAATACTCGATAACTAACTTTGACTTGTGCGCAATTAATAGGTAGAAAATCTTACTTTTGATAAATAATCTTTAAGATAATAAACTTAGTGATAATACACCTATAGATAAAAAAAACTTGTTATCATCGTCGCAATGGTGGCGCTGCTTGCGAGTTAAATCTGCAAGTAACTCTAAGGATATTCAAGATATTCAAGAAACTATTTTTCAGAAACCTTCCCAGTACTATACTAAATAACTTCCCAAAGTTTCATGGCGTTCCAATGAGTGGTTTGGTCAGGCATAAAGGACAGACACACACACATACATTCATTTATATATATATAGATTGTAAATATAAAACTCCACTAATCCTCATCATTGTTGTCTACACTCTGGAGAATCTGTGTAAGACTAATGGGTCTTAATAAAGGCTTTGTGTGTATAAGCCGAATTTTAAGAAGTGGTAAACTGTAAATGGTAATAATTTGGGAAGGCTTGAATCATCAATGGTTAAACTTCTCAGCGATTTCTAACATTTAATACAACAGATCACTAGAACTATTGTATGTTGTGAAAATCATTTTTTGGCTGTTAGTTGGTTTGGACAAAATATAGCTTCATCAACTAATGATATATTCAATTTTCGACATTTCAATGACTTCCTGTCACTCTCTCTTCAGAATAATGATTACTTTGAATCCTAGTTATACTTATAGATTTTCTAAAATACATTTAAAGTATCACGATTTTGTACTTCTTCAAAAAAAATCGACACTTCGGTTGGTTAAAAGTTTTATTTTCTCAATATTTCAACAAAACACTTTTGTATTCGTCAAGAGAAATAAAAACTAAACATTTGGTAAGATGTTAAAAATTATAATAATTATAAGAATAATTTTAATGCCTTGTCAAATGCTTTATTTTCTATTTCTTCTGAAGATGACAAAAGATTTTTGTTGAATGTTGAGAAAATAAAACTTTAACTAGGCGAAGTGTCTATTTTTTAAAAGAAATATGAATGCGGGTTACCTCTATCTTCACGATTTTGTATGTTGATTATGCTTATATAGTCTGTATTTGAATGTTTTATTACTGTTGGTGTTTAGAAGTGTTGATAATCATCTTACTACAAAAACTCCGTCTTTGCCAGTCCCAAGCCTGGATGAAAAAGGAGGAGGGGGAACAGTAACAAGCTCACTAAAAATCCTGGGTTCAGCTGGCCCGGCTGATAGTACCCTGTAAGGGCTCCTAATCCAGGGATACAGGATGAGCAGCGTCTGTACTCCATGATAGGAGCGGCTGTACATGGCGTCTGTTCCTCATGTCAGAGGTAGCCATTTCTTTTGGAGCTAATTCGGCCTGCCACTGAGTAGTGATCCTAGTCTTAATAACAAAGGCAGACACATTCTACTTCACCCAAACACCATCAAAAGTCTCAAACCTTACAAGCTTGACACCCTAATATTATTGAGTGAAGATAAGAAAGAAGTTCTTACCACAAATGATGTCCAAAGCCAAATCTGAAAGCATAGGTAAAAAATCCATCGTGATTCCTTCCACCTTCTTCACTCTCTCCATGAAGATTTCAGTCTGTTCATTGAAGACAGGAATGAAATCTTCAATAATCTTGAAATGGAAAGTTGGCGTTATTCTTTTACGGCGTAATTTCCATTTAGTTCCAGTACTGCAACATACAACATTGCCACATTGAATAATATATAAAGCTATTTGTTAAGTTTATATATTTAAATTTAACAATAATATATACAAAAAATTCAAAACTCTAAACAAAGAAACAAAAATAAACTTCCAATGGATCCCTTCCCATGTCGACATACCTCTTAATGAAGATGCAGACAAATTAGCAAAAAAAAAAGCGTGTCACTTACCAAGCAATAGCAATAATCTTACCTTTCAAGAAATACGTATAAAAAATAAAATAAATTAAAACTGACAGCTTATCCAAATCATCACTGGTACAAACCATTGAAACAATTAGAAGAACTTCAAAAACTCAATAGAAATCAACAAACAGCTTTAGCAAGACTAAGAAGTGGCCATATAAAAACCTTAAAATTTCAAAATGGACAAAAAAAACCTTCAATAACTGCTTGAAATGCAATAGTGCGGAAGCTTCTCCGGAACATATCATGCTGACAATAGAGGACTTATTTTCCAGGCTTATAACTACCATCGCAAAATTGGAAAGGAGTGAACTTCAGGAATTGGTTTAACCATGGAGATAAGCATCCCCACCATAATTCATATATACCGCACCATTCGCTTCAATTATTTACATTCTAAAGAATTTTTTCAATATTCATATTTGCGGAATTTGTATTTAAGAGAAAAAGGACTATATTTTGCATTTTTCCATATTTTTCAAATAAAATAATATCCTTAATTAAGCTAGCCAAACACTTCTGTAAATATAATACACTGCGGCCTGTGATTGTAAAACGACACTTGAAGTTACACCGCATGAGTTTCTTTTCAACGAAAAATCAAAATTTATTTCAAGGTGAAATATTGACTATGTTGGGTGGAAGGAAGGACAGATGGCACACACACCTTTCTCAAAGATTTTCTTGCTTTTTAATCAACTAAAAACATATGTACCCCTCTGAAGAAATTATATTTATTTTTACAATAAAGTTAAATTAGATACTTTTAAGAAATTATATAAACATATTTACAAGATAAAAACTAACCTGAGAGCATCTAGCTTCTCTGCCCAAAAAAAAACAAACTATTGTTTCTAACTAACTAACAAGACATATGCAAATTCTCTATTATTAATTAATTTTTACACAAGAATTTACATATATATATTTACAAAAAAATTTTATAATTAAATTTAAAAATACAAATTTAAATAATTAAATTTACAAACAACATAGCATTTTATATTTAATGAAATGATGATCAGGTGTAACAGGCTATTTCTAACTTTTTCATAATTCACCCTTTCATACCTCATCCAAAAAGGTTAGAAATAGTCAATATTTCACCTTGAAATAAATTTTGATTTTTCGTTGGAAATAAACTCATGCGGTGTAACTTCAAGTGTCGTTTTACTTCTGTAAATGTTCATCACAAATTATTCAGTTCGGTATAATATGTTTGTCATTGCATTAAAGGAAGTAGGAAGTTGTTTCATTTGGAAAAAAAAGAACTACTTAGAAAAAGTCGCTAAAATATTTTAAGGTAAGTCATTTATATACTTTTTATCATTATAATATAGAATTTAATCGACAAAAAATTCATATTTTTTATATTACACAGGTCTACAAAACTCAAAGTAGTTGTACCTTATAGCATATATATATATCTCTCAGAGTTTTTTTTCTGAATCCCGATATATATATGCTATAAGGTACAACTACTTTGAGTTTTGTAGACCTGTGTTATTAAAACACATAAGGAAGTTTAACTTATCTAATAAACAGTCTATCTTTAAAACAAGAGAGATTTCAGAGATTTGATCTTAAAACATAGAATGAGGTTGAACTTACCTCAATGCCAGTCCATTTTCAAGCCAAAGTTTCGGATATTTGATGTTATTAAAATACAGAAGGGAGGTAAACTTATACATCAAATTCAATCCATCTTTATAATATAAGCCGAGGTTTCAGATATTTAATGTTAAAAAAAAACATAAAAGAAAGGTGAACTTACCTCATAACCAGTCCATTTTAAAGCCAAAGTTGAGGATAAAACATAAAGGAAAGTTGAACCTACCTCAATTTCAGTCCATTTTTAGGCCAATATTTCAGATATTCGATGTTATTAAAACACAGAAGGAAAGTGAACTTATACCTCAATGCCAGTCCATCTTTAAGCCAATATTTTAGAGATTTGATGTTAAAACTCAGAGAAAAGATTAACCTTCCTCATAATTAATCTATTTTTATATAAGTCAAAGTTTCATGTATTTGATGTTAAAACACAGAAAGAAGGTGAACTTATACCACAATGCCTGTCCATCTTCAAGCCAATATTTCAGAGATTTGATGTTTAACACAATAGAAAGGTGGAATTTACCTCAATGCCAGTCCATTTTCAGCCAAAGTTTTATATATTTGATGTTAAAAAACTGCATCCATCTTTATGTATGGCAAGGATTAAGATATTTGTTGATAAAAAAAAGAAAGATGAACTTACTTCAATGATAGTCCATTTTTAAGCCGAAGTTTCAGATATTTCATGCTAATAAAACACAGGAGAGGTTAACTTACCTCATAATCAGCCCATCTTTAAGCCAAGGTTTCAGTAGAGTATATTCAGCGGATTTTTTAATGATTGATGGATTTCCTAGCACCGCCTGGAAAAATAAAATGTCCTTCAAAATATTGTCAAGTAGCAATTAAGGACAAATATTAGCATTGAGGGACACGGTTACCGTATTAAATAGTAAAGAAAATTTTTATTAAAGAGCTTGGAATCTTATAACCAATTAGAAACATAACATCAAACTTCAAATCTTATTACCAGACATTTCAGTAATCCACTGATGCCATTATCAAGGTAGAAAGTTCAAACAGAAATTTGTGAACAAAAGGTTAACTTGGTGTTTGGCTTTCTGCTTTTACGAAGACGACATTGGGTTGACAAAGAATTTCAATGGTTAATGTATTTCTCTATATCATTCAACCAACACGTATCATCCACCACGCACGTATATTTTCAAATAATTCTGTTTTTCAAACTGAAATAACGTAATATATTTTTCTCTCAATATATAATAAGTATTTAAAATATGTATATAATAATGTGTATATAAAAATTGTATTTATTAGTAAGTTTTTAATGTGATAATCCTGTTGAAGGACTGACAAGTTCTAAAGCTTAAAAATAAAAGGTTACACAAGAAACTTAACCCTGGAAGCTTCATTTATTTTATAATAATTTCTATATATAATTGAGTATTTGAGGGGATGCAAAACTAATAGAATACGAGTATTGAAGTAATTTCCATATATGATGATAACATGATATTCTCTGTTTACTATAGTAATATCATTTAATTCGTGATCGAACGTTGTGGCCCACATTACATTCCTATTTGTATTCTATTTAGTATATGCAATTGATATCAGTGGATATATATTCTGACGTTTGAGGTCAAAAACTTAATATGTACACTGTGGGACAAGGAAATTACTGAAAAACTCCCACATTACCTGCTTAATTGTACAGCCTTTGATGCAGAAAGGAAGGCCCTATATCAACAAATTAAATGTACCAACATTTCACCCTACGTATTGCTTTCAAAAATATCAGCAAACAAATCTAAGGTAATAGCTTACTATAAATTTTTTAGATCATTATTATGTAAGGACCAGTCAAAAAGTGAATGACTTTGAGATGAAGAGTAAAGCCAGTTCAATTTCTATGTAAATAACACAAGATGATTATTACCTTACCCAATTGGGACAATCTGTATGGGGCAAGTCCCTTATAAAGGCTTTTATGTATGTGTGATATCAGTGGATATTCCAAAGTACTTTCTGTCCATGTGTTAAGAGATAGGTTTTATTGTATATGCCATTATTAATGACATTTTACAAATATATTGAACTCATATTTATTTATAAAATAGAGAATATCTCTCGGTAAAAAAATATTTTTATAAAAAAAGCGCCATCTATTGAGTGTATCTGCAAACTAGCAGACTGAAGTAGCCACAAACCAGTTTTGACAGATTGATAATTCTCACCTAAAGAAAATGATTTTCGGACCATAGCCCTCGTCAGTTTAGTAGATGGAGTATAGGCTTTGTGTCCATTTTGATACTTTAGACAACTTTATTATATCATAAAGATAGACACTGCCTGGCCGGTATTCATATTTCTTGAAAATAAAGATTCTTCGGCCAGTAAATATTTTTATTGCCTCGACGTTTCAACAAAAAAAAAATTGTCCTCGTTATGAGCAAACAAAAATTAAATATTTACCAAAGCGTTAAAAATCATTCTTTGAATCATATTATGAATGATTTTTAACGCCTTGCTAAATGTTTAATTTTTGTTTGCTCCTAACGAGGACAAAAGATTTTTGTCGAAACGTCGAGGCAATAAAAATATTTACTGAACGAAGTATCTTTATTTTCAAGAAACTTTATTATATTTTATACAATTAATTTCTCTAAAAAAAAAAAGATCCATCTACCATCTTATTTTAGGTTGATTTCAAAATTTATTGTTGTTATCGCACCTAAAAGTTATTAATGGTCTAATCTATTGTCGAAATAAATATCAACTACACGCTGAATTTTTAAAATTATTCCAGAATTAGCCAAATACCCTTTCTAGATTAATCAGAAGAAAAAAAAGCTAACCACGTAGGTATTTCAGGTTTTTTTTCGCTCAACAATGTGTTGCAAGCTTTACCTCAACGATCAAAAAAGGCTGAAAAACGAGAGCTAATAATATAAAACACGTACGTGGTTAGCATTTCTTGATCAATCAAGAAAAGGTATTTGCCCAATTCTGTAAATATTAAAAATCAACGATTAGCTAGTATTTATTCCGAAAAATGGCGCAAGCCATCAGCAACTTTTTGTTGCAGAAAAAAGAAAAATCAGGGGACGCCTTTATCTTATAATATATATGTCATAATATATACTCTAACAGGAATAATAAAGCAAATCTACACACAACCCAGATAGAGACGGGCGGGTAAGGACCGGTCACTTTAGACATCAGCGACATTCCAAGGGGCGACTACTGGGGCCCGTTACTTGGAACCTCGGGACTTTTAAGACAGTTGGGGATTGTGTGCGACACGAACGGACGCCCGGCTCTCTCTATCTCTCTCTCTGGTTGCCTGAGTTCCTCTTCCAACTTGTGGTGTCCTTATTTCTCTTCCCACCTTATTATATTGCCACATAAATATATATATGTGCTACAGAAAGAAGCTACAGAATTGGTCGAATAAATCTACACGGCAAACAGATCAATGCACTGTAATTAACCTTTCAAGTCACACATTCGATCCAGAAACAACAAACCTCCTATCAAAAGGCCTAAACTTTGTACCTTCCCAAAAGATCAACACTCCTAAGACTTTAGCCGCAATAGAAAATGCAATAAAAAAACTCCCAGACGACCAAAAGACAAGAATTAGAACAGAAATAACCCCGATCATTAAGAAATTGGAAACGCAAAACAAGACAAATTTAAATAGAGATGAAAGAAACACCATAAAGTCTTTAAAAGAAAACAAACAAATCATCATAACTCCTTCAGATAAAGGCAGAAATACCGTAATCATGGACGTAATAGAATACAACAACAAAATCGAACAGTTACTTCAGAATCAGGAAATATATCAATCACTGACCAAAAACCCTCTACCCAACCTCATAAAAGATTTCAATAGACATTTGAACAGAATAAAACGGCAATACAAACTAGATAGTAAAACCTTTGAAGCCTTCAAAGCAACAAACCAGAATCTTCCGAATTTATATGGTTTACCAAAAATCCACAAAGCTAATACCCCATTGCGTCCCATAATATCATACTCAGGCTCTCCCTTATACCCTATCGCGAAATATTTGTCATCAATCATCTCACCATTCCAGAAAAAACTCCCTTACACAGTCCCCAATCCAGTAGCAGCTATTGAAACCATCAATAATATTCCAATTCCACATGACAGCTATATGGTATCCTTTGATATAGAATCTCTTTATACATCAATTCCGCATGATGAAGCTATCCTGGCACTTCAAGAATTCTTACACAACCATCCGGAAATCATCCTTCCTATCCCTAAAGAAGCCCTTATAGATCTGATTGAACTTTGTCTAGCATTTAATTATTTTGGATATAAAGACAGATATTTTAAACAAGAAAAAGGTTTACCAATGGGGAATCCTGTTTCATCAGCATTAGCTAACATCTACATGGACAAAATTGATAAAATAATTGCAGACACAGCACAACTACAAGTAATAATCTGGAAACGCTATATTGATGATATACTATGCATCACAAAAGTTGATCTTTCCACCATTCTGAATTTTTTGAATAATCTCAAACCCTTTCTAAAATTCACCTTTGAAATAGAAGAAAATAACTCCCTACCGTTTCTAGACATACAACTAACCAGAAACCAAGATAGAATTGAAACTGGAATATACCGAAAACCAACCCATACTGGAAGCTATCTGAACTTCAATTCATTTGGCCCCATTCACCATAAAATTTCCGTGGTAAAAACTCTTTCAAAAAGACTAATCACACACTTTTCAACAAACAATAACGACACAAAAAAAGAAAGAACCAAGATATTTCAAGAACTACTCAGCAATAATTACCCTAAACCGTTTATCAAAAAGCATTTCTACAGACCGAGAATATCACCCACAAACAATAGACAGACTTCATCCCAAAACATTTTTTGCTCCCTACCATACAGCTATGGCTGTGAAAGAATAGCTAGAAAACTAAAACACTACAATATCACAACAAGATTCCAATCTACCTCGAATCTTAACAACATCCTCCGCCATCCTGATACAAAAAAAGAATACTGAACCAAACAATAGAACCAATGTCATATACAAAATACCATGCAAGTCTTGCCAAGCCGTCTACATAGGAGAAACCGGTAAACAATTAATAGAAAGAATCAACCAACACAAATCAGCCCTAAAACACCATAACCCGACCTCCTTACTAGTAGATCATGCTCTCATCAATAGCCACATTCCAGACTTTGAACAAACATCAATAATATACCAAGATATAAAAGAAAAGCACAGCAGGCTATTCTTGGAGAGTTGGAGTTCTTTGGAAGACAGAAATAGTATAAACCGAAGGATCGATATACCGGACATGTACACACAATTTAGATGCTCCTAGAATAGGAACCTTTATGTATATATGAACCTCAGTGGAATGTCTTCATTCATAATGCAATAGCCGAATATTTATTTTGTATATATAGATATTTGCTTTTCACTCTATTTATTCATTTATTTTAATTAGTGTTATACGATATTTATTTGCATACATTACTTTTTCATTTGGATGATTTTCGCCTGAGAGATTGTGAGACGCCCGTGTCTCAAGTGTAACGCGCGGCTTGCCGCGAAAAAGGATGAGATCCTAGAAAAAGATGGTCGTTTAGCCCATCGAAATATCGGAAATAAAAAGATTATTTATTGAATCCAAGATGTGCCCTTTATAAACAAATATATATATATAACTTATATTTTCAATTGTTTTTCACATATATCTTTAATTAAAAAGTCATATATTGGATCAAAAAATCATTTATTTTACCAATATTTCAGTTGTCTGAACGCCAACCTTTATCAAGGTATTATAACATATTAATATGTATCAACAACAACCATTGTTGACACACATTAATATGTTATAATATCTTGATAAAGGTTGGCATTCAGCCAACTGAAATATTGGTAAAATAAATGATATTTTGATCCAAAATATGCCTTTTTAATTAAATATTTATTTATAGATTGCTCTATTTTCAAAAACATATATAACTATAACATATCAAATTTTCCATTGAAAGTGTGAGAATACCTTTCTTTTTTATTACGAGGTTTTGTTTCTAATAACGATTATAACAATACATATTAGGAAACAAGTTAGGTTGTGTTTTCTTGTTTGAAAAAAGAAAGCTAGGCTGTGTTGTTTGTAAGTGATGTTACCTCAGCGCCTTCAGGAGAATGGACAACGTAAATCTTCTTGGGTCCAACGTAGAGTTTCCAGAAAGGGAAGTCCTTGTAGAGGTATGACATACCACAGAGATGGTTGAAAATTCCTGTGATACACACCTGTCATGTTTAGATACGTATAATATACTGTACATAACACTCAAGAGACAAAGGTCGCCTCTCCCGTCAAAATAGATGTCAAATCCTGACGCCAAAGCTGGTGTTGTGGATTTGTCACCAACCCGAGGCCGCTAGTTTAAGGCGACGGTTAATAGATGGCGTCAGGATTTGACGTCTATTTTGACAAGAGAGGCGACCTTTGTCTCTTTTGATCAATATCCTCCCGGCATAATTTCCATCTATAACACTCAAGTTTATTTAAGTGGTATATTACATGTTCCATAATACGACCTTTTGTTGGATTGATAACTGCAACAGCTGCAGAGAGAACTGAAAGAGAACTCTCATTCAATAACTTATAACATTACAGTAAGGTCTGTAAAGATAATATTTGATGATATTATTAAAAAGAAACACATTTCCAGTAAATATATTTATTACAAATTTTATCGATAGATGGAAATTAAATTTATAAATTTAGAGGGTCAGTTGAAGGATGGTCAAAACTGTTGATTTTCGACCGCTACGACCCCGGATCGAATCCGGAATAGGACATTTTTTTCTGCTTAAAAGAATGCTCCAATGGTCCCCAATTCTTGAAAAATTCCAACCCCACCAGCAATTGCAAGTAACAAAACCGGGCTATAGCACATTTGTAAGTGCAAAGTCGAACATATTTTCACATGTGTAGACATGTGATACACTTACAGTAAAAGCCATCGCCAACTTCTAACCACCATGATTATCATGGTCTGTAACACGTGTACTAGGGATAATAATGATGCACTAGCGCGCCATCTGTTATGAAAATTAGAAACTATTTTAGACGCTTAAGATTCTTTCTGAAATCAAACAATTTCTACTGCCCTTACTGCAATGGAAAAATTAATGGGAAGACCTGGCTCATCAGTAGTGAACCCTCCCAGCGGTTTCGCCAGTTTAATCTACCATACCGCTGTTATATTGCATTTTTGGAACTTCCTTTTATAGTGATACTGTTGCTAGACTATTTGAATGGGTATTTTAGATGAACTATGGACATAAGATTTGAGGACAGCAGAATTACATACAATTATAAATATATAATATGCTTCGAGCAATCGCTCTTCCGCAAATAACAAAAATCTTACGCGACTAAAATAGTTTCGAATTTTCATAGAGATAATAATAGAAATTTATAAATTAATCATATATTAAGAATAAAAATAGTGTTAAAAATATGTTTAGAATAATCAACAAATGTTAGTACTATGGTTAAGGTACTCACCTTCAAGTGGATCCCCATCGTATTTGAAGTAATAGAACCTGGACAAAGTTATCAATTGACAAAAGTACACGATAAACCTGTAAACTCGTCTAAAGAAATGGGCAACACGGTTGACGAGTGCAGACATCATAATGCTACTAAGTCCTTGTGATGGAACTGAAGTAGAAGATGCTGTGTGTTTTCCTCTATCACAACACCTCATTAAGACTTCGTTAGTACGGATTCAATACCCTATAAACCAGCTAATCAGAGGCTGAATAAATCTTACACCACATATATCATGACAAGGCTTCTTCCTCACACTAACGAGGATTAGAATTAGATTTTCCGAGTTTTCTAAAATAGGTGTTATAGCAACTATGTCGATATTAAAGTGGGGTGGAAGATTGATATATACATTTATAGACAAAACTTAAGGAAATGGTAGTATTTGAAGTAGACAGAGGCAATTTTGTTCACACTTTGTTATCACGCGTGTCTTCAATAAAGGTCACTGTGTATCAAATATAGGTATTATGGCAACTATGTCGATCTTAGCGGGATGGATGAAAGATTTTTTTTCATATGTATTCATAGACAAAAACTCAAGGAAGTGGAAGTATTTGAAGTAGACAGAGGCAAATTTTTTCATACTTGGTTATCACGTGCATCTTCAATAAAGGTCCCTGTGTATCAAATATAGGTGTTATGGGAACTATGTCGATCTTAGCGTGTGAAATAGAAGATTGATATGCATACATAGACAAAACTTAAGGAAGTGGAATTATTTGAGGAGACAGAGGCAATTTTGTTCATACTTGGTTATCTCGTATGTCTTCAATAAAGGTCACTGTGTATCAGATATAGGGGTTATTTATGGCAACCATTACGATATTAAAGTGGGATGGAAAATGATATATACATTTATAGACGAAACTTAAGGAAGTGGTAGAATTTGATGGAGACAGAGGCAATTTTGTTCACACTTTGTTATCTCTTGTCTTTAATAAAGGTCACTGTAATAACTTTCACAGTTAATGTCTAAATCCCGATATACATGCTAAAAGATAAAGCTTCTTTAAGGTTTGTCCATGAGTGTATATTTTAAAATGAAGCGTGCATAGATGAAAATGATTTCTATTTTAGCTATAGAAAGTGTGTTGGCACGTATATCTCGAAATACATGCTAGAAGGTACAACTTCCTTAGGTTTTGTCCATGAGTGTATACACACTTGGTTATCTCCTGTGTCTTAAATAAAGATTACTGTAATATATATTTCAGAGTTTTTGTCTGAATCCCAATATACATGCTAAAATATGCAACTTCCTTAAGTTTTGTCCATGAGTGTACACGCACTATGAGTTGGGTAAGACTGGCTTATTAGAATTCTCAGGGGCCATTGAAGCATATAAAAAAGTGTTCAATAGGAAATTCGATCTCAGGTCGTGGATATCGAAGCTTGACGGTTTGTTTCACATTTCTCTACCAACCCCTACTTCAATTCCATTAAATGAGATAGTCCTAAAAATCACAGTAAAAAGAGAAATTTCTAAAAATTTCTAAAAGAAACCGAATAATATATACAAACAGCAATTTCAATTACAAATATATATGAAGGAAAATTTTCCTTCCTCAATCATAATTTATTATAAAAATAATTTAACTCTTTGAATATATTTATTAGGAAATTTCAATGAATTGAATATTAAAATTTGACCATAGGTACGAGATTTATCTGTTTTGAAAAAAAATAAAGAAGTGGCTTCTATGACGTTCATGGGATATATATCAATTTGACCAAAATGTTTCTTATACAACGGCAAGCCTTGGGAATAAAAATTGAGGAAATGGAGTCCTTGAATAATGCTATAATTCTTCCCATATGGAAATTGGGTAATTCTTAGAAACTTTATAGATGTGTGATTCAACTTGCGCTAGAGAAGATACATCGCCATGTACAGTATAAAACCTCAGAAAAAAATCTATACTTGTAAAAGAGTGCTAAAGAGAGGATAGGCGTTGAAGAGAGGGCTAATAAAATTATTAAGATGAACTATACTCCTGTAGACAAAACTTAAGGAAGTTGTACCTTTTATACGTAGCATTTTCCACAGAATTCAGACAATAATTCTGAAAGATATTACAGTGATCTTTATTGAAGACATACGAGATAACCAAGTGTGAACAATATATACAATCATGGACAAAACTTAAGGAAGTTGTACCTTTTAGCATGTATATCGGGATTCAGACAATAACTCTGAAAGATATTACAGTGACCTTTATTGAAGACATACGAGATAACAAAGTGTGAACTATACTCATGGACAAAACTTAAGGAAGTTGTACCTTTTAGCATGTATATCGGGATTCAGACAATAACTATGAAAGATATTTGATACAGTGACCTTTATTGTGTGTGTGAAAACATACTAGATAACAAATAGTGAATTACACTCATGGACAAAACTTAAGGAAGTTGTACCTTTTTAATTTCAATTATTCCAGAATTGGCCAAATACCCATTCTTGATTAAATCAAGAAATTCTAACCACATAGGCTAACCTTATCCCAATACAATATCACATTTGTGTTATTTTTTCATATTGTTTCGCGTTCTCACGCAATTCTGGCCTTAACTACCCGTTTCGTGATTTTTCAGGATGCCTGAATGACCAGTATTTTTGGTTGTTGAGGTACAGCTTGCACCACGCTGATGAGGGCCAACAGCCCGAAACGCGTACGTGGTTAGCTTTTCTTGATTAATCAAGAATGGGTATTTAGAAAATTCTGGAATAATTAAAAAATCAACGATTAGTTGATATATATTATTATGATAGATGGCGCAAGCCATCAGCAACTTTCGGTTGAACAATAAGGAGATGCCCTTTTTTTCTGTACTATTATTGTCGAACAAAATTTTTTTAAAAGAACCAAAATAAGAAAACTACGTAATAAATTGAAGAATTCCAACGTCTGCTATAATGTTTTTTTATTCAAAACCTAATTGATTTTTCATTAGAATTATTTATTCCCCACTATAGGATGACTTGAAAATAAAGAAATAATTCAATCAAAATCCACCTTACGAAACAAATTTATTGAGATAGGATGTTGTGAATTTCATCAGGGTATCATTAAAAATTTTGTAATTTAGTCGTATATTTTTAGACGTTTTTTGATCAACAACATTCTTTGTTTCTTGTAGTAGAAAAGATTACACTTTCATTTTTAGAAATATTTTTAAAATTGATATTGCAACTAATATATTTTATAAATAATAAGCAAAAGAGCTTCCGAGGACGAGTTTTTTTTATTATTTTATCTTATAGTCATCTTAATTTTTTGGGGTATCACAAACTTTTCTATAGGAGTATATTATATATTATATAGTATGTTAGATATTATAAAGAGTAAAACGATTTTTGAAAATCATATCGCAAGTGTTTCTTTTCAACGAAAAATCAAAATTTATTTTTATTTTTTAAGGAGAAATAACGATTATTTCTAACCTTTGGAATGAGGTATGAAAGGATGAATTGTGAAGTGTAATGATAAACGGAAAAATAAAAGTGTCCAGGGATGGGAATCGAACCCACAGTGTTCCGCTTACCGGGCAGATGCCATGTCCACTAGGCTACCCTGGACATATTTTTCCGTTCGTAAATAATACATAAAGTAATTTATAATACAATATAATATAATGCGACTTGTGATTGTAAAACGATATTTGAAAATTATATCGCAAGTGTTTCTTTTATAATTATTTTAATTTATATAATTTTCAAATGTCGTTTTACAATCACAAGTCGCATTATATTATATTGCATTATAAAGAGTATTTAGTTCATCATATTGTAACATAGTATTTATTAATTTTATTATTTTTTATTAACAAAGTGGTCATTTTTATGTTTATATCTTGCGACTCTATAAATGTCCCTCGTGGCTTATCTTTTGTTTACCATTCTTAGTTTAGTGCTTGCCTTGAATAAATTGTTGTCTCCTCCTGAATTTTTTGTCTTCCCTAATTTTCCACGTGGCAATATACTCTACTGTATAAGGATTTGTGATAACCGAAAGCTTGATAAGAATTATAAAATAAAACAATGAATTCATTCTCGGAAAAGATATTGTTAATTATTTATATGTATTGCACAGGATTTTACTCTTCCGAAAAAAATTTCGTCAGAAATTTTAATTTTATTTTTTTTGTGTGTTCATAAATAGTCAAGAGCTATGATGCTCCAAACATCGCCCAAGCTACTGTCAAAGCTACAACAAGACTTATAAAGTGATTTTATAGACTCTTAAAATATTTAGAGAAAAACATCTATTATAAAGATAGTGGTTGTTCCTAAAACTAACATTTATTTTATGGTTGAATATTTATCTTTTTAAAACTTTTATCTTAATTTGCTTCCATGTCTGTCCAAAAATCTGGTTATCGATTTTTAATATACTCCCAGAGTACCTAGAAGTCCTGATATTTGTTATTGAAGCAAGAAGTTAAATATTCTTTGAGTGTGAAAGCTTGCAAAAATAGGAACTTACCCTCTATTATTAATTTTTTTATTCTTTTCTTTGTCGTCTGTTTTCACAAGTTGAATCAGGTTAGAAAATGTATAAAAATTAGATGAATCTTTTGTTACCTTAAATACGAGGTAATTAACTCGTTTCTATATATATCTAAAAATGTTTAATGTTTTTTTTTTTTTTTTTTATAAAATAATTTTATAAATCTGAGAGTTGTCTTCAAAAACGATCCAACAGTTACACCAGTTCGAACCTGATGACAATGCAATTGTACAAATTTTCAGACCTATGGGGTGGTCGGAATATATATAATACTAGCGAACCCGGCCACGCGTTGCTGTGGCTAAATTTTAATATGTTAAATTAACATTATACTAAACTATTCAGTACAGTAAAGTTAATATTCACTTATAAAGATAAAAATGTTTTAGCCGAGCTAAAGCCCTACGGGATTGAGAATGGAACGTTACGTTAAAATTTGAAAGTGATTTTTATATATATAGATAATATAGCCCTTCATTGTTATCATTGATTATAATCACTGCATTAATAAATGTCAGTGAACTCGTTTATATGTATTGTTTTTTGTTTTCGAGATATTCTAATAGAACGTTCTCAAATTTTCTGTAAAATATTTATATATGCACAAAAACAGAATATAATCACTATGTCTTAATTTCGCTATAATTATTGTTATAAATATTATTCTAAAATAATTCGCCAGAAATCGTCCTGATAGTATACTAAACAACTTCCCAAAGTTTCATGGCAAACATTTAAAATAAAATAATACTTTTAATACTTTGCTACAATATTAAAAAGAGGGGGGCTTAGGTGTTTAAAATGTAAAATGTGCTCTAAATAGTATTACATAGAGCCTTCATAACAAACATACTTAAAATAAACCAATCAAAATATAATAATGCTGTAAAAACAGACCTTGCTACAATAATATAAAAGAAATGAAAATAAAAAAAGACACCCACGCTGAGCCTCGAACCTAGGTTTGTTACAAATATTATTAAAAAATTGTTTATCTTAATTTTTATTTTAAAAAGCCTACATTTTAAATAAAATAATATTTTTAATAATTTGCTACAATAATATAAAAGAAATGAAAAAAAAAAAAACACCCACGCTGAGCCTCGAACCTAGGTTGCGGGGGTACGAAGCTGTGTACCTAACCTATAGGCTAAGCTTGACGTTACAAATAAGCTCATGCGAGGCTATTTCAGGCCATACGTCTGCCGCGAGGGGGCGCTGATTGCGAGTGAATTTACGTTTTATTGTAAATAAAATTGCAACGAAAGGTTATTTCTAAAGAGTAATTAGCCAGAAACCATCCCGGTAGTATACTAAACATCTTCCCAAAGTTTCATCACGATTGGTTGAGCGATGTAGAAGATTATCACTGACGAACGGACGGACGGACGGACCAACGGACGGACGGACGGACCAACGGACCAACAAACATCCATTTTTATATATATAGATATATATCTTATATATATAAAATCAATGTTTGTTTGTTTGTTTGTTTGTATGTTCGGTATACAAATTCGCAGTGGTTCACTGATTCAAACCAAAATTTCCATACATAGATAAAAAAAATACGGGGAAGACGATAGGCTATTTTAAAAAAATATATAAATCAATTATTAAAACTATATATTCAAATTATTCTACTTAGCTCACGAACAGCGCCCTCTATCAAAGATTAGATTAAATTTTGCTGTTGCAAACAAATAGATAATGCTAATAACAAACAATTATAGAAAAAATCTTATCTAAATATATATCACTCGGGTAGATATGCACACGGGTCAATCCCGTCTAGTATATTATAAATCTAAAATGAAAATATTTTATTTTTTTAAAACATGTATTTTATTTTCAGTCATTAACTGTTCTGCATTTTTTTACCATAGATTTCGAATATACCACTTTGAATATTTGTTGTAAATATGTACAGTTAAGCTACATATTTTTTTTAATTCATTATTATAGAATTCATTTTATAAATTTTATATTACTGTGATAAATAATTTATGTGAAATTTACTTCAAGTAATACAAAATAAAAACTACTTGATGAGTAAATAATTATCTTTCCTATTTTCACGACTGCACCTTCAATTCTCTATTTTTTTCAACAACCAAAACAAAATAATTCATAACATATATATAGTCGGAATTGACCAATTTATATATTACCTTTAAATTCTTATGTGTTTCACGAACTCAACTCAAATGTAATACATAATTATAAATATGGTATATTCATTAGGTGGCATCCATTTAGGACATTGGCCTCGATAAATCTTTTTGTTGTAGTTTCTTTGTTTTCATCAAGTTCATTTGTTTCATTGATTTGTCTGCAGTTCTCTTTCCATATTAATTATCCTATAGAAGAGGTTCTTGAGATCGACATGTAAACTCCCAAAAATCCTTTAAGATTCTTTACTCATAACAATCTTTTATAAAACTTAGCAGGTGGCAAATAACTGGCTATGATTAGAATTCTAAAAAACGCATCGTTTTTTTAGGAATCTTTATTCAATGCGGAATCCCAATCTGTCTCCAAAAGATATTTTGAAAGTTATTATTAGCAGCCGATGATTTTTTTTTTCATTTTTTTTAATGTTTTATGAATGATAGAATATGGGAAAGTTGATGTGGTTCCAATATATTCTAATTAAAAATTTGAAACTATTATAAACGCGTATGATTCTTTTAATAATTAAACAATTATTAACGCCCTTAAAAGAAATTTGTAAAAGAATCATACGTGTCTATAATAGTTTCAAATTTTCATAACAGATGGCGCGCTAATGCAATCATATTCGTAATTATTAACGAACTTTATTTGCGACTCTATATTCAAAAATATATCATATTCATATAGAGTTAACAATATTTATTTTAAAAATATTTTTTAATTCTGACGTTTCTATTACTTTTTTTTCGCCCTTTTCAATGATGCAAAGCTAATTAACAAGGTACTGTAGATTTGAGTTAAAAAGTAACAGAATCCCTATATTTTATCTAAACCCATGTTTTTCAAGAATTTAAAAGTTGGTGACGGTGTTTTTTAATTGACATTAACCAAAATAAACATGTCAAAAATTCTTTAGACGCCAATTAGAACCCGGTCATTCAAACAAGGCAGGTTTCAAGGCAGTTTCCGTGATCCATCCAGGAAAACTTGGATTAATTTCCCCATCAAAAGTTCTCAACTGACAATCCTCTTCTTCCAGTTTGAGTGTCAACTTGTCTTCTGATTCCAAATTAATTCCCAAATCATCGGTTGGTATGAATTTCCCTGCTGGTTATTCATGTACCTCGCCTTTCTTCAATAAGGAAAAACGATAATTTCCTTATTTTTCAATTATAAAATATTTCTTTTTTTTATATTGGTTTTTAAGAAATATACGCAGTTTCATTTTTGGAACCTTCTAACTATGATGCATTAGCGCGCCATCTGTTATAAAAATTAGAAACTATTATAGACGTGTAAGATTCTTTTTAAAATTAGACAGTTTCTACTGTCCTTACTGCAATAGAAAAATTAATGGGAGGGGCTGGCTCATCAGTGGTGAACCCTCCCAACGGTTTCCCCAATTTAATCTACCATCAGTGGTGAACCCTCTCAACGGTTTCGCCAGTTTGATCTACCAACCGTTGGAAGGGTTCGTCACTGATGAGCCAGGCCCTCAAATAAATTTTTCCATATTGCAGTAAGGGCAGTAGAAATTGTTTAATTTCAAAAAGAATCTTACGCGTCTATAATAGTTTCTAATTTTCTAACTATCAACTAAAATAGTTTTTTTTTTTTTTGCTTTTTAATATTGGACAGATGAATTAAATTGCAGAATGGGGATATCCACTATTGGAATGAAAACAGTTCTATCTGTCATTTTATATATCCGTAGTGAAAGATTTTTTTTTAAAATAGGATGGAATATTTTCTCTTCAAATTTTAATTAAGTATATTTACATTTTACGTATATGAACGGGCAGTGAAATATATGATGGAGATATTATTGTGACTGCTTGTACTGTAAGTACACCACATGTCTATACATGTAGTACCAGACCATGATAATCATGGTGGGTAGAGGGTTGTGACAGCTTGTACTGTAAGTACACCTAATGTCTACACATGTAGTACCAGACCATTATATTCATGGTGGGTAAAAGGTTGTGACTGGTGGTACTGTAAGTATACCACATGTCTATACATGTAGTACCAGACCATTATAATCATGGTGGGTAGAAGGTTGTGACAGCTTGTACTGTAAGTATACCACATGTCTCTATACATGTAGTACCAGACCATTATATTCATGGTGGGTAAAAGGTTGTGACTGCTTGTACTGTAAGTATACCACATGTCTATACATGTAGTACCAGACCATTATAATCATGGTGGGTAGAAGGTTGTGACAGCTTGTACTGTAAGTATACCACATGTCTATACATGTAG
>CP092877.1:60474587-60490044 GCA_030710605.1 Cordylochernes scorpioides | reverse complement strand
CCTCTCCTTTTAATTGTACATCAAACGATGGCACAGTGAATCACCCTAGTAAAAAAAATTAGTGATGATAAAGAATATATATATATATATTGCATATCCCTAGTACACGTGTTACAGGCCATGATAATCATATTGCTTATCCCTAGTACACGTGTTACAGGCCATGATAATCATATTGCTTATCCCTAGTACACGTGGTACAGGCCATGATAATCATATTGCTTATCCCTAGTACACGTGGTACAGGCCATGATAATCATATTGCTTATCCCAAGTACACGTGGTACAGGCCATGATAATCATATTGCTTATCCCTAGTACACGTGGTACAGGCCATAATAATCATGGTGGGTAGAAGAAGGCGACTGCTTTTACTGTAAGTTAACCACATGTCTACACATGTGAAAAGCAGTTCGACTTTGCACTTACAAATATGCTAGAGCCCCGTTTGGTTACTTGCACTCGCTGGTAGGGTTGAACTTTTGCAAGAATCGGGGCCATTAGAGCATTTTTTTAAATCAGAAAAAAAGTGCCAAATGCGGGAATCGAACCCGGGTCATAGTATCGAAACAAACGGTTTAGACCATCTTTCCACCGACCATCATGATAAAGAATGAGGAACAACACCGATTTTGGTAAATTTAGATAAAAGGCCAACCTGTATACCATGGTTTAAGACTTTGGATCTCATCAGTACAGGGTATGTAGGTTGGAATTTTGTCAGATATTTCTGAAACTGATGATGTGGCTCATTCCTCATCATCAAATTCTTTACTAGAGTGATGCATTGTGCCATCGTTCTGATGAACAATCAAAGAAAGAAGTAACTCTTCTGGTACATGAGTATATCATCTACCTGTAACTTTATATTGTATAGTTGCATATATCTAATTATTTAAAATAAATAGCGGTGTAGACTGCACATTAACATGCATTAACAAGATCATAAGGGGGGAGAAGTCCGACCACACCTCTTTGCGGTCCCCCCCTGGACCCTTGGAATATTTGACCAAATTCTGGTCCAAGGTGACTAACGTGGCAACGCCACCCATTTTCCAATGAAGAGCAAAACCGATATCTCCAGTAAGATAGTGGACATTGTTGTGATAGAGATGTACGGAGTCATCTGAGGCTCTTCATTGGACACGACAACAACAACAAGATTATAATTTATATATAAATGTTAATTGTCATAAAGTGTATAATTCAAACTTTATTTTTCATATCTTTAGGTCACCAAGACCTTTGTAGATTGATTTAGCAACTACCTACCGATTTTCAGGTCTTCTGTGAGATGTCGGGCGATGTATGGAATTCCTGTGTAGATGCGTAGGCTTTCCTGCACATATACCGTAGATGGTTGGTATATCTTGAGACATATTACCGCGGGATCTTTAAATAGATAACGTTTTTATACATATTGATCGCAAACACCACATAAATAATTACACTCATGGACAAAACTTGAGGAAGTGGAAAGAGTTTGATGTCGTGTTTGATCTTTGAAGATAGTCGGTGGTCTTTTTTTTTTTTTTTTTGAGGGAGACGAAGACAATTTAGAGATAAAGAAAGAGTGTGTGACATACCTTCATGACACAGCCAAGATACTCCATCTTCTTGGTGTCCTCGATGGTGACATCGCTGTCAGAGTTCTCTCCGTAGATCTCCTCCAGTTCTTCCATCACCCGGCTCTGTATGTTCTGGTAGAGGCCAAGAAAGTAAATCACCCAGCTGGTGGTCAATGCTGCGCTGTCGTGGCCCTGTACACCATTTATGTCACTGCTTCTTCATGGCAGGGATTATGTTATACAATGTCGTAGCCCTGTACATCATTCACATCACTGGCTCTTTCTGAGGTAAAATATGTTGGGAATTATAGACATTTTTTCAACGATGAATCAAAAATATATTGTATATATAATTGTATTTCATTTATGATATTTTGAAATTTATGTTCTCCAATCTCGTGGCTCTGTACACCAATTACATCACTAGCACTTTATGATAGGAAGTATGTTGTTCAATATATAATTCCTATTTCAAATTCATACAGTGAATCGCCTTGATATTTAGAGTATAGAATCCCATAGATCCTATAGAGCTGTTCTTTTATCATAGACAATTTTGAAGGTCTTATGTTTTTTGATGATAATAGAACAAAAAAAGCATATCATTTTTACTTGTTATTATATAATAAAATGGTTTGGTTGATTGAAAGAATATTAGGCTGATAGACCTGGATAGAAACTTATTAAGAAATGAAGAGTTTGATCAAGACACAGAAGCATAGCTTTAGTAGAGACTAGGATAATAAAGAGCTGAGATTACTAAAGAAAAATGACTTAATGTGAACATAAAATTATGAAATTGAAGAATCAATCATAATTTTACTTATTACTATAAAAATAGCTAGGTTGGTTTAAAGAAGATTGTGCTAATAGGCTGTATAGAAATCTATTAAAGATATAAATAGATTAGATCAAGACATAGAAGGATAGCTTTGGTAGAGACTAGGATACTAAAGAGCAGAGATTACTCAAGAAAAAATACTTACTGTAAACATGAAGTTATAAACTTGAAGAACAAATCATATTTTTCTTATTACTATAAAAATAAAATGGCTTGGTTGGTTTAAAGAAGATTGTGCTAATAGGCGGGATTGAAATCTATTAAGAAATGAAGAGATCAAGACATAGAAGCATAGATTTAGTATAGACTAGGATAAAGAAAAGCCAGCCTCAAGAAAAAGGACTTACTGTAAACATGAAGTTATAAACTCGAAGAACAAATCATAATTTTACTTATCACAATAAAAATAAAATGGTTTATTTGGTTAAAAGAAGATTGTGCTGATAGACCTGGATAGAAATCTATTAAGAAATTAAGGGATTAGATCAAGACACAGAAGCATAGCCTTAGTAGAGATAAGGATACTGAAGAGCAGAGATTACTCAATAAAAATGACTTACTGTGAACATGAAATTATCGACTTCTTCTTTGACTTCCTCAAGTCCCATGGATCCTTCCACCAGATGGTAATACAGAAGCATGTCTAGGAATGCTCGACGTCTACGGGTGATGAATTCTTCTTCAGGATTTGTTGGAGTTTTGCCTTCACTCAGCAGTTTCTTGAATTCTTCTCTGCGCTCCAGGATTACCTAAGACATTACACAATACCTAGTATAATACAGAGAAATATAAATACAAGAATACAGGAAACAATACCGCAGAACCTTTTATAAGAGGTATATTGCGATCGATTTGTCATATACTTATAGAAGTTTGATATTTGGTACACTTGCTCAAACCTGATGACAATGTAAGTTGACAAAATATAAGACTTGTCGGTTTTTGGAATAGTCGGTGTTAGCACGTTTTCTTTGAAGTTTCTTCTAGAAAGAACGAGCTGACTCAATTCGATTTATTTCAATCAACAAAAGGGAATTACATTACGAATTAATGCGATTTAGTTGTATATATAAGACAAAAGAAAACAGAAGAAGAAAAAAAACAACAAAAAGAATGATGATAAGTAACAATAAAATTCTATGAATATGAATTATAATTAACTAATAAAATACAATAATAATAATAAAAAATAAAACCTAACATATAGATTACTATAATAATGATAATAAAAAACCTAACAGTCGGCAATGGACTAATTTTAATTTTATATATTCAATTTCAAATATATTTTTCAATTGTAATATACTTCCAGACCACACAAAAGTCCGAAAATGTCTATACTCGTTTAATACAGCTAAAATACAAGTTGACAAAATTCCAGACATCTGAGTGGTCGGTATTGAACTATTTTTTTCAATATTTTTTCAAATGTTGTGATCAATTCTTAGTATACTTTCTGACCACGTAGAAGTCTGGTATTTAATAACCTAGCTCAATACAACTAGCATTGTATGCATACAAAATTTCTGACTTATTGGTTGTCGCGTGAGTGGGGAATAGACAAGAAAAGAGAACTCCTTTTTAAACGGTCAAAAATAGGCGGAGCCGTTTCTTTGACGTAATAAATGGCTGGAGTTCTATAAAATTTTAAATATTTGGTCGGGGAGGTCAGGGGACTGGAATAATTTCTATATTACCTTTCAATTTTTGTAATCACGCTCCAATATACTTTCAGATCACATAGAATTCTGAAATTGTATACACTCGTTCGATCAAGTTAACAATGCAAGTCTACAAAATTGGGTTGTTGGAATTGTTCTAATTTCTATATTCATTTTCAAATTTTGTAATTAATTTATATTATAATTGCAGAAAAAGTAGAAGTCTATAAAAATTTGTACACTCAGTCAATCAAGCTAACAACACAAATGCACAAAATAGTAGACTTGTATATGATTTTAAGATAAAATTGTGAAAAGCATTTAAACGCTTTTATAATCCGATAGTTTTCCTACAATGTCTTCCTTTACTGAGTGTGGGCCATATGGTCTCTCCATACTTCCCTCCTTCAATGCATTCCTCTACTGAGGATGGGCCACATGGTTTCTCCATACTTCCCTCCTTCAATGCATTCCTCTACTGAGGGTGGGCCACATGGTCTCTCCATACTTCTCTCCTTCAATGCATTCCTCTACTGAGGGTGGGCCACATGGTCTCTCCATACTTCTCTCCTTCAATGCATTCCTCTACTGAGGGTGGGCCACATGGTCTCTCCATACTTCTCTCCTTCAATGCATTCCTCTACTGAGGGTGGGCCACATGGTCTCTCCATACTTCTCTCCTTCAATGCATTCCTCTACTGAGGGTGGGCCACATGGTCTCTCCATACTTCCTCCGCCATCCTCTTCATCTCCTCGTAGGTGTGTCGTCCAGTCCATTGTTTCAGATCGTCTGTGTATCCCTGTCGTCTCTTTTTCCTCGATCTCTTCCCCTGGAGCTTTCCCTCCAACACTGTCAGCAATATCTCTCCTGCTGATCCGCGCATCGCATGTCCAGCAAACGTCAGTTTTCGTTGTTTTATAAACTTTATCAGCTGGCGTTCTGTACCCATTCGATTATAATCCATTTTTCCTGAATCTACAGGAGTTTTAAGTCACTATTCTATGAAATATATTCTCTCAACAACATGGCATTCTTTGTATACAAGGACTGGCAGGAGTAAAGAAAATCAAGTTGAATAAAAAAATGATGGTTATAAGGTAGACGCCAAATAATCTCAGGATATATTAATTTTGTAGACAGAAACAATGGAATGCTAAAAAATAAATATTGAATTGGAATAATTTCCTCTCTAATAAAATATCCTTATGTAATTTGATATTGGAGTTTTTTTTCCCGTGAGGAAACCCCTGGCGCAAAAAGAAATTGTCGTGTCACTCTGGGCCACGAAACCACTCTTATACTTCAACAAATATTCTTTATTTGTCAATCCAAGTTTACAGTAGAAAAAGGTGTTTAAGGTAACTAGATTACTCGAATCCTAAGGCAGGGCTCCTCAACTTAATCCATATGTTCTATTTATAGCACAAAAAAAGGTAAACGGGAACTATGTAAATAAGAACAAATATGCAAATATAAAACAGAAATAATTTACAGATATCCTGCCAAAATATACATCTTATAAGCACCTAACTTTCTAAGCGTCAATACCTATATAGCGACAATCGAGGATTTTAAAATATTGTAAGGTGGATGACAAGGCCAAGATACCAGAGTTTTTTATAGTTTAGGCAAATTTATTATTTGCTTAGAACCTAAGCTTGGAGAAGAACCATGCGTGTTTGCCGGTTTTGTACTTCTCCTCCAGCTTGGCGCGGATTTCCACCTTGGCCTGTTTACACTTTACGGGGTCCTTGACGCTTTCCTTGTTCACTAGGGTCTTGTCCAGGGGGACATCCACGATGTAACGGGTGGGGAGGAGGTGGTTGTAGTTGTACACCCTTGATCCTGGACTTCTTGGCCTGCTTCTTCTTGTTCATCTTCTTGGCGATCTTGCGGGGAGAACGGTCAACACCTGCTACCAGGGCGTCGTGGCCATAGGGGGTCTCGCTGTTACTTTCAGCATTGTTCTTAACGATGATGGCCTTCTTGCCTGCGTACTTGCCGTTAAGTACAATAACGACCTTACCCGTTCGCATAATCTTGCCCATCTTGCCTTATTTGTTATAATGTTATTAAAAGTAGAGAAAAATCCAAGTTGGTACTAGTAGAAAGCAAGATACCAGAGTAAAGTTGGGGAAAGAGGGGTGGACTCTAGCGGCCCCCGCTGCCATGTGGCAGGCGCCAAAAACAGCATTCCTGTGTGGGGGAGGACAGAGTTTGTTTACATCTGCGGCGAGGAGAAAACGTGGCGACTTGCCTCCGGGCTGTGGATGATCCGACAAGGATAGACTGACATCAGAGCGGTCTACAAAACGGTGTATTCAGGCTACATGTGTATAGTGTGGAGCGGAACGCTTCACAAGAGTACATCCATAGCGTCAAGGATTCTTCCGACGGGAAGGTTGAAGGCAAGTCCCACTGTTGTAGTCCTTCTGTTAAGTGAGATACAATAAAGCGCTAACTTTTGCTGCATCCCTTCGAACTTACATGTGTATCTTTGTGGCATCCTGAGTAGACAAAGTACACGAATAGCGTCTGGGTACGACGTAACAATACGTTTATTATTTTTTGAACAAACTACTCTGTAAGTTAGACCGCCAAATATCGCGGATTTCCCTATATAAACCTATTGTTGTTGTTTCCTGTTGGCCGGCTCAAATCTTTCTGTAGGTATGTAAATACGTATTCTTTTATTTTCTTTATTCTTCGCGCTTTAAGTCAGGTAGGACTTTCTCAATTATGTTTTAATTATTTTCATCAGTTTTCATTTAGAGTAAATTGTTATTACAACTGTTTTATTATTCTTTTAACGATTACAAACCATTAGCATAATGATCTTGTACCAAAAACAAGCAAATAATCTTTTATTCTCAAAATTATAATATAAAAGTATAAGTCGAAAAATTTGTATAACATATATATTATTTTAAATAAAACAACTAATTATATAGAGTTCCATATATAGGAATATAAATACTGTTACATGGATGACAAGGCCAAGATACCAGAGTAAAGTTGGGGAAAGAGGGGTGGACTCTAGCTGCCCCCACTTCCATGTGGCAGGCGCCAAAAACAGCATTCCAGTGTGTGAGAGGACAGAATCTGGTTACATCTGCGGCAAGGAGAAGACGTGGCGACTTGCCTCCGGGTGTATGGATGATCCTGCATGGCGGTACCTGGAGCCTGACATCGGAGCGGCCTACAAGGCGGTGTAGTCCAGGCTGGACATGTATAGTATGGAGCGAGACGTGTCCCAAGAGTGACATCCACGGCACCAAGGATCCTTCTGACGGGGAAGTTGAAGGTAAGTCCCACTTATTGTATTCCTTCTGTTAAGTGAGACATAATAATCCCTAACTTTAGCTGAAATCTTTCAAACTCACGTGTATAACACGAACAACGTCTGGGTACGACGTAACAATACATTTCCTCTCGACACAAATTCCATTCATATCAGAGATTCAGTTCTGTCAGGCCAAGTCATAAAGAATCTTTCAATCTTAAGGTTTATGATGAGACCACATCTAGGAGAGGCTGAATTTAGACACGTTTTTTTGTTCTCTCATTGGAGACTCTACTGTATGCGAATAAGGTTAGATATGGTACATACCTTTTGAGTGAACTTGTTCATGGTATCCAGGGAGCTGTTCAGTAGTTTACCATGTGAAGTACGGTAGTATATGGCATCGGGCCAGAGCCATATACGGAACAAACGGGAGTTGATAAGATGCTGGGTACTGTGACATAGTTTATACTATAGGAGAAAAGATCTTACTTCTAGAGATTATATCTGTACTTACGTTCGTAGGGCTTGTACATAGGCACTCTCTTTATCATTCTGTGCTCCCAGCTGCCAGCCCATAGCCGTTTCTGGAACATGAAGCACACCCATAATATCGATACCTTTTATATATTACACATACACAGCTTTATTAAGACCACCGGTCTTATACAGATTCACCACAGGAAGGAAGCATAGATGGAACTCCTATACTCCAGGCAGCGCAGAACCCAACAGCCTTCAGGTCTGACACATATCCAGTTGTCACAGAATCCACCGTGCATGGGTTATAGCGTATCTCTTTTATGAATTACTATAAATAATCTGCAATGCCCGCGCAGGTTTCTTTATCAAATTAATTAGCCAATCAGCGTTCAGTGTTTGTTTAGATCAGAGGTATTAACCATCGAAATTTATTAATATTCCAATACAATTTATAGCTTAAATATACAAATATTATAAATAAAGGTCACCTCTCCTGCCAAAATAGATGCTAAAACTAAGCGCCATATATTGACCATCAAGGCAAACTAGTGGACTCAGGCCGGTGACAAGCAGGTGTCGCGGTTTTGTCACCGACCTGAATTCGCTATTTTGCGGAGACCGTCAATAGATAACGCTTAGTTTTAGCGTCTGAAAGTGTGACAAACTTACCACAGATAATGTCGAGTGAGCATAAAGACATGTATGGAAGAATATCAACTTTAGAGCCATTGGTTGCGTCCAGTTTACTTGCAAGGACTCTGGACTGTTCATTGAAGACAGGAACAAAGTCCTCAAGTATCCTGAAATGGAAGGATGGAGTAATCATCTTTCTGTGGGACTTCCATCGTGATCCAGCACTGCAAACTTGATGTCAGGATCTCAAGACACCATTATAATCTTAGAGTACCTACCTGGTGATAAGACCTTCCCGTAACCAAGGTTTTAAGAAGGAATATTCAAAAGATTTCTCGATTAGCGTCGGATTTGTCAACAGAGCCTGTGCACAAGTATGGGACATGTCATTTAATAGGTTATTATATACATGATGAAAAAAGGCATCTTCTTATCGTGCAACTGAAATTTTCTGATGGCTTTCGCCATCTATCGGAATAAATATCAACTATTCTCGTTGATTTCTAATTATTCCAGAATTGGTTAAAAAAATCAACGAGAATAGTTGATATTTATTCCGATAGATTGCGCAAGCCATCAGAGACTCTCAGTTGCACGATAAGGAGAGGCCTTTTTCATAATTTATGCACCTTATCACAGTACAATATCAAATTTGTACTATTTTTTCATATTGTATACATTGTAATTTCTTTAAATGATAACAGATGGCGTGTTAATGTATTCTATTGATAATAATTTTATCAAAATCTTTGTGTTTTGAAAAAAAAAAAATAGAGAATTGATAGGAGATATTCGATTATATCATAGCATGGATTAGCGATACGTATTCTTATTAAAATATAAAAATCGAATTAGCTCTCGAGCATCTAGCGTCTATTTTGTACGAACAAGATCAACGACAAATAGAATCATTGTACCTTGACAAAGGTTGGCATTCAGCCAACTGAAATATTAATAAATATAAGTAATATTGTTGCAAATGTGAATGTATGGATAAGCTGGCAGTCTTTACGTGAGGCGAGTGTTGATGATCTTCCCACACACGGATAAAAAGAAGCAGAGGCAGGGCTAGATGTTAGCACCGAGAGTGATCGGGACAGCCCACGGGATAGAGGTAGAGGCCATGACACCAACTTGGATGCTTATCACCGAGACATGGAGAGAGCGAGTGTGTTCAAGACAGGAGCTGGCTGTCGATGGCCACCCTCTAGAACCATCTGCTGCTGACCCCCTGCCAACATCTGTCCTGTTTTCAGGGGTCGCCTATAAAGGGTCCCTGGAGGCCCCACATGGGCTGGGCGTTGGCTTTTTTCCTCCCCTCTGTCCTTGCCATCAGCTGACCGAACTCTCTTTGGATCTTTATTTTGACGTCAACATTTTTAGTTTTAAATACAAATAGGGGGTTAAAATACAAAGAGTTTATATACAAAATATGGGGGGTGGTAGTAAATAGAAACAGTGTACATTTCAATAGAAGGGTAGGGTCTTATAAGGCATCGGCTCTAACTAATTGGAAGATATGTGACATATACTAGAAGTGTCAAACAGTTTAAAATATACGATATATATAATTATTTTTTATACAATATATACTTTTTATATTACGATTTATATAAGGATTGAACTCTATTTGTAATTCCATTTCTCTCAATGAGAAAGAGAGCCAAGTCTCAATTACTCTCTCTTCTCCTAGAATTATTTGTCTCTATAGATAGTTTTATAACCGGTTACAGATTTTACACTTTATTTTACCTTCCTTAGAGTCTTTTTCCACGATTTTTTAACCTTCTTTATGAAAGGTTTCCATTTTCTTCTTGAAACATCCCTTCTTCTGAAATAAATTTATGGTCTCTATATATTTAAAATTATTCATCTTGTTTATCATATCTATATTAGCATTAAATCATGGTCTCCAGGTGGATGCTTCTCAGTCTGACAAAGCTGATGTTGTGGCTTTGTTACCGACCTGAGGCCGCTAGTTTGCGGTGACGGTCAATCGATGGCGTCTAGTTTAGACGTTTATTTTGACGGGAGAGGCGACCTTTGCTTTTATAGATATATATCCTCCTATTTTGAGAGGTTGAAGGAAATCACAGTGTACTTACTTCAGCTGACTCAGGTTTATGTAAAATGACAACAGGTCTGGATCCAACGTAGAACTTCCAGTAGGGTTTATCTTTCAGCAATGTTGTCATTCCACATAGGAAGTGGAAAATGCCTGGAAACACAAAACATTTCCATACTCAATATTGCCTCTCTCTCTCTACTCTTTCACTAAGGCTAAAGTTTTTTTGGTAAAACATATCTCCCCATGTTGCTGATTGTTGGCAGTTTTACAATATAATCCTTAGTTTTGACTATGTTAATTCAACTTTAGGTTAGCACAACCTAATGAAGCTAACACTGCAAACATTCAAGTTACACTAGAAAAATGAGTAGAAACCAACTTAGTGTTGCTCACTTAACACTGAAGTGGATACTAAACATATTATCAACCAGCAGGTTCTTCTGTAAAAATTTTGGTAAAATACACAATAAGCAAGGACCTGTCCACACTCAGGGCGGCTTGTAGCACCTGATCCCGATGTCCCTTCAGAGAAGGTCTGATGTAAATATTTTCTATTTTTATTACAATACTGTTAATATTTTACACATATAAATTTTAGAAATATAGTAGAATATTCTTCCTGGAGTAAACTTATACGATAATAACAAGGCGAAGGAAGACGAGTATCTTTATTGGTGCATAAGAGCGAGCTTTCGGGAAAAATCCCTTCGACGGGCAAGATATAACGACTCTGTGGACAGTGTCGTTATATCTTGCCCGTCGAAGGGATTTTTCCCGAAAGCTCGCTCTTATGCACCAATAAAGATACTCGTCTTCCTTCGCCTTGTTATTATCGTATAAACATATAAATTTACTGGCAATGCGCTTCTTTTAAATATCATCAAATATTATCTCTACAGACCTTACTGCAATGATATGAGTTATTGAATGAGAGGGCTTGACTCATCAGTAGTGAACTCTCGCAGCGGTTTCGTCAAATTAATCTCTAGACTCCTCTACTATTGTATTAGATTGGTTTGGAATATACCCTGTATTTTCTATGGAAAGCAGCTTAAGGGTGTTTAGTGAAGTATGGACATAAACTTATGTTCCTCTACAGACCTATAAGCTTATGTCCATAGTTCACTGAACACCCCTAACCTGCTTTCCATAGAAAATACAGGGTATATTCCAAAACAATCCAATACAATAGTAGAGGAGTCTAGAGATTAATTTGGTGAAACTGCTGAGAGGATTCACTACTGATGAGCCAAGCCCTCTCATTCAATAACTCATATCATTGCAGTAAGGTCTGTAGAGATAATATTTGATGATATTTAAAAGAAGCGTATTGCCAGTAAATTTATATGTGTAAAGTTTTAACGATAGATGTGGTAATTAAATTTAATTTATTAATATTATAATACTGTATTTTAATTTTTCTCTAAGTTTATCAATTTTCTATTGATTAGGAGTAAATAAAATTGTTAATTGTCTCTACTCAATAATATTAACTTGTAGTAGGACTTCTATAATAGACAAATACTATTAGAAAATTAGTAAGATATCTGAAATAGATAGGAAGATGAGACGCTAACGAAAACACCTAGTAACAATCATACAAGCAGTATAACACTGTGGTAGATGCTAAAAAATTGAGAGAATGTTAGAAGTGAGATTTCGGATATATAAGGTTGTTCCAAAAATTCGTGTTTTTATTAAAACCTTGTTTTTCTTATTACTTGACAATTAATATTATTACAGAGAGAGAGCGAATACATAATAATGCATAATACAATTACTTTATGAAAATTCGAAACTATTATAGACGTGTATGATTCTTTTGAAAATTAAACAATATTACGCGTCTATAATAGTTTCGAATTTTCATAACAGATGGCGCGCTACTGCATCACAATTACTTTATAAATAATACAAAGACATTATACATAACAGCGAATAATATTAGTATTTCAATTTTTTGAATTTTTTGTCTACTGACTGTCGTAGTAGGCAAGTTGATGCAGTCATGGGGCCAAAGTGGTTTCAGGCGTCAATGGGTAACACAAAAGGACGAGGCAGGTTGGATGTCACCTCAGAGAGACTAGCGCCGAAGACAAAGTCCAGGAGGGTGTGATCTTCATGATAAGCAGAGAGGAACTGTTTGTTATCCAACTGTTTGTCGGTCTGTAACTTTTGTCCTGTTTTGGCAGACTCTCAATCAAACTTTATCATCCTGTTTTGTATTACATGATGGCCAAACTGGAGAGTTGCATTGTATTTACATATTGGAGCTGTTACACTATAATTATATTATATATGGAAAGCTAGTATACATTTGAATATATTACCACATATATATGTGATATCTTGGGACCTCTGGGACCAGTGTTACCTGATGCTAGACGAACCTCGATGTCAACTCTACCGTGCAGTCGTGGTGGAAGGCGACACAGCTGGGCCAAAGGTGAAATAAGCAAACAGAGATTCCACTAAGAAGCGTCTGACGTCAAGAAGGAATGGGATGAGGAGAATTCTGGCAGGAAAGGGTTTACCTTTGATCGGAGCGTCCGGTGCACTGGAACTGGAACGACGACTAACTAAGGACTGACCAACTGAGGATCGGGACCTCCTTTTATAGCTGAGCGGGTCCGAACAGGTCGCTGCCCTTTTCTGACGTAAACAGGGGGGGAAAGTTTTATTATCCAGGAGGGCCACGACCTCGTAAAAGTTGGACTGGGTTTTGCTAGGCCTTCTTCTATTCTCACCTAAGCCTGATTAGTTTTAACCTTAATTTTCTCCTGTGTCTCCATTCCTTCTATCTGTACAGTTGCTATACTTTATTAGATTCTTACGCGGTACAGATTGATGTTAGTTGAGGCTTTCTATTTGCAGCAAATAAGAGGTTATATACAGTCACGGGGTGGAACATGTGGTAGTAGATATCTGGACTATTTACAACAATTCCATGGTCTTAAATCATCACATATATATATTCCAAAAGTGGCAATTATCCTTTAAAAATGCATTAAAACAATGAAATTGGCCTATCACGCTAGTGTAAAACGTAATGGTAATGATAAATAATTTTTAGAGTATATTTTGTCTGTGTATTAAATATCTTTCAGAGTTATTGTCTGACTCCCGATATGCATTCTTAAAAGTACAACTTCCTTAAGTTTTGTCCATGAGTTAAATATAAAGGACGAAAGTATTTTAGAACGACTAAAATATATTACAAACCTTCAAGTATTAATCATGGAATACTATAAAATATACACTAATAGAGACAAAACTTAAGGGAGCGTAAAGTCTTATTTTTTAAGGAGACAAAGGCAATGTTGTTCTCACTTGGTTATCTCGTGTGTCTTCAATAAAGGTTACTGTAATATCTTTCAGAGTTATTGTTTGAATCCCGATTTACATGCTAAATGTTACAACTTCCTTAAGTTTTGTCCATGAGTGTATGTACATATATTATACATGGCCTCCACGGCAGGAAAGTTGAGTATAGATGGTCAAGATATTTCCTGTATATGTACAAAAGTCGTTAAAGAATCGCCTATTTTACGATTATATCCCGATTTATCACACAATAAATAAGTTGCTCGATGAATAATAAAACTAAAAAGGCCAACCACTGAGAATTTTCAACATTCTTTCATCATAACATCTTTCTTTTGGTTTTACTGAAGAAAATATTCCGCCATGTTTATCTTTGGCTCAGTAATAATTATAATATATATAGACTCGAAAAAAATTTAAGGAAGGTATGCATTTTAGCATATCTAAATCCCGATATTAACACAAAGCAATAACGCGCCATCTATACTTATAAAATGAAAGAATTTAAAAGCACGAATGTTTCTTTTATACATAAAACAAACTTCTACTGCCCTTACTGCAATGAAAAAATATGTATTAGGAGGGCTTGACTCATCAGTGGTGAACAACGACAAACTCAACGCCACATAGCGTCAATAGAATATAGTAAAAACTATTTTTGCTAATTTCAATGAGAAGGGGGAAAATTTGCGAATATATATTGCCACGTTTTTATTTTAAAACGCTAATTTTCTGTTTTGTAAAACTTTAATTTTAAAGTTCATTATTTTAAAAGTGAAATGTTTGTTAATGGAATAGACATTTTACCTCAACTCATTTTATTGCCGCCTTTGTTTACCAGCCATTTGTTTATCTTTTTTTACATATCGTTTTTATTGAGTTTTTACTAATTTTGCATGTACATCATTGACTTTTAATGAATGAGAAAAAGAAATTGAAAATAAACATATGAAAAATTAAAGTAACACCTTAAAGGAATTTATGTACAATTGAAAATTGTTTTTTTGTAACGTCTCAATATATTATTGACAAAATACATTTTGTAATATGGGTATGGATATTTTTATGTATTAACAATAATGCATATTTTAGGCTTACAATTATTTCGTACTATGTGTAAAGAAATTTGTATATAAATAAAAAATAAAATAAAAATTACATAATCAATTACAAAATATTATAATCTAAAGCTATATTGAAAAACACAAAGCGCCACTACATGTAGACATGTGGTCCATTTATAATTAAAACAGTCATAAATTTCTACCCACCATGATTATCATGTACCATGTGTACTTGGGATTTTGTATTTCGGTTTCGATTCTCTTGAGCAGTTTCTGGTCTACCACAGAGATAAGTCCCTCTTTTAGCTTTAATATAATTGTATTAATAAATTTTAATACAGTACATCTAGTCATTTATTCTCCTACCTAAACCTCTCTTTCCATTTATTTTATATACCAGAAAATTTCTTCATTAATCTATTTCTATTAATACACCTATACGATACATTTATTCTGTTTTTTTTTTTTTTTTTTTTATGATGACTACAGATCTTAGACTACAATGAAGAAAAATTCAAAGAAGAAGGGCAT
>CP092877.1:60436381-60474487 GCA_030710605.1 Cordylochernes scorpioides | reverse complement strand
AGATGTCTCCATGCATCTCTATCACAGCAGTTGAAATGTCCTCTATCTTAGGTGTGTAAAGCTGCTGTTCTGGGACCATGTCATATTTCTGCAAGGCTGCGGCCAACCTATTTACTCTTATATATGGATATGCCAATTATAAAACCTTTCTCTTGAGTACAAAAGCAAACCTTTTGGAAGGTAAAATAACCATTTTTCAAACACCTAGGACATAGGAAACAGGAAATAATCAAGTGCCAAGGTCATATAATCGTTTTATATATAATAATTCAACCCTCTCCATAATTTATCTCATTGCAGAAAATTCTGCCGTTAGTATTTATTTTCAATTTGATAAGATAGATGGTGCTTTTTGATATACTTGATAATCTTCAATATATTTCTGAACTATGGCCTGTGACAATCTTTTATATTCATCTACTTGATGTGAAATATGTTTGACTCTTCAGGGAAAATGTCTATTCTTTAAAAGAATGGTCAAAATTTCCTATATCACAAGAAAATACGAAATAGTGTATGATATGTTATTTTAGTTTTATAGTAAGTTTTTATGTCATTTATTGTTTTATAAATTGTTTTGAGGAAATTTCGTTTCACAATGAAAGTGTTGTTTTCCTTTTATATTATGGCACGGTAGGAGTATCTTGAATTATTATGTTTAACACTAATAATGAGAGATAATTACTATTGTCAACACACAGAAAGAAATAGGTGAGATTTCCTTAGTAATTTGTTTCTAAAATGTTAATTTCTTCCTTTTATATCGTTGTTAGAAATTTGATGAAATTTCTTTATATATATATACAGTTAAACCTGTCTATAGCGCCCCCTCTAAATAGCGCCTCCCTCTCTATAGAGCCCGATTTTAAATACGTAGTACGATGTGATTTACATTAAAAGTGACCTGACTATAGCACCCCATCTCTAAAGCACCATATTTTGGTGAGTCCCAAGAGGAGGCGGTATAGACAGGTTTAACTGTATATATGAAAAACAATAGAAAAAAAGTTCAGGTGTTGATATTGAAGATAAAAAAAGGCATATCCTGACCAGGAGAACATGTGCTTTTCAAAAGGCAGAGAGAGAGAGAGCGCCATCTAGTAGAACAGAAATCAACTAAACATTGATTTAGCCTGTTCCCTGATATTTGGCCAACCCAATTTCTTGATAAATCAAGAAAAGTCATCCACGAATATTATATATATAATAAAAAATGTCTACTATAGTGTTCTGTTGGTATTGTAGACAATCGTCTTCTTTCTATCATTCTGTTTGACTATTAGCAATTTTGTTTCTTTGGTGATATGGACAACCATTTGTACATGTCAATGTTTCCCCAGTGTCCTGCTGGTACTGTAGACACTGACATGTCTCTCTACATTCTGTTTGACTATTGGCCAGTTGGTTTCTTTGGTGATGTGGACAACCATTGGTGACATGTCAATGTTTCCCCAGTGTCCTGCTGGTACTGTAGACAGTAACATATCTATCTACATTCTGTTTGACTATTGGCCAGTTGGTTTCTTTGGTGATATGGACAAACAATGACGACTATTTCAATGAGTTCCCAGCATTATGCTGGTACTGTAGACAACCGCTTCTACCAGACACACTGAATGATTCATAATTTTAAATAAAAATGACACTTCTTTGCCTTTTAATATATACCAAGGGGTCGGTGGAAGGATGGTCTAAACCGTTGGTTTTCGACCGCTACGATCCGGGATCGATTCCCGCACTGGGCACTTTTCTAATTAAAAATATATTCTCCAATGGCCTCCTATTCTTGGAAAAGTACAATCTCACCAGCGAGTGCAAGTAACCAAACGAGACTCTGACACATTTGTAAGTACAAAGTCGAACTGCTTTTCACATGTGTAGACATGTGGTACACTTACAGTAAAAACAGTCGCCAACTTCTACCCACCATGATTATCATGACCTATACCATGTGTACTAGGAATAATAATAATAAAAATATTATATACCTAATTATTATCAAAAGATTAAAGTTGTGAAGCAAAACGTTTCTCGTGAGACTTTTATATTTATTTATTGCGTATGATATTGTTTTTTACAGCACAATACAACAATGTTGGCAAGTTTCTCTAGAGTGGAATGTCGAGGTGACGAATCCACTCCAGGGCCTCCTCTGTGCACCGGTGGATATCCCCAAGTGTTCCCTGGAAGAATCTTCGAGGACAGTCCCTTAGGATATGGTGCATTGTTTGTATTTGTCCACAGTCGCAGTTCTGGTCTGGACTCATGTTCCACTTATTTAGTAGGTAGTTGCATCTACCAGTAGAGGTCCTGATTCTATTGAGGGTTGACCAGGTCCTCCTAGGTAGGTTGTAGCCGGGAGGTTTGGTGTTAGGATCCTCCACCAGGTCTTTGTTGGCGATGGCAAGATTGCTCCATCGGTTTCTCCACTCTTCTTTAAGATCTACATTTTCATCGGCCACCCATGCAGGATTCCTTGATATTAGTCGAGTTGGGGGAGGAATTTCGAGAACAGTGTTGATTGGAAGCTTAGTGTTAGCTTTAATTTTACTGAGAAGGTTGGAGGTAGATTTCTTTCTTCTGAGGTCAGGAGGTGCTATGTTAGAGAGATATGGGAGCCAGTCTATAGGGGTAGGTCTCATGTTTCCCGTTATTAATCTCATAGTTTGGTTAAGTTGAGCATCTATGCTGTCTGTATGGGAGCTTCTTTCCCACACAGGGGCGCAGTACTCCGCAACTGAGTATACTAAGGCGAGGGCAGTCGTGCGTAGAGTGTCAGCACTACAGCCCCACGTGGTGCCTGCCAACCTAGTCATGATATTATTCCTTGTTTTTAATTTATCTCTCGTTTTTTCAAGGTGTTGGCGAAAAGTGAGAGATCTATCAAGGGTTACTCCCAGATATTTGGGGCATGGATCATGGCTGAGTGGTTTGTTGCAGAATGTGAGTTTCAAGGGTCTATTGGCTTTATGGTTATTCAGATGGAATACTGATGAGACTGTCTTGGAAGGGTTGGGAATCAGGTGCCATTTTGAGAAGAAATTCTCCAATTTCTTTAGGTCTTCATTGAGTATCTGTACTTTTATAAAGTAAAGGTTTCGAGAATTTCTGTCCTTTTACAGGAGTAGAAAGCTAGGCTAAATGAAAAACTTTACAAGAAACATTTTGCCTTAAATTTGTTCTCTTTTTATAATTTACTGATCTGAGTGTTTATTCAATTTAAGATACCTAACGGCGTTTCAATTATTGTTCAATTTGTACTTAAGTAGAAGATCGCATATGGCTAAAATATTGAGAATACAATGAAAAGAAGCTAATCTCTATAAACCTCTGTTATATTAATACCTAATTATTAATATAAATCAATAGTGCGCCATCTACATGTAGCAAATGAAAAAATTTAGACGCGAATGTATCATTCCTACATATATCAAACTTCTACTGTCCTTACTGCGATGAAAAAATATTGGGAGGGCTTGACTCATCTGTAGGGAACCCTCCAGCGGTTGCACCGATTAAATCTACCAGACCGTTTCTATAGAGCTCTAATACTATAATGGAACCAAGCCCTCCCAATATTTTTTTCATCGCAGTAAGGACAGTAGAAGTTTGATATATGTATGAAAGAAACATTCGCTTCTAAATATTTTCTTTTGCAATACCTGATTATACTAATTAGACTTTTTTTTTTTCGTCGTAGCTTATCCCTAGTACACGTGGTACAGGCCATAATAATTATGGTGGGTAGAAGTTGACGAATGCTTTTACTGTAAGTGCACCACATGTCTACACATGTGAAAAGCAGTTCGACTTTGCACTTACAAATGTGCCAGAGCCCCATTTGGTTACTTGCACTCGCTTGTGGGGTTGGACTTTTGCAAGAATCGGGGGCCATTGGAACATTTTTTTTTATCATAAAAAAAGTGCCCAATGCCCGAATCGAACCCGGGTCGTAGCGGCCGAAAACCAACGGTTTAGACCATCCTTCCACCTAACCACGACTATTTATTGTAATAATTATGAATAAAATTTTCTTTAATTTTCAATTTTTAAAGGTTACTCTCAAGGTACTTAAAAAGTAGGGGGATATAATAAGAATTTATAACAATTATATTTTTACTGGCAATGTGTTTCTTTTTTACATATATCATCTTTTGGTCGCAATGGTATAGCCAACTCCACGATGACGAGCGCCAAAAGCGCGAAACGCGTTCGTGGATGGCTTTTATTGATTTATCAAGAAATTGGGTTGGCCAAATATCAGGGAACAGGCTAAATCAATTAATAGTTGATTTCTGTTCCACCAGATGGTGCTCTGCCTTCTGAAATGCACATGTGCTCCTGTTCAGGATATGCCATTTTTAATATTAATATATATTATCTATACAGACAATTTATAAATTCAATTGCCATCTATCGCTAAAATTTGTAACAATTAATTTACTACAAATGAAAACCACCAAAACTCGAATGTTTCTTTTTCACAAATAAATCAAACTCTACTGTCCTTACTGCGATGAAAAAAAATAGTGGGAGGGCTTGGCTCATCAGTGGTGAACCCTCCCAGCGAATTCACCAATTTTTAATCTACCAGACCGCTTCTTTAGAGATCTAATACTGTATTGGATTATTCTGCTTTTATATGTTACACTAAAGGATGGAATCTCAGAGAAGGTATTTAAGCAAACTATGGGCATAAGCTTATAGGACAATAGACTTACATTCAAATATTTGCATCGAGCAATGCTCTTCCGCAAACAATAAAGACAAGGCCAGTGGTGTTTTTATTTGTATTATATAGATGGTGCGTTATTGCTATGTATTAATTACATTTACTGGAAAATAAATCGTGAAAATGCAGGGTATATATTAAACCAATCCAATACAATAGTAGAGCGGTCTAGAGATTAATTCGGCGAAACCGCTGAGAGGGTTCACTACTGATGAGCCAAGCCTTTTCATTCAATAACTTTTATCATTGCAGTAAAGTCTGTAGAGATCATATTTGATGATATTATTGAAAAGAAACCACATTGCCAGTAAATTTATTACAAATTTTATCGATATATGCAAATTGAATTTATGAATAATAAGAATTTAATAAAATGGAATCGTAGGTCAGTATTGCTGTTGTCTCATACCTCATTTATAAAGTTCCCACTGAATATGATCAAAAGAACAAAGTGTAACCACGTGTGTTACGACTACTAGAGTATATATATCGATTAATCCGCCTTCTACATGCTTTTCGGGTTAACATTTTAAGGCACGATTCATCTTTAGGAGTCACCAAGCGCCCGCCGCAATGGAGGGCCAAGGAGAGGGCTGGAGAGGCGTCGGCAGGGCCGTGGGCACCCCGGGGGAGAGGAGGGCGAGTGCGCGCCGTTTATGAGGGAACCAAGGCAGCACCAAGCACAACTAAAGCGCCGCAGGCTTCAAAAATTTTTAAGGGATCATTTCAGTGATCAAGATCAAGCGATCAAGATTCAGAGATCAGTACGCCTACTAGAGTAGTCAACTTTATGCAGATATAGAAAAAAAAGTATGTAAATTTATTTTAATGTATAAATTAGTATGTAAATTCTTTTAATGTGTATAAATTGAGCGTGTTTTTCAATAAAAAAGAATTTCTGGATAAGTTTAGGATAATTGATAGTCGTACTTAGAGCCTCTTCCTTGGAATTACGGAGCTGGTCAAGTAGCTGGACTAGGTCGTCTCTCAGGGTAAAGAGAAACAGCATCTATATTGAGAAGCCCCTCAATAACCTTTTTCTATCCAAATATAACAGGTTTCAACTTGAGATAGAACCCGTTATGAATGCTTTTACTCTATTTAATTACATCAAGATAAAAAAAAAGAGTTATGTCGCAACTAATGGCTATTTTTAGGATCTCTTCATCGTTGCTCAATGAGGTAAAAAAAAAAGAAAGAGTGGAATGATCTAATAAGATAGTTGGCGCAGCCTCTCTGCGACGTTACATAGAGCGTTGTCAAGGTCGTATCGCCACAGTTCGTCCATGTCTTCTCTACTGGCAGGAGTTCTTGGTTCCTTGGGTCCCACAGGATGGATTCTACTAATCCTGTTGACCATATTCTTTCTTCTTCTAGCCAATGCTAAGGCAGATAAACGTCGAATTCTTATTCCAGTACCTGGACCAAATGGTCATCCTCTTTTATTGACTCTTAGACCTATTTATCATACTCTTTGTAACAAGATGGTGGATCGGAATGTCTGTAAGTACCTTTTCTTTTTTTTTTTACTATAGTGATTTTATGTTAGTAATAGTTACTTAGAAATTATTTGAAAAAGAAAGAATAAAAAGATTTACTGGCCGAAGTATCTTTAATTTGAAGAACTATGAATGCCGGCCAGGCAGCCTTTATCTTTACGAAAATAAAATTCAGGTAAAGAGTTTCTTTTAATTTTGATTTCGCAAGTTTTCAAGCAAATTTTCTGTTTTTCAATGGGCAAATACTTCTATGTACAATATAAAGATGATCTTTGTACAGAAATAATTGAAAGATCATCTTTATATTGTACATAGAAGTATTTGCCCATTGAAAAACAGAAAATTTGCTTGAAAGCTTGCAAAATCAAAATTAAAAGAAACTTTCAAATTTCTCTTTTTCAACAAGCAAATACTTCTATGTACAATATAAAGATGATCTTTCAATTATTTTTGTATAAAGATGATATATATATTGTACATAGAATATATGCCCGTTAAAGAACAGAAATTTTGCTTGGAAGCTTGCAAAATCAAAATTAAAAAGAAACTATTTACCTGAATTTTATTTCTTCTTTCTTTTTCAAATATAGTGATTCATAATAATGTATTTTATTTATACCGTTATTGTTATCAATTCTTCATATTAAGAACTTTTAAACTTTTTAAAAGAAATAATTTACATAGAGTTTCAGACCCAATTAGCATAAACCATAAGTTTTTATGTGATTTTGAGAAAAATGGTAGATTTTGAAATTTTATTTTGTTGAATTTTGAGAATAAACTATTAATTGGGATTATGATGAATATATTAAGAAAATCTCTATTATAATTATTTTTTAAAATTTTAAATGTAAACTATGAATAATTGAAATTGGATGAGAAAAAAATATCAGTACACCTAATTACAATTATAGGTAAAAGTTAAAAAAACTATATATATATATAAAAATACCAAAACGCGAATGTTTCTTTTCACAAATAAATCAAACTTCTGTCCTTACTGCAATGAAAAGTATTGGGAGGGCCTGGCTCATCAGTATGGCTCAGCAGTTCGACTTTGCACTTACAAATGTGCCAGAGCCCCGTTTGGTTACTTGCACTCACTGGTGGGGCTGCACTTTTGCAATAATCGGGGGCCATTAGAGCTTTTTTTTTATTAGAAAGAAAGTGCCCAATGCGGGATTCGATCCCGGGTCGTAGCGGTCGAAAACCAATGGTTTAGACCATCCTTCCACCGACCCCCATATAATTGTATTTAAGAACTATTTTTAAAATTCCTAATCTATATATTTGAATTTTTTTTGTATTTAATATAAATTGTAATTCGCGAATATTTTTATCAATTTACTATAAGATATACGAAACAATGTCTCCATTATTTCACCATCTGAAAGCTTGCTAGGAGATAATGGACACTAGGAACGTGTTCAAACCGTAATGATATGTAATGATTATTATAAAACAGGATATAGGACTTAATATAATTTAAGATAGGCTTGGTCTTATCGAGAATAGACTATAATACAGTAGAACCTCCTTGTAAAGGACACCTAATTGCAGAACTAAAGTGTCTTTTAAGGAGAGGTGTTCTCTTACCGGAAAGTTGCTTCTCTTCTTCTTATTTCTTATATAGGAGATTAGACAACCATCATGACTGTGTGAAGTAGAATGCGTCTGCCTTTGTCATTAAGACTGGGAGCACTACTCAGTAGCAGGCCGACTTAGCTCCAAAAGAAATGGCCGCCTCTGACATGATGAACAGACGCCATATGTGCAGCTGCTCCTAACATGGAGTACAAACGCTGCTCATCCTGTATCCCTGGATTAGGAGACCTTACAGGATACTATCAGCCAGGCCAGCTGAACCCAGGTTTTTTAGCGAGCTTGTTACTACTTCCCCTCCTCCTTTTAGATCTGGGCTTGGGACTGGCGAAGACGGAGTTCGGAGAGTTGCTGAATTGTAAAAATGGTAATTTTTGCAAATAAAAACTATCATTTGTGATGAGGTGTCCGCTAGCGGGATGTCCACTAAAGGTAGGTTATACTGTAATTGATGTTATAGTTTTTGGAATTGGATAAAGATAAAGATATAGGTGGTTTAATCACAGCGCTTTCAGCCAAAATGGATGACTGGGGACAAAAAATCGAGACTTTAATCGTATTTTCATTTTCGAAAACTCCGGATTGAAAGTATTAACTAATTATTGGAATATTTAGCGTTTTCTGCTGAAATTGTTCATGAAATCTATTCTCGACATTCTTCTTCCTGGTTTTCATTCTATATATATATATCTCCAGTTATACCTTATATATATATGGGTTTACAATTCAATCAGGAGGGTCGGTGGAAGGATGGTTTAAACCGTTGGTTTTTCGACCGCTACGACCCAGGTTCGATTCCCGCATTGGACACTTTTTTTCTGATAAAAAAAATGCTTCAATGGACCCCGATTCTTACAAAAGTCCTACACCACCAGCGAGTGCAAGTAACCAAACGGGGCTCTAGCACATTTATAAATGCAAAGTCGAACTGCTTTTCACATGTGTAGACATGTGGTGCACTTACAGTAAAAGCAGTCGCCTACTTCTACCCCATCATGAGTATCATTGTATTATCATTGTTTGTATCTAAATATTAAATAGGCTTGTCTGGAAACGATCCAAAATTATCGTCTGCATGCTGAATACCAAACGATTTTTTTAATCACTCAATAGCCAATCACATCGCTTTGTTCAAATAGAAAATAAACGTTGGCCAATTATATTGTAGCCTTTTGTCTTTTATGAATGTTATTTATCTTTAGATATAGGCTTTTTTTTTATCCCAAGAACACACATGGTAGAAGCCATGATAACCATTGTGATTAAGAATTTGCGACTGGTTTTACTGTTAGTACACCACATGTCTACATAGATAGAATTAGAGAGGATAATCCAGGCACCTTGAGAAATTATTGAACTATATCATTAACACTTTCGACCCGAGGGACGTGAATTCGCATCCTTGCCAATTTTGCATCAAGCCCGAAGGACGTGAATTCACTTCCTCGATTTACAAAATTAAATGTAAAATCACCGGCGGCCGACACGAATTCACGTCCACCATAATCTTGTCCCATACCTTCTTGTCTATCTATCAGTGAGTTGGGGGAGATGTCAGCTGACCTAATGTACCTGTAAAACATCACATGAGACCACAGCAGCCCCTATTGTCTCTTATACAACTGTGGAATCGTCCGTCCTCAAAGTGTTAATATATTGTACTATAGAATTATTGTACATTTCCACTTTACAGATAGCAAGAACTTGGAATGGTACAGGCTAGATGTTTTGAAGAATTATAATTAAAATTTAGAATAATCAAAGTTTTTTTTTTCTTATTTACGAATTATTCTTACAGCCTGGAATATAGGAACGTATTCATAAATTGAACATAGGGCACATCGCGCCATCTATATTCAAGGAATGAAACTATTTAGGAACCAATCTTTCTTCAAAAATTAATGTACACCCTCTACTGTTCTTAACTACGAAATATTGTGAGGGCTTGACTCATCAGTGGTGAACCCTCCCGTTATTAAATCAATAACACAATGCATATTTCATCATGATTATTAAAATCAATATTATCATCAAATAAAATAAGAACAGAAAGCCTCCAGGGAAAGATTCTTTTAAAATTATTTATTATTTTAAAATATTTCGAGCTTTCGGGCAAGTAAGCCCTTCTACGGGAGAGACTATTCTACATCCTTAATGTCATTGTATTATTGGCGTATTAAGGATGTAAATAGTTTCTCCCGTAGAAGGGCTTACTTGTTAGAAATCTCGAGATAATTTCAATAAAAAATATTTTTTAAAGAATATTTTCCCTGGAAGCTTTATGTTCTTATTTTAATGATGATTCGAGGGATTATTTTATCGAATTATCATCATTGTTAAGCCATCCAAACAACAATAGTCTATTTCTCTCAAAGTCTGTTTATAACTCGTCTATCACATTTTCTTTGTTGGAAGCTGGCAGCGTTCTTATCTTTTCAGAGTTTTCTTTCTAAGATGGTTTTATGGCATTGTGTAGGGTAAATATGTCAACTTCTAGACGACATCTCACAATACATTCATGGACGAAACTTAAGGAATTGGAATTTTTTTTATTTCGTCGGTCGTCTGTTCTTTTATTAAGGAGACAGGGGCAATTTTATTCACACTTGGTTATCTCTTGTGTCTTCAATAAAGATCACTGTCTATCAAATATCTTTCAGAGTTAGTGTTTGAAACCCGATATACATGCTAAAAGGTACAACTTCCTTAAGTTTTGTTCACGAGGTAGACTTGGTTATCTCGTGTGTCTTCAATAAGGGTCACTGTAATATCTTTCAGAGTTATTGCCTGAATCCCGATATACATTCTAAAAGGTACAACTTCCTTAAATTTTGTCCACGAGGGTATACTTGGTTATTTCGTGTGTCTTCAATAAATGCCACTGTGTATCAAATATCTTTCAGAGTTATTATCTGAATCCTGATATACATGGTAAAAGGTACAACTTCCTTAAATTTTGTCCATGAGTGTAGTAAGACTAAAAACTAGTCATCTTCAACGAACCTTTCTGACTTTCCTTGTTAAGGTACTCAATCAAAAATCTCAACATAGCATTTATGTAACGCTCCTTAATGATATTGTAGCAAATCATTTAATAATTTATTTACAGAGTATCATTTTTGATGTTTATATTTTGCTACTTTGTAAACTTTCCTCATTGCTTATCTTTTTATCTTTTGTTTATCACTCATAGTTTGTTCTTTCCTCAAATAAATTGCTGTTTTCGGATATTTGGTGACTTTAGTATGCTCCAGGAATCTGCCTTACCTCAAGAGAGAAAGAGCTATGTTATACTGAAGTTTGTCTTTCCTAATTTTCCATGAGGCGCAATATATTGACGTATAAAAATAATCCTAAAATAAATCCATTAGTTTTACCTTGTTTTCAGGCAATAGGTGTGATATATGGGGAGGATAAACTTGTTATGGATTGATTTCTTTGTGAAATTCTGAGATTTTTCCTTATTTTACGAGTTTATCGTGACGATGAAATAGTCTAATTTTCCTTAAGGTTCTTTCATAGAAGGAAAAAAGTGATGATTTAGAATTTATGATGATATCTTTTAGATTAATTGATTAGAAGACTAGAAGCATAGGGCGCCTCTCCCGTCAAAATAAAACGTCAAAACCTGACGCCATCTATTGACCGTCGCCGCAACTAGCGGCCTCAGGTCGGTGACAAAGCCACAACACCAGCTTTGGCAAACTGAGAAGCATCCATTTAGAGACCATGGTTTCGGACTAATGGCCCTCGTCAGTCTAGGGTGGACTTTAGACTTTATTAGAAGATTAATAAACCAAACAAATCTGAGGTTGAATACCTTACTTTATTCCATATTGTCACAAGCCTTCAAGTATTAAACACCTTTCTAAAGCAGTATATGACAGAAAACAGGGTTTCTAATACCCTAAAGCTTTAAATAATAAAACAAGGTACTCAACTTCGAAAGTCGTTTTTTTTTTATTTATAAAAATTAATCATAACTTCTATAATATATAATTAATTCTAACATACACCAATACCTCGCTTTGCGTCGTTTCGTTTTGCGTTTTTTTCGAAGTTGCGTCGATGCTTAATTTTTTACTGATTTTCACTGTGCGTCGTTAGATTTTCGAAGTTGCGTTGTTTTGGATTCGAGTCTTTAATTTTTTTTTTTTGATTTTTTTCCCTAAAATATGGCAACACCTTTGTTTTTGATTGCGCCTTCACATATTTTCACTTTGCGTCGTGTTTTTTTGGAACGTAACCCCGACGCAAAGCGAGGTATGGGTGTATTACTATAATTATATATAATTACTATAATTAATCATAACATCTATTGAAAGAAAAGGGGAATCGCAGAATATTATTTCAAATAAGGAATAAAAGCTTACTCTTTATTATAAAGAAGTTCATCACTGATAGATTTTATTCTAATCATCTATATTATATTATATAAAATAAAAGGATTTAAAAGCGCGAATGTTTCTTTTATACATAAAACGAACTTCTACTGTCCTTACTGCGATGAAAAAATATATTGGGAGGGCTTGGCTCATCAGTGGTGAACCCTCCCAGCGGTTTCGCCAATTTAATCCACCAGACCGCTTCTCAGAGCTCTAATACTGTATTGGATCATTCTGCTTTTATATGCCACACTGAAGGATGGAATCTTAGAAATGGTTTTCAAGTAAACTATGTACATAAGCTTATAGGACAGTAGAATTACATTCAAATATTTGCTTCGAACAATGCTCTTCCGCAAACTATAAAGACAAGGCCAGTTAGGCATAAATTAATACTAAGCAATAACGCGCCATCTATATATATAAAATAAAAGGATTTAAAAGCGCGAATGTTTCTTTTATACATAAAAGGAACTTCTACTGTCCTTACTGCGATGAAAAAATATTATGTTATATATTTTATTCTATTAAATATTAAGTAAACAAGTTAATAAGTGTCTGGAGATAAGTTTCTTAGTTCTTTTTATTGCCAACTCCAGCTTTCGTAGCCCTTTTACAGGAGTACAAATCCCTATATATATAAAGGTCAGTGTATGTATATATATCAGCTATTCACGTCCACAATACGTAACTAATCTGGCTGGAATTTTAACAGTATATAGAGTTAAATCTGGAAAAAATTTCAGGCTTCTATCTCGAATATTCATAAAGTTATTAACTAATTATTAACAAATTTCCCTTTTTTTTTCACTCGCAACCAGCGCCTCACTGCGGTAACTTCGAGAAGTAATATTGAGGAGGGATAGACCACGTGGGGCAACGGGGATTGGTGGAGCGGGACGTTTCAAAAAAGTGAAATCCACGGCACCAATTTATAATTGTAACGAATAGTATTTGAATAAAAACATTTAATAAGGTAAAACCTGGGCGTTACCCGGGTCAATCGGTTAGTATACAATAATATCACACACTGTGTATATTTGTACTCCTGTAGAAGGGCTACGAAAGCTAGAGTCGATAATAAAAAGAAATTCATCTCCAGAGACTTATTGACTTGTTTATTCATCTATAGTATGTTTAAATTAAAGAGAAGAAATGTTCTAAACTGTGTGTAATATAAAAACACGATCTAAATATTTTGAATAGTATCTAAATACATCTAGAAAACTCAATTGAAGAAGAGCTTACCCGAAAGCTTCTTTAATCATATAAATAAAAATATTTGCGGTATCTTATTATTTTTGTTGTTATTTGTAGATATAGAAAAGTAATTAAAACTTATTTTATTGAATATATTTATCGAGTATTTATACTCATCAATAGATGGATATTTTGCTGATGGAAATTAATATTTTTTTTCTTAATTATCCCTAGTACACGTGATACAGGCTATGTTAATCATGGTGGGTAGTTAGCGACTGCTTTTACTGTAAGCGCAACACATGTCTACACATGTGAAAAGAAGTTCGACTTTGCACTTACAAATGTGACAGAGCCCCGTTTGGTTACTTGCACTCGCTGGTATGTTTGGACTTTTGCAAGAATCGGGGGCCATTGGAGAATTTTTTTTTAATCAGAAAAAAAGTGTCCAATACGGGAATCGAACCCGGGTCGTAGTGGTCGAAAACCAAACGGTTTAACCAGCCTTCTACCGACCCCCGAAATTAATCTATAAAAGAAAAGATCGACTCTCTCGTCAAAATAGACGTCTTTGGCAGATTGTAGATATTCCTAAGATCTCTTGTGGATATCATTGATCTTATCATGAATGTGGTAGAAACAGTGAACTACCCTTTGTATTTATCTCTGACAGCAAGGGGATACCAAGTTTTTAGAGTCGTTACTGAAATTTATTGTAAATTACATTTATTTGTGATTGAATGTTTTTCCATTTTCGTTTACAAACAAGAGTATTTTTCCTTATAACTTTTTTCCTGGTGTTGAATATTTATGCCGTTTTATTGTAGGACTTGTAACTAAGTGTAGATATAGATATTTTATATTAAATGGGGTTCGGTGAACAAGTAGGATAAACCGTCAAATTTGAAAGCCACGATTAGGGATCGAATCCCGTATTGAACACTTTTTTTTTTTCTGAAGAGAAATTTGCTTTAATAGCCCCTTTATTTTTTCAGGAGTTCAACCCCACTAGTTATTGCAAGTAACTGAACGGGGCTTTGACACACTCGTAAATGCAAAGTCAAACTGCGTTCTTCATGTGTGGATATGTGGTGTACTGCCAGTAAAATCAGTCGATAATTACTTACCATGATTATCATGGCCTATACAATGTATAATGATCCATTAGCGCGCCATCTGTAATGAAAATTTGGAACTATTATAGACTCGTAAGATTCTTTCAGTAAGGGTAATTTTTCAGTAAGAAATCTTTTTTATATTTAAAAGAATCATACGCGTCTATAATAGTTTCGAATTTTCATATACCATGTATACTAGGGATATGTAAAAAGAAGAAGAATGTATTTGTGTTTTAAATACATTTCAATAAGTTCAATAAGATTTCTCTTGTAAAAAATGGAAGAACTTCTCCTTATTCAGCTGAGATACAGCAGCAAATTTGTTGTCAAATATTTCCATTGGGACTCAAAAATAACGGTCCTTTAGGAGACTAGAATTATTTGGAGGTAAGATTATTAGTATATTTTATAGAGTGGATGTCAACCTAGATTGTGTGTGTGGTCTTTAAAGAGGCGTGGTCGCTACAGGCGCAAAATGATTTTATAGTTTGACATATATAAGATGGTATGACCAATGTTTAAATATTCGTGGTACTAGGCCATGATAATCATGGTGTTAAGAGGGTTGTGAGTGGTTGTACTGTAAGTACACCACATGTCTATACATGTAGTACCAGAAAATGATAACAATGGTGGGTAGAGGGTTGTGACTGTTTGTACTGTAAGAACATCACATACCTACACATGTAGTACCAGGCCATGATAATCATGGTGGATAGAGGGTTGTGACTGCTTGTACTGTAACTACATCACATATCTACATATTTAATTAAAAAGGCATATATTGTATCAAAATATCATTGATTTTACCAATATTTCAGTTGGCTGAACCTTTATCAAGGTATTATAACATATTAATGTGTGTCAACAACAAACTCAGCGCCATAAAACGTCAATAGAATTAAGTTTAAAAAGTATTTTTGCGTATATTCAATTTTCAAAACGATATCTACATATGTAGTACCAGGCCATGATTATCTTTTTGGGTAGAGGGTTATGACTGTATATGTCAAATATATATTTACTTGAGAATGTTAGAATTTTCTATTTTAAACGCAAATTTCTAATTATGTTTCAATATAAATGATGATTCTATTTATATATTAAAATTATAGTTGTTGGAATATCACACAGAGTAACAATAGATATAGATGAGACTGAATTTGAAAAGGAACTTGTATGTATATAATGTTTAAGTATTGTTTTCATGTAGTAATATATACCAAGATTTGTTTTGTATACTTACTATTAATAATAAATAATATGTAAAGTTAAATTGGTTACGGATTCATCCTTCTTACTTACTTTAATTACATAAAATTATACACAATATTATGGTTCCATATTCGGAAATTGATTATTGAAAATGTATTTGTCTTTTTTTCTAAATATTTCAACGCCGCCTCTAATCATTCCCTTTCAATCTATTTACAGCCTGTTGCACAACGTGTTATGCAACAAGAATGTTGCAACCCCTTTTTTTTACCGAGGTATGTTCTAATTATCTCTTCATGAATAACACCATTCATATGAGGGGTTATACTTTGAATCGAAAAGTTATATATTTTACATATGTATGTATATATATTTAATAACAGCGGTATGGTAGATTAAACTGGGAGTCGGTAGAAGGATGTTCTAAACCGTTGGTTTTCGACCGCTACTACCGTGTTTGATTCCCGCATTGGGTACTTTTTTCAAATAAAAAATGCCCCAATTGCCCCCGATTCTTTCAAAAGTCCAACCCCACCAACTAGTGCAAGTAAACCAAATGGGGCTCTAGCATGTTTGTAAGCGCAAAGTCGAACTGTTTTTCACATGAGTAGACATGTGCTGCATAAAATCATTGCCCAACTTGTACCCACCATGATTATCATGGCCTGTACCAGGTGTACTAGTGATAAGCAAAAAAAAAAAAAACTGGTTAAACTGATAAGAGGGTTCACCATTGATGAGCCAGATCATCCTATCAATATATCAGTGCAGTAAAAATAATAATAAAAATGTTTTATTTCAAAAAGAATCATTCACGTCAAAATAGTGAAAATCAACAAGGAATAATTTTAATAGAATTTCTTCTCAAAATATTTAACTTATTCCCATGTCTGTGTTGTTCTAACTGTCTAAAATATTTTGACCAATTTTAAATATATTTACAGACCACTTAGAAGTATGAAATTCGACATATTCACCTACTCCTGCTAAAAATAGGTGTACAAGATTTAAGACTGTTCATGGTGTTCATGGTGGGCAATAATAGACAACAACAACAACAAAAAGCTTTATTAAGACAATTCAGTCTTACACGGATTCTCTAAGCACAGAAATGTAGGGTACATACAAGAATAGCCGTATTAACAACAACAAAAGTACCTGTTAAGACCCTTTGGTCTTATACAACTTCTCCAAGTAGAAGAGGGTATATACAATAGTTACAATGATGCTATTTACAATGTGTCAAGGGAGAGAGAAGCAAGAAAGGGCTTGCTGGGGAACTAGAGTATTATCATGGGTAGATGTTATTATATCTCTTGAGGAAAGATCTCGCGACAATAAAGTTGAGATATCCAGCAGGTTAGGAAAGTCTCCAAGGTGGTTGGTGCGAATGTTTAGTTCACCATATAAATTATCTCCAGTCCATTGTGTATCTTGATCGTGATATATATATTCTCTAGTTGGAGTTCGTTAGGAGGTAGATACGTAAAGGTTATACAAGTCAGCAATGAATCTATGCTTGGGTTCATTTTTAAGTAACCGAAATCCAATTAGTTTTCTCTTCAACATTGTCCAGTATGTGTTTATTTTTGTTATAAATTCCTACCATGATGTCTTCAGAGCTTCTTCCCTGCCCCGAGATTTTTCTGGCAAGTGATTGGTAAACCTGGAAATTCTCGATCTCGAGTTTTAGAACAAATTGGCACTAAGTTTCCGTTATAGCAAATATTTCAAATTGTTTTAAATAATTAATGAAAGGGAAAACGTAAATTGGAAAAATTCCAATACATAATATTTACATAATTGTGACCAAGTTTTAATAGTTGTTAAATCGAGTAGTTTAGTTTTCCATTCCTATTAGCTATATGTGATTGATGGTGATATTTTCTTGCCTGTAAAAAGAGATATGATGTGATCCTTCCAGTTCATTTCTGAGTGTTTGCTATATCTCAGTTCCTTCTGAACTTATGATCTTATCATTTATAACTTGGTAAACAGTACTTCCCACAATCAACTTGCTATCTCGAAGTCTAGATGAGATTCCTTTAGCCAAAAGTTCTTTTCTCTTATTAATCAACAATCGACGCTGTTCTCTAACTTTTAAGGTGTAATCCTTATTTATGTAAATCCTTAATTGCTTAAGCTTGAATGCATTCCTAAATAATTTTATTCTGTCTTCATGTTTGGGTATTTCAACCAGTAGGGGTGCGCTCGGCCTTTTAGATAATCGATGACATTTAAGGATGTTAATATTCTCGGAGATTTTTGCATATTATCCGTAATTATCTGTTTTATTTTTGCGAGAGATTCATAGCTTGTTTCATTTTCTTTCTTTTCGACTCCGTAAAAAATTAAATTACTTTCTCTCATTTTCATCTCCGTGAAATCTATTCTTTCTCAATTTCTTGGATCCTTTCAGAATTCTTCGAGACAGATTTTACCGTGTTTTCCATAGTATTCTCCAGTTGTTGTATGCGTCGATTTAATTTCTCAACTCCTTGCTCTATAGAAAGTAATCTTGTCTCTAATTTATCCCCCCAGTTATCCATTTTATTTGAGATTGCACCAATCAATTGTCGAATATCACCTTCCATACATGACTCGAGCGTAGTTTGCCTAGTGGGCCTAGGTCCCGGGTTTTGCTCTATGCCAGATATCAGTAATAACATCAAAATTATACATTTAAGATTTGGCCTTCTGTACTGAATCTGAATCTTGAATTTCAGATTCTCAACATAACCCAGATCCATTGCCAAACTATAATCTGCACAATTTTCACACGAATCAAAATTTGCATAGCTAAAAGTTGAGCGAAGCTTGTTTCGCTGTAAATTTAAATAAATTATGATAAAAATTACAATTGGCCTCATATTATGAGGATATAAATTTACCAATATCACCTCAATAAAAAAATAGCTCTTTTTTATAAAGTACGGCGAAAAAGCTTTAAAAATAAATTACCTAGCAGGAGCTGTCGTTTCACGCAATCTTTCCCTTTGGCCACCTGGCGGAGAATCGGTGGGCAATAATAGACTAATTTGTATATTTCCTTTCAAACGTAGAAAATAGACGTGAGCCACTTCTGTCTTGTCATTAGTGGTTGACTATCCGTTAGAAGAAGCCTCCAATATAAAACTATATTAATACAAAACGAAAACGCTCCATCTATATATAACGAATGAAGACATTGAGACGAGAATGTTTCTTTTAACAAATAAACCAAACTTCTACTGTCCTTACTGCGATAAAAAAAATATTGAGATGGCTTGGCTCATCAGTGGTTAACCCTCTCAGCGGTTTCACCAATTAAATAAGTTCGGTCTGGTAGATCAAATTGGCGAATCCGCTGTGAGGGTTCACCACTGAAGAACCAAGTCCTCACAATATTTTTTTCATCACAGTAAGGACAGTAGAAGTTTGGTTTATTTGTGAAAAGAAACATTCGTGTCTTAATGTTTTTATTCGTTATAAAATTATATGTTTATGAGTACTAAGAGTATATTCTCTCTCAGAAATATATAAAACATTTTAAAATAACTAGAAAAAATTGAAATATTAGATAATATATATAAAAATAAGTGGGTCAGGTGTTGATATTAAAAATAAAGAGAGCATATCCTGACCACGAGCACCTGACCCACTTATTTTTTATTTTTTTCTATAGTTTTTTCATGTGTTAAGCGTATTTACGCAAATTTGGCCTCAAATACTCATTACTTGGTTTTTTCAAGAAGCCTCTGGGACCAAAATCTTTTTGGTCGCAGTGGTTACAGCCTACTCCACGCTGACAAGCGCCAACAGCGCGAAACGCGTTCGTGGATGGCTTTTCTTGATATATCAATAAATTGGGCTGGCCAAATATCACGGAGCAAGTTAAATAAACGTTTAGTTTATTTTTTCTCCACTTGATGGCGCTCTGCCATCTAAAAGGCAGATGTGCTCGTGGTCAGGATATGCTCCCTTTATTTTTAATAATAATAATATATATACGCAATATAAGACCGGTTGTTTTAATAAAGTTGCATGTGTGTATAACACAGAATCTCTCTCTCTCTATATATAAAATCATTAAAATTTTCTTTGTATCTTTAAAATAAACTACTTTATGGAAAATAATTTTTTTCCATGTAAGTGTTTTTGATTCTGAATGGTTTTAGGCTAATATTTTTGGAAATCACTTTTTATTGCAATTTTAATTCCAACAGTAAATTTCAAATTCTATTATATACATCAGGTTGTGAAATAAGGTTTGAGTTCCTATACAGTAAACTTTCCTATAACGCGATTAATGTGTTCCGTGTTGTATGAAATCGCGTTATAGGAATTCGCGTTGTACGAAATAAAACTTGTACAACGCGAATGTTGTTAGGGTAAATTGTTAGTGACAAATATCATGCGAAAATGTATTGTATAAAATGATGTATATAGGAAAAATAATTATATACCAAAACTAAATGTTATATTATTTTATATGCAAATATATTGTACAGTTGTCAATAAGGAAATTTCCGCATTTTATTTTATAACGCGTTATACGAAAATTCGCGTTGTATAAATAAATTTGTCGCAATTTTTTATCGCGTTGTACGTAATCGCGTTGTAAAAACTCGCGTTATAGGAGAGTCTACTGTATTTTAAAAAGTGTTTTGTGAAGAAAACAATATTCAAAAATATTTTGTAAGATAACATTGAATTATTAAATGAACGGATTTAAAAGCACGAATGTTTCCCCTATACACAATTCAAACCTCTAGGGAAAACACTCGTACTTTTAAATCCATTCATTTTATATGTATAGATGGCGCTTTATTACTTTGAGATAACATTGAATTATTAATGTTTATGTATTTACAATAAGGGTTGCTGAAGAAGTGATAGGTAGACATAAGAATTAACTACACTATATTTGTAGGTATGTAATGGCTTATTTCTACAGTTGTATGACAATCTGTTAGGGCAATTATATAAAGGGGGTCATGTTATAAAGGCAATCTGACACTAAATTCTTTGAGAATCGAATTATTTACACAAAAGCCTTCCAACAGTTGCTGAAAAAGTGATATTTTCGACAGTCATGATCTGGGATTGAATCTCGCTTAGGTAATTATTTTCTGAAGAAAGAATTGATTCAAAGGCTTCGATTCTTGTAGAAGCCTAATTCCACTAATTAGAACAATTAATCAAACTGGACTATCGAAATTTTTAGGTAAAAAAGTCGAAATGCCTTTTGAATGTATAGACATGTGGTGAAATTGCGGTAAAAGCAGCCGATAACTTCTACCCATTTTATTTCTTGTATAATTTATTGCTCTGAAATGTAAATTTGAAAATATTTCACTCTCTCTCTTTCAAACTATAAATAATTTGTATATATATTTAAAACTATGTACGTAAAATATATTATATACTAGCGGATGTACCCGGCTTCGCCCGAGTTTTACCCGAGTAAAGGTTTGTCTAACGAACATTTGTTAAAACAATTCTCTCTAAACTTATTAAAAAAAATAATAGATATATTTTGATAATTTGAAACTCGTAAATTTGAATCTCAAATAAATTGCCGTGTCATCCTGAATTTTGTCTTTCCTAATTTTCTAAAATTTACAAAATCATCGTATCATCATGATAATATTTAGAGCAGATTGTTGAATTATAACAGATAAATTAGAATATTTATCTTGATTATTTTTAGGCGAAAAGTTATTTCAAAATTTTTATTTGCTAGAAACCTTCCCAGTACTATACTAAATAACTTCCCAAAGTTTCATGGCGTTCCAATGAGTGGTTTGGTCAGGCATAAAGGACACACACACACATACATTCATTTTTATATATATAGATTTGCACGCAAATATCCACATAGGATATAGCGTGTGTTTTGTAATAAATAAATGAAATAAAATGATTACCATGACCTATACGATGTGTACTAGGGATAATTAAACAAATATTTATAATAAATAGTGTTCCCCACTATGATTATCATGGCCTGTGTTCCCTCATTGATGTATTCTTGGTTGATGTTCACAGTATTCTTCCTGGGTCTATGCGGCTTCAGTAAGTCCTATGAAAACTGCAAGATGTGGAAGTTCTGGGCAGGATTCCGTCCCATCATTGTCTTCACTAACCCAGATTCTGTGGAGGTGAGTTCTGTATTGCTTTAACATAATTCTCTCATATCTTGTATATCTCTCAGTCAGGACCTATCATTCTTGTCTTTAAGAACTTTCTCTTATCTTTGGTTCACTCTTTCTAATCACGCATTGTACCTGATGAAGGGCAGCTGATGCCCGAAAGCTTGTTGTGCGGAATAAGGAAACTTACCACGCTATTCACCTACTTCCTGTTTTAATCTATCAAGCGTGGCTATACTATGTCTATGTTTCTTTGTCTTTAGGATAGGACACATTACCCTCTGTATTAGATAGTAAACTGGCATATATTGGATTGAATAAATGATTTATTTGCCAATATTTCGGCTGGCTGAATGCCAACCTTTATTTATTGGATGAGGCGCTGAGTTTGTGTATACAAAGATGTAATGCTTCGATAAAGGTTAGCGTTCAGCCAGCCGAAATATTAGCAAATAGATATTTTATTCAATCCAATATATGCCTTTTACTATCTAATGATTTAAGTATGGATTATTCTATTGTCTCTAATACACATTTCTATCATCTCTTCTTCTTTCTTATCTTCATGACTAGGTGAAGTAGAATGTGTCTATCTTTGTCATTAAGACTGGGAGCACTACTCAGTAGCAGGCCGACTCAGTTAAAAAAGAAATGGCCGCCTCTGACATGAGGGACAGACACCATGTGCAGCCACTCCTAACATGGAGTAGAAATGCTGATCATCCTGTATTCCTGGATTAGGAGCCCTTACAGGGTACTATCAGCATGGCCAACTGAGTACAGGGTTTTAGTGAGCTTGTTACTACTGTTCCCCCTGCTCCTTTTTCATCCAGGCTTGGGACCGGCAAAGACGGAGTTATTCTATAATGTTACATATGCTTTATGGTTTTCTGTCCTAATATTTGGAAGTATATACAGTTAAATCTGTCTATAGCGCCCCCTCTTGGGACTCACTAAAATAGGGTGCTATAGAGAGGGGGTGCTATAGACAGGTCACTTTTAATGTAAATCGCATCGTACTACGCATTTAAAATCGGATCCTATAGAGAGGGAGGCGCTATTTAGAGAGGGCGCTATAGGCAGGTTTAACGGTATTTCTATTTAAATTACAAAAGAAGGAATCGTAAAATATAATTTCGAAGAAGGAATTAGTCCCCATTAGGTTTGATTACTTCTCCGATATATTTCTATCTTATATTATGATACATTAGCGCGCCATCTGTTATCAAAATCCAAAACTATTATAGACGCGTATAATTCTTTTTAAAAATAAACAATTTCTACTTCCCTTACTTCAATGGAAAAATTAATGGGAGGGCTTGGCTCATCAGTGGTGAACCCTCCCAGCGGAACCCTCCCATTATTTTTCCATTGCAGTAAGAGCAGTAGAATTTTTTTATTTTTAAAAAGAATCATACGTGTCTATAATAGTTTTTAATTCTATATTATCTCTAACATATCTTGATCGACTTTTATCTTCTCAATGGTTCTTTGCTCCTAAATCAGATGATGTGACAATCGCAGGCTCTTCTTTCCAATGTCAACACCATTGATAAGTCCACGGAGTATGAATTCATACGGCCCATGTTGAAAACAGGACTCTTAGCAAGGTAAGTATGTTTCATGTCTATATTTAATATATTTATATCCAAATATTAGTTCCAAAATGCTTCATGAGAAATCAAGAATTTAGTATTTAAGACTAAACATGCGTAAATACGATGTTCATGTGAAAAATAAGAAAATTATTTTTGAAAATGTACTAAATGAAGCTCTGCCGTCTAAAATGATCATGTAAGCGGTTAGGGTGAATCTTTCTTATTTTTAATATATCAACACCTTATATATACATTTTGTTTCATATATATTTTTCACACAACGCGTATATATATATATATATATATATATATATATATATATATATATATAATGATGCATTAGCGTGCCATCTGTTATGAAAATTCGAAACTATTAAAGTCGCGTATGATTCTTAAAAAAAAAAAAAAAAAAAAAAAAAAACCCAATTTCTACTGCCCTTACTGCAATAGAAAAATTAAGGAAAGGGCCTGGCTCATCAGTGGTGAACCCTCCCAGCGGTTTCGCCAGTTTAATTTTTGCGTTGCAGTAAAGGCAGTAGAAATTGTTTAATTTTCAAAAGAATCATACGAGTATATAATAGTTTCAAATTCGCGTATATATATATTTTATAGATCCAAATACCCTGTTAAATCGACCGCCAGAGGTCATGCTTCCTCTATAAAAACTCGTTGTTGTTGTTCCCCGCTGGCCGGCTTAAATCTTTTGTACATTATGTAAATAATCTTTTGTTTTTCTTATTCTACTCGCCTTAAGCCAGGCATTACTTTTATCAAATTATGTATTTTTTATATATTCCTTTAACTCAATTAAATTACTGATCAAAACTATTTTTCATTATCATACTTTAAGGATTTCAACCACGACTGCATTGCCATACCATAATCCTCAACATGATCTAAATTCAAGCAGAACATCTCTTTTCTATTTATAAATATATATATGATTTTTATTTCAAAAAAATTGAAATACGTCTTTTCATAAATTTCAGATTGACTTTTCAAACATCTACACTCGCGTTTATATGTTTTAGCCTTTTAACAAAAACTTTATTTATAAATTCAATTACTATCTATCGATACAATTTATATTATTTAAATTTTAGGCAATGAGTTTTTTTTTTAAACATATATCATTGAATTTTATCTCTACAGACTTTTCTGCAATGATCGTAGTTATTGTATGAGATATTATCCAGAACGCTCTACTATTGTATTGGATTGATTTTATTATTAACACTGTATTTTATATGGAAGGCAGCTTAGGGGTGTTCAAGCAATCTATAGAAATAAACTTATAGGTCTGTAGAGGTACATACATATAATTTTATGAAATTGGATCGAGCAAAAAAAAAAGTTTATTATTATTATTAAAAATTGTAACCGTGTGTGTTTAAAATTTTGCAACATATATATAAAATAGTTTTAAGATAATTTTTAAAATTGAAAAGTTTTAGGCATACATTAAGGGTGTCAGTGGAAGGGTGGTCTAAACCGTTGGTTTTCGACCTCTACGACCCGGGATTGAATCACACTTTGGGCACTTTTTTTCTAATTAAAAAAATGCTCTAAAGGCCCCCGATTCTCACAAAGTCTAACCTCACCAGCGAATGCAAGTAACCGAACAGGGCTATGGAACATTTGTAAGTGAAAAGTCAAACTGCTTTTCACATGTGTAGACATGTGGTGCACTTACAGTAAAAGCAGTCGCCAATTTCTAACCACCATGATTATCTTGGCCTGTACCACGTGTACTAGGGATGAAAAAAAAGGCATTCATTGTTTTAGAGCAATGTTACTATGGTATCGGAAAGTTATTATATAAATAGGAGGCCATTTCTTTATTTTATTTATCAGTTATTGTTTCACCAAATGGCTCTATTATCAAACAATAGATTAAATGGATTGTATGAATTTATGTAATAGCATAGTTAAAGAACATTATCCAAGTCTACGTGAACCCAGTTCAGCTAATCAGAATAATGTCCGAGAAAAAATATATAGCGATAGAATTGTTTAAATTTCATAAAGCGTTAGAGAACAAGGTAATCTCTAAAAACTAAAATTACAGAACAATTTCCTCCCATAGTTAATTTGTATAGTTATGTTGAATACTTTGATTTCATTTTCATTTTCCCTTCTCTCCTTTTTTATGTTTCTTTTTTCCTTTTCTCGGTGAAAATGATGTATGGCGAGTCCTTAAAGGACGGAAATGTCCTAATAAAGCTGCTGCTGTTGTTGGTATTGTAATAGCATAGTTTCCATTATTAAGTTTAGGGTGTCATAACAATAGTTTGTTTCTGTTTATTTGTACACTCCTCTTTATTTCCAATTACCCCAAATACACAAAATACAGGGACCATCATATTGTTGCGCTGTTGGTTGACAAAAAATAACTTCCGTGGGTACAAAGGATCTTTAGGACTTTATTTAAGCCTAATCGATAAAATAATTACAGAAGAGTGCAAAAACGAAACAACAATAAATAAAACAGCAGTTTCAAACTCACCAACTGCAGCAAGGTGAGGGAAAGTAGGAGCAGAACAGGAGACAGAAGTTCGTAGAATCTTCTATAATCTTCTAGGAAGTACACCGGCGTCGGCGGTAAGCAGCAGTCCGACCTCTTGAGACAGCAGCTTGCTTGGAGTCCACCAAGTAGCTTCGTTCTTCTTCGCCCTTTTATCTTTCTTCTTCCCCGGCATGAGTTTCTCATCCCTATATATCCCGGAGTAGATCTTTCCAGAACGGTCACGGTTGGTCAGCCAATCAGAAAGCCGCCAGCACCGAGCGTTGCGCAATAGCTGTAGATTGGCCAATCAGCTGTCTTCCGCTTTTTCTACATGATTCTTAAACGCTCTAGAACATTCTATCTCCATCTGGAATGTGCTTTTATTTCTACGTAACAATATTTATTGTATGTAATTTAATGTCACTTACCAAACAATATCAATAATCTTACCTTTGAAGAAATATAAAGTTTAAAAAAGAAAATAAATCAAAACTGACAGCTTATCCAAATCATCACTGGTACAAACCATTGAAACAATTAGAAGAACTTCAAAAACTCAATAGAAATCAACGGACAGCTTTAGCAAGACTAAGAAGTGGCCATATAAAAACCTTAAACTTTAAAAATGGACAAAAACTTTCAATATATATATAACTGCTTGAAATACAATAGTGTGGAAGCTTCTTCGGAACATATCATGCTCAGAACTGACAATAGAGGACCTATTTTCCAGGCCTATAACTACCATCGCAAAATTGGAGAGGAGTGGACTTCAGGAATTGGTTTAACCATGGAGATAAGCACCACCATTGTCTGTACAGAATTTCGACTGCTATGTGTTATCGAATGGTTATACATGTTATTAACAACATTTATAATTTTACATCTTTGCAATTAAAAACTGCTACTACTAACAAGACAGACTCCTCAAAAACATTGCTGCAGAAATTAACAAACTGAACAAAAATACCAAAGTCTACAATGGATTCCATCACATGTGGGAGTCCCTGGAAATGAGGAGGCCGACAGATTGGCAAAGGAAGGAACAGCTGGACATCCTGATGCAGTGAACTCCGAGACCTACCTTTCAGCAAGGGACCATATTAACAAACTAAAACTACAACTGATAAGGAACCATAGAGATAGTTTCCATCATTCTTGGTACCAGGTAGAAAACCTAAAAAAACAGACCCTCCAACTAAACAGAAGGAAGTCGACACAGTTGGTCAGATGGAAATCTGGTCACCTGCGCCCTCTAGTCTATAAATAGGGAGCCAAAAGCTTCCCCGTGTGCACTAGGTGCAAAACCGAAGAGGCCACTCCCCAAGCCGCAGTGTATTATATTGTATAAATTACTTTATGTCTTATTTACGAACGGAAAAATATGCCCAGGATATCCTAGTGGACATGGCATCTGCCCGGTAAGCGGAACACTGTGGGTTCGATTCCCATCCCTGGACACTTTTATTTTTCTGTTTATCATTACTCTTCACAATTCATCCTTTCATATCTCATCCCTAAGGTTAGAAATAATCGTTATTTCCCCTTAAAATAAATTTTGATTTTTCGTTGAAAAAAACTCATGCGGGATAGTTTTCAAATGTCGTTTCATATAATAAATTGTATTGAAAAGGACAAAGGATCTCTGTACAGAGAACCAAGAAGAGTTCTTGAACTTCTTTATAAGCACGAGACCTCCAATATCTTGTCTAATTTAAACTAATAAAAGTTGTTGTTGACTAATAAAAGGATAAGTAAAAAAAATAATTTTAAATTTAGAAGAGGTGTGATAGAGCCCTGTTTGGTTACTTGTATTCATTGGTAGTGCATTGTAAAGTAATTTATTATTAAATATAAGGATTGGTACGCCATCTCTATATAGGAAAGGAAACTGTTTAACGCGTTATTTTATTTTACTAATAAAACCACACTTTCTACTCTCTATACTGCGATGAAAAACATATATTGAGATTTATAATATGATGCACTAGCGCGCCATCTGTTATCAAAATTCGTAACTATTTTCAAGGCGTAAGATTCTTTTTGAAATTAAATAATTTCTACTGCCCTTACTGCAATGGGATTAATTTTCCATTGCAGTAAGGGCAGTAGAAATTGTTTAATTTCAAAAAGAATCTTACGCCTTTAAAATAGTTTCGAATTTTGATATATTGAGATGGCCTGGCTCATCGGTAGCGAAACCTAACCGAGTTTCGCTAGTTTAATCTGCTATAGAGCTCTAATATTATATTATGTTATTCTGATGATGACTTATTATCAATTTATGTTTAACTGTTCTTTTGTAAATCGTAAATTTCCAAACAAAGCTTCCTTTTTATTGCTACACTTTTGATAGTAAGGGCCTTTCGAAATTCAATATAATTCCATTCAAGACCTTCCTCCTCTTGGTCGCCCATCCATTCATCATTTCAGCATGACTTTTCTCCTCCGTGCTTTCTAACGATGTAAATGCAATATTATAAAAGGGTTCCTTTTAATTCTAGAATATTAACCAAAATATATTTTGATAATTAAGAGAAGCTAATTATCTTCTAACTATGGGTTATTAAGTCATATTAGCACGGTTAAAGCAGTACCCTATTTGGTCAATCTTCCGAATTGAAAATAAATCCAAGTTTAATTGATTTTTATCCGGATAGATGGCACAAGCCATCATCAATGTTTATTTACATAAGCAGGAGATGTGTTTATACATACAGTTAAACCTGTCTATAGCGCCCCCTCTACCTAAATAGCGCCTCCCTCTCTATAGCGCCCGATTTTAAATACGTAGTACGATGCGATTTACCTTAAAAGTGACCTGTCTATAGCACTCCCTCTCTATAGCACCATATTTTGGTGAGTCCCAAGATGTGGCGCTATAGACAGGTTTAACTGTAGTTTTATTATCCTCTCTGGTACATTTTCTTATAAAATGAAAGGATTTAAAAGCACGAAGGTTTCTTTTATACATAATACAAAATCTACAGCCCTTATTGCGATGAAAAATATATTGGGAGGGCTTGGCTCATCAGTGGTGAACCCTCCCAGCGGTTTCGCCAATTTAATCCACCAGACCGCTTCTCAGAGCTCTAATACTGTATTGGACGATTCTGCTTATATATGCTACACTGAAGGGTGGAATCTTAGAAATGGTTTTCAAGTAAACTATGGACATAAGCTTATAGGACAGTAGAATTACATTCAAATATTTGCATCGAGAAATGCTCTTCCGCAAACTATAAAGACAAGGTCAGTTAGACATAAATTAACACAAAGCAATAACGCACCATCTATACATATAAAATGAAAGGATTTAAAAGCACGAATGTTTCTTTTATACATAATACAAACTTCTACTGCCCTTACTGCGATGAAAAATATATTGGGCGGGCTTGGCTCATCAGTGGTGAACCCTCCAAGCGGTTTCGCCAATTTAATCCACCAGACCACTTCTCAGAGCTCTAATACTGTATTGGACGATTCTGCATTTATTATATTTCTATTTTTAATGGTAAAGGTAAGAGGTTGTTTGAAATAAGAATATCTTCAGAAGTCCATGTGTTCCAGCGCCGGACCTAAATGGAAGTCCAGAAGGAGGCTGCTAACTCCAGCCTTCCATTTCCGGATCCTTGAAGAATTTGCTCCAGCTGTAGATGAATGTGCCAAGGTCCTGATATCGAGATTACACAGTTTACAAGACTCCGAGATCAACATTGCTCCCCTGTGTCAGCTCTGTGCTCTGGATGTTATATGTGGTAAGACGCCTCTTCGTATACTCATGGACAAAACTTATGGGATTGGAAAGTCTTTCATGTCGTTGGTCGAAGAAGATAGTCAATTTTGTTCACACTTGGTTATCTCGTGTATTTTCAATGAAGGACACTTTATCAAATATCTTTCAGAGTTATTATCTGAATTCCGATATACATGCTAAAAGGTACAATTTCCTCAAGTTTGGTCCATAAGTGTGTGTATTGTTCACACTTTGTTATCTCGTACGTCTTCAATAAAGGTCACTGTGTATCAAATATCTTTCAGAGTTATTGTCTATATACCAATATACATTATAAGATGTACAACTTCCTTAATTTTTGTCAATGAGTGTATATTGTTTATCTCATGTGTCTTCAATAAAGGTCACTATGTATCAAATACATTTCAGGGTTATTGTCTGAATTCCGATATACATGATAAAAGGTACAATTTCCTCAAGTTTTGTCCATGAGTGTGTTTATTTTTCACACTTGGTTATCTCGTGTATCTTCAATAAAGATCACTGTGTATCAAATATCTTTCAGAGATTTTGTCTGAATCCCGATATACATGTTAAAAGGTACACTTTCCTTAAGTTTTTTCCATGAGTGTGTTTATTGTTCACACTTTGTTATCTCGTGTGTCTTCAATAAAGGTCACTGTGTATCAAATACATTTCAGAGTTATTGTCTGAAATCCCGATATACATGCTAAAAGGTATAACTTCCTCAAGTTTGGTCCATAAGTGTGTGTATTGTTCACACTTGGTTATCTCGTGTATCTTCAATAAAGGTCACTCTGTATCAAATATCTTTCAGAGTTATTATCTGAATCCCGATATACATGCTAAAAGGTACAACTTCCTAAAGTTTGGTCCATAAGTGTGTGTATTGTCCACACTTTGTTATCTCGTACGTCTTCAATAAAGGTCACTGTGTATCAAATATCTTTCAGGGTTATTGTCTGAATCCCGATATACATGGTAAAAGGTACAACTTCCTTAAGTGTTGTTCATGAGTGTAGTTCTTAATATTTGTTTATCTTATTATCAACCTTATTATTCAATTTAGTACACATGTAGTACTAGGTCATGATTTTTCTATTATAATCCCTATAGCACACCTGGTCCAGACCATGATAATCATGGTGAGTATTAATTAAGGACTGCTTTTACTGTAAGTGCAACACATGTCTACACATTCAGAAAGCAGTTCGACTTTTACATTTACTAATGTGCCTGAGTCCCTCTTTTTTAATTGCACTTACCGGTAGGATTAGTCTTTTTAAGAAATCCAGAGGCCATTGGAGCTATTTTATGTTCAGAAAATAATTGTCCAATGCGGGATTCGATGCCGGGTTGTATCTGTCAGAAATCAACGGTGTATACTGCTCATGTACCGACCTTAAATAGGTCATGATAATAATATATAGCAGATGTTTATGACAGCTTATACACTGTAAGTACACCACATGTCTACCTATGTAAAAGCTCTTGAAAATAAAAAATACTTCGGCCAGTAAATCTTTTTATTATCTCAACGTTTCGACAAAAATCTTTTGTCCTCGTCAGGAGCAAACAAAAAATATTTTTAATGCCTTGCCAAATGTTTTAATTTTTGTTCGCTCCTGACGAGGACAAAAGATTCTTGTCGAAACGTCGAGATAATTAAAAAGATTTACTGGCCGAAGTATCTTTTATTTAAAGAAATATGAATGCCTGTCAGGCAGCCTTTATCTTTAAAATATGTAAAAGCTGTTGTACTTTAAACTCAATATCTGATAGAATCAAATTTTAGTACTTGGATTCATAAGTAGAGTTGGATTTTTATAAGAATGTGGAGAAAGGAAATATTAAAGTAAGTTATTTTTTAAATAATTAATTATTTAAAATTTCCATTAAAACCACTTTAATTAAAAATGCTCTTAAAAATGTATTATAACCATGTTTATCTTGAAGATAAATCTTGCTTCTGGCCGGCATTCATATTTCTTAAAATACAAGGTTATCCCAAAAGTACGTAAAAACTTGCAAAAAATTGAAATACCAATATTATTCACCGTTATGTATAATATCTTTGTATTATGTATAGTAATTGTATTATGTTACGATGCACTAGCACGCCATCTGTTATCAAAATTCGAAACTATTTTAAAGGCGTAAGATTCTTTTTGATATTAAACAATTTCTACTGCCCTTACTGCAATGTAAAGATTAATAGGAGGGCCTGGCTCATCAGTGGTGAACCCTCCCAGCGGTTTCGCCAGTTTAATCTACCATACCGCTGTTATATTGCATTTTTGGAACTTCCTTTTATAGTGATACTGTTGATAGACTCTTGGAATGGGTATTTTAGAAGAACTATGGACATAAGCTTTAATATCGAAAAATAAAATTTCGAATTTTGATAACCAGGTTTATCTTGAAGATAGGATCTTGCTTCTGGCCGGTATTCATATTTCTTAAAATACAAGGTTGTCCCAAAAGTTCGTAAATTCTTTCAAAAAAATTAAAATACCAATATTATTCACCGTTATGTATAATATCTTTGTATTATATATATAGTAATTGTATTATGTATTATTATGTATTCGCCGTAATAATATTATTCATAAAGTAATAAGAAAAACATTTTAAGAAAAATACGTACTTTTGGGACCTTATAAGAGATACTTCGGCCATAAAAAGTTTTATTTTATCTTTTTATAACTTTTTCTGACAAAAGTGACTCTTATTTTAAGCAATATAACCAGTATGATGCTAAACAGTTGAACATTACAACTTTCTAAGCCTGTTATAACCGACACCCATGTTTCCTTGTTCTAGAAACTGCCATGGGCAAGTCCATAAATGCTCAGACCAACGCTGAAAATCCCTATGTCAAATCAGTCCATCTGTAAGTACATTTCGATTGAATAATTTATGTTAACTATTTAGTTGTGTCTTTATAGCTTATATAGATTATAGTGGTTTGGATTAGTTTATGGAGTATAAAATATCTGGGTTATGAGTCTTGATTATAGTATTTTTTGTTTGTTTCTGAGATATAGCATTTTATGTGCTATAGGTATGTAATTTGGAGCTTTTAGGTCATTTTATAAGGTATATGATTTCTAGATTATGGGTCTGTATTATAGTATTTTGGTTAATTTATGAGGCATAGAATATCTGGGTTATGGGTCTGGGTTATAGTGTTTTTGGGATAGTTTCTGAGGTATAGCTTTTCTGGGTTATGGGTCTGGGTTATAGTGTTTTTGGTTAATTTCTGAGGTATTTCATTTCTGGGTTATGGGTATGGGTTATAGTGTTTTTGGTTAATTTCTGAGGTATTTCATTTCTGGGTTATAGGGCTTGAATATAGTGTTGTGGTTAGTTTCTGAGGCATAGATTATTTGGGTTAAGAGTATGGGTTATAGAGTTTTTAGGTTAGTTTCTAAGGTATAGCATTTCATGCGCTATGGCTATGAAATTTAGAGCTTTTGGGTTAGTTTATGAGGTATAGCCTTTCTCGGTTGTTGGTTTGGTTTTAGTTTTTGAGTTAGTTTTCGAGGTATAACATTTCTGCGCTGTGGGTCTGGATTATAGTATTTTTGGATTAGTTTCTGGGTATAGAATTTTTGGATTATGAATTTGGTTTTATAACTTTTGTATTAGTTTGTGAGGTTAACTATTTCTGGGTTATAAGTCTGAATTATAGTGTTTTGGGGTTATAGTTTCTAAGGTATAGCATTTCTGGGTTATGAGTCTGGATTATAGTGTTTTGGTTAGTTTCTGAGGTATAGAATTTCTGGTTTAAGAATATGGCTTATAGTGTTTTTGAGTTAGTTTCTGAGGTATAACATAACATGCGCTATGGGTATGGAATTTAGAGCTTTTTGGTTAGTTTCTGGGGTAGAGAATTTCTGAGTTATGGTATTTCTTTTTTAGTATTTTGTGTTTACCATCATAACAGACCTATTGATGAGGTATGTTGCAGTTTGGGCGAATTTTTCATCCATCGGCTTATTCGGCCATGGCTGTGGCCAGATTGGGTCTATTACAATCTACCTCGAGGTCGTGAATACAGACGATCTTTGAACATTGTGGAGGACTTCACCAGAAAGGTAAGTGATCCAGTGACCTAGGTCCAAGTGATCCTAACCTGAGGACTTCAGGTGATCCGAGAAAGGAAAGAAGAACTCCTAGCTCGACAGAAGAAATCAGCAGATATTGTCGAGCCTGAATTTGGATTTATCAAACGACGCGAACCTTTCTTAGATTTACTGCTGAGATTACATCTAGAAAATGATCAAGCTTTCACGGAGGATGATGTACAAGAGGAAGTTTCCAACTTTATGTTCGCAGTGAGTAAGATATACTTCCCTCTTTTTCTTAATATTAGTTAAACACACGTATATGAAGGTAGATTAAATTGGCGAAACCTCTGGGAGGATTCACCACTGATGAACCAATTCCTCCCAATATATTTTTTTTCATCGCAGTAAGGACAGTAGAAGTTTGATTTATTTGTGAAAAGAAACATTTGTGTTTTGGTGTTTTCATTTGTATTATATAGAAGGTACGTTTTTGTTATGTATACTTATATGAATGGAGAAGGAATGGGGAATTGCGATTCCCAACCTGCCAGTCTTGAACATCTATTGAATTGTATCAAATCCTCTAAAAAGATCTCTGGGAAAACCCCAGGACTATAATAGAAACTGATTATAATGGAGATCGTTTAAACGACTTGAGGAATAAGCAACAACAACATACTTATATGAATACATAAAAAAACATACATATACACTCACATATAGACAAAATTTAAGAAAAGGTTGAAAGTGTTTGATGTTACCGGTCGTCTGTTTTTTTTTTTTTTTTTTTTTTTTAAGGAGACAAAGGCAATTTTATTCACCATTGGTTATTTCACGTGCCTTCAATAAAGGTCACTGTAATATCTTTCAGAGTTGTAATCCCGATATACATGTTAAAAGGTACAACTTACTTAAGTTTTGTCCATAAGTGTATATTTTGTTCACACTTGGTTATCTCGTGTGTCTTCAATAAAGGTCACTGTAATATCTTTCAGAGTTATTGTCTGAATCCCAATATACATGCTTAAAAGGTACAACTTCCTTAAGTTTTGTCCATGAGTGTACAATACAAAGTTGAGATCTAGAAATCATTTTTTAACCTGTAGTTTGATCGTTGACAAACGAGAGTCATGAAGGAAAATAAGTATTTGGCAACAATGCCTGACCAGAATATTAAATAAATTGCCACATTCATAGAGAGAATGACCGAGGGACATTTGGGCACTTTTTGCTGATAACATTGACGTGCATTTTAGAAAAAAAAAAACAATTCTTATATTTCTCTATGGCTATTATAGATTGCTTCTGAATTTTGGCATCATTCCATTGGGAAGATTCATTGCAGGTTATTGAGGCAATACAGCTAGGTTCATTTAAATAAAAATATAAATAAAATTGTTAATTATTAGAATTACTGGTAGGGTCAGTGGAAGGATGATCTGAATAATTGGTTTTCGACCGCTACGACCCGGGATCGAATTCCGCATTGGGCATTTTATTTTTTTAATTAAAAAAATGCTCCAATGGTTCCCGTTTCTTGCAAAAGTCCAAACCCACCAGCGAGTGCAAGTAACTAAACAGGGCTCTGGCTCATTTGTAAGTGCAAAGTCGAACTGCTTTTCACATGTTTAGATATGTGGTGTTGTGTTGTGTGTTGTACATGTTGTATGTAGGTGTGTAACAGCTTATTTCCACAGTTGTATGATAAAAAATTTATCTGTTAGGGCAATTATATAATGGGGGTCATGTTTTAAAGGCAATCCGGAACTAAATTCTTTGAAAACCGAATTATTTATACAAAAGTCTTCCAAAAGAGAGCATAGTAAAAAAATGGTTGTGACAATCAACAATAGTGAACTGTTGAAAAACATGGTGTTAAAAATGCCTGCAGACAGCAAAGTAAACTTATGTTTGAATGGGTCGTTTGTGGACTAAAAACTTCCCATTTACTTAGTGTTTTCACCTCTTGGCTGTAAAATGGTAGAGATATGTGTTGTATGTATCTTGTGTGCTGTACGTGTGTTTCTGTGTTCGGAGGGAGTGTACTGTAAGTACACCACATCGTTCTACACGTAGAAAATTAATTTAGAAGAACTTTTACAATTGTTGAGGCCTCAATGTTTACTTGTCCTGATTGGTAAGATTGGACTTGTACAAATTATTCCGTACATGTTGTTAAAGAGAATTTGTTTACATTTCTACCAACCTTCAATGCCATCTTGTTGTTGCGATGCTCTTCCCAAATCTACATTCAATCGTTCCCAACTTTATTGCATCTCACTCATGCCCATAAACTTCTGGCCTCAAGGATCTTTTATGGACACTATTGGCAACGTAGGAACACAAAGTCTCATCCGATAACACTTCACATGTCAATACTGAATCTAAATATTTAGTGATTTCTCAATTTTTTCTCTTAAAAAAAGGATTGTTAGAAAAAATATTGGCTAATATACACTCATGGATCAACCTTAAGATAGTTGTACCTTTTATCACGTATATCGGGATTCAGACAATAACTCTGAGAGATATTTGATACAGTGACCTGTATTAAAGACACACGAGATACCCAAGTGTGAACAAAATTTTCTCGGTTTCCCTTAAAAAAAAAATAGACGACCATCAAAGACTTTTTACTTCCTTTAGTTTTACTAATATATATATATTCCTCCAGATGGCGCTCTGAAAAGCACATGTGCTCCTGGTCAGGATATGCCTTTTTTATTTTTAATATATATAACAGTAAACTATTTTTAGCTTCAAAAATAAATATGCTGTAAGGGTCATTTATAAATTTTGAAATCAATATTGTATGTCCCGCGATTGCCAAATTTGTAAGGAAAGTGTTTTGTGCATGGTCCAGGGTCACGATACGACGGCAGCTGGACTGGGCTGGACTTTGTATCTTCTAGGACTACATCCCGACATCCAGAGACGTGTCCAACAAGAGGTTGACATTGTGTTCGAGGAATGTCACACTGGTGTCCTGTCATCTGAAGACATTAAAAAACTCAAGTACACTGAATGTGTCATCAAGGTATGTATGTACACCTAGGTCTCTCTGTTTCCAATCATCCTAAACTGGCTGGAACATGATATACATTCATGGACACAGCTTGAAGAAATGGAAACTCTTTAATGTCGAGTATTTAAAGGAGACAGAGGTAATTTTGTTCACACTTGGTTATCTCGTGTGTCTTCAATAAAGGTCACTGTATCAAATAACTTTCAGAGTTATTGTCTTAAACCCGATATACATGCTAAAAGGTACAACTTCCTTAAGTTTTGTCCATGAGTGTATATATTGTTCGCACTTGGTTATCTCGTGGGTCTTCAATAAAGGTCACTGTAATATCTTTCAGAGTTATTGTCTGAATCCCGATATACATGCTAATAATTACAACTTCCTTAAGTTTTGTCTATGAGTGTGCATATTGTTTACACTTGGTTATCTCGTGTGTAGTCATTAGAGATCACTGTAATATCTTTCATAGTTATTGTCTGAATCTTGATATACATTCTAAAAGGTACAACTTCCTTAAGTTTTGTCCATGAATATACACACATTGTACAATTTGATTTAAATTAAACATAAATGTATTTATTTGGTACTTATCATGTTACTTCTATAATTGTATTAACTCCAAGTAGCTTCATAGTGTACTACACCAGCTAAAGAATGCTACATAAACACTTTCAATAAATCACTACTCCAATTTTGTAAAGGAAAGGGAAAGTGTCTTGTGTATTTCCAAATCAACCAAGGCCATCACAACAAAGGTATTCAAGATATCCAATTAAGATGGTACAAAGTACAAAAACCAGGAAATAAGTACCACGACCTTTTATTGAACACTTCTTGTTAATTAATATTTATTAATTAGATACAATTATTTATTAAGTTAATTAATCACCGGTATAATAAATGTGTATTGTGTTAACGGTTTTTTAAATAGGGGTTTTAAAAACACCTAAACTTGTATTAGTTATATACACTGATGGACAAAACTTAAAGAAGTTGTATCTTTTAACATGTATATCGGAATTCAGACAATAACTCTGAAAGATATTTGATACACAGTTCCCTTTATTGAATATACACTAGATAACCAAGTGTGAAGCAAATTGCCTGTGTATCCTTCAAAAAAAAAAAAAAAAAAACCTCGACGCCCGGCGATATCAAAGACTTTCCACTTTCTTAAATTTTGTCTATGAGTGTATATTATGATATTTTCAGAATATAGTTTATTTATATATTGTTTCTCACCCCCCTAAGTGGAGTCATTA
>CP092877.1:60415097-60436281 GCA_030710605.1 Cordylochernes scorpioides | reverse complement strand
TGGAAATGAATGAAAAAAAGATTAAATATTCATTTTTATCAAGTTGTTAATATCAATTATTGATAAAAATATACAGTGATGCAACAACAACAACAACAACAAAAGCCTTTATTTAGGGCATTTCGCCCCATACAGGATTCGCCGTATTTACACGTCAACAAGAGGAGAGGGAAGGGGAAACATTTACAACAAAATAAGGTTTGTCTCACATTCAGTTACCTATTTACAGATAGTTCATCCTCCAGTATCCTTTGCCCTGCATTCTTTCTCATGCGCCCAGCTTCTGTGCAGAACTTAAAGTATCTAACAATCAGTAATTCATCATTCAGAGCTGAAGAGAGAAGTTGACATATGCGATGGTATCTAAATTGACCAGAGGTAGGGCTTGGGAAAATTTCAGTACGTTTTTCTGTTAAGAGAGGGCATTGGAAGAAATAGTGAACCAAATTATCATCCATGAGATCCTTACAAAGTAAACAGTTCCGGCCATTTTCTTTCCAGAAGTCTTTTCTTTCTTCCCTGAAAAATTGCCATAAAACTCTATGTTGTGCAACTAGTCTTTTGTTGGGAAGCGAGATATTTAATCGTAGGTACTCCTCTGTCATGAATGATTCGCTCAAAAATTTGTAGTGAGCAAAGTGGGTTGAATCAGTGATTTTCATCTGATCGTTTTGAATTAGTTGGTCTATGGTAGTTCTAATTATGCCTGGCAATTCTTTCTGTATGGCTAAGTAGTCTTCGCAGCCCTTAAGAAAGGATGCATAGCATTTAATAAAATTAATACATCCTATGTTATTGCTATATGAAAAATTAATGGCAACTACACTTATGGACAAAACTTAAGGAAGTTATACCTTTTAGCATGTATATCGGGATTCAGACAATAACTCTGAAATATTTTTGATACATAGTGATCTTTATTAAAGATACACGAGATAGCCAAGTGTGAACAATAAACACACTCATGGACAAAACTTAAGGAAGTTGTACCTTTTAGCATGTATATCGTAATTCAGACAATAACTCTGAAAGATATTTGATACACAGTGATCTTTAATGAAGACACTCGAGATAACCAAGTGTGGACAAAATTGCATCTGTCTCCATAAAAAAAATATGTATATATAATAATAATAAATAAACGACCCATGAAATCAAAGACACTTCGCTTTCTTAAGTTTTGTCCATAAGTTTATTGCATTTATGATAAAATATATTGTGAAATAAGTTTTAAAATTACAAAATATTTTCTCACAATGAGTTTATTTTTATTTCAAAACGCTAGCTTTCAAGTGATAATCTCTCTTCAACGGGCGAAGTAATCGCTTGAAAGCTAGCGTGTTGAAATAAAAATAAACTCATTGTGAGAAAATATTTTGTAAGTTTATTGTGTGGTTGATATTTGCATAATATATTTGATTCATAAAACATTTCTTACCCAAGTACAGTTTTTTCGAGGTGAATATAGTTTGAATGTTTAATTTAGATTGATAAAGATAAGAAAAAGATTTTTTAAGAACCTTAAAATATTATTCTTAGAATTATAAAGGAAAAAAACACTCGTTTTTAACTCGTAAAAGCCTATTTTTTAGTTTTATTATATTTTTTGAAAAGAGGTATTTTACACTTCTAATTCTAAGAATAATATTTTAGATTTCTTTGGAAATTTATTCTTCTTTTCTGCTATCTTGTTTACATACTTGATAACAGTAACTATTTAAAACATTAATAGAAAGGCATCTCCTTATCGTGCAACTGAAAGTTTCTAATGGTTTGCGCCATCTATCGAAATAATCCAGTAGGTCTCGAGGACCACGCCATCACCATCTACTCAGCGGCGAAGTACGCCATCTACGTTTTCTTGGTAGATCGCAAAATACGTGGTGTCGCTGGAGACCCGCTGGTGATTCTCCATCAAACTCTGCAGCGGTGGTAGAGACGCCATGTTTATTGTACATAGTAATTATTATTTTTTGAATATAGCAGAATATGCACTTTTGCATGTATTAATAAGATTGCAATAAAATTATTTTTTTTGTCAATTGTCTATCGGAATAATAGACCAATATCATCAACTTTCAGTTGCACAATAAAGAGATACCTTTTTATTAATTTATCCACCTTACCCCATTACAATTTTACATTTGTACTATTTTCACATTATTTATAACATGCTGTGATATATTTTCTTATTCAGCACTTTTGTTTGATGATGGTAACAACGCTGTCAGAGAAAAATCACACACTATTTATTTATTTGGATTAGGTCTTATTACTTTGTAGTTATAATCTATAATCCAAATTGTGCTTCATCGTCACTGAATTGTGTTTACATGTTCTGTGCTGTTTAATAATTAGGAAGCTCAAAGACTCTATCCATCTGTACCTGTGATTGGTCGAGAACTTCAAGAAGACACAGAACTCTGTAAGTATCATTTACAGTTATTATTATTAGATGAAAAACATGGTGAAGGAAGACGAGTTTATTTTATTGATGCATAGGTGCAAGCTTTCGGGTAAAAACCCTTCAACAGGCGAGCAATGAAGCGCGACTTATAAGAACTATGGCACAAATGGTAGGAAGAAATATATATATATAAATTAAAGTTTTTAAACTATTTATATATGTGTTAATATTAACTGAAGACCGTTTTTTAAGAAAAGTAAATATTAAATCTGCAGTCTGAAATTTACAGTACTAAATTACAATATTTTTTTTTCGCACATACACATACTATAGATAACTAAAATATACTTAACTATAATTATTTTTAATAGTTATGTAGTTATTCTCACTTTAATAACCTTCTACTTCCCAATGTCATCAGGCAAAATCGTCTGTAGTCAGTTACCAACGACGCATGCGCGGTTCATTTTATTTTTTGCGTTGTTGCATTCGTACGGCGTAGAGATATCAGCCGTTTTCATAGCGTCTATTTATATATTTTTTGTTGTAATTGTTTTATATGAATTTGATTGAAGATTTCAGAGAAAACATATGACAGATAAATTCAAGTATATCTAAACTGAACATTAAACTTATCGGAAATCTCCATTTGACATTTTAAAATGAAAAAGATAGAAAGATACTTCTGTAATTTGCAGGAACATTGTCTTATGTGTATGAATTAAACGGCAAAGATATAGACAACTTGCCACTACAACACGATGATTGGCTCCCGCTGATAGAACCTGATGACGACGGAATACACGCACACACAAAAGCCTTTATTAGGGACTTGCCCCATACAGATTCTCCCAATTGGGTAAGGTAATAATCATCTTGTGTTATTTACATAGAAATTGAACTGGCTTTACTCTTCGTCTCAAAGTCATTCAATTGTTGACTGGTCCTTACATAATGATGATCTAAAAATGTTATAATAGGCTATTGCCTTAGATTTGTTTGCTGATATTTTTGAAAGCAATACGTAGGTGGAAATGTTGGTACATTTAATTTGTTGATATAGGGCCTTCCTCTCTGCCTCAAGGGCTGTACAATTAAGCAGATAAAGGGGGAGTTCTTCAGTAATTTCCTATGACGATGAAATACAGAAGGTAACAAAGTTAGAATTAAGAAAATTACGATATACTTTTTAAAAAATTGCGTATGGTTTTCATATATTTTTTATCAATGATAGAACCACTATTTATAACGATTAAGGCGTATTTAACGAATATATATAAAATAGGCACCTCTCCCTTTTAAAATGCTATAAAACAATACATTTAATCTATCAGCCTAGTACAATGGTGATAAAGAAAATGCCAAAGCTGATGTTGTAACTCATTCTTTATTATCGTAAAGATAGAAGATGCTTGGCCGGCATTCCTAGTTTTTCTATTTAATTCAATCTTTATTGTTCTGTATTGTGATTATAAGTAAAATCCATTGTTTAACACGCTTTTAAAGAGAGATGCTTTCTTTGGTACATGAATACCTTCCTCCTATAAATTTGTGTTTTTTAAATTATTCTTATCCCTAGTACACGCGATACAGGCCATGATAATCATGATGGATAGAAGTTAGCGACTGCTTTTACTGTAAGTGCATCAGATGTCTACGCATTTGAAAAACAGTTCGACTTTTAAACTTATAAATGTGTCAGAGCCCGGTTTGGGTACTTTCACTCGCTGGTGAGGTTGGACTTTTGCAAGAATCGTCGGCCATTTTTTAAATTTTTGATTAGAAAAAAAGTCCAAAGTGGGATTCGACCCCGGGTCGTAGCAGTCGAAAACCAACGGTTTAGACAACCCTTTCACCGACCCCCATATCACTTTGTGTTACAGTAGAACCTTCCTTTAGCTGACATCCCGCTAGAGGACACCTCTCTACAAAGGACAGTTTTCATTTACAAAATTATAATTTTTACTATTTAGCAACTCTCCGGTAAGAGGACACCTCTCCCTAAAGGACACTTTGACTCTGCAATTAGGTGTTGTCTTTTACAGGGAGGTTCTACTATATATTATATAATTGTGTATATATTTAAATATGTTTTAAACACGTATTTGGGTGTTTACACTATGTACTGTTCTGTTCCAGGCGGTTACAAGCTACCTAAGGGCGCTACCTGCACTGTACTGGTGTTCATGCTCCATAGAAATCCTAAGATCTACCCTAATCCTGAGAAATTTGATCCTGACCGTTTTCTACCAGAAAACTGTATTGGTAGACATCCTTTCGCCTACACGCCTTTCTCCGCTGGACCAAGGAACTGCATAGGTAACTTGGATATGCAAAATGGGTGCTTGGACTAAACTAAAATACCTTTACAATAGATGGCTTAAGCCATCAGCAACTTTCAGTTGCACGATAAGGAGATGCCTTTTTCTTAATGTATGCACCTTATCCCAGTACAATATAACATTTGTACTATTTTTTCACATTGTGTCGTGGTCTCACGCAATTCTGGCCTTAACTACCAGTTTCATGATTTTTCAGGATGCCTTAAATGACCAATTTTATGGTCGTTGTAGTACAGCTTGCACCACGCTGATGAGGGCCAACAGCCTGAAACGCGTCCGTGGTTAGCTTTTCTTGATTAATCAAGAATGGGTATTTGACCAATTCTGGAATAATTAAAAATCAACGAGAATAGTTAATATTTATTCCGATAGATGGCGCAAGTCATCAGAAACTTTCAGTTGCACGATAAGGAGATGCCTTTTTCTTAAAATATCTTTATTCTTGATAATAAGAGAGACACTTCGGCTAGTGACCGAATTCAATACCGGGTCGTAGCGGTCGAAAACCAACGGTTTAGACCACCTTTACACCGATACCCCAGGACAACACTCGCACGGTTGATAATAGTTGGTGGAATATTAGAGTCAATATCATTTCACGAAGTTCAAGATTTTGGTGCTATATAGACAACGGATAGTACACCTACTGTCTTTGTCTGTGGAATATGGAAATCAACAAGAAATTTCTATGGATTTTTCTTTGTAATTTTAGTTATAATACGAAGCAACAACACGCCATCTATATAGAACAAATGAAAACATCAAGACGCGAATGTTTCTTTTCACAAATAAATAAAAATTCTACTGTCCTTACTGTGATGATTTCGTGGTATTGGCTTTAACAATCATGGTGGGTTAGCGATTGCTTTTACTATAAACGAACTACACGTCTGCATATGTAGAAATAAGTTCAACATTTGAACTTACATTTTTTTCAGAGATCCGTTCGGTTACTTGCCCTCACTGATGGGTTGGACTTCTGAAATAATCTGGTCTATTAAAACAATATTTTTTTCTGTTAAAAAAAGTGGCCAAAGCGGGATTCGATATACATGCATAAAGGTACAACTTCCTTTAAGTTTTTGACCATGAGAGTATTCTTACAAATATACATTGAGGGGCGTTCTTCATATTGGAAATGTCTCCATCACTCAGAAATGTCACATGCACACATCCATATCATTATTCAGTCAGGGCGGATGTGTTACACCCGATCCAATCCGACCTTGATAGGATGTATCTCCTCTGCTCACTCTCTTCTGAGAATTATTCTCTCCAAGTTCCTCAAACCTATCATCGAGCATGTTGAGCATGCAGGCAACATGCCTGGGACTGGCTAAACTTATGGAGGGCTCCTGAGATCCGGAAATCCCTTCAGTGAAGGCCTCGTCTGGTGTACATATTTCCTACACTGTTTTAAACTTTGTAAACTCTCTTTTGACCGTTGACTAGATGTCAATGAACTGTTTTTTAATTGTCACATATCATTATTTTACATATGTTTGAACATGAAAACCTGTCTTTATCAATTGGTTTGGATGTTTCAGGTCAGAGATTTGCCCTACTCGAGGAGAAATCAGTAGTCGCCAATGTCATGAGAAATTTCAACCTAAAATCTCTAGACCCACGAGACACAATTCTGCTCTGTCCTGAAATGATTCTGAGATCCAAAAATGGTTTAAGAGTGAAAGTAAAACCTCGTTCAGATAGCCATATATATGCTTGATATATATTCCACAATATTCCGCAACTATTTATTATAAAATATATTTTATCTTTATTCTTTATTTATAATGGGAACTCTATTTTTCTCTTAATAGCTGAGAGCTCTTTGTTATTCATATATAGCTCTTGAAACTATATGTTTATTATATTATCTTTTTATATGTTTTTTTTTTACTATTTGTGTTTAACTTTATATATTTGTCTTTATATATAATTTTTCGAATTTATATATATTTTTTTCTATTTTTCTTCGACTAATTGGTTCCTTGTTCCTATTTATATATAACCCTCTTCCACTATATAATTCTATATATCCATTATAAAAATGTTTATTTATTTATTTTTAAAATTATATTTGTCTATTTTAGAATAAATATTTGAGAGCATTTTTATTCCTATTAATATATCAATCTTTCAACCACATGTATTTTCCTTACTATATAAATTGTTATAAATTTTATTTATTTTCCCTTATTTTTCTATGAGATGTTAAGCGCTCCTTCTATTAAGATATAACCCTCCCAATTACCTATTCTACTTTCATACCTATAATACAATAGTACGGAAACTTCTCCGGAACATGTCATGCTCAGAACTGACAATAGAGGACTTATTTTCCAGGCCTATAACTACCATCGCAAAATTGGAGAGGAGTGGACTTCAGGAATTGGTTTAACCATGGAGATAAACACTACTACCCTACCTATAATGGAATATTTCTAATTTTCTTACATCATAATTCGTAATATATATTTCAATGAAATATAAGCACTTTTTTTTTCTAAAAATAGATATAACCTTCACAGCTATATTACATATAAATACAAATATATTATACCCACTTTTTAATTATTAATTCATATATTATTCAGTTTTTTTATGAGTATCTGTAAGCACTGTTCTTTTAAAATACTATCCTTTCAAATAGTATATCACATTTATATCAAAAATATAATTTTAAAATGCTAATAAATCCGCAATATACCAATCATAATAGTGAAAGTAAAGAAATACTACAATCCAATATATATTTCTCTTTTCATTATTATAAATAAGAAATTCAAATTATTTTTGACGCTTATGATTATTTTTTAGAATAAAACAAAATATTCATTTCTCTTTTACTGCAATGAAAAAAGTATTATATATACAGTAATCCCTCGTTATCATGAACTCGGATTATACGAACTCTCGGTTTGCGCGAACCGTTTCTTTTCCCCCGTTAAATTTCAATGCTTTCCAAAGAGATTTTGCCGGTTAAGACGAAATATTCGGTTATGACGAAATACGAATTAAATTTAGCCCCCAGCAGAACTAATCAATCGGTTAAAACGAATTCTAATATGTTTTTAAAGGCGAGTTATAAGTAAAACAATAAACTATTAAAACAACAAAAACGCCGTTGATATCAAGTATTGGCTCTCTTTGTCTTTTGTGTAAACATTCGTCCTTTGTTAGTTATGATGACTCATTTTCTATGAAACCATCCCCTTGGGGTCGTTCCATGTAAGTGTAGTGACGGATGGCTCTGGAGATTTCAAAGAAGAAACACAATTGCGTCTCTTGTTGTGAGTGGTGAGATCAACAAAGTAAGCGAAGAAACGGTTACCGACTGGCTGACTAAATTTGAAGAAATTAAAAATGAATACAAAGATGAGGACATTTTTAATATCGACGAGACAGGTGTTTTTTATAACTTACTTCCTGATCGGTCGTTGGACTTTAAAGGTACCAAGTGTCACGGAACTTCGAAAAGTAAAGAACGTTTAACGGTAGTTCTATGCTGTAATGCTACGGGTTCAGAGATATCAAAACTTTGGATTATCGGAAAGTACAAAAACCCGAGATGTTTGAATAAAATTAATCGACTAATTTTACCTTTCGATTACACGCATCAAAAAAGTGCTTGGGTGGATGCATATTCATTCAGATTGTGGCTCATCAAGTTTCAACGTAAAATGGCAGCTGAAAATAGACATGTGCTTCTAACAATGGACAATTGCAGCGCACATGATACAAAAGACTTGGGTCAGCCAAATGTCCGGATTGTATATTTCCCAGCAAACTGTACAAACCGAATCCAACCACTTGACCAAGGGATAATAGCTGCGTTCAAGTGCCATTTTAAGTCAAGGCTCGTTAAAAATGCCTTACTTGGGATAGAATCCGAGCAAACAACAGTAAAATGGAATATTTTGCAGGCAATGCGTGCAATGGCTGCTTCATGGGACTCTGTATCTAGTCAAACAATCAAAAATTGCTTTAAAAAAGCTTGGCCAACTGTTGAAGGCAAAACAGCTGATTCGTTTTCACTTCCAGAAACAATGCTTGATGAGCCTGAAGAATGGACCAAACTCCTTTCAGCTACAAACCCAGCTGAGACTTTGACTTTCCTGGAGTATGTTGCCCTGGATCAAGGGTTGGAAATTTGCGGTTCACCCGAATTAGAAGAAAAGAAGAAAGAAGAAGAAGAAACAGAAGACGATGAGGTGAAAGAAGAGATAATGATGCCTACTAGAGGGGAAGTAATCGCGGCCCTCGAAACCCTCCAGAAGCTGTCCAAAACCTCTGCGGATATTGATGTTCATTTTGAAGATGACCCGGATAAAATAAGAAGGGAGTGTCTGAAACAGTGCCCAATCAAATACCACCAAAAAACTATAACAGACTTTCTGAAGCCTGCAGAGAAAACCCAGATATAGGATACTCTATGCATACTGCATATGCTGCATACACATAAACATTGTATGTACCAAGTATATTATGTAAGTTGTTTCTTTTGTTGTTCTTTTTTATTTGTGTTTTAAAATAAACTTATATTCTCATGTTATTGCCTTACATTGTGATTATATTATCCAAATTGTCTTTTAAAATAAAATAATTTATGTACATACATATACATAATTGTTGTTCCTTAAAATTATAAAATATTTCATTAATATTGTTTTCAAATAAATTTATTCATTATTCCTTAGAAATGTAGTTTTCTTACTCATCAGTAGTACATAAGTACAACCCCCTGGATACCACGAATTCAATTCGTCTAATACGAATTCGGTTTATACGAATTCTTTTTAAGACGAAAAGGGTATTTCGTTCTCCCGTTGAGTTCGTCTTAACGAGGGATTACTGTAAATATATTGAATAATAAAAATAATATATTGGATTGAATAAAAGATTTATTTGCCAATATTTCGGCTGGCTGAACGCCAACCTTTATCGAGGCATTACATTTTTGTATACACAAACTCAGCGCCGCATCTATGCGGGGGTTTGCGGGGAATACGGCGTTGAGTTTGTGTATACAAAATTTGTAATGCCTCGATAAAGGTTGGCGTTCAGTCAGCCGAAATATTGGCAAATAAATATTTTATTCAATCCAATATATGCCTTTTTACTATCTAATTATTTAAGTATGGATTGCTCTATTTTCATAACAATAAGAATATATATCAAAAATATATGTTATAACTAATATTAATATATCTTTAAAATATTTTTTAAAATGTGTTTTTTTTTTCTGGAAATGATGAGCGTATATTTTTATATAGATTTAGCCCATTATGTTTACTATAGCCAAATTATTTTATTATAGGTATTACCCATGATTCTAAACGTGTCTCTAGAAGTTCGGGTTAGATAAAGTTAATAGTCATATAGGTATTGCCTTTAGTGAGAAAAATACACCTATCCCCCGATTTACACGGTACTCGTTTTACACGTTTTCGCTTTTACACGGTTTTCCAAAATTTTTTGTTTTTGTTTTTATCGCACTATACTAAATGCAACTGTGATTGAACACATGCGCTGTGTACACATCTCACGAGGAATCCCGAGCTTATGTGCTGATTTGCTGCACACGCACACTGTCTGTATTTCTAATTTTTAAAAATTTGTAACGTTTTTTTACAAAACGTTTTTAAAAAATTTTACACGTTTTTCTTAGGAACGTATCTACCGTATAAATCGGGGGATAGGTGTATATTCAAATCTTGTTTCTAAAATTGTTGATCGCTTGCTCTTAAAGAAACAACAACAAAAAGCTTTTTTTAAGGACATTCATCTCATACAGGATACTCCCAGATAGATAAACAGAAGTAAACATAGCCGTTATTTACAGAAAGTGGAGATTAACATCGACCTTTCTTCAAGTTGGATCCATCATCTGTGTTATGTCTATTGTCTGTGCTGTTTTACCAGAATTTGTGAAAGGTTAATGTATTGGGTTTGCTTTTAACTACTTTTGACATTATAACATATGGCGAATTGTTTTTATAACCAATATTTTGATGGAGAATTTTTCTCTTCTTCTTCAGTGCCGGATAATAAAATGTGTAGTGTGGAAATTCCTGAATAAATACGCTATTATACAAAGTGCATGATCTTAAAGAAACACCATCTCCTAATGCCATATATATTATATATGTTAAAATTAAAATAAAAACATAAAGCCTCCAGGGAAAAGATTCTTTTAAAAATATTTTTATTTAAAAATATCTCGAGCTTTCGGGCAAGTAAGCCCTTCTACGGGAGAAACTATTTTACATCCTTAATACGCCAATAAAATAATATTTAAACTTAAATTAAGTTATTTAGTTGTTTACATTTGTTTTAAGGCATAATCAACGCGGGCTTCTGTTGCGCGCGCTTCACTTGGGAGTTATGGGCTGGGCTCAGAGAATATAATGTTATAAACTTCCGGAATATCTATTCTTCTGTTAATACTATCGAATCCATCATATCCAGAAAGCACAATAGTATTAACAGAAGATATTCCGGAAGTTTATAACATTATATTCCCTGAGCCCAGCCCATAACTCCCAAGTGAAGCGCGCGCAACAGAAGCCCGCGTTGATTATGCCTTAAAACAAATGTAAACAACTAAATAACTTTATTTAAGTTTAAATATTATTTTATTGGCGTGTATTAAGGATGTAAAATAGTTTCTCCCGTAGAAGGGCTTACTTGCCCGAAAGCTCGAGATATTTTTAAATAAAAATATTTTTAATAGAATCTTTTCCCTGGAGGCTTTATGTTTTTATTTTAATATTGATTCAAGGGATTATTTTTATCGAATATTATATATGTGTATAGAAAAAGCACTTCTACCTTTTAATAAATTAGTAAAATGTTTTATTAAACATTACATCGTACAATTCTTTCTGACTTTTACAATATATTATGGCCCGTGATCGTTCTTTCCATTTCATCAGTTTAAACATCTTTTTGGCAGATTTGGCTAATTTCAGATATCTTCTCAAAGAATGTTACAAATCGAAGCTTCCCTTGGGCTGATGAGGACCATAGCCTGAAACCATGGTATACAATTTTTTACTGGACATGGTGACTTCAACACATATTTGTTTAGAATTGGCAAAATTGATTCACCTGCATGCACTTGTGGAAACGAAAGACAAACCCCTGAACACCTTCTGATAAACTATCCATTAACTTCTGATCTAAGGGAAGAAAACCAACTTTACCTGACTAATACAAAACAAGTTGCTTGCAATAAAGACCAATACATTAAGTTTAATAGATTCTGCAGAATGTATATTTCAAGGCGAAAGTGTTGCCTGTACATATTTCAAGCTACTATTTCTAATTGCTATATGCAAAATTTGACATCGAACGTTTAATTTTCATGATTCCTAATGTTCAATTGTGTTAATCGTATATAATGTAATATATACACGCAATTATCCTAATTATGGATATGGCGTGTCTCTCCAAACTGTTAAATATATAAATAAAATGGTATACAGATTGTTGTCTGAATTTTTCAGAATTTGTGCTGTGGATTACTCACTGATCTTAATCTGTGAGCATTCTGCTAACTACTATCAAAAGATGTATTACAAGAGAAGGAATCGTCTGACATCATCTTGAAGAAGGAATCAAAGTTCACAGAGACGACTTTCTTTTATTAATGCTGTAAATTCGGCAAACTTTCAAACTATGACGTCCTTCAACAGGCTACTTTCCAAGAAACTAGAAGACACACATATATATATATATATATATATATATGTTATAGCTGGATGAACACACTGATGGTTGATCAGGGTCTCTCCCTCGGTTTATATAAATTCTACAAGGCCGCAGTCAATGTCCGTTGGAGAATAATGGATTCGCCGAATGTCGTGGTTTGCTTGGAGGAAGAAAACGAAGATTGAATGCGGCTGATTCCACACTAGCCCTCTCAATGATATCCTAGCCTTGACATATTCTAAACATTGGTACTTTAATTTAAATATTTAATCATGTATGGTTCCTTCTGCTCTGTATGTTTATTTTTTGTATATATGATTATAATTATTTTTGTTTGTTTTTTCTTTCTTCTCTCTTTCCTTATTACTTCTTGTATTCTAGTTTTTACTTTTGAAATATCTTGCTTTGATAAATCCTGAGGAGGGGAATCATGTATAGGGCTGGATGCCCCAATAATAAAGGCTTGTGTGTGTGTGTGATATAAATGTTATAAATAAAAATGAGAGAGATTTCTGTTGTTTTTTAGATCATGTTGAGGATTATGCTATGGTAATGCAGTCGTGGTCAATAATCTTGAAAATATAGTTTTGATCAATAATTTAATTGAACTAATATATATAAAGCATAATTTGGTAGAAGTACTGCCTGACTTAAGGCGAGTAGAATAAGGAAAAGAAAAGATTATTTACATAATGTACAAAAGTTTTGAGCCGGCCATTGGGATAGAGAGAGATAGATAGACCTCTGGCGGTCGATTTAGCAGAGTATTTGAATCTATGAAATTCTAATTTGAAATAAAATAATATTTTTATATAACATATATATATATACACGTAAAGTTCAAATTATGTAAATATTTACGTATATATATATACGATGTCTTCTAGTTTCTTGGAAAGTTGTCTGTCGAAGGACGTCATAGCCCGAAAGCTTGCCTAATTTACAGCATTAATAAAAGAAACTCGTGACCGTAAACTTTGATTCCTTCTTCAAAAGATATATTATTAAATGAATTTATTAACTGTATATTATGCAATATGCGGCCTGTGATTGCAAAACGACACTTGAAGTTACACCGCATGAGTTTCTTTTCAATGAAAAATCAAAATTTTATTTCAAGGTGAAATATCGACTATTTCTAACCTTTTTGGATGAGGTATGAAAGGGTGAATTATGAAGAGTAATGATGAACGGAAAAATAATATCCCTGGACACTTTTATTTTTCCGTTCATCATTACTCTTCATAATTCACCCTTTCATACCTCATCTAAAAAGGTTAGAACTAGTCAATATTTTACCTTGAAATAAAATTTCGATTTTCCATTGAAAAGAAACTCATGCAGTGTAACTTCAAGTGTCGTTTTGTATCATATGCATTTATTAAAAGGAATAAGTATTTTTTTGTTTACAAATACAATTCCTGAGGATCTCTTTACAATTTATATAGAGTTTAGATTGTAAATTCTTTTTTTTTCTCTCTTTTTCAAATCATATTTCTTTAATTTCCTTGTGGCTAAGAATTTGTTCCTATATAAATGTAACAATCTTCTTTTATGTAAATCTGTTATAAATAAAAAAAAGACAAATTTCGATTGAATGTTTCATATTTTCGTTCATACAAACATATAAAATGAATTTAAAATACTTCCTTTTTATTTGATTGTGGCTAATGTCTATAAATTCTATAACCCTCCATTTAACATATAACAATTATAAAATGTAAACTTTACTTATAAAATACTTCATTTATATATCACCTTTTCAATCCATAAATACCAAATGCTTGTTGGTGCTAGGTTTGTGAAGCTGCTGTTCTGGGTCCATATCATTTTTCTGTTGTTGTTGTCGTGTCCAAAGAAGAGCCTCAGATATCTCCATGCATTTCTATCACAGCAGTCGCAATGTCCTCTATCTTGGGTGTGTGAAGCTGCTATTCTGGGTCCTTGTCATATTTCTGTTGTTGTTGTTGTCGTATCCAATGAAGGGCCTCAGATGTCTCCTTACATCTCTATCACAGCAGTCCTCATTGTCACATTGTCCTCTAGCTTGGGTGTGTGAAGCTGCTGTTCTGGGTCTATGTCATATTTCTGTTGTTGTTGTTGTCGTATCCAATGAAGAGGCTCAGATGTCTCCTTACATCTCTATCACAGCAGTCCCAATGTTCTCTATCTTGAGTGTGTAAAAGCTTCTGTTCTGGGTCTATGTCATATTTCTGTTGTTGTTGTTGTCGTATCCAATGAAGGGCCTCAGATGTCTCCTTACATCTCTATCACAGCAGTCCCAATGTTCTCTATCTTGAGTGTGTAAAAGCTTCTGTTCTGGGTCTATGTCATATTTCTGTTGTTGTTGTTGTTGTCGTATCCAATGAAGGGCCTCAGATGTCTCCTTACATCTCTATCACAGCAGTCGCAATGTTCTCTATCTTGAGTGTGTAAAAGCTTCTGTTCTGGGTCTTTGTCATATTTATGTTATTGTTGTTGTTGTCGTGTCCAATGAAGGGCCTCAGATGTCTCCTTACATCTCTATCACAGCAGTCGCAATGTCCTCTATCTTGAGTGTGTAAAAGCTTCTGTTCTGGGTCTATGTCATATTTATGTTATTGTTGTTGTCGTATCCAATGAAGAGCCTCAGATGTCTCCATACATCTCTCTACCACAGCAGTCGCATTGTCCTCTATCTTGGGTGTGTGAAGCTGCTGTTCTGGGTCTATGTCATATTTCTGTTGTTGTTGTTGTCGTATCCAATGAAGAGGCTCAGATGTCTCCATACATCTCTTTCACAGCAGTCGCAATGTTCTCTATCTTGAGTGTGTAAAAGCTTCTGTTCTGGGTCTATGTCATATTTATGTTATTGTTGTTGTCGTGTCCAATGAAGGGCCTCAGATGTCTCCTTACATCTCTATCATAGCAATGTCCTCTATCTTGGGTGTGTGAAGCTGCTGTTCTGGGTCCATGTAAATTTTCTGTTACGCTGCGGCCATTGCTGGGCATGAGAATATATGGGTAGGTGTTAGTTCCACACCAGGACAGTTGTTGCATGTCCTATAGGTTCTTGTGCCATCTGGATGTATTGTCATTCCTTTATAGTGTTTTGTTCTGAATCTTGTTATTGTTTTTGTAATTCTTCTCTCAGAGTTTTTCACATATTTGATGTTTGTCCTCTTGAATGCTTGTTCTCTTCTAACGATTTAAACGCTCTTCCATTATTTTGGATGAATCGCTTGTCTATAGATAATTCTAATCAGTTTTACTTTGAACTCAATAAATTTTCATCAAAGGTCTCCTTTATAATGATTTTTTTGTAGAATAAATCATAATAAATCATGGGGGACAAAGCCTGACTGTCCATGTGGTGCCCCCTGGAACCAACGACAGCATCTCCCCATCATGGAGACCTATGAAGAACCAAAAGCCTGGAGCTATTCTAGAATGTGGGATGAACCGACAAGCAGCAACCTATATTTCCAGGCTCAAAACTGACCATACAAGACCACTCCTCTTCCAGGATGGTGTAAAGACACAATACATCATCTGCAGGACCAAAGAAGCCTCACCAGACCACCTCTTGGAATGTATAGGAGACAGGACCTATATTCCAACCCTACCAAGATTGTGAATTTGATCCATGAATATAGTCTCCATTTATTTATTTATTTCAACACACAAACGCGATATTCCGGCTAGGGATAATTGCGTCGATTTACATTTTTTAAACAGAAACAGTTATAAAATTTTTACAAAAAAAAAGTAATCGAAATAAAAAGAGAAAAAAAATATATATATATATATATTAGGAACCTGAACCTTTCAGGTTTGAAAGAAAATCATGAATATATTTACAAAAATAGTTAAACTTATGATAATTCTCTCTACTATTTACAAATTGATATAGATCTACAACATTGTTGTAGATATTGTCTGTTGTCTAGCGGTGAAGAAGAGTGGACATTCCAGCAGTAGGTGTCTCGAGTCCTGGAATTCGTTGCCACAATGACAGCTAGAGTCTTCAATCGCGCCAATTTTTGATAAAAATCCCTTAAAATTTCCATGGTTCGTTATAAATTGTGAATTATAATAGATTGGTCGAAAATATTTCGGAATTGACCTCCATGACCTTGTATAATTATACAATGGGATAATAATAAAAACAATAAATCATAATATTTCGGAAAGGGTGCCCCATATTTATTGTGGATTGTAGCGGGTCGGTGGAAGGATGGTCTAAACCGTTAGATTTCGACCGCTACGACCTGGGTTTGATTCCCGCATTGGGCACTTTTTTCTGATTAAAAAAAAAAATGCTCCAATGGCCCCCGATTCTTACAAAAGTCTAACCCCACTAGCGAGTGAAAGTAACCAAACGGGGCTCTGGCAAATTTGTAAGGGCAAAGTCGAACTGCTTTTCACATGTATAGACATATGGTGCACTTATAGTAAAAGCAGTCGCCTTCTTCTACCCACCTTGATTATCATGGCCTGTGCCATGTTTACTTGGGATAAGCAAAAAACAAAAAATTGTGGATTGTAATTTTGCAACGCTTTACTGCATCTTAAAAGTTTCCAAAACGATTCTTTCTTTTTAAATTGTTTATAATTAACTTTTTTCCTTTTGTAAAACTATTTATTCGTGAGTACCTCTCAAAAAAATATATATTTTCACATATAATAATTAATATTTATCAAAACAATACTCGCACAGAGAAGCCAAATCATGAATCTAATATAAATATATTTTTTCTATCAGAGTTATGTGTGATAAATTAATATATTATAAAAATATATGATGATATTTCATTATAATATATTACTGTTTAAAATATTTAGAAAGGTTGAAAAATATATTTAAAATAGTTTAAATAACCGCTAAGAGATGGCGCCACGATATCAACTAGCAAAGTTTCGAAAGAACGCCCCCCCCCTCATTTTTAGGTGTTTTATCTTTATTTTTATTACCAGTTGCAAACAAGACACGCTATATCCGATTTGGATAATTGCGCGTGAAACTATTTACAATAATTGTAGTAGAGTAGGTAACAGAATTGTCAAAAAGAAAATAAACAATTAAGGAAAAGAGCATTGAATGAACATATACATTAAACAAATAAGCAACAACATAAGTAGATAGAAGAAATCGCAAGGTAGTTATTTACAATATTTTAAGCAATGATGGAAGTTGATTTAATGAGTTATCTGTATTTAGCTTTATTTGGTGTAGTCAAATACTTAGATAATTATGGCTATTGGTTGAAGTAATTGATTACCTCAGGAATATTTAAGTTTCTTTGAACAGAACAATCTGCTGTATTCCAAAAATGAAGGGTTGATAGGTTTTGATGTCTTGTGTGATTGTGATGTGATTTAAATCTATCTTTTCCCATCAGTTGTTGAATCATTCCGGCTTTATCTAGTCTTCTTATCTAAACAACAGCTGTCTTTCTTTTATTTTCCCTGGCCTGGGGAATCTAACCTTTTTGAACAACCTTGGTTGCGGGCAGCACCTTGGTACATTTATATAGGCCCCTCCAATAGTGCTTTTTATATATTCCGCTTTATGTGTCCATCGGGGCTCAAAAATCATTCATTCTCGTTAGCAACCCGACAAATAAAGATATTTCCAGATAGGTTTTGAACCACGTGAATGAAACTTAATCGAATTCAATAGAGAAAAAATGAAAGAAAAAAAACATATTTAAAAAACGTTGAAGGGAAGTCGAGGTCAACACTTTCTGAAGGTCAAACGTATGATGATTGTCATGATAAATATTTCCTTGTCTTTGACCCTCGTACTTTCTCCGGTTTTCTTTGTTGTTGTTGTTAACATCCACCACTAACCCTCTTTTAAACACAAATAAATATATATTAGTAAATTAAATTTAATTGCCATCTATCGTTAAAATTTTACACAAATTTACTGGCAATGCGCTTCTTTTAAATATCATCAAATATTATCTCTACAGAACTTACTGCAATAATATAAGTTATTGAATGAGAGGGCTTGGCTCATCAGTAGTGAACCCTCTCAGCGGTTACGCCAAATAAATGTAAAATGGGAAAAATGCTAAATGGCTCAAGCCATCAGCAACTTTAAGTTGCCCGAAAGGAATGCCTTTTTTTTTCTTAAATAGAAAATATTTCAACATACAGTTAAACCTGTCTTTAACGCCTCCTCTTGGGACTCACCAAAATAGGGTGCTATAGAGAAAGGGTGGTATAGACAGGTCACTTTTAATGTAAAATGTTTACATTTTAATGTTTAAAATCGGGCGCTATAGAGAGGAAGGCGCTATTTAGAGGGGGCGCTATAGACAGATTTAACTTTACTTTATTTTAATTATAAGGCTAAAACGTGCGGTCTTTATATAAGAAATGGAAGCACGAATTATTTATATGAAAATGTATTTATTTTTGATTATAATATTATTATTATATATTTATATATTTCCAAGATCACAGTCTTTGACGAGTTTAATATTTGTTTTTGACTCGTGCTTTAGATGTTGTACTAAATTCGAAAAATCACGTGAGAACGCCCTTGCAACCTCAGAACAATTTTTAACGCCTTGCCAAATGTTTTTTTTTTATTTACTTCTCCTGACGAAGACAAAAGAATTTTGTCGAAAACGTTGAGAAAATAAAAAAACTCCAATTGGCCGAAATGTCTATTTTTCATATAAATATAAATGCCGGCCAGGCAGCCTCTATCTTTACGATAAAGCAGAAATGTTTTTTTTTTTAATATAAAACAAACTTCTACTGTTCTTACTGCGATGTAAAAATATTGGGAGGGCTTGGTTCATCAGTGGTGAACCCTCCCAGAGGTTTCGCCAATTTAATCTACCAAACCGCTTCCTAGAGCTCCAATACTGTATTGGATGATTCTGCCTTTTATAAATTGACGAAACCGTTAGAAGAGTTAACCACTGATGAGCAGAGTCCTCTCCCAATATTTTTTCATCGTAGTAAGGATATTGGAAGTTTGTTTTTATATTTAAAACACACTATGTATATTTAAATAAAATAAAAACATAAGCCTCCAGGGAAAAGTTTCTTCATGTATACATGAATACATGTATTCATAAATACAATTTTCCCTGGAGGCTTATGTTTTTATTTTAATTATAATTCAAGGGATTATTTGAGCGAATTGTGACACTATGTATATATAGCTATGAATATTTTCATATGTAAATACTTCTATTATAATAATGCTATGTAGTTATTAATAATGTCTGAATAAAGTGTTTTAAAACGTACATGTATAGACATTTGGTGTACTTACAGTACAAGCAGTCACAACCTTCTACCCACCATGATTATAATGGTCTGGTACTACATGTATAGACATTTGGTGTACTTACAGTACAAGCTGTCACAACCTTCTACCCACCATGATTATAATGGCCTGGTACTACATGTATAGACATGTGGTATACTTACAGTACAAGCAGTCACAACCTTCTACCCACCATGATTATAATGGCCTGGTACTACATGTATAGACATGTGGTATACTTACAGTACAAGCTGTCACAACCTTCAACCCACCATGATTATAATGGCCTGGTACTACATGTATAGACATGTGGTATACTTACAGTACAAGCTGTCACAACCTTCTACCCACCATGATTATAATGGTCTGGTACTACATGTATAGAGACATGTGGTATACTTACAGTACAAGCTGTCACAACCTTCTACCCACCATGATTATAATGGTCTGGTACTACATGTGCAGATATTTGGTGTACTTACAGTACAAGCTGTCACAACTCCACCATGATTATAATGGCCTGGTACTACATGTATAGACATGTGGTATACTTACAGTACAAGCTGTCACAACCTTCAACCCACCATGATTATAATGGCCTGGTACTACATGTATAGACATGTGGTATACTTACAGTACAAGCTGTCACAACTCCACCATGATTATAATGGCCTGGTACTACATGTATAGACATGTGGTATACTTACAGTACAAGCTGTCACAACTCCACCATGATTATAATGGCCTGGTACTACATGTATAGACATGTGGTATACTTACAGTACAAGCTGTCACAACCTTCTACCCACCATGATTATAATGGTCTGGTATTACATGTATAGACATGTGTTATACTTACAGTACAAGCTGTCACAACCTTCTACCCACCATGATTATAATGGTCTGGTATTACATGTATAGACATGTGTTATACTTACAGTACAAGCTGTCACTACCTTCTACCCACCATGATTATAATGGCCTGGTACTACATGTATAGACATGTGGTATACTTACAGTACAAGCAGTCACAACTCCACCATGATTATAATGGCCTGGTACTACATGTGTAGACATGTGGTATACTTACAGTACAAGCTTTCACAACTACACCATGATTATAATGGCCTGGTACTACATGTATAGACATGTGTTATACTTACAGTACAAGCTGTCACAACCTTCTACCCACCATGATTATAATGGTCTGGTACTACATGTGTAGAAACATGTGGCATACTTACAGTACAAGCTGTCACAACTCCACCATGATTATAATGGCCTGGTACTACATGTGTAGACATGTGGTATACTTACAGTACAAGCTGTCACAACCTTCTACCAACCATGATTATAATGGTCTGGTATTACATGTATAGACATGTGTTATACTTACAGTACAAGCTGTCACAACCTTCTACCCACCATGATTATAATGGTCTGGTA
>CP092877.1:60133984-60414997 GCA_030710605.1 Cordylochernes scorpioides | reverse complement strand
TTGTGGCGTGATTATTTCCCTTTCCCCACATTATCACTATATTGTCACATTGAAAGTCGACAGGATCACATTATATATATATATTCGTGACATACGAAACGCGTTTGTGGATGGCTTTTCTTGATTTATCAAGAAATTGGGTTGGCCAAATATCAGGGAGAGGCTAAATCAAAGTTTAGTTGATTTCTGTTTCACCAGGCGCTCTGCCATCTATAAAGCACTTGTGTTCCTGGTCAATATATGCCTTTTTTATTTTTTAATATATATATGTATATCATTTTCGTCATTTAAAATCATTTATAATATAGTTTTCATTATGAAAAATCGTTATAGAAGAGAAATTTTTCATTTTATACAGATATAATACATTTCTTTACTGCTAATAGGATTCAGCTCTGATATATGTGTGCGACACAAGTCTTCCTAATTTACCCATCACTGTAAAGGTAGTAGGGGACAGGGATGATACTCTTGTTATCTTAAATTGGATTATTTATTGGTGACTGGACAGGAATCCAGATTGTTATTACAATCGCTGGTTCTTCTGTCAATTCTGAAGAACATCCCTGGTTTGGGGCTGAAAACCATCTCTGGAATAAGTCTGAAATGGTCACGTTGCATAGTGGTGCTTATCTTGTACTTCCTCAGAATTCTGCCAAGAAGAACCTTCTGCTCCACTTTGACGAATCTTTGTCCTGCACACACAAGTACACATTTGCTGATCTACTGAACCAACCCGACTTCTTCGACGTCGCCACCTTCTTCGATGCTGCACTGGAGCACACCAGGGTTGCCATTATCGGAATCCGGGTGTACCCGCGTCGTCTGGAGAGAATCCTACTTCCATCAGGCTTCTGCGACCGCGTCACTCTCTACCAAACCATCGGCTACGCCTACTCGGACCACCGTGCCGTCCTGATCCAAGTAGGAGATCCTACAAGACTTCTCTGCATCGTCAAAGCTGCTACGGTCACAAGTACACATACTTGTATTTCTCAAATATAAGATCTGAATATGCTCTTAACTCTATCTATAACAAACTATTTAGCCAATTTCTCATTTTCAAATAGTAGACCTTCTACATGACTTCTCAACCTACAATCCCAAAACATATTATTGACTATTGACTCATTCATTGATGAGCTCTACTCATCGCCAGCAAACACCAAGCTCTACAAGTTTGATACCCTGATATGATTGAGTGGTGATGAGAAAGAAGAGGAATAATCTATATTGACCATGCAATTCTCAACCTGCAACCCTAAACTACATCATTGACTATATTGACTCATCCATTGATGAGTTCTACTCATCTCCAGCAGACAACAAGCTCTACAAGCTTGATACCTCAATATGATTGAGTTGAGATAAGAAAGAAGAAGAACTTTCTACTGTTCCTACTATGATATAATGGGCCTGGCTCATCTATATTTAACTCTTTCAGCTATTTCATCAGTTTAATCTAACAAACTGCTCTCTAAGAAGATATTGGTTACTTCTGCATATATACATTCATAGACAGAACTTGATATAGTTTCATATGTTAAGTATAAACCACTCCTTATTTGCTTATATAACGGCTAATATCACATATATGTATATTCAAACATTCTCATATAAAAATAATATAAATATAATAAAAATGTGTGTAAAAAATATATATGCTAAAAGGTACAACTTCCTCAAGTTTTGTCTATGAGTGTAAATTGAAAATTTCATAAATTATTAGTAATATTTTTCGATCTCAGTGTGAATAGTAGTTAGTTGTATTTTAATTTAAAATATTCATTTAAAAATGAGAGATAGAGAAACACATCAAATAGTTTCCTATTTTTAAAGATCGGCTAAATTCATTCTAGATTTCAACAAAGTAGACGCTAAGGGTGATACTTGCTTATCAATTAGGTTGTTTACAAGCTTTTTTTTTCTGTATTTATGCTGATAAATAGTGTTAGACATCTTTGTTATGTTTGAACCACATTATCAATAGGATATAAATGTAGAACGACATTTGAAAATTATCCCGCATATGTTTCTTTTGAACGAAAAATCGTAATTTATGGAGAAATAGCACGACTATTTATATTATATGAAAGGATGAATTGTGAAGAGTAATGATGAACGGAAAAATGAAAAGTGTCCAGGGATGGGAATCGAACCCACCGTGTTCCGCTTACCGGGCAGATGTCATGTCCTCTATGCTACCCAGAACATATTTTTCAGTTCGTAAATATTATATAAATTTAATTTATAATACAATATAATGCGGCTTATGATTGTAGAACAAGGTTTGACACTTTTACCGCAAATGTTTCTTTTGAACGAAAAATCGTAATTTATTTTAAGGAGAAATAACGATTATTTCTAACCTTAGGGATGAAGTATGAAAGGATGAATTGTGAAGAGCACTTATTTACTTCATACTTACCTAAGGTTAGAAATAATGGTTATTTCTCCTTAAAAATAAATTTCGATTTTTTCGTTCAAAAGAAACACATGCGGGATAATTTTCAAATGTCGTTCTACAATCATAAGCCGCATTATATTGTATTATAGGATATGAATGTATTACAAAATTGGAATAAAAATATTTTAAAGTAGTTTTAGAAGAGGAGTAGACCTCTTTGAAAATCCTGAGTTCAACTGACCCGGTTGATAGACCTCAGCAAGGGTCCCACTCCAGGGATACGGAGAAGCTGTGTCTGTACTCATGTTAGAGTCGGCAACAAAAACGTCTGCTTCCATATTAGGAACGGCCTCAAACTACAGGCAAAGTCAGACTTTCACCAAAGTGTTCCTGGTTCATGGTGCCATGATCAACGAAAGCTGCACCCCTACATCCCATTCCATGAGATCATGGAATTCGTGTAATCTTTACACAAGGGGATAGGAAACAACAACAACTTACCAACACAGTTACGGGGTCCAGCTGAGAAGCCAAGAAAGGCGAAGGAATGTCTCTGGTTTATGTTCTGGGAAAGAAATCGATCAGGATCGTAGATTTCAGGATCAGGATAGACATCCGGGTGTTTATGGAGCATGTAAGTGAGCACGATGACATTGGATCCTGCTGGGATGGTTTGCTTCCCTGCACACAAAACCAATTTGCATATCCACCCAATCTTAATGCATATATATATATATATATTAAAAATAAAGAAAGCATATCCTGACCACGAGCACATGTGCTTTTTAGATGGCAAAGCGCCATCTAGTGGAGCAAAAGCTAAAAAGCACATGTGCTCGTGGTCAGGATATTCTTTTTTTATTTTTAATATCAACACCTGACCCAATTATCTTTTATATATACGAGGGTCATCCAATAAATAAGTTTCCCTATTTTTTAACAAATAAACAACATTATTTACAATTATGCAGTTATTTTATTTTCATTATACAACTCATAGACTACTTCTCTACATAATCACCATTTCTGTCCAAACATCTTTGGTACCGTGTATCAATTTTTTTTATACCACTGTTGTACCAAGCCGTGTCCTGTCTTCGTAGACAGTGGTTCGCCTCCGCCTGCACTTCGTCATCATTCGCAAAGTGCTTGCCTCCAAGGTGCAACTTGAGTGCTGGAAAAAGATGGAAGTCGCTTGGGGAAAGTTCCGGAGAAAAAGGTGGATGTGTGAAAATTTCCCATTTGAAGTTTTCCAGCAACGTTTGGGTCGTTCGAGCTGCGTGAGGGCGAGCATTGTCATGGACGAGTAACACTATCCGAGACAAAGGTCCAGGACGTTTCCGTTTTATTGCAGCTCTGAGTTTAGTGAGGACTTCGCAGTACCTCGCAGCATTAACCGTAGTGTTTGGAGGCAGGTAGTCAACCAATAAAACACCCTTACAGTCCCAAAAGACGATAGCCATAACTTTGCCTGCAGAGATTGTGACCTTCGCATTTTTCGGTGCACTTTCCTCAGGCTTCTTCCACACCATGCTTTGTCGTTTGTTTATGGAGTTGAATGATGCACCCAGCTCTTATCTCCAGTGACAATACGGGAAAACAGTTGATCTCCATCTCTTAGATGCATTTCCAGGAAAGCTCGGGCTGCCTCCATCCGTTGTTGCTTGTGATTTTCCGAGAGCAAACGCGGGACCCATCTTGCGCAGACTTTGCGAAAATTCAAAACATCTGACATGATTGTTCCAATCGAAGAGCGTCCAATTTCGATTCCAGGAGGCAATCGAATCATTATTTCGTCAATGGTGACGCGGCGATCTGTTTCCACCACATTACGAACAGCAGCAACGGCTGCATCGTCCGTAGCAGTAACGGGCCTGCCGCTTCGCTCGTCATCATGCACGTTTTGCCGTCCTTCCCAGAACCACGAACGCCATCGGCGAACCATTTGGATGCTCATACATCCTTCACCATACACTGACACTAAATTGCGATGAATATTGACCGCAGTTTCATTTTTCGCCATGAAAAAACGAATTACAGAACGGAGTTCGCAAGTGGACACGTTCACCAGTGGTAGATCCATGGAAACTGAAGCGCTACGGACTTGCGCGTACGAGTAGCGTGATTTTAAAGATCACGCGCTTCCAACGCATCCTAGTGACCAGTTCTTACACTACTAACTAAATTTTACAGCGTTTCGTTCGCAGAAAAAAAAATAGGGAAACTTATTTATTGGATGGCCCTCGTATATATATGTGGTGTCGAGAGGTCGTGGGAAATAGGTCCGATAGATAACAGAGGATGACGACTCTAACGTTAAGATAAATCTTGAATGATTTTAATTTATTTATAAATACCTATTTAGGGATTATTTATATTTATTTGAAAGAGGGTAATCGATAATTATTAAAATCCCGATTAAACATACGTTTTTAATGCGAAGGGTTTCCCTAATAGATTTTTCTCGTCTAGCTTATGGGCCAAAATGCCCTTGAACAAATCTTAAAACAATATACATTCAATCCTGCTTGGGCCAAGAAACTCTTCAACAGATCATAATACAATATATACTCTATCCTGCTTGGGCCAAGAAGCTCTTCTACAGATCTTAAAACAGTATTCACTCCATCCTGCTTGGGCCAAGAAGCCCTTCAACAGATCTTAATACAATATATACTCCATCCTGCTTGGGCCAAGAAGCCCTTCAACAGATCTTAATACAATATATACTCCATCCTGCTTGGGCCAAGAAGCCCTTCAATAGATCTTAATACAATATATACTCCATCCTGGTTGGGCCAAGAAGCCCTTCAACAGATCTTAATACAATATATACTCCGTGCTGCTTGGGGCAATAATCCCTTCAACAGATCTTAATACAATATATACTCCGTGCTGCTTGGGGCAATAAGCCCTTCAACAGATCTTAAAACAATATATATTCCATCCTGCTTGGGCCAAGAAGCCCTTCAACAGATCTTAATACAATATATACTCCATCCTGCTTGGGTCAAGAAGCCCTTCAACAGATCTTAATACATTATATACTCCATCCTGCTTGGGGCAATAAGTCCCTCAACAGATCTTAATACAATATATACTCCGTGCTGCTTGGGGCAATAAGCCCTTCAACAGATCTTAAAACAATATATACTCCGTGCTGCTTGGGGCAATAAGCCCTTCAACAGGACTTAAAACAATATATACTCCGTGCTGCTTGGGGCAATAAGCCCTTCAACAGATCTTAATACAATATATACTCCATCCTGCTTGGGGCAATAAGCCCTTCAACAGATCTTAAAACAATATACACTCCATCCTGCTTGGGCCAAGAAGCCCTTCAACAGATCTTAAAACAATATATACTCCATCCTGCTTGGGCCAAGAAGCCCTTCAACAGATCTTAATACACTATATACTCCATCCTGCTTGGGCCAAGAATCCCTTCAACAGATCTTAAAACAATATACACTCCATCCTGCTTGGGCCAAGAAGCCCTTCAACAGATCTTAATGCAATTTATACTCCATCCTGCTTGGGGCAATAATCCCTTCAACAGATCTTAAAACAATATAAACTCCATCCTGCTTTGGCCAAGAAGCCCTTCAACAGATCTTAATACATTATATACTCCATCCTGCTTGGGGCAATAATCCCTTCAACAGATCTTTAAACAATATACACTTGATCCTGCTTGGGCCAAGAAGCCCTTCAACAGATCTTAAAACAATATATACTCCATCCTGCTTGGGGCAATAAGTCCCTCAACAGATCTTAATACAATATATACTCCGTGCTGCTTGGGGCAATAAGCCCTTCAACAGATCTTAAAACAATATACACTCCATCCTGCTTGGGCCAAGAAGCCCTTCAACAGATCTTAAAACAATATACACTCCATCCTGCTTGGGTCAAGAGCCCTATAACAGATCTTGAAACAATATATACTCCATCCTGCTTGGGGCAATAAGCCCTTCAATAGATCTTAAAACAATATACACTCCATCCTGCTTGGGCCAAAAAGCCCTTCAACAGATCTTAAAACAATATACACTCCATCCTGTTTGGGGCAATAAGCCCTTCAACAGGACTTAATACAATATATACTCCATCCTGCTTGGGGCAATAAGCCCTTCAACAGATCTTAAAACAATATACACTCCATCCTGCTTGGGCCAAGAAGCCTTTCAACAGATCTTAAAACAATATATACTCCATCCTGCTTGGGCCAAGAAGCCCTTCAACAGATCTTAATACACTATATACTCCATCCTGCTTGGGCCAAGAATCCCTTCAACAGATCTTAAAACAATATACACTCCATCCTGCTTGGGCCAAGAAGCCCTTCAACAGATCTTAATGCAATTTATACTCCATTCTGCTTGGGGCAATAATCCCTTCAACAGATCTTAAAACAATATAAACTCCATCCTGCTTTGGCCAAGAAGCCCTTCAACAGATCTTAATACATTATATACTCCATCCTGCTTGGGGCATTAATCCCTTCAACAGATCTTTAAACAATATACACTTGATCCTGCTTAGGCCAAGAAGCCCTTCAACAGATCTTAAAACAATATATACTCCATCCTGCTTGGGGCAATAAGTCCCTCAACAGATCTTAATACAATATATACTCCGTGCTGCTTGGGGCAATAAGCCCTTCAACAGATCTTAAAACAATATACACTCCATCCTGCTTGGGCCAAGAAGCCCTTCAACAGATCTTAAAACAATATACACTCCATCCTGCTTGGGGCAATAAGCCCTTCAACAGATCTTAAACAATATACACTCAATCCTGCTTGGGGCAATAAGCCCTTCAACAGATCTTAAAACAATATACACTCCATCCTGCTTGGGCCAAAAAGCCCTTCAACAGATCTTAAAACAATATACACTCCATCCTGTTTGGGGCAATAAGCCCTTCAACAGATCTTAATACAATATACACTCCATCCTGCTTGGGGCAATAAGTCCTTCAACAGATCTTAATACAATATACACTCCATCCTGCTTGGGGCAATAAGTCCTTCAACAGATCTTAATACAACATATACTCTATCCTGCTTGGGGCAATAAGTCCTTCAACAGATCTTAATACAACATATATTCTATCCTGCTTGGGGCTATAAGTCCTTCAACAGATCTTATTACAATATACACTCCATCCTGCTTGGGGCAATAAGTCCTTCAACAGATCTTAATACAACATATACTCTATCCTGCTTGGGGCAATAAGTCCTTCAACAGATCTTAATACAACATATATTCTATCCTGCTTGGGGCAATAAGTCCTTCAACAGATCTTAATACAATATACACTCCATCCTGCTTGGGGCAATAAGTCCTTCAACAGATCTTAATACAATATACACTCCATCCTGCTTGGGGCAATAGGTCCTTCAACAGATCTTAATACAACATATACTCTATCCTGCTTGGGGCAATAAGCCCTTCAACAGATCTTAAAACAATATATACTCCATCCTGCTTGGGCCAAGAAGCCCTTCAACAGATCTTAATACAATATATACTCCATCCTGCTTGGGCCAAGAATCCCTTCAACAGATCTTAAAACAATATAAACTCCATCCTGCTTTGGCCAAGAAGCCCTTCAACAGATCTTAATACATTATATACTCCATCCTGCTTGGGGCAATAATCCCTTCAACAGATCTTTAAACAATATACACTTGATCCTGCTTGGGCCAAGAAGCCCTTCAACAGATCTTAAAACAATATATACTCCATCCTGCTTGGGGCAATAAGCCCTTCAACAGATCTTAAAACAATATATACTCCATCCTGCTTGGGCCAAGAAGCCCTTCAACAGATCTTAAAACAATATACACTCCATCCTGCTTGGGCCAAGAAGCCCTTCAACAGATCTTAATGCAATATACACTCCATCCTGCTTGGGGCAATAAGTCCTTCAACAGATCTTAATACAATATACACTCCATCCTGCTTGGGGCAATAAGTCCTTCAACAGATCTTAATACAACATATACTCTATCCTGCTTGGGTCAATAAGTCCTTCAACAGATCTTAATACAACATATACTCTATCCTGCTTGGGGCAATAAGTCCTTCAACAGATCTTAAAACAATATAAACTCCATCCTGCTTTGGCCAAGAAGCCCTTCAACAGATCTTAATACATTATATACTCCATCCTGCTTGGGGCAATAATCCCTTCAACAGATCTTTAAACAATATACAATTGATCCTGCTTGGGTCAAGAGCCCTATAACAGATCTTGAAACAATATACACTCCATCCTGCTTGGGCCAAAAAGCCCTTCAACAGATCTTAAAACAATATACACTCCATCCTGTTTGGGGCAATAAGCCCTTCAAAAGATCTTAATACAATATACACTCCATCCTGCTTTGGGCAATAAGTCCTTCAACAGATCCTAATACAATATACACTCCATCCTGCTTGGGGCAATAGGTCCTTCAACAGATCTTAATACAACATATACTCTATCCTGCTTGGGGCAATAAGTCCTTCAACAGATCTTAATACAACATATACTCTATCCTGCTTGGGGCAATAAGTCCTTCAACAGATCTTAATACAATATACACTCCATCCTGTTTGGGGCAATAAGCCCTTCAACAGATCTTAATACAATATATACTCCATCCTGCTTGGGCCAAGAATCCCTTCAACAGATCTTAATACATTATATACTCCATCCTGCTTGGGGCAATAATCCCTTCAACAGATCTTTAAACAATATACACTTGATCCTGCTTGGGCCAAGAAGCCCTTCAACAGATCTTAAAACAATATATACTCCATCCTTCTTGGGGCAATAAGTCCCTCAACATCTTTAAACAATATACACTCCATCCTGCTTGGGCCAAGAAGCCCTTCAACAGATCTTAATACAATATATCCTCCATCCTGCTTGGGCCAAGAATCCCTTCAACAGATCTTAAAACAATATAAACTTCATCCTGCTTTGGCCAAGAAGCCCTTCAACAGATCTTAATACATTATATACTCCATCCTGCTTGGGGCAATAATCCCTTCAACAGATCTTTAAACAATATACACTTGATCCTGCTTGGGCCAAGAAGCCCTTCAACAGATCTTAAAACAATATACACTCCATCCTGTTTGGGGCAATAAGCCCTTCAACAGATCTTAATACAATATACACTCCATCCTGCTTGGGGCAATAAGTCCTTCAACAGATATTAAGACAATATACACTCCATCCTGCTTGGGGCAATAAGTCCTTCAACATATCTTAATACAACATATACTCTATCCTGCTTGGGTCAATAAGTCCTTCAACAGATCTTAATACAACATATACTCTATCCTGCTTGGGGCAATAAGTCCTTCAACAGATCTTAGAACAATATAAACTCCATCCTGCTTTGGCCAAGAAGCCCTTCAACAGATCTTAATACATTATATACTCCATCCTGCTTGGGGCAATAATCCCTTCAACAGATCTTTAAACAATATACACTTGATCCTGCTTGGGTCAAGAGCCCTATAACAGATCTTGAAACAATATACACTCCATCCTGCTTGGGCCAAAAAGCCCTTCAACAGATCTTAAATCAATATACACTCCATCCTGTTTGGGGCAATAAGTCCTTCAACAGATCTTAATACAATATATACTCCATCCTGCTTGGGCCAAGAATCCCTTCAACAGATCTTAATACATTATATACTCCATCCTGCTTGGGGCATTAATCCCTTCAACAGATCTTTAAACAATATACACTTGATCCTGCTTAGGCCAAGAAGCCCTTCAACAGATCTTAAAACAATATATACTCCATCCTGCTTGGGGCAATAAGTCCCTCAACAGATCTTAATACAATATATACTCCGTGCTGCTTGGGGCAATAAGCCCTTCAACAGATCTTAAAACAATATATACTCCATCCTGCTTGGGCCAAGAAGCCCTTCAACAGATCTTAAAACAATATACACTCCATCCTGCTTGGGGCAATAAGCCCTTCAACAGATCTTAAACAATATACACTCAATCCTGCTTGGGGCAATAAGCCCTTCAACAGATCTTAAAACAATATACACTCCATCCTGCTTGGGCCAAAAAGCCCTTCAACAGATCTTAAAACAATATACACTCCATCCTGTTTGGGGCAATAAGCCCTTCAACAGATCTTAATACAATATACACTCCATCCTGCTTGGGGCAATAAGTCCTTCAACAGATCTTAATACAATATACACTCCATCCTGCTTGGGGCAATAAGTCCTTCAACAGATCTTAATACAACATATACTCTATCCTGCTTGGGGCAATAAGTCCTTCAACAGATCTTAATACAACATATACTCTATCCTGCTTGGGGCAATAAGTCCTTCAACAGATCTTAAAACAATATAAACTCCATCCTGCTTTGGCCAAGAAGCCCTTCAACAGATCTTAATACATTATATACTCCATCCTGCTTGGGGCAATAATCCCTTCAACAGATCTTTAAACAATATACACTTGATCCTGCTTGGGTCAAGAGCCCTATAACAGATCTTGAAACAATATACACTCCATCCTGCTTGGGCCAAAAAGCCCTTCAACAGATCTTAAATCAATATACACTCCATCCTGTTTGGGGCAATAAGTCCTTCAACAGATCTTAATACAATATATACTCCATCCTGCTTGGGCCAAGAATCCCTTCAACAGATCTTAATACATTATATACTCCATCCTGCTTGGGGCATTAATCCCTTCAACAGATCTTTAAACAATATACACTTGATCCTGTTTAGGCCAAGAAGCCCTTCAACAGATCTTAAAACAATATATACTCCATCCTGCTTGGGGCAATAAGTCCCTCAACAGATCTTAATACAATATATACTCCGTGCTGCTTGGGGCAATAAGCCCTTCAACAGATCTTTAAACAATATACACTTGATCCTGCTTGGGTCAAGAGCCCTATAACAGATCTTGAAACAATATACACTCCATCCTGCTTGGGCCAAAAAGCCCTTCAACAGATCTTAAATCAATATACACTCCATCCTGTTTGGGGCAATAAGTCCTTCAACAGATCTTAATACAATATATACTCCATCCTGCTTGGGCCAAGAATCCCTTCAACAGATCTTAATACATTATATACTCCATCCTGCTTGGGGCATTAATCCCTTCAACAGATCTTTAAACAATATACACTTGATCCTGTTTAGGCCAAGAAGCCCTTCAACAGATCTTAAAACAATATATACTCCATCCTGCTTGGGGCAATAAGTCCCTCAACAGATCTTAATACAATATATACTCCGTGCTGCTTGGGGCAATAAGCCCTTCAACAGATCTTAAAACAATATACACTCCATCCTGCTTGGGCCAAGAAGCCCTTCAACAGATCTTAAAACAATATACACTCCATCCTGCTTGGGGCAATAAGCCCTTCAACAGATCTTAAACAATATACACTCAATCCTGCTTGGGGCAATAAGCCCTTCAACAGATCTTAAAACAATATACACTCCATCCTGCTTGGGCCAAAAAGCCCTTCAACAGATCTTAAAACAATATACACTCCATCCTGTTTGGGGCAATAAGCCCTTCAACAGATCTTAATACAATATACACTCCATCCTGCTTGGGGCAATAAGTCCTTCAACAGATCTTAATACAATATACACTCCATCCTGCTTGGGGCAATAAGTCCTTCAACAGATCTTAATACAACATATACTCTATCCTGCTTGGGGCAATAAGTCCTTCAACAGATCTTAATACAACATATACTCTATCCTGCTTGGGGCAATAAGTCCTTCAACAGATCTTAATACAATATACACTCCATCCTGCTTGGGGCAATAAGTCCTTCAACAGATCTTAATACAACATATACTCTATCCTGCTTGGGGCAATAAGTCCTTCAACAGATCTTAATACAACATATACTCTATCCTGCTTGGGGCAATAAGTCCTTCAACAGATCTTAATACAATATACACTCCATCCTGCTTGGGGCAATAAGTCCTTCAACAGATCTTAATACAATATACACTCCATCCTGCTTGGGGCAATAGGTCCTTCAACAGATCTTAATACAACATATACTCTATCCTGCTTGGGGCAATAAGCCCTTCAACAGATCTTAAAACAATATATACTCCATCCTGCTTGGGCCAAGAAGCCCTTCAACAGATCTTAATACAATATATACTCCATCCTGCTTGGGCCAAGAATCCCTTCAACAGATCTTAAAACAATATATACTCCATCCTTCTTGGGGCAATAAGTCCCTCAACATCTTTAAACAATATACACTCCATCCTGCTTGGGCCAAGAAGCCCTTCAACAGATCTTAATACAATATATACTCCATCCTGCTTGGGCCAAGAATCCCTTCAACAGATCTTAAAACAATATAAACTCCATCCTGCTTTGGCCAAGAAGCCCTTCAACAGATCTTAATACATTATATACTCCATCCTGCTTGGGGCAATAATCCCTTCAACAGATCTTTAAACAATATACACTTGATCCTGCTTGGGCCAAGAAGCCCTTCAACAGATCTTAAAACAATATATACTCCATCCTGCTTGGGGCAATAAACCCTTCAACAGATCTTAAAACAATATATACTCCATCCTGCTTGGGCCAAGAAGCCCTTCAACAGATCTTAAAACAATATACACTCCATCCTGCTTGGGCCAAGAAGCCCTTCAACAGATCTTAATGCAATATACACTCCATCCTGCTTGGGGCAATAAGTCCTTCAACAGATCTTAATACAATATACACTCCATCCTGCTTGGGGCAATAAGTCCTTCAACAGATCTTAATACAACATATACTCTATCCTGCTTGGGTCAATAAGTCCTTCAACAGATCTTAATACAACATATACTCTATCCTGCTTGGGGCAATAGGTCCTTCAACAGATCTTAAAACAATATAAACTCCATCCTGCTTTGGCCAAGAAGCCCTTCAACAGATCGTAATACATTATATACTCCATCCTGCTTGGGGCAATAATCCCTTCAACAGATCTTTAAACAATATACACTTGATCCTGCTTGGGTCAAGAGCCCTATAACAGATCTTGAAACAATATACACTCCATCCTGCTTGGGCCAAAAAGCCCTTCAACAGATCTTAAAACAATATACACTCCATCCTGTTTGGGGCAATAAGCCCTTCAACAGATCTTAATACAATATACACTCCATCCTGCTTTGGGCAATAAGTCCTTCAACAGATCTTAATACAATATACACTCCATCCTGCTTGGGGCAATAAGTCCTTCAACAGATCTTAATACAACATATACTCTATCCTGCTTGGGGCAATAAGTCCTTCAACAGATCTTAATACAACATATACTCTATCCTGCTTGGGGCAATAAGTCCTTCAACAGATCTTAATACAATATACACTCCATCCTGTTTGGGGCAATAAGCCCTTCAACAGATCTTAATACAATATACACTCCATCCTGCTTGGGGCAATAAGTCCTTCAACAGATCTTAATACAATATATACTCCAGCCTGCTTGGGCCAAGAATCCCTTCAACAGATCTTAAAACAATATAAACTCCATCCTGCTTTGGCCAAGAAGCCCTTCAACAGATCTTAATACATTATATACTCCATCCTGCTTGGGGCAATAATCCCTTCAACAGATCTTTAAACAATATACACTTGATCCTGCTTGGGCCAAGAAGCTCTTCAACAGATCTTAAAACAATATATACTCCATCCTGCTTGGGGCAATAAGCCCTTCAACAGATCTTAAAACAATATATACTCCATCCTGCTTGGGCCAAGAAGCCCTTCAACAGATCTTAAAACAATATACACTCCATCCTGTTTGGGGCAATAAGCCCTTCAACAGATCTTAATACAATATTCACTCCATCCTGCTTGGGCCAAGAAGCCCTTCAACAGATCTTAAAACAATATATACTCCATCCTGCTTGGGGCAATAAGCCCTTCAACAGATCTTAAAACAATATATACTCCATCCTGCTTGGGCCAAGAAGCCCTTCAACAGATCTTAAAACAATATACACTCCATCCTGTTTGGGGCAATAAGCCCTTCAACATATCTTAATACAACATATACTCTATCCTGCTTGGGTCAATAAGTCCTTCAACAGATCTTAATACAACATATACTCTATCCTGCTTGGGGCAATAAGTCCTTCAACAGATCTTAAAACAATATAAACTCCATCCTGCTTTGGCCAAGAAGCCCTTCAACAGATCGTAATACATTATATACTCCATCCTGCTTGGGGCAATAATCCCTTCAACAGATCTTTAAACAATATACACTTGATCCTGCTTGGGTCAAGAGCCCTATAACAGATCTTGAAACAATATACACTCCATCCTGCTTGGGCCAAAAAGCCCTTCAACAGATCTTAAAACAATATACACTCCATCCTGTTTGGTGCAATAAGCCCTTCAACAGATCTTAATACAATATACACTCCATCCTGCTTTGGGCAATAAGTCCTTCAACAGATCTTAATACAATATACACTCCATCCTGCTTGGGGCAATAAGTCCTTCAACAGATCTTAATACAACATATACTCTATCCTGCTTGGGGCAATAAGTCCTTCAACAGATCTTAATACAACATATACTCTATCCTGCTTGGGGCAATAAGTCCTTCAACAGATCTTAATACAATATACACTCCATCCTGTTTGGGGCAATAAGCCCTTCAACAGATCTTAATACAATATACACTCCATCCTGCTTGGGGCAATAAGTCCTTCAACAGATCTTAATACAATATATACTCCAGCCTGCTTGGGCCAAGAATCCCTTCAACAGATCTTAAAACAATATAAACTCCATCCTGCTTTGGCCAAGAAGCCCTTCAACAGATCTTAATACATTATATACTCCATCCTGCTTGGGGCAATAATCCCTTCAACAGATCTTTAAACAATATACACTTGATCCTGCTTGGGCCAAGAAGCTCTTCAACAGATCTTAAAACAATATATACTCCATCCTGCTTGGGGCAATAAGCCCTTCAACAGATCTTAAAACAATATATACTCCATCCTGCTTGGGCCAAGAAGCCCTTCAACAGATCTTAAAACAATATACACTCCATCCTGTTTGGGGCAATAAGCCCTTCAACAGATCTTAATACAATATACACTCCATCCTGCTTGGGCCAAGAAGCCCTTCAACAGATCTTAAAACAATATATACTCCATCCTGCTTGGGGCAATAAGCCCTTCAACAGATCTTAAAACAATATATACTCCATCCTGCTTGGGCCAAGAAGCCCTTCAACAGATCTTAAAACAATATACACTCCATCCTGTTTGGGGCAATAAGCCCTTCAACATATCTTAATACAACATATACTCTATCCTGCTTGGGTCAATAAGTCCTTCAACAGATCTTAATACAACATATACTCTATCCTGCTTGGGGCAATAAGTCCTTCAACAGATCTTAAAACAATATAAACTCCATCCTGCTTGGGCCAAGAAGCCCTTCAACAGATCTTAATACAATATACACTCCATCCTGCTTGGGGCAATAAGTCCTTCAACAGATCTTAATACAATATACACTCCATCTTGCTTGGGGCAATAAGTCCTTCAACAGATCTTAATACAACATATACTCTATCCTGCTTGGGGCAATAAGTCCTTCAACAGATCTTAATACAACATATACTCTATCCTGCTTGGGGCAATAAGTCCTTCAACAGATCTTAATACAATATACATTCCATCCTGCTTGGGGCAATAAGTCCTTCAACAGATCTTAAAACAATATACACTCCATCCTGCTTGGGCCAAGAAGCCCTTCAACAGATCTTAAAACAATATACACTCCATCCTGCTTGGGGCAATAAGCCCTTCAACAGATCTTAAACAATATACACTCAATCCTGCTTGGGGCAATAAGCCCTTCAACAGATCTTAAAACAATATACACTCCATCCTGCTTGGGTCAAGAGCCCTATAACAGATCTTGAAACAATATACACTCCATCCTGCTTGGGGCAATAAGCCCTTCAACAGATCTTAAAACAATATACACTCCATCCTGCTTGGGCCAAAAAGCCCTTCAACAGATCTTAAAACAATATACACTCCATCCTGTTTGGGGCAATAAGCCCTTCAACAGATCTTAATACAATATACACTCCATCCTGCTTGGGGCAATAAGTCCTTCAACAGATCTTAATACAATATACACTCCATCCTGCTTGGGGCAATAAGTCCTTCAACAGATCTTAATACAACATATACTCTATCCTGCTTGGGGCAATAAGCCCTTCAACAGATCTTAAAACAATATATACTCCATCCTGCTTGGGCCAAGAAGCCCTTCAACAGATCTTAATACAATATACACTCCATCCTGCTTGGGGCAATAAGTCCTTCAACAGATCTTAATACAACATATACTCTATCCTGCTTGGGGCAATAAGCCCTTCAACAGATCTTAAAACAATATATACTCCATCCTGATTGGGCCAAGAAGCCCTTCAACAGATCTTAAAACAATATACACTCCATCCTGCTTGGGCCAAGAAGCCCTTCAAAAGATCTTAATACAATATATACTCCATCCTGCTTGGGCCAAGAAGCCCTTCAACAGATCTTAATACAATATACACTCTATCCTGCTTGGGCCAAGAAGCTCTTCAACAGATCTTTAAACAATATACACTCCATCCTGCTCGGTTAGAATTTAGGCCAAGAAGCCCTTCAAAAGGCCATAAAACATTGTATACCCTCTCCAGCTCAGCTAGATTTCAAGCTTATAAGCCTTTTAACAAGCCATAAAACAATATACACCTTATCCTGCTTGGTTATCTTTTGGGCCAAGAAGCCCTTCAAAAGTTGTTATTTTTATTATTTTAAATGATTAATTGAGACTATACCTATTCGATTCCTGGGCTTCCAATACCACAATACCTAGACAATATTTATTCTCGGTATTGTATTCAGTATATTTTAAAATATCTGAAATCTATATAGTCTCTTTTGATAAGTTTTGCTTCATTCCTAAATGTCTCTGTAGCAGTTCACACAAGGTATAGTTTCTACTCACCAATCTTCACATCTTCACTTATATACCGTCCTATGAACGGTATGCCCGAATACAAGCGAAGAGTTTCCTGTAAGAACAACATTTATATGAGACATATCACTCGATTACTTTACTATTATATTAATCTTAACATATATATTATTTCAATATATAAAACAGAATTCTCTAATGATAAGGAACTTGGGGGGGGGGGGAAGTGTTTTTCATTTATTTAGTTTTCATACCTCACAAACTTTCGGGCATGTCTCTCTTTTAACATGTAGATAGCTACAAGAAGCTTAGAGCTACAGGAAGAGAATATTTCTATGTAGAATTCCTATATATATATATAATAAATAACATATCATATATATAGATAACGAATATTTCAATCATGAAAAATATTAATCCTGATAGAATCCAAATATTTAAACAAAACCATAACAACTTCGGACACATATTGAAGGCAAATGGTTTAGAAAAGATGTTCATGTTGGGAAAATTTGAAAGAGAGAAGAAGGAAGAGAGGAAGATTTGCAATGATTGGCTATAAAGGGTCAAGGAAGTTAATAGAAGCTCACTAGATAACTAGATGAGCTTTGAGTGGTGGTCACTAATATATCAAATTGGAAACTATTTAGACATATAGTTAACAAAAGTCGACTTGATGGACACTAACAACAACAGATGAGACCATTTGAGTAGGCACTTAGGTCTGTTATATCATTTTATAGTATAAGTACGATTTCTCACCTTAAATACACAATCCATGTATTTCATCTTTTTCGTATCTTCCAGTGTAATTGGGCGATCAAGGTCGTCCCCGTAGATTTCGTCCAGTTCTTCCCACACGCGTTGTTGTAAGTTAGGATGGAGTGCCAGCATGTACATTGTACCGTAGAGAAGAAGAGCTGAACTGTCATGGCCCTGGACAATTATCGCGCTTAAATAATTATAACAACATATATTTCTGTTTATAGAGTTCTATAAGACTGCTCGTTTTATAAGAGAGACTGGAAGTAATGGAAAAACGAAAGAAAAATATACATTTATTATCACAAAGTAATGTATGTTTCTACAGTTGTCTATACATTTTTACAATAATTTTAGGCCATAGAGTCCATTAGACATTAACAACTTTTCTCCTTGTTTGGCGCAAGTATCCCTTGCGGGATATAGCGCTTTGGAAATAAAATAATTGTAATTGTAATAGTCATTAGATATAAACAAGGAGAAAGAAAAGGAAAAAAATGAAATGGTAAATTAATTATGAAAAAGGAATCTCCTTATATTGAATATATATCGTATATTGTGAATTTAAAAAAAAACATTCTTTATAGCATACGTTGGAATTCTTCAATTTATTACATAGTTTTCTTTTTTAAATTTTTGTTCGACAATAATAGTACAGGAAGAAAAGAAAAAGGAATCTCCTTATCGTTCAACTGAAAGTTGCTGATGGCTTGCGCCATCTATAGGAATAAATATCAACTATTCTCGTTGATTTTTAATTATTCCAGAATTGGCCAAATACCCATTCTTGATTAATCAAGAAAAGCTAACCACGTACGCGTTTCAGGCTGTTGGCCCTCATCAGCGTGGTGCCAAGCTGTAAATTAATTATTGAGTAAAAATATCAGACCTCCAGGGAAAAATATTTTTTCAAAAACTTTTTAATTTCTAGCTTTCAGGCACGAACGCCCTTCGACAGAAGAAGGATTATACCATGTTTTATCCTGTAGAAGGACGTTCGTGCCCAAAATCTAGGGATTGAAATGTTTTTGAAAATATACTTTTACCTGGAGGCCTTATTAATTTTACTTAATATTGATATAGAGGAGTCCTTTACTATTATATCAAACTTCGCATATGTTATTGCAATAAATATAAAACAGAAATCTCTAATGGCAAGGAACTTAGAGAGGATATTTTGCTTTCATTTAGTATTCATATACACTAAAGAGCTTCGAAAATCATCACTAATACAAACCATTGAAACAATTAGAATAACTTCAAAAACTTATTTCTTGAAAATAAAGATACTTCGGCCAGTAAATCAGTAAATCGAGGTAATAAAAAGATTTACTGGCCAAAGTATCTTTATTTTCAAGAAATATGAATGCCGGCCAGGCAGCTTCAATATTTACGATAATTCAAAAACTCAATAGAAATAAACAAACAGATTTAGCAAGACTAAGAAGTGCCATATAAAAATCTTAAAATTTTAAAAAGGACAAAAAAATCTTCAATAACTGCTTGAAATGTAATAGTGCGGAGGCTTCTCCTTAACATATCATGCTCAGAACTGAATCGCTCGCGCTACCTATATACCAATACTTTTAAAGAAAAAATATGTTATAAGGTATGTAAGAAAGAAAGTACTCACTGCGAACATGAATGTGTTCACCTCTTCCTGGATATCTTCAATCCCCATGGATCCTTCCACCAGATGGTAGTACAGAAGCATATCCAGGAATGCTCGACGTCTACGGGTGATGAATTCATCCTCAGGATTTGTTGGAGTTTTACCTTCCATCAGGATTTGCTTGAACTCCTCTCTTCTCTTCAAGATTACCTGAGACAGCAAGATTCCTGTATGATATCATTAGGATCATCATAGCACCCTTAATCATTGATAATCTCTACTTTTAATACTTTTATACATTTAATTGACATCTATCAATAAAATTTATAATTGAAATACAAACATATGGTATATATAATAAAAAAGAGAGAAAGAGAATCAGTTTAAAAAGGGATTAACGTAATAACGAGGTTTCAACACACACTATATATAAAGATATAAATAAAAGAATAAGAAACTTACCTTTCTGCTGAATTGGTTCATGATCTCATTAGATTTCACCAGATTTCTGCCATGAGAGGACAGATAGAAGAAGATATCTGGCCAGAGTAGAGGATTGAAGAGCCGGCGGTTTAGACTCAACTGGACACTGGAAAACAGAAAGTTCTTCAATACAAGAAATCCATAAAGATATCAATATTTAATCTATTATTGTGATAAGAAATCAAAAGAATCTCTCTCTTGGAGAAGTTTCTTGGCTGGTATTTATGGTGGTGTATTGTTCTGTTGCTCCATGGAATGGGAGGTGCCTTTGCCCCGTTAGTCAGCCACATTTCAGAGTTCCCTGTTTACGGTTACCGTAGCGGCTCGGGACTCACGACACCGTACTTCGCTCTACAGGACAGTCCCTTATTTGTGCTGGTGGTGGTGTCTTGTCCACTCCATGGAAAGAGGGGTACCATTGCCCCGTTAGTCAGCCACATTCCAGAGTTCCCTGTTCACGGTTACCGTAGCGGCTCGGGGCTCACGACACCGTACTACAGGGCAGTCTCACTTACTTGGGCTGCTTCTCCCGCCCGCCACGTAGAGGGAGGGTATTTATACTTCTTGTAAAAAAGTACAATCACGGTGTGACGAGATAAAATATGTTGACAACAAAACATCGCTATTGTTTTACCAATTCACGTTTCAGAAGTAACGCTTAATAGACTAATTGACAATATTTGAGAAAATATAAAATATTTGTTGTCGCTAGTCATCTGTTTTCTGAGAAGACAAAGACAATTTTTTCACACTTAGTTATCTCGTGTGTCTTCAATAAAGGTCACTGTGTATCAAATATATTTCAGAGTTATTGTCTGAATACCGATATATATGATAAAAGATAAAGCTTCTTTAATGTTTGTCCATTAATGTATATTTTAATATTCATAAAGCGTTAGAGAACAAGGTAATTTCTAAGAACTAAAATTACAGAACAATTTCCTTCCATAGTTAATTTGTATAGTTATTAACACAAAGCAATAACGCGCCATTTATACATATAAAATGGAAGGATTTAAAAGCACGAATGTTTCTTTTATACATAATACAAACTTCTACTGCCCTTACTGCGATGAGCCAAGCCCTCCCAATATATTTTTTCATCGCAGTAAGGGCAGTAGACGTTTGTATTATGTATAAAAGAAACATTCGTTCTTTTAAATCCTTTCATTTTATTTGTATAGTTATATTGAATACTTTGATTTCCTTTTCATTTTCCCTTCTCTCCGTTGTATATGTTTTTTTTTTCCTTTTCTCCATGAAAATGATGTATGGCGAGTCCTTACAAGACGGAAATGTCATAATAAAGCTGTTGTTGTATATCTTAATATGAAGCGTTCATAGATATAAATGATTTCTATTTTAGATTTTTAGATATATATCTATTTATCACTCGATTTGTCTTATATATAAGTGTGTAGGCACATATATCTCGATATACATGCTATAAGGTACACCTTCCTTAAGTTTTGTCTCCATGAGTGTATTTACGTACTTTTTCAGGGATTCAACGTAGGGCAAGGATTTGTTTCTTTGGGTTCCCAATTGACATCCCATAGCAGTTTCTGTCACACACCGATTTCATATGTTTAAACTTTTTGAACATAGAGAACACAGAAATGTTATATTCCTGCTACGTGTGTCAAAATTCCAACATCGTGCGGTAAAACCTTACATGAAGGACCTTCCTTCCACGAAAACATTTATAAAGACATAAATGACCCATACACAACCTCTAATGGAGACAACCTCCTGAAAAGCCCAGAACTCTCCATGTTTTTAAATGATTTATCTCTTCGGGAGTTTTACTATAGTCAATAAATACGTTGATTTCATTAACAAAACGTAGAATATCCTCCCATCCATGCTCTATTTACATATGACGTTTGAAAATATGCAATTGTTAAATTACTTTTTTATGCATCACCTGAAATATTTGTATATCAATTGTATACTTCTTGGTTATTTATGGATTGCTCTAAATGCTATATTCACTTTTCACAGCAATGGCCGCAGCCTTGAAGAAAATTGACATAGATCCAGAACAGCAGCTTCGCACACCCAAGATAGAGAACATTGCTATGATAGAGATGTATGGAGACATCTGAGGCTCTTCATTGGACACAACAGCAACAGCAAATTGACATGAACCCAGAACAGCAGCTTTACACACCCAAGATAGAGGACATTTCGACTGCTGTGATAGAGAGATGTATGGAGACATTTGAGGCTCTTCATTGGACACGACAACAACAATAACAGAAAATTGACATGGACCCAGAACAGCAGCTTAAAACATCTAAGATAGTGGACATTGCGACTGCTGTGATAGAGATGTATGGAAACATCTGAGGATCTTCATTGGACACGACAACAACAATAACAAAAAATTGACATGGACCCAGAACAGCAGCTTTACACACCCAAGATAGAGGACATTGCGACTGCTGTGATAAAGATGCATGGAGACATCTGAGGCTCTTCATTGGACACAACAACAACAACAGAAATATGACATGGAACCAGAACAGCAGCTTTACACACCCAAGATAGAGGACATTGCGACTGCTGTGATAAAGATGCATGGAGACATCTGAGGCTCTTCATTGGACACAACAACAACAACAGAAATATGACATGGAACCAGAACAGCAGCTTTACACACCCAAGATAGAGGACATTGCGACTCCTGTGATAAAGATGCATGGAGACATCTGAGGCTCTTCATTGGACACAACAACAACAACAGAAATATGACATGGAACCAGAACAGCAGCTTTACACACCCAAGATAGAGGACATTGCGACTCCTGTGATAAAGATGCATGGAGACATCTGAGACTATTCATTGGAGATGACAACAACAATAACAGAAAATTGACATGGACCCAGAACAGCAGCTTAAAACATCCAAGATAGAGGACATTGCGACTGCTGTGATAAAGATGCATGGAGACATCTGAGGCTCTTCTTTGGACACGACAACAACAATAACAGAAAATTGACATGGACCTAGAACAGCAGCTTTACACACCAAGATAGAGGACATTGCGACTGCTGTGATAAAGATGCATGGAGACATCTGAGGCTCTTCATTGGACACAACAACAACAACAGAAATATGACATGGAACCAGAACAGCAGCTTTACACACCAAGATAGAGGATATTGCGACTGCTGTGATAAAGATGCATGGAGACATCTGAGGCTCTTCATTGGACACAACAACAACAACAGAAATATGACATGGAACCAGAACAGCAGCTTTACACACCCAAGATAGAGGACATTGCGACTCCTGTGATAAAGATGCATGGAGACATCTGAGGCTCTTCATTGGACACAACAACAACAACAGAAATATGACATGGAACCAGAACAGCAGCTTTACACACCCAAGATAGAGGACATTGCGACTCCTGTGATAAAGATGCATGGAGACATCTGAGCCTCTTCATTGGACACGACAACAACAACAGAAATATGACATGGAACCAGAACAGCAGCTTTACACACCCAAGATAGAGGACATTGCGACTGCTGTGATAAAGATGCATGGAGACATCTGAGGCTCTTCATTGGACACAACAACAACAACAGAAATATGACATGGAACCAGAACAGCAGCTTTACACACCCAAGATAGAGGACATTGCGACTGCTGTGATAAAGATGCATGGAGACATCTGAGCCTCTTCATTGGACACGACAACAACAACAGAAATATGACATGGAACCAGAACAGCAGCTTTACACACCCAAGATAGAGGACATTGCGACTGCTGTGATAAAGATGCATGGAGACATCTGAGGCTCTTCATTGGACACAACAACAACAACAGAAATATGACATGGAACCAGAACAGCAGCTTTACACACCCAAGATAGAGGACATTGCGACTGCTGTGATAAAGATGCATGGAGACATCTGAGCCTCTTCATTGGACACGACAACAACAACAGAAATATGACATGGAACCAGAACAGCAGCTTTACACACCCAAGATAGAGGACATTGCGACTGCTGTGATAAAGATGCATGGAGACATCTGAGCCTCTTCATTGGACACGACAACAACAACAACATAGGCATCGTGGTTTAACGGTCAACACGTAGGTGTACGCATGATAATTTTCATGGTTCGAATCACAAAAGGATCTTTTTACAGAAAAGTAACCTAATTCTTTCATTAAAATCTGTGCGATCTTTCGAGCTACCAGATCTTCCTCAGATTAATACCTAAATATAAATGTTGACAAGGGCCTGATGAAGTGCACGTGGCTTAAAATCCCTCACCCATATTTTTCTAAAAGAAATATATCGCTACAGTGTCATAAAATTTCTTGATTTTGGTATTATGAATCTCGATGCGAAAATATTTGTGAAATTTCACACTTACAGAAACCTATTTCTACAGTATTTCGGTAAAATACAATCGCTAAAAATAAAACTTTAAATGCAGACTATATAAGCAGAATGAACAATACATACAATAGTATGTAGAAGTATATGAGGGAGTTGATGTAAATGGACTTAGAGTTACGCAGACGTATAAAAATAATTAAATTGTGTATATATTTATTTATTGGGTTTTGACTAGAGACTAGAGTAAATATATTTACTCTAGTCTCTAGTCAAAACCCAATAAATAAATATATACACAATTTAATTATTTTTATACGTCTGCGTCACTCTAAGTCCATTTACATCAATATGTAGAAGGACTAACAAGTCCGAAAGCTTGAAAATTAAAATTTTAACAAGAAACTTAACCCTGGAACCTTTATTTACTGTATAATACAATAGTTGTGTTGGTATTTGGTGGGTTGAATTGCTTAAATCGTTGGGAAAGCTTATCACTGATCATTTTACTTGAAATTATTTGGGGGGGGGGGGGGGGGGGAAGCATAGATCGGGAAGAGTAGTAGATAAAGATGAAAAATTTATTTTGAGGATTTTTTTATCATTTTTACTTATATAGACCGAAATACCCATCTTTGTGCCTGCCTTTTCCAAACGCTAGCCCATGAAAATTGTTCTAACAAATGTTATTTTTTAACCTCAGTTCTCCAATTATAGAAATTCATTCTACACTATTAAAAAGAAATAACCCACAAAATACTTCTATCCTTAACTACATATTTTCCAAGATGTCTAAACATGTAGAAAATAAATTGACTTTACTCTTATAAAATACTACATAGCCTGGTTAGATTACTTAAAATCACAGTTGGACATGTGCTTAAGTCATGGTCAAATAAAGAGATTAATAGAAAACCAACTACTCAATGTAAGAATTGAGTTTGAATCCTTGATACTGACTGTGAATTCCATCAGAAAAATTTGATAAGGCACACAAATTGGATTATATATTATAAACACAAGGTAATAAGACCAAATACAAATAAATGAATAGTGTAATTTTAATTAAAAAGGCATATATTGGATCAAAATATCATTTATTTTACCAATATTCCAGTTGGCTGAACGCCAACCTTTATCAAGGTATTATAACACCTTGATAAAGGTTGGCGTTCAGCCAACTGAAATATTGGTAAAATAATTGATATTTTGATTCAATATATGCCTTTTTAATTAAAGATTCATTTATGGATTGTTCTATCTTCAAAACGAATAGTGTATTGTTAACAGAATTGTTACCATCTATAGACAAAAGTACTGAATGGCCAAAAGTGAAATCCACTCAGTACTCTTTTGTCTGAAGATTGTAACAACGCTATTATCAAAACATCAACGCTATTTATTTATATGGATTTGGTCTTATTACCTTGTGTTTATCAGTAAAAACTTGAAAACTCTGATAAGCAAGAAACGAAGTTGATAATTGAAATTTTCAGCCCTTTTTCATTCATTCTCAAAAGCCGAATCATCAATGGTTAAACTTCTCAGCGATTTCTACCCTTTAATCCAACAGATCACTATAACTATTATATTAGATCTAAAAAAGGCATATATTGGGTTTTATAGAAGAGTTATTTGCCAATATTCGGTTGGCTGAACGCCAAACCTTTATCAAGGCATTACATTTTTGTATAAACAAACTCAAACATTTTATCAAATCCAATATATATGCCTTTTTATTATCAGATGATTTGAATATGGATTGCTCTATTTTCAAAATAACTATTATATGTTGTGAAAATCATTATTTGTTGGAAGTTGGTTTGGAAAAAACTTAAGCTCCATCAACCAATGATATATCCAATTCTCGACGTTTCAGTAACTTGCTGTCACTCTCATCAGAGGAATGATTACTTTGAATCCTAGTTCTACTTATATGCATACATGACTTTCTAAAATACATTCAAAGTATCACGATTTTGTACTTCTTCAAGAAATAGACACTTCGGCCAGTTAAAGTTTCATTTTCTCAACATTTCAACAAAATTCTTTTGAATTCGTCAAGAGAAATAAAAAATACAACAACAACAACCTTTATTAAGACACTATTGTCTTACAAGGGGATTCCCCTAAAAGGTTATATATGTACATGAGTGAGGAGGAAAAAAAAATTAGAGGGGAGGGGGAGCAATCAGCCATTGTCTGTGGAGTTGTGAGCACTTCTTCTCTCATTTTATCAATCGCCTTGAAAAATTTAAAATATTTATAAACAAATGTTTTATCCAGTAGGAGAGTAGTAAATATTTTATATACATGTTGTTCATTGTAGTGAGTTAGCCCTGAAATTTCGCGAATTTCCAGTCTCTTTTCATGTACGAATGGGCAATGGAATAGATAATGGACCAAATTGTCTTGGATGCCAACATTGCAGAAGTAGCAATTTAAAAGGTCGCTGCTTCAAATTCCGTGATATCCTCGCGGAAAAGTAGCCATAGAATCCTTTGAAGGGCTATAAATCGTTTAATTTTCAAAGGGAGGTTGAGAAATAAAAAATAAACATTTGGTAAGATATTAAAAATTATAATAATTATAAGAATAAGTTTACCGCCTTACCAAATTCTTTATTTTTATTTCTCCTGAAGATAACAAAATATTTTTGTTGAAACGTTGAGAAAATGAAACTTTAACTTGGCGAAGTGTCTATTTTTTAAAGAAATATGAATGCGGGCCAGGCACCCTCGTCCTTTACCATTTTGTATGTTGATTATGTTTATATAACCTGTATTTGAATGCTTTTATTCTTGGTGATGGTGTTGAGAAGTGTTGTAATCATCTTACCACAAAAACTCTGCCTTTGCCGGTCCCAAACCCGGATGAAAAAGGAGGAGGGTGAGCAGTAACAAGCTCACAAAAAAACCTAGGTTCAGCTGGCCCGGCTGATAGTACCCTGTAAGGGCTCCTAATCCAGGGATACAGGATGAGCAGCGTTTGTACTCCATATTAGGAGCGGCTACACATGGCGTCTGTTCCTCATGTCAGAGGCGGCCATTTCTTTTGGAGCTAAGTCGGCCTGCCACTTAGTAGTGCTCCCAGTCTTAATGAAAAAGACAGACATATTCTACTTCACCCAAACACCATCAAAAGTTTCAAACTTTACAAGATTAACACCCTAATATTATTGAGTGGAGATAAGAAAGAAGAAGTTCTTACCACAAATGATGTCCAAAGACAAATCTGAAAGCATAGGTAAAAAATCCATCGTGATTCCTTCCACCTTCTTCACTCTCTCCATGAAGATTTCAGTCTGTTCATTGAAGACAGGAATGAAATCTTCAATAATCTTGAAATGGAAAGTTGGCGTTATTCTTTTACGGCGTAATTTCCATTTAGTTCCAGTACTGCAACATACAACATTGCCACATTGGAGAATATGTAAAATTACTTGTTAAAAACTCAAAACTCTAAACAAAAAAAACAAAAATAAATTTCCAATGGATCCCTTCCCATGTCGACATACCTCCTAATGAAGAGGCAGACAAATTAGCAAAAAAGGCGTGTCACTTACCAAGCAATAATCTTACCTTTGAAGAAATATATACGTATATAAAAAAGAAAATAAATCAAAACTAACAGCTTATCCAAATCATCACTGGTACAAACCATTGAAACAATTAGAAGAACTTCAAAACTCAATAGAAATCAACAAACAGCTTTAGCAAGACTAAGAAGTGGCCATATAAAAACCTTAAAATTTCAAAATGGACAAAAAACCTAAATAACTGCTTGAAATGTAATAGTGCGGAAGCTTCTCCGGAACATATCATGCTCAGAACTGACAATAGAGGACCTATTTTCCAGGCCTATAACTATCATCGCAAAATTGGAGAGGAGTGGACTTCAGGAATTGGTTTAACAATGGAGATAAGCACCACCACAAAAATTTACCGCACCATTCTCTTCAAATTTTTACATTCTACAGAATATTTTTAATATTCATATTTTAGAAATTTGTATTCAAGAGAAAAAAAGGACTATATTTTGCATTTTATCATATTTTTCAAATAAAATAATATCCTTAATTAAGTTAGCCAAACACTTCTGTAAATTAACACAAAGCAATAACGCGCCATCTATACATATAAAATAAAAGGATTTAAAAGCACAAATGTTTCTTTATACATAATACAAACTTCTACTGCCCTTACTGCGATGAAAAATATATTGGAAGGGCTTGGCTCATCAGTGGTGAATGTTCATCACAAATGAATCAGTTCAGTATAATATGTTTCTCATTGCATTAAAGGAAGTAGGAAGTTGTTTCATTTGAAAAATAAAAAAAGAACTACTTAGAAAAAGTCGCTAGAATATTTTAAGGTAAGTCATTTATATACTTTTTATCAGTATAATATAGAATTTAATAGACAAAACAATTCATATTTTTGATATTATTAAAACACATAAGGAAGTTTAACTTATCTAATAAACAGTCTATCTTTAAACCAAGAGAGATTTCAGAGATTTGATGTTAAAGCGTAGAATGAGGTTGAACTTACCTCAATGCCAGTCCATTTTTAAGCCAAAGTTTCAGATATTTTATGTTATTAAAATAAAGAAGGAAGATAAACTTACATCAAAATTAATCCATCATTTTATACAGGAAGGATTAAGATATTTGTTGTTTAAAAAAAATACAAAAGAAAGGTGAACTTACTTCAATGCCAGTTCATTTTGAAGCCAAAGTTTCAGATATTTGATGTTAAAACATAAAGTAAGGTTGAACCTACCTCAATTTAAGTCCATTTTTAGGCCAATATTTCAGATATGTGATGTTATTAAAACACAGAAGGAAAGTGAACTTATACCTCAATGCCAGTCAATCTTAAGCCAATATTTTAGAGATTTGATGTTAAAACTCAGAGAAAAGATTAACTTTCCTAATAATTAATCTATTTTTATATAAGTCAGTTTCATGTATTTGATGTTAAAACACAGAAATAAGGTGAACTTATTCCACAATGCCAGTCCATCTTCAAGCCAATATTTCAGAGATTTGATGTTATAACATAGAATGAGGTTGAACTTACCTTTATATCAGTTTATTTTTAAGCTAAAGTTTTAGATATTTGATGTTAAAAAACTGCAAAAGGGAGGTAAACTTACATCAAAATCAATCCATCTTTATATACGGCAAGGATTAAGATATTTGTCGATAAAAAAAAACAAAAGAAAGGTGAACTTACTTCAATGCTAGTCCATTTTTAAGCCAAAGTTTCAGATATTTCATGTTAATAAAACACAGGAGAGGTTAACTTACCTCATAATCAGCCCATCTTTAAGCCAAGGTTTCAGTAGAGTATATTCAGCGGATTTTTTAATGATTGATGGATTTCCTAGCACCGCCTGGAAAAATAAAATGTCCTTCTAAATATTGTCAAGTAGCAATTAAGGACAAAAATGTACGGTAAGAAATACGGTGACCGTATTAAAGAGTAGAGAACACATCATTATTAAATAGGTTGGAATCTTAAAACCAATTAGAAACATAACATCAAACTTCAAAATTTCTTACCAGACATTTTAGTAATCCATTGTTGTCATTATCAAGGTAGAAAGTTCAAACAGAAATTTGTGAACAAAAAGTTAACTTGGTGTTTGGCTTTCTGCTTTTACGAAGACGACATTGGGTTGACAAAGAATTTCAATGTTGATGTATTTCTATATCTAATTGAGTATTTGAAGAGATGAAATATCAATTGAATATTGAAGTAATTTCCATATATGATGATAACATGATATTCTCTGTTTACTATAGTAATATCATTTTATTTGCGATCGAACGTTGTGGCCCATTACATTCCTATTTGTATTCTGTTTAGTATATGAAATTTATATCAGTGGATATACGTTCTGACTTTTGAGGCCAAAAAATTCAATATGTACACTATGTGACAAAGAAATTACTGAAGAACTCCCCCATTACCTGCTTAATTGTACAGCCCTTGATGCAGAGAGGAAGGCCCTATATCAACAAATTAAATGTACCAATACTTCACCCTACGTATTGCTTTCAAAAATATCAGCAAACAAATCTAAGGCAATAGCTTACTATAAATTTTTTAGATCATCATTATGTAAGGACCAGTCAACAAGTGAATGACTTTGAGATGAAGAGTAAAGCCATTTCAATTTCTATGTAAATAACACAAGATGATTATTACCTTACCCAATTGGAAGAATCTGTATGGGGCAAGTCCCTAATAAAGGATTTTGTTTGTGTGTGATATCAGTGGCTATTCCAAAGTACTTTCTCTCCATGTGTTAAGAGATAGGTTTTATTGTATATGCCATTATTAATGACATTTTACAAATATATTGCCCTCATATTTATTTATAAAATAGAGATTCTCTTCGGTAAAAAAATCATTTATAAATAAGCGCCATTTAATGAGTGTCTCTGCAAACTATCAGACTGAAGTAGCCACAAACCAGTTTTGACAGATTGATAATTCTCACCTAAAGAAAATGATTTTAGGACCATGGCCCTCGTCAGTTTAGTAGATGGAGTATAGGTTTTGTGTCCAATTTGATACTTTAGACAACTTTATTATATCATAAAGATAGAGGCTGCCTGGCCGGTATTCATATTTCTTGAAAATAAAGATTCTTCGGCCAGTAAATCTTTTTATTACCTCGACGTTTCGACAAAAATCTTTTGTCCTCGTTAGGAGCAAACAAAAATTAAATATTTACCAAGGCGTTAAAAATCATTCTTTGAATCATATTATGAATGATTTTTAACGCTTTGCTAAATATTTTAATTTTTGTTTGCTCCTAACGAGGACAAAAGTTTTTTGTCGAAACGTCGAGGTAATAAAAAGATTTACTGGCCGAAGAATCTTTATTTTCAAGAAACTTTATTATATTTTATACAATTAATTTCTCTAAAAAAAAGATCCATCTACCATCTTATTTTAGATTGATTTCGTAATTTATTGGTTGTTACCGCACCTAAAAGTTATTAATGGTCTAATCTACTGTCGAAATAAATATCACCTACACGCTGATTTTTTAAAATTATTCCAGAATTAGCCAAATACCCTTTCTAGATTAATCAGAAGAAAAAAAGCTAACCACGTAGGTATTTCAGGTTTTTTTCGCTCATCAATGTGTTGCAAGCTTTACCTCAACGTTCAAAAAAGGCTGATATACGAGAGCTAATAATATAAAACACGTACGTGGTTAGATTTTCTTGATTAATCTAAGAATGGGTATTTGCCCAATTCTTTAAATATTAAAAATTAACGATTAGCTTGTATTTATTCCGAAAAATGGCGCAAGCCATCAGCAACTTTTAGTTGCAGAAAAAAGAAAAATCAGGGGACGCCTTTATCTTATAATATATATATGTTATAAAAACAAATAAGATTTGATTTTCTGCTTGAATTTAGATCATGTTGAGGATTATGGTAATGCAGTCGTGGTTAAAATCTTGAAAGAATAATGATAAGAATGGTTTTGATCAGAGGTTGCTTTAATTGAGTTAATGAATATATAAAATACATAATTTACTAAAAGTACTGCCTGGCTTAAGGCGTATGAATAAAAAAAAATGAAAAGCTAATTTACATAATGTACAAAAGTTTTGAGCCGGCCAACGGGATAGAACAACAACAATGAGTTTTTATAGGGGAAGCGTGACCTCTGGCGGTCGATTTAACAGAGTATTTGAATCGATGAAATTATAATTTAAAATAAATTAATACTTTAATATAACATAATTTTAAATAAAATATTTTAATATAACATATATATATACATATAACTTATATTTTTAATTGTTTTTCACATATATATATCTTTAATTAAAAAGGCATATATTGGATCAAAAATCATTTATTTTACCAAAATTTCAGTTGTCTGAACGCTAACCTCTATTAAGGTATTATAACATATTAATGTGTATCAACAACAACCATTGTTGACACACATTAATATGTTATAATATCTTGATAAAGGTTGGCGTTCAGCCAACTGAAATATTGGTAAAATAAATGATATTTTGATCCAAAATATGCCTTTTTAATTGAAGATTTATTTATAGATTGCTCTATTTTAAAAAAAACATATATAACTATAACATAAAATTCTCCATTGAGAGTGTGAGAATACCTTTCTTTTTTATTACGAGTTTTTGTTTCAAATAACGACTATAACATTTTTTATATGAAAAATAGATACTTCGGCCAGTTGGAGTTTTTTTATTTTCTTAACGTTTCGACAAAAATTTTAACGCCTTGCCAAATTCTTTATTTTTATTTACTTCTCCTGACGAAGACAAAATATTTTTGTCGAAACGTTGAGAAAAATAAAAAACTCCAACTGGCCAAAGTGTCTATTTTTCATATAAATATGAATGCCGGCCAGGCAGCCTCCATCTTTACGATGACTATTATAACAATAAATATTATTTTAAAAAATCATAGACTGATCTTTCTTATTTAAAAAAAGAAAGCTATGTGTTGTGTAATTGTAAGTGATGTTACCTCAGCGCCTTCAGGAGAATGGATAACGTAAATCTTCTTGGGTCCAACGTAGAGTTTCCAAAAAGGGAAGTCCTTGTAGAGGTATGACATACCACAGAGATGATTGAAAATTCCTGTGTACACACCTGTCATGTTTAGATACGTATAATATACTGTACATAACACTCAAGAGACAAAGGTCGCCTCTCCCGTCAAAATAGACGTCAAATCCTGACGCCAAAGCTAGTGTAGTGGCTCTGTCACCGACCCGAGGCCGCTAGTTTGCGGCGACGGTCATTAGATAGCGTCAGGTTTTGACGTCTATTTTGACGGGAGAGTCGACCTTTGTCTCTTTTGATCAATATCTTCCCGGCAAAATTTCCATCTATAAAACTCAAGTTTATTTAAGTGGTATATCACATGTTCTATAATCCGACCTTTTTATGGTTAGTGAACTACAACAACTGCAGAGAGAATTGAAAGAGAACTCTCATTCAATAACTTATATCATTGCAGTAAGGTCTGTAAAGATAATATTTGATGTAATTATTAAAAAGAAACACATTTTTAGTAAATATATTTGTTACACATTTTATTGATAGATGGAAATTAAATTTATAAATTTAGAGGGTCGGTTAAAGGATGGTCAAAACTGTTGATTTTCGACCGCTACGACCCGGGATCGAATCCGGAATTGGACATTTTTTTCTGCTTAAAAGAATGCTCCAATGGTCCCCAATTCTTGCAAGAGTCCAACCCCATCAGCGAGTGCAAGTAACCAAACAGAACTATGCCACATCTGTAAGTGCAAAGTCGAACTGCTTTTCACATGTGTAGACATGTGACGTACTTACTGTAAAAGCGGTCGTTAACTTCTAACCACCATGATTATCATGGTCTGTAACACGTGTACTAAGGATAATAATGATTCCCTAGCGCGCCATCTGTTATGAAAATTCGAAATTATTTTAGACGCGTAAGATTCTTTTTGAAATCAAACAATTTCTACTGCCCTTACTGCAATGGAAAAATTAATGGGAAGACCTGGCTCATCAGTAGTGAACCCTCCCAGCGGTTTCGCCAGTTTAATCTACCATACCGCTGTTATATTGCATTTTTGGAACTTCCTTTTATAGTGATACTGTTGCTAGACTATTTGAATGGGTATTTTAGATGAACTATGGACATAAGATTTGAGGACAGCAGAATTACATACAATTATAAATATATAATATGCTTCGAGCAATCGCTCTTCCGCAAATAACAAAAATCTTACGCGACTAAAATAGTTTCGAATTTTCATAGAGATAATAATAGAAATTTATAAATTAATCATATATTAAGAATAAAAATAGTGTTAAAAATATGTTTAGAATAATCAACAAATGTTAGTACTATGGTTAAGATACTCACCTTCAAGTGGATCCCCATCGTATTTGAAATAATAGAACCTGGACAAAGTTATCAATTGACAAAAGTACACGATAAACCTGTAAACTCGTCTAAAGAAGTGGACAACACGGTTGACGAGTGCAGACATCATAATGCTACTAAGTCCTTGTGATGGAACTGAAGTAGAAGATGCTGTGTGTTTTCCTCTATCTCAACACCTCATTAGGACTTCGTTAGTACGGATTCAATACCCTATAAACCAGCTAATCAGAGGCTGAATAAATCTTGCACCACATTTATCATGACAAGGCTTCTTCCTCACACTAACGAGGCTTAGAATTAGATTTTCCGAGTTTACTGAAATAGGTGTTGTAGAAACTATGTAGATATTAGTGGAATGGAAGATTGATATATACATTCATGGACAAACCTTAAGGAAGTGAAAATATTTGAAGGAGACAAGCACTTTTGATCACACTTAGTTATCTCGTGTGCCTTCAATAAAAATCACTGTGAATCAAATATAGATGTTATGGCATCTAGGTCGATATTGAGGGGTGGATGGAAGTTTTATATACATTCAGAGGCAATACTTAAGAGAGTAGTAGTATTTGAAGTAGACAGAGACAAAACTTAAGAGAGTAGTAGTATTTGAAGTAAACAGAGGCAAAACTTAAGAGAGTAGTAGTATTTGAAGTAGACAGAGGCAAAACTTAAGAGAGTAGTAGTATTTGAAGTAGACAGAGGCAAAACCTAAGAGAGTAGTAGTATTTGAAGTAGACAGAGGCAAACCTTAAGAGAGTAGTAGTATTTGAAGTAGACAGAGGCAAAACCTAAGAGAGTAGTAGAATTTGAAGTAGACAGAGGCAAAACTTAAGAGAGTAGTAGTATTTGAAGTAGACAGAGGCAAAACTTAAGAGAGTAGTAGTATTTGAAGTAGACAGAAGCAATACTTATGAGAGTAGTAGTATTTGAAGTAGACAGAGACAATTTTGTTCACAATTTGTTATCTCTTGTCTTCAATAAATATCACTGTAATATCTTTGAGTTACTGTCTGAATCCCGATATACATTATAAAGGTACAACTTCCTAAGTTTTGTCCATGAGTGTATACACACTTGGTTATCTCCTGTGTCTTCAATAAAAGTTACTGTGTATCAAATATCTTTCATAGTTATTGTCTGAATACCGATATACATGCTAAAAGGTACAACTATCTTAAGTTTTGTACATGAGTGTATACATAGTTAGTTATCTCGTGTGTCTTCAATAAAGGTCACTGTGTATCAACTACCTTTCAGAGTTATTGTCTGAATCCCGATATACATGCTAAAAGGTACAACTACTCAAGTTTTCATACATGAGTGTATTCACACTTGATTATCTCCTGTGTCTTCAATAAATGTTACTGTGTATCAAATATCTTTCAGAGTTATTGTCTGAATACCGATATACATGCTAAAAGGTACAACTTCCTTAAGTTTTGTCCATGAGTGTATACGCATTATGAGTTGGGGAGTTGAGTAAGAGTGCATTATTAGATCTCTCTGGGGTAATTGAAGCATTAAAAAAGTGTTCAAACCGGGATTTGATCTCAGGTCGAGGATATCGAAGCTTGACGGTCTGTTCCACATTTCTCTACCAACCTCTACTTCAATTCCATTAAATGAGATAGTCCTAAAAATCACAGTAAAAAGAGAAATTTCTAAAAATTTCTAAAAGAAACCGAATAATATATACAAACAGCAATTTCAATTACAAATATATATGAAGGAAAATTTTCCTTCCTCAATCATAATTTATTATAAAAATAATTTAACTCTTTGAATATATTTATTAGGAAATTTCAATGAATTGAATATTAAAATTTGACCATAGGTACGAGATTTATCTGTTTTGAAAAAAAAATAAAGAAGTGGCTTCTATGACGTTCATGGGATATATATCAATTTGACCAAAATGTTTCTTATACAACGGCAAGCCTTGGGAATAAAAATTGAGGAAATGGAGTCCTTGAATAATGCTATAATTCTTCCCATATGGAAATTGGGTAATTCTTAGAAACTTTATAGATGTGATTCAACTTGCGCTAGAGAAGATACATCGCCATGTACAGTATAAAACCTCAGAAAAAAATCTATACTTGTAAAAGAGTGCTAAAGAGAGGATAGGCGTTGAAGAGAGGGCTAATAAAATTATTTAGATGAACTATACTCCTGAAGACAAAACTTAAGGAAGTTGTACCTTTTATACGTAGCATTTTCCACAGAATTCAGACAATAATTCTGAAAGATATTACAGTGATCTTTATTGAAGACATACGAGATAACCAAGTGTGAACAATATATACAATCATGAACAAAACTTAAGGAAGTTGTACCTTTTATACGTAGCATTTTCCACAGAATTCAGACAATAATTCTGAAAGATATTACAGTGATCTTTATTGAAGACATACGAGATAACCAAGTGTGAACATTATATACAATCATGGACAAAACTTAAGGAAGTTGTACCTTTTATACGTAGCATTTTCCACAGAATTCAGACAATAACTCTGAAAGATATTACAGTGACCTTTATTGAAGACATACGAGATAACAAAGTGTGAACTACACTCATGGACAAAACTTAAGGAAGTTGTACCTTTTAGCATGTATATCGGGATTCAGACAATAACTCGGAAAAATATTACAGTTATCTTTATTGAAGACAGACGAGATAACAAAGTGTGAACTACCCTCATGGACAAAACTCAAGGAAGTTGTACCTTTTTAATTTCAATTATTCCAGAATTGGCCAAATACCCATTCTTGATTAAATCAAGAAATTCTAGCCACATAGGCTAACCTTATCCCAATACAATATCACATTTGTATTATTTTTTCATATTGTTTCGCGTTCTCACGTAATTCTGCCCTTAACTACCCGTTTTATGATTTTTCAGGATGCCTGAATGACAAGTTTTTTTGGTCGTTGAGGTACAGCTTGCACCACGCTGATGCGGGCCAACAGCCCGAAACGCGTACGTGGTTAGCTTTTCTTGATTAATCAAGAATGAGTATTTAGAAAATTCTGGAATAATTAAAAAAATCAACGATTAGTTGATATATATTATTATGATAAATGGCGCAAGCCATCAGCAATATTCGGTTGAACAATAAGGAGATGCCCTTTTTCTTTTTTTTTTTGTACTATTATTGTCGAACAAAAAGAAAAAGAACCAAAATAAGAAAACTACGTAATAAATTGAAGAATTCCAACGTCTGCTATAAAGAATGTTTTTTGATTCACAATATAATTACTTTTTCATTAGAATTATTTATTTCCAACTATTGGATGACTTGAAAATAAAGAAATAATTCAATCAAAATCCACCTTACGAAACAAATTTATTGAGATAGGATGTTGTGAATTTCATCAGGGTATCATTAAAAATTTTGTAATTTTGTCGTATATTTTCAGACGTTTTTTGATCAACAACTTTCTTTGTTTCTTGTTGTAGAAAATATTATACTTTCATTTTTAGAATTATTTTTTTTTAAATTGATATTGCAACTAATATTCTTCATAAATAATAAACAAAAAGCTTCCGAGGACGAGTTTTTTATTATTTTATCTTATAGTCATCTTAATATTTTGGGGTATCACAAGCCTTTCTATAGGAGTTTATGATGTTATATAGTATATAAGATATTGTTGTGTAACCACGGCGCGACCCTGAACGCCGGACACGGGGGCGCGACTAACACACGCCCGCTATCTTAACTAGGAAGGCTCACGATTTTGAATTTTTTTTTATTTTTTTTATTTAATAAATTTTAAAATATCAATTAATTTTAAACTCTCTCTGTGAGTCATCGAACAACAGAGTTCGGCGAGAAATTGCACTTTGACCACGGACCAACTTTCTTGCTTGCTCTCTTAATTTATTTTGTAGAGAATTTGAACTTCCATTTTTGGATCAACACAAAATGAAGACGGCCCGACCTGCACCGACCGACCCTACAGAGGACCGACCCGATTGCCAAGAAGCTACAGACAAGATGCATCCCCGGACCAGCCTCAATCCTGGCACCAATAAAAAGTTACATCCCTTAGTACGGCCCTGTGACTTCCAGGCTCCCACACAACACGTGGTGGAGATGAGCGGCGACCCAACCTCTCCGAGCGAAAATGTCTACAACCACATAATAGAGCTGCAGAAATTCAATCCCGAGGAGGGAGACCTGGAAGATTTCGTGAAAGACATAAAAAATATGGCTAAGGACATCGAACGTACCAAAAAAAAAAGAATGGTCGAAGACACTGATGAGATACCTACCACAACGAGCCAAGGAATTCATCAAGAGCCGCTTCGAACCTACTGAAGACTTGGAAGTGATAACGGAAGCTCTGGAGACCCTCTACCCAAAAAAACGACAGCCAGGCGAGAAAAAGAGGACAAGAACTAAGAAGAAAAAGAAGGCCTCTACTCACGAGAGGAATCTGGAGATACTTGACGGACTTGGTTACAGCCCACGCAACAGCGGGTAGATTCTCCCCGTTCGCCTCCAAGACCGACCTCCTAATGGCACTAGCCCCACGAGTCTGCCTTATACTAGCGGCGTCATTAGGCAAGAAAGACGCGGAGGCGATGGACCCGTCGGTGGACGACTACTTCAAGGCAGCAAGCTTCCTCGACGCAGCTGCAGAGAAGGAACTAAACGACGTTGAAGACAAGTGGGAAACCGTGGCGACACCGAGGCAGGACCGGAGGGAATACAGACCACGAGAGCAAGGATACGACCCAAGACCTCAACCACGGACGGAGACCCCAGCAGAGAAGGCACGCCGGTACACGACGCTCGACGGGACTTCAACATGTTTCACGTGCAACCAGCCGGGGCACATACACAACAACTGCCCCAGGACAAAATACGGTAAGAACAATTTTCGTATTGGCTCTGGGTATGATGACAACGCCTTCTACAACAACAAAAGTAGTGCACGTACGGTTGAGGGGGTCGCGGACAGCGGAGACACTAACGAGTAACGAGTAAGAGGGAAATCGCAAGGCAAACAAAAGACAACACACAAAATCCCACACGATAAAACCGTCAACAGAGAAAACGGCAGCGTCACAGAAAGAATTCGTTGGGCAAAAATGAAAAACTTTACCATGACGACACGGTTCAACGAACTAGATAAGGCGAGAATAATATTCGATTCCGGAGCGAGCTCGTGTTGCATCGACGAAAGGTTAGCAAACATCCTTAACTGCCCAAGAAGACCTACAATTACGAGAATACGGGGCGTAGGTGAATCTATAGTAGCGACGGCAGTTACGGTCCTAGAAATAAAAATAGACGGATTCTACATGGTAGGCGAATTTATAATAATACCAGGCGGAACGGACAAAATAATTCTCGGAATAGACGTCCTGGCAGACTGTGGGTGCAAGATCGGATTCGAGGACGAATCGGTAGAGCTATCGAGGACGTACCGTGACGATACCAAACAAGAAAATGACGTAAGCGATTCACACGAATACATAAAAAAAATCGAACCCGACCTTAGACAACGTAAACAAAAATTCTGCCTTATGAACGACACGGAAATACGACCATGTGGTAAAACGAGGATTAGGCTAAAAGGACCAACCGAACCACACCCCGAGACGAAAAGAAAAACCGGACTACTCATCCCTGCGATTTATATAACGGAACCGACGAGCGACATCACAATAGACGTTATCAATACATGAAACGAAACGGTATCACTAGTCCAGAAAACGCATCCTAAGGTTAGAGAGTGACGTTGTCGAAATTACACACCTGAATGAGAAGCCGAGCAGCGAGAAGAAAAAAAACACGTGTAGTGAAAAGGCACTAAATTTCAACATTAACCCCGACCTGCCGAGTAACGAAAAAATAAACGTTTTAGAGGTTTTATACAAATACCGAGACATCTTCTCCGAAGACTGGGAAAAGGTAGCTAACATAGAATCATATAAAATTAGGGTCAAAGCGGACGCAGAGCCAATACGGCAAAAAGTTTACAGACGCAGCCCAAAAGAACGCGAAATTATCGAAGGCCAGGTAAAAGAAATGTACGAAAAGGGCATCATTAGGAAATCAACATCGCCGTGGGCCAGCCCAGTCGTGTTAGTAAAAAAGTTAAACGGAACGTACCGGTTTTGCGTCGACTATAGAAAAGTCAATAACGTAACCGAGAAGTTTTCCTACCCGTTGCCAGATATAAACGATTGCCTGGACCGCTTAGCAGGAATGAAATATTTTTCCCACACCGACTTTGTGAGTGGATATTGGCAGTGTCCGTTGGAAGAAAATAGCAAACCGATCACGGCATTTACGACCGGAAACGGGTTATACGAATTTGAGGTAATACCGTTCCGACTCGCGGGGGCACCAGGCCACTTTGAAAGGATTATGGACACGCTACTGGCCGAATTAAAATGGTCCGAGTACATAGTTTACTTGGATGACGTCATCATATTCGGGAAAGACCTACGCGAACACAATGAACGTTTGAGCAAGGTCTTACAGTGTTTCCGCGAGGCAGGGCTATCGCTTAAACCATCAAAATGCCGTTTCGCATACCAAAAGTTACCCATCCTCGGCCACGTGGTATCAAGCGACGGCATCGAACCTTCAACAGACAAAATCGAGGCCGTTAAAGAATTCCCAATACCGAAAAATGTAAAACAAGTACGCTCATTCCTCGGCCTTTGCGGTTATTACCGGAGATTTATCAAAAACTTTGCCAAAATTAGCACGTGTTTAACGGAGAAAAATAAAATATTCGCAACGGGACCAGCTCACCGAAGACCCAATACTGGCGCATTTCAACCCAGACGTTAGAATAGAGATACACACGGACGCATCAATCGTAGGATTAGGCGCAGTGCTAATGCAACCGGACAACGACGGGTTTTTGCACCCGGTCCACTACCTATCGAGAACGTCATCGAAACACGAGAGTAAATATGCTATCTCAGAACTAGAGTGCTTAGCAATAGTCTGGGCACTACAAAAGTTACGGCCGTACATCTTCAGGAGAGAATTCAAAGTCGTAACCGACCACAGCGCGTTAACGTGGCTAGCGAACGTACGTGACCCGTGCTCAAGACTTACGAGATGGGGGTTAAAACTCATGGAGTACGACTTTAAAATAGTCCACCGCGCAGGGAGGAAGAACGTTGCACCGGACGCGCTCTCACGCAACCCGTTCCACAAAAACGATACGAACGTCGAAGACAACTTTAACGATTTAACCGCATGCACAGTACGGATTGACGAGAACGAACAAAATGAAGACACGTTTTGCCGCGATATTACCGAAAAATTATCAGACGCTAAAACACGGGACGAATATAAAAAAATAAACGGGATCCTTTATAAAAAGAATCATGCAACACAAGGTAACCAATGGAAACCAAAGCAAAGCGTACTCGAAATAATGAAAACAGCGCACGATATACCCGAGACAGGACACATGGGGGTAGCAAAGACGGTCCACCGTATTAAGCAACGCTTTTACTGGAAAGGTCTTGAAGTAGACGTGCGAAAATACGTTCGGTCGTGCAAAGTATGCCAGGCCTTCAAACCACAGAGGTTCAAACCCACAGCCCCGCTAGAACCGTTACCACCGGTAACAGACATTTGGGAACGAGTGGGAATAGACCACCAAGGTCCTTTCAAAAAATCAGCAGAAGGCTACGAACACATCTTAACGATCGTAGACCATTTTAGCAAATACGCATTCGCAATCCCGGTAAAAGACACGAAGGCGGAAACCACATGCAACGCACACACACACACACACACTCGAGCGTGCGGCCACGCTTTTGCGGGCTCCGCCGTTTTCGCCTCTGGAGTGTGTGTGTAAAAGGCGCTTACCATCACGAGTTTGGTACCAGAAGAACCCTCTCGATCCGCTGAACAAGTGCCTGAAAGGCCCAGCACTGGATCTCAACCAGGCGAGGAGTTATCGCTGAAAAAAGGAATCATAGAGAATTCTTCTCTAGAATTTTCTATGGAACATCGAAAACATGCAAGTCCGCCGGCGCGCGAGGTGCATGGAATGCTGGCTGCCGCGCGGGGTGACGTCACGGCGCCGCCGACTGCTGCTTTTACCAGCGCTACAACAGCCAGCCCGGGCTCGCTCAACTGGGCCGACAGCGAGATGGCGGAGGTGGACGCCAACGACGGCTACACCGTCGTGAAGGGCAAGAAGAGGCGCCGCGGCTCAACATCACCTGAGCACGCTGCAAGGCAGCCCAACAAGCCTGGAGAGCAGCGCAGCTCCCAGCAGCGGAAGCGGCCAACAGGGCCGAGAGCAGTGCCGCCTCAGGAGATCAAGGCGACACGCGCCAACATCGCCGACGCCAAAGCGAGGCAGGCTACTACCAACCACGAGAACTACGTCTTCGTGGAGCTGTGCCCAGACATCCCGGACTACTCCTACCTCCGGGCAATGAGCATGCTACTCGGGGGGCCAAAAGACATTACGCAGTTCAATAAAAATGAACGGCCACTAACTACATCGTGGGCCTCGCGAACAAGGACCTCGCGAACCGTCTGGTCGCGGACGGCCTGGAAATCGAGGAACGTCCCTCAAGGTCTTCCCCTTCCGCAAAAGGGTGGAGCGTATAGTCGTGGCCAACCTGCCCGGCTTTGTGGAGGACAGCACCATCGTGAACGCCCTGAGCCAATTCGGGAAGGTTACCTCCATCGCCCCCATCCTGGTCAAAATGGGGGAGTTCACCTTCACCGACGGCCGCCGGGAGGCGTTCATCCTGCTCCGCGAGGGCGTAAGGCTGGAGACGCTGCCCACCCGACTGACCATCGAGTCCAAGGGAGACACTCTGTCAGCCTTCCTCTCTTTTGGAATCAAGTGTTCCAAATGCGGGAAACAGGGCCACCGCAGAGCCAACTGCCCAGCGCTCGCCAGGCAGAACAGCAGCCCCAGGCAAGCAGCGTCTCCCAACGACGCAAGGCCCCCTCCTCCTCCTCCTCAGCAGCCAAGGAAGCCGGCTCCTGCGCCCGCAACACCGGCGTCCCCTGTCCAACCGGCGAAGACATCAACAGAGGCTCCAGCGATCCCCTCGGCGCACCATCCTGCCGAACCGAGGGATCTTGCCCAGCCCGCCCCTGTCGCCCTCCCTGCTCCTCTAGCTACCCCGCGGCCCCTCGAGCCCGATACCTTTCCGCTCGACATTGAGATGTCGGAGGAGGAGCTGACCTCAACTCCCTCCGCGTCTCCCCGGGGAAAACCAGCACTCGTCCAGCTGCAGGAGCACCTCAAGCAGTCCCCCAACCTCTCCATCGACTGGGACAAGCTGCCCGGTATAGACCGGGAGGACGCACAGCAGCTACTCACCTCTAAAAGAAAAATGGAGAAGCGAATGCCCTCGCTGACAAAAGCACAGGTCGCCGCCCTCGACGAGGTGGCCGAAACCATCAAGACCTCGATTCCAGATTCCAACCACACCATCCGCAAGACCCTCCAGAAGACCAAGGGGGTGCTGCTGCTTAAGGGACGGCAACAATGAGCTACCGTCTCGCCAGCATCAACGCGCGAGGGCTCGCCACTCGGGGGAGGAGCCTTGCCCTTTGTCATCTCCTCAGGCAACATCGTGTGGACATCGCGTTTGTCCAGGAGACAAACGCATTTCATCTGGGCAGCGGCCAAGACCTCTGCCTCGGCTACAACGCTGTTGTACTGGCCCATCCCGTAGCCATCTCGGGATCTGGACTCGCCTGCGTCTTCGGACCAGGCGTAGCCGTGCTACAACAGCGCATCCTATGGCCGGGCCACATCGCCTTGGCAACTATAGATGTCCACGGCGAGGAGATGACGGCCATCGCCGTTCATCTGGCGCATGAACCCCGGGAGAGAAACCGGCAACTGGAGCTCCTGGCGGCGACAGCGGCACAGGAGGAGGAGGGGGCCTGCTGGATCATCGGCGATTTTAACATCAGGGATCGGGGGCCCTCGTCATCATCATCGTCGGATGCCCTCGCCGCTCTACTGGACCTGCCCGCGCTGGTCGACGTGGCCACCCAGTTCGACGCCGCCCACCTGCCCACCAGAGTCGCCAGGCACGGCGACCAAGTCGAATCCAGCCGCCTGGACCGGATCCTCGTCCCTGCTGGAGTCCTGGATCGCGTGTCCATCTACGCGACCAGCCACTACCACCTCTCGGACCACCGCCTCGTGCTGCTCCAGGTGGGCCCGCCCATCACCGCCGTCTCCTCCCCACCCAGCCTCGCTTGGCAGGATGCTCCGCTCGGGCCTTGCTCTCGAACATCTGGCTGGTTACATCCGGGAGTTGGAGGAAGACACAGCGCACGATGACGACGACGGGACCTTTTGGGATAGGTGGACCACCATCAAGGCGGGACTGCTGGCGGAGGCCAGATCCCTGCACGACCCGCGCCACGCTGCCAGCGACAGCTACGTCTACAGGGCGAGACGTTACATCGCGGCGCAGCTCGAGGCCTCCTCCATCCGGGCAGACTACCCATCGCTGCCGGACCTGGCACGCGCCATCCGCCTCCGTCGCCCGGTCAGCGTCATCAGGGACGAGGAGAACAACGTCATCGAGGGCCCAGAGCTTCGGCGGAGGGCCTTCGCGACCTTCCAGCCCCGCTTCGCCCGTCCCACCACCGATCCAGCTGCGGGAGCTGCCTTCATCGCCAGCAGCGCGCCCACCACCACCCGCGAGCTGAGTGAGGAGGACCCGCTCCACCGGCCAGATATCAGCCCCAGCGAAATCGCCCACGCCATCGAGCACCTCCCTCGCGGAAAGGCCCCCGGCTGGGACGGCTTGCCGTGCGAGCTCCTCGTCGCCTTCAACGAGGACTTCTTCGCGGAAGCTCTGGCCCGGTGTTCGCGGCTTCACGGCTCCGCGGTGCCCTGCCTCCGTCGACGGCAGCGCAGCTCCATCTGCCTCGTGCCCAAGGCCCGCGGAGGTGGCGGCCTTGATGGCTATAGGCCTGTCGCGCTGCCCTCGGCCGACTACAGGGTTCTGGCCGCCATCCTTCAACCGGCGCCTCAAGCCCCACCTGCGGACCCTCGTGCCGGAATGCCAGACCTACGCCGTCCCCGGGAGGTCCCCGTCATGGAACATCGCCATGGTGACGGACGCCGTCGAGGAGGCCACCGCCCTGGGCTCGCCGCTGGCCGTCATGGGCGTCGATCTAAAGTCCGCCTTTGATTCACTAGACCGCGGCTTCCTGGAGTCCCTGTTGATGTCCCTCCGCCTCCCGCCGGCCTTCTTGGGATGGATCAACATCCTTTACGCCGGGGCGGACGCCACCATCCGGGCCGGAGGCTTCCATACAACAGCCTTCCCCCTTCTCAACGGCCTCAGGCAGGGTTGCGCCGTGAGCGCCGCACTCTTCAGCATCGCCACGGCGCCTACTCCGACGACATCGTCCTCCTATTCCATCGCGACGGAGACTTCGAGCGGGTGGCGACCGTCTTCGAAGATACAGGCAGGCCTCCGGAATCGGCGTGAACCTCCGGAAGAGCGCTGGCCTCTGGTGCGGCGCCTGGCGCAACCGCGGCGACTCCCCTCTCGGCGCCTCCTGGTCGACCACCTCCATCAGGGTCCTCGGGCTCGACATCGCCCCCAGGGAGCACCGTCGTCCACCGGGAGCAGCATCTCCTGGCCCTCCTGGAGACTGCATGCCGCAAATGGACGCCCTTCACCCGCGGCCTCTCCCTCGTCGGGCAAGCAAGAGCGGCGAATACGCTGGTGGGGTCTGTCATCCAGCACCACATGGATACCTTCCATCACCCCCGACCATCGCCAAGCTGCAGGCCCGACTGGCGAGGTTCGTCTGGGGACAAGACCACACGGCGTGGCTTCCCGCCAATGTCATGGCGAGGCCAGTTTGCCATCGGAGGCCTCGGGCCTCCTCGACCTCGCGACCCAGCTCCAGCTCGCCTGCCTCAAGGGGGTGCAGGTCGCCTTCAGCTGGCTGGTCGGCGGCAACAGCGATGAAGCCTGGATCCACCCTCCACCGGACGGCACCTGTCTCCAGCCCCGCCGTCTCCGGCTGCTGAAGCTCTGGGAGGAGGCCTCCAACATCCTGGGCCTCAACCCGGGCGCTCCCCACGGCTCAGCTGCTGGACCTCCCCATCATCGGCGGCTGCCGGTTCCTCCGCCCTCCCGACCTCCTGGCCCCTGCCCGCTGGCGCGCAGCCCGAGTCCGGTATCTCATCGTGGAGGAACATCTCATCGCCCGCCCCAACGCGCTCGGCCCTGGCTGACGCCGCGGCCCTGGGCGCCTTCTGTCGGAGGCTGACCTCCGAGAACGCCGTGGGCTTCGGGGCGGAGTCTGCGCCTTCATCTAGCTCCTTAGCTGCGGCCGTGGTGCTGCGAGGGACGGCTACGCCGTTCCTCAACGGCCTCACGACCCGCTCGGCCCGACGGGCCCTGGATCGCCCGCGCCTCGCCGCCACGCCCATCTCAAGGTTCACCTCGAGATGGTCGCCCACCATCGGTCCACCACCATCCAGGATCGACTGGGCCTCGCTGCGGCGCTGCGCCTACTCGGGCCACGAGGCCGACGCGGCCCTCAAGTTGGCCCTCCACGCCCTGCCCCATCCGGCCCATCCTGCCTCGGTCGGCCCCTCCTGTCCTGCCTGCGGGTCCATCGACCGCTCCCTCAGCCACCGTTACTGGTGCTCTCCCTCCATCAGGCCTCTCATTAGAGAGGCCTTCAACATCATAGGGCGGCCCCCGACCTGCAGGCTTGGATCTTCGGCGGGTCCGGCCTTGAGGACGACGCCCTTTCCATCCTGGCGTCAGCAAAGTTGCGAATTTATCGCTACTTTGTCCAGGTTGGGCTCGGAGAAGCGGTGGAGGACCCCGCTCATTGCCTGGTCCGGGACCCTCCAGCGTCGAGGTCTGCTTCCATCATCCCCCTTGTAAAATATATGTAAATATTTATTTTTTATGTAATATATTTCTTTTCTTTCTTATGGCAAAATAGCCTAGCTGTCAAAGCTTTAGACTTTAGAACCTGATGTCCCTGGTTCGAACACGTTTTTCGCTATCTTTTTTTCTCGTTGATAAATTGATGTAACATTGTCTAAGATGACAATAAATTTTTTAATTGTCAAATTGTCACACACACACACACTCTTAGACAATCTGTTCTACGTTTTTGGTACTCCGAAATGCATAATATCCTATCAAGGTAAATCGTTCGATTCTAGTACTTTTAGAGACCTTACACGATTGTGCGGTATTAAACATGTTATGGCTTCCGTGGCACACCCGCAAACAAATGGCTTATGCAAAAAACTCAACGGCATCATAAAAAAACGGCATCAGAGTTTATCTCGAGAACGACCATACCGAATGGCAGAGATTCGTAAAAACGGCGACTTTTGCATATAATTCGTCCATTCAGTCATCGACACAGGCGACACCGCATAAGTTGGTATTTGGCGTAGAACCGAGGACGTCCCTAGACGTAGGACTACCAACTGTCGACGAGCCAGTAAAAACATACGACGAATACGTGACCAACCGCATCTTGGAAAACGAGAGACTACAAAAAATCGCCGATGAAAACTACAGAGACCGGACAATGATGACAAAATGTCAGCATGACATTGCGAACCGTGACCGCTTCCGGAAGTTTGAAGTGGGCGATCTGGTACTACTGGAGTCGTCTCGCAGGAAACCAGGGAAAACGGAGAATTTCTGCCGAAATACGTAGCACCGTACGTAATAACGGATCGAATCAAGGAAACGACGTATAAGCTCCAACCCGCCAATAGCGAACGTAATGTTAATTCACGCCAAAGAAATACGTTGGCACACGTGTCTCGCCTAAAGTAGTTTGTCTCGAGAGACGGTGGTATCCCAGAGGACCGGGACAGCCCTTAAGGGGGGGGGGGGGGGGGAGGGGGGGGAGGTGTTGTGTAACCACGGCGCGACCCAGAACGCCGGGCACGTGGGTGCGACTAACACACGCCCGCGATCTTAACTAGCAAGGCTCACGATTTAGATTTTTTTTTTTATTATTATTATTTTTTTTATTTAATCAATTTTAAACTCTCTCTGTGAGTCATCGAACAACAGAGTTCGACGAGAAATTGCACTTTGACCACGACCAACTTTCTTGCTTGCTCTCTTTATTTATTTTGTAGAGAATTTGGACTTCCATTTTTGGATAAACGCAAAATGAAGACGGCCCGACCTGCACCGACCGACCCTACAGAGGACCGACCCGAGTGCCAAGAAGCTACAGACAAGATGCATCCCCGGACCAGCCTCAACCCTGGCACCAATAAAAAGTTACATCCCTTAGTACGGCCCTGTGACTTCCAGGCTACCACACAACAATATTATAGAGATTATCAATTCATCATATACTCTACTGTAGAAGGATTTGTGATAACCGAAAGCTTGAGAAGAATTATAAAATAAAACAATGAATTAATCCTTGGAAAAGCTATTGTTAATTATTTATATGTATTGCACAGGATTTTACTCTTCCGAAAAAAATTTCGTCAGAAATTTTAATTTTAATTTTTTTTATATGCTCATAAATAGTCAAGGGCTAAGATGCTCCAAACATCGCCAAGCTACTGGCAAAGCTACAACAAGACTTATAAATGATTCTATAGACTCTTAAAATATCTAGAGAGAAAAAATCTATTATAAATCAATAAGCTTGAGGGATGAGTTTCTTTTGCAAATAAATTTATTTCGAGCTTTCGGGCAACGCCCTTCTACAGGAAAATTAAAAATAAAGTAAATTAAATTATATTACATTGAGATTAAGCTAGGCAAATGTATAACGAACTATAGAAAATAAATATCAGAAAACAAATACTCGTGAGACTACTCGTGCCTCATGCGTTCATGATACATTGGGGGGTTGGGTGGCTGCAGGGAATATTACATGTTACATGTTACATGTATATTTCCAGTAAATCAATTTTTCTATTAAGGCTGTGGAATTTACTTGACAGGAGGGATTCGATGATTAGTCTTTGATGTTTGCTGGAGATATTGGAATAATGAATTTTAGGGGATGTAATGTTGAAGGAATGGCCAGTTTCATTTATATGCTGCACTATTAGGGATCTATGGTCTAGGTAATCGATATTTCTTTTGTGTTCGAGAATTCTAATGTTGACCTGTCTCCTAGTTTCACCTACGTAGATTTTTGGGCAATTTGAACATTCTATTGAGTAAATAACGTTTCGTGCCGTGCAGTGAGGTTCATTATAATTAAGTTTCATTATCTGGTTTCGGAGAAGGGATCCTGAGGTAGGTGCGCAGGTGAAATAGGTTTTGATTCCGAATTTTAATAAGAATCTTGCTATTGTGGAGGATAATGGTGAATATGGCATATTGCAAATTGATCTGTATATTGGAGGCTGTATCTTTTTAGATGAGTCGTAAAAGTGTCGTAATATAAAGGATATTGGGTATGCACAGTTTTTGAGGTTAGCTATTATGTTTGTGTTTCAAGGTTCTTGTACTTCTGGAGGGAGCAGTGGGTATGTACGCGTTTTGATAGGGCAATGACTGTATTGATCTTATGACTGATTGGACAAAAGGACGAGTATTGAACGTAATTAGGGCGGAAGGATGGTTTATAATGGGTGGTGTGTAATTCATGTTGGTAACGGATAATTTTTATGTCGAGAAATGGAAGGATATTATTGTTCTCTTTTTCAACAGTGAAGTGAAGATCAGGGTGATAATTGTTTAGATTAAAAAGGTATACACCGATCAAATTAATTGCAAAAAGTTTCTTTAATATAAAATAAAATATAAATTATATAAAATATATATTTTATTTTATATTAAAGAAACTTTTTGCAATTAATTTGATCGGTGTATACCTTTTTAATCGTCATTGCAATTATTCCTCAATATAAATTGTTTAGATTGCTGAGGATGTTTTCGGTTTGGGTGGTTGTGCAGATGCAAAAAAATATCATCGATATACCTGCGCCAAAAGACTATGCCATGGGGGAATTTGGCAGTAATCCATCGGTCTATTGCTCGCATTGAGATCTCTGCTATTGTAGTAGATAGAGGGCTTCCCATTGGGGACCCTTTTGCTTGCCTGTATGATTTGGAGTTATATGAAAATATGCAGTTATTTAGACATATGGAAATGAGTTGTGTGATTTTTTGGATGATATCTGTATCAATATGATGTTCTTGTAGTAGTTCTATTGTATCCTTTATGATCAGAGGATGTGGAAGGCTGGGGTATAAGGATTGTACGTCAAAAGACACCATGTTGCGGTCAGATTCAGGTTTGATTTTTAGGACTTCTCCTATAAAGGTTTGAGTGTTGGATTCTATTAAGGGATTAGCCTATTAATTTGAAAAATCTATTATAAAGATAGTGGTTCTTCCTAAAACTAACTTTTATTTTATGGTTGAATATTTATATTTTTGAAACTTTTATCTTAATTTGCTTCCATGTCTGTCCACAAATCTGGTTATCGATTTTTAATATACTCCCAGAGTACCTAGAAGTCTGATATTTGTTACTGAAGCAAGAAGTTGAATATTCTTTGAGTGTGAAATCTTGCAAAAAAAATAGGAACTTACCCTCTATTATTAATTTGTTTATTCTTTTTTTGTCGTCTGTTTTCACAAGTTGAATCTGGTTAGAAAATGCATAAAAATGAGATGAATCTTTTGTTACCTTAAATACGAGATAATTAACTCGTTTCTATATACACTGCGTGACATTGAAAATGGAACACCAAGAAATAGTGGCCAGAAAGTGATGAAACTCGGCAGACAGAGAGAGACAGGGACGAACAATAAGTGATCTTTATTTCAAAATGATAGTCATAATACAGAGCGAGAACGGCGTCGGCTTAGTAGCAAGTAGGACCACCGCGGACGGCGATGCACGCAGCAACACGTCTAGGTAGAGAGTCAATCAGAGTACGGATGGCGTCCTGAGGGATGGCTCTCCATTCCCTCTCAACCATTTGCCACAGTTCGTCTTCTGAACGCGGCTGTGGCAAGGCATGCAAACGGCGTCCAATGATGTCCCAGACGTGCTCGATTGGTGAGAGATCAGGAGAGTACGGTGGCCAGGAAAGCATCTGTACATCTTGCAGAGCTTGTTGGCTAATGCGAGCAGTGTGCGGTCGGGCGTTATCCTGCTGATAAAGGGCATTGGGTACCCCCTGAAGGTAGGGGAGTGTCACCGGTCGCAGCACATCATCAACGTATCGTTGGGCCGTCATAGTGCCCTGAATACGAAGTAAAGGTGACCTGGAATCATACGCGATTGCGCCCCAAACCATGATTCCACGTTGTCGCACGGTGGGGCGTTCCACAATTGCTGCCGGATTGGACCTTTATCCACGTCGACGCCACACGCGTACACGGCGACTATCACTGGACAAGCAGAAACGCGACTCATCTGAGAACACGACCCTGTGCCATTCCGTCATCCACGTGGATCTAGCCCGGCACCATTCCAAACGTTGGCGCCTATTCGGTGGGGTCAATGGCAGTCTTCTTAGCGGACGACATGAGTGCAAGCCATTAGCAACCAATCGACGGGAAATGGTTCTGGTCGAGATGGAATGATCTAGGGTGTCTTGCACATGTTGCAGGATGGCGGTACAAGTGGCTTGTGGGGCCGCCACTGCTTGTCGAAGGATACGCCGATCCACACGTGCTGACGTCACTCTGGTTGCACCGACATTCCTATAAATTGCCACATTTCCTTGTTCCAATCATCTTCTCCATAGTCGGTGTACCGTGGACGGACCAAGGTGTGTATCAGCTGCGATTTGACGTATGAACCAACCTGCCCTTTTCAGTCCGATCACCATGCCTCTCGTAAAAGCGTCTGTCTGCTTGAACTGCCTCCGTTTACGATGACCTGGCATTCTCTGTTATTACACGTGTCTTTTGACACAAGAACAAAATTTCCTTGAAGAAATAACAACACGAATACTGTCCTTTCTGCAAGTTCCTTCCCTTATATCTTACTCCATGTGCGCACGAGAGCTGCGCATTTTACATCATTTGCATAACTCGGTTAGGCGCGTCTACCCTGAAATTTGCATAATTTTCTGGCCACTATTTCTTGGTGTTCCATTTTCAATGTCACGCAGTGTATATCTAAAAATGTTTAATGTTTAATAAAATAATTTTATAAATCTGAGAGTTGTCTTCAAAAACGATCCAACAGTTACACTAGTTCGAACCTGATGACAATGCAATTGTACAAATTTTCAGACCTATGGGTTGGTCGGAATATATATATAATAAAAAATATATATATCTTATATTTATAAAAATCAATGTTTGTATGTTTGTATGTTCGGTATACAAATTCGCAGTGGTTCACTGATTCAAACCAAAATTTCCATACATAGATTAAAAAAAATACGGGGAAGACGATAGGCTATTTTAAAAAATATATAAATCAATTATTAAAACTATATATTCAAATTATTCTACTTAGCTCACGAACAGCGCCCTCTATCAAAGATTAGATTAAATTTTGCTGATGCAAACAAATAGATAATGCTAATAACAAACAATTATAGAAAAAATCGTATCTAAATATATATCACTCAGGTAGATATGCACACGGGTCAATCCCGGGGCGAAGCCCGGGTCACCCGTCTAGTATATTATAAATCTAAAATGAAAATATTTTATTTTTTAAAACATGTATTTTATTTTCATTCATTGACTGTTCTGCATTTTTGACCATAGATTTCGAATATACCACTTTGAATATTTGTTGTAAATATGTACAGTTAAGCTACCTATTTTTTTAATTCATGATTATAAAAATCATTTTATAAATTTTATATTACTGTGATAAATGATTTTATGTGTAATTTACTTCAAGTAATTCAAAATAAAAACTACTTGATGGGTGAATAATTTTCTTTCCTATTTTCACGACTGCACCTTCAATTCTCTATCTTTTTCAACAACAAAACAAAATAATTCATAACATATATATAGTCGGAATTAACCAATTCTTATGTGTTTCACGAAGTCAACTCAAATGTAATACATAATTATAAAAATTGTATATTAAATGGGTGGTATCCATTTAGGACATTGGCCTTGATAAAGGTTTGTGTTGTTGTTTCTCTTTGTTTTCATCAAGTTCATTTGTTTCATTGATTTGTCTGCAGTTCTCTTTCCATATTCATTACCTTATAGAAGAAGTTCTTGAGATCGACATGTGAACTCCCAAAAATCCTTTAAGATTCTTTACTCATAACAATCTTTAATAAAACTTAGCAGGTGGCAGATAACTGGCTATTATTAGAATTTTAAAAAGCGCATCGTTTTTTTAGGAATCTTTATTCAATGCGGAATCCCAATCTGTCTACAAAAGATATTTTTAAAGTTATTATTAGCAGCCGATGATTTCTTTTTTAAAATTTTATGTTTTATGAATGATAGAATATTCCCATATGGGAAAGTTGATGTGATTCCAATATATTCTTAATTATAAATTTGAAACTATTATAAACACACGCGTATGATTATTTTAATAATTAAACAATTATCTACTGCCCTTAAAATAATTTTTAAGAGAATCAAACGCATCTATAATAGTTTCAAATTTTCATAACAGATGGCACACTAATGCAATCATATTCGTAATAATTAACGAACTTTAATTGCGACTCTATATTCAAAAATAGATCATATTCATATAGAGTTAACAATATTTATTTTAAAAATATTTTTTAATTCTGACGTTTCTATTACTTTTTTTCGCCCTTTTCAATGATGCAAAGCTAATTAGCAAGGTACTGTAGATTTGAGTTAAAAAGTAACAGAATCCCTATATTTTATCTAAACCCATGCTTTTCAATATTGTAAAAGTTGGTAACGATGTTTTTTAATTGACATTAACCAAAATAAACTTGTCAAAAATTCTTTAGACGCCAATTAGAACCCGGTCATTCAAACAAGGCAGGTTTCAAGGCAATTTCCGTGATCCATCCAGGAAAACTTGGATTAATTTCCCCATCAAAAGTTCTCAACTGACAATCCTCTTCTTCCAGTTTGAGTGTCAACTTGTCTTCTGATTCCAAATTAATTCCCAAATCATCGGTTGGTATAAATTTCCCTGTTGTTATTCATGTACCTCGCCTTTCTTCAATAAGGAAAAACGATAATTTCCTTATTTTTCAATTATAAAAATATTTCTTTTTTTATATTGGTTTTATAAGAAATATACGCATTTCATTTTTGGAACTTTCCAACTATGATGCATTAGCGCGCCATCTGTTATGAAAATTAGAAACTATTTTAGACGTGTAAGATTCTTTTTGAAATTAAACAGTTTCTACTGTCCTTACTGCAATGGAAAAAAAAAATTAATGGGAGGGCCTGGCTCATCAGTGGTGAACCCTCCTAGCGGTTTCGCCAATTTGATCTACCATCAGTGGTGAATCCTCCCAGCGGTTACGCCAGTTTGATCTACCAACCGCTGGGAGGGTTCACCACTGATGAGCCAGGCCCTCCCATTAATTTTTTCATATTGCAGTAAGGTCAGTAGAAATTGTTTAATTTCAAAAAGAATCTTACGTGTCTATATTAGTTTCTAACTTTCTAACTATCACCTAAAATAGTTTTTTTTTTTTTTTATGTTTTTGAGATTGGACAGATGAATTCAATTGCAGAATGGGGATATCCACTATTGGAATGAGAACAGTTCTATCTGTCATTTTATATATCCGTAGTGAAAGAAATTTTAAAAAATAGGATGGAATATTTTCACTTCAAATTTTTATTTAAGTATATTTACATTACGTATATGAACAGTCAGTGAAATATGTTAGGAATATTAATTCAAAGAATTTTTCTCTATGTAAATAAATTATATAAATATATGAATAAATATAAATTGATGATGATAATATTAGCTAGCAGAGGTTAATTAACAATTTGGCAACGTAGTTAGTGCCTTCTTGATCCTTTCTTGTTTTTTTGTATTTCTTCTTAATTCTTAAATTTTACTTTTGTACTTTCTATGCATAAAGATAATATTAAAAAATATATTTAAGTAACATTTTCTCTTTTTTACCCCCAAAAACACCAACAAAATATATGATGGAGAGATTATTGTGACTGCTTGTACTGAAAGTACACTACATGTCTATACATGTAGTACCAGACCATGATAATCATGGTTGGTAAAAGGTTGTGACTGCTTGTACTGAAAGTACACCACATGTCTACACATGTAGTACCAGACCATTATAATCATGGTGGGTAGAAGGTTGTGACAGCTTGTACTGTAAGTATACCACATGTCAACACATGTAGTACCAGACCATGATAATCATGGTAGGTAGAAGGTTGTGACTGCTTGTACTGTAAGTATACCACATGTCTACACATGTAGTACCAGACCATTATAATCATGGTGGGTAGAAGGTTGTGACAGCTTGTACTGTAAGTATACCACATGTCAACACATGTAGTACCAGACCATGATAATCATGGTAGGTAGAAGGTTGTGACTGCTTGTACTGTAAGTATACCACATGTCTACACATGTAGTACCAGACCATTATAATCATGGTGGGTAGAAGGTTGTGACTGCTTGTACTGTAAGTATACCACATGTCAACACATGTAGTACCAGACCATGATAATAATGGTAGGTAGAAGGTTGTGACAGCTTGTACTGTAAGTACACCAAATGTCTACACATGTGCGTTTTAAAACTCTTTATTCAGACATTATTATTAACTACATAGTATTATTCACATAGAAGTATTTACATATGAAAATAACCATAGCTATAAATACATAGTGTGGTTTAAATATAAAAAAAAACTTCCAATAAATTTCCTTACTACGATGAAAAAATATTGGGAGAGAGGACTCTGCTCATCATTGGTTAACTCTTCTAGCGGTTTGTCCAATTTATAAAAGGCAGAATCATTCATACAGTATTGGAGCTTTAGGAAGCGGTCTGGTAGGTTAAATTGGCGAAACCGCTGGGAGGGTTCACCACTGATGAACCAAGCCCTCTCCCAATATTTTTACATCGCAGTAAGGACAGTAGAAGTTTGTTTTATATTTAAAAAGAAACATTAGTGCTTTATTGTAAAGATAGAGGCTGCCTGGCCGGCATCCATATTTATATGAAAAATATACACTTCAGCCAGTTGGAGGTTTTTATTTTTCTCAACGTTTCGACAAAAATCTTTTGTCTTCGTCAGGATAAGTAAATAAAAATAAAACATTTGGCAAGGTGTTAAAAATTTTCTGAAGTTGCAAGGGCGTTCTCACGTAATTTTTCGAATTTAGTACAACATCTAAAGCGCGAGTCAAAAACAAATATTAAACTCATCAAAGACAATGATCTTGGAAATATATAAATATATAATAATAATATTATAATCAAAAATAAATAAATTTTCATATAAATAATTCGTGCTTCCATTTCTTATATAAAGACCGCACGTTTTAGCCTTATAATTAAAATAAAGTAAAGTTAAATCTGTCTATAGCACCCCCCCCTCTCTATAGCACCCTATTTTGGTGAGTCTCAAGATAGGGTGTTATAGACAGGTTTAACTGTATGTTGAAATATCTTCTATTCAAGAAAAAAAGGCATTCCTTATCGGGCAACTTAAAGTTGCTGATGGCTTGAGCCATTTATCATTTTTCCCATTTTACATTTATTTGGCGAAACCGCTGAGAGGGTTCACTACTGATGAGCCAAGCCCTCTCATTCAATAACTCATATCATTACAGTAAGGTCTGTAGAGATAATATTTGATGTTATTTAAAAGAAGCGCATTACCAGTAAATTTACATGTGTAGAATTTTAACGATAGATGGCAATCAAATTTAATTTACTAATATATATATATATTGTGTTTAAAAGAGGGTTAGTGGTGGATGTTAACAACAACAACAAAAGAAAACTGGAGAAAGTACGAGGGTCAAAGACAAGGAAACATTTATCATGACAATCATCATACGTTTGACCTTCAGAAAGTGTTGACCTCGACTTCCCTTCAACGTTTTTTAAATGTTTTTTTTTTACCTTTCGTTTTTTGTTCTATTGAATTCGATGAAGTTTCATTCACGTGGTTCAAAACCTGGAAATATCTTTATTTGTCGGGCTGCTAACCAGAATGAATGATTTTTGAGCCCCGATGGACACATAAAGCGGAATATATAAAAATCACTGTTGGAGAACCCTATATAAAAGTACCAAAGTGCTGCCCGCAACCAAGGTTGTTCAAAAAGGTTAGATTCCCCAGGCCAGGGAAAAATGAAAGAAAGACAGCTGTTGTTTAGATAAGAAGACTAGATAAAGCCGGAATGATTCAGCTAATGATGGGAAAAGATAGATTTAAATCACATTACAATCACACAAGACATCAAAACCTATCGTCACGTCATTTTTGGAATATAGCAGATCGTCCTGTTCAAAGAAACTTAAATATTACTGCGGTAACCAATTACTTCAACCAATAGCCATAATTATCTAAGTATTTGACTACACCAAATAAAGCTAAATACAGATAACTTCATTAAATCAAATTCCATCATTGCTTAACATATTGTAAATAACTACCTTGCGATTTCTTCTATCTACTTATGTTGTTGCTTATTTGTTTAATGTATATGTTCATTTAATGCTCTTTTCCTTAATTGTTTATTTTCTTTTTGACAATTCTGTTACTTACTCTACTACAATTATTGTAAATAGTTTCACGCGCAATTATCCAGATCGAATATAGCATATCTTGTTTGCAACTGGTAATAAAAATAAAGATAAAACACCTAAAAATGATCAATTCACCATTAAAATTCAATACATTCCTTGCGATAAAACGTTGGGGCATTCTTTCGAAACTTTGCTAGTTGGTATCGTGGCGCCATCTTTTAGCGGTTATTTAAACTATTTTAAATATATTTTTCAACCTTCTTTCTAAATATTTTAAACAGTAATATATTATAATAAAATATCATCATATATTTTTATAATATATTAATTTATCACACACAACTCTGATAGAAAAAATATATTTATATTAGATACATGATTTGGCTTCTCTGTGCGAGTATTGTTTTGATAAATATTAATTATTATATGTGAAAATATATATTTTTTGCGAGGTACTCACGAAAATTTGTTTTGCAAAAAGAAAAAGTTAATTATAAACAATTTAAAAAGAAAGAATAGTTTTGGAAACTATTAAGATGCAGTAAAGCGTTGCAAAATTACAATCCACAATTTTTTTGTTTTTTTTTTGCTTATCCCTAGTACACATGGCACAGGCCATGATAATCAAGGTGGGTAGAAGAAGGCGACTTCTTTTACTATAAGTGCACCACATGTCTATACATGTGAAAAGCAGTTCGACTTTGCACTTACAAATTTGCCGGAGCCCCGTTTGGTAACTTTCACTCGCTGGTGGGGTTAGACTTTTGTAAGAATCGGGGGCCATTGGAGCATTTTTTTTTAAATCAGAAAAAAGTGCCCAATGCGGGAATCAAACCCAGGTCGTAGCGGTCGATATCTAACGGTTTAGACCATCCTTCCACCGACCCGCTACAATCCACAATAAATATGGGGCACCCTCTTCGAAATATTATGATTTATTGTTTTTATTATTATCCCATTGTATAATTATACAAGGTCATGGAGACTATATTCATGGATCAAATTCACAATCTTGTTAGGGTTGGAATATAGGTCCTGTCTCCCATACATTCCAAGATGTGGTCTGGTGAGTCTTCTTTGGTTCTGCAGATGGTGCATTGTGTCTTTACACCATCCTGGAAGAGGAGTGGTCTTGTATGGCTGCCAGTTTCGACCCTGGAGATATAGGCTGCTGCTTGTCGGTTCATCCCACATTCTAGAATAGCTCCAGGCTTTTGGTTCTTCATAGATCTCCATGATGGGGAGCTGCTGTCGTTGGTTCCAGGGGGCACCACATGGACAGTCAGACTTTGTCCCCCATGATTTATTATGATTTATTCTACAAAATAAATCATCATAAAAGAGACATTTTTGATTAAATTTATTTAGTTCAAAGTAAAACAGATTGCAATTATTTATAGACAAGCGATTCATCCAAAATAATGGAAGAGCGTTTAAATCGTTAGAAGTGAACAAGCACTCAAGAGGACAAAGATCAAATATCTGACATAAACTCTAAGAGAAGAATTACAAAAACAATAACAAGACTCAGAACAAAACACTATAAAGGAATGACAATACATCCAGATGGTACAGGAACCTATAGGACATGTAACAACTGTCCTGGTGTGGAACTAACACCTACCCATATATTCTCATGCCCAGCAATGGCCGCAGCGTAACAGAAAATTGACATTAACCCAGAACAGCAGCTTCACACACCCAAGATAGAGGACATTGCTGTGATAGAGATATATGGAAACATCTGAGCCTCTTCATTGGACACGACAACAACAACAACAGAAATATGACATGGACCCAGAACAGCAGCTTTACACAACCAAGATAGAGGACATTGCGACTGCTGTGATTGAGATGTATGGAGACATCTGAGGCTCTTCATTGGACACGACAACAACAACAACAGAAATTTGACATGGACCCAGAACAGCAGCTTTACACAACCAAGATAGAGGACATTGCTGTGATATAAATGCATGGAGATATCTGAGGCTCTTCTTTGGACACGACAACAACAACAGAAAAATGATATGGACCCAGAACAGCAGCTTCACAAACCTAGCACCAACAAGCATTTGGTATTTATGGATTGAAAAGGTGATATATAAATGAAGTATTTTATAAGTAAAGTTTACATTTTATAATTGTTATATGTTAAATGGAGGGTTATAGAATTTATAGACATTAGCCACAATCAAATAAAAAGGAAGTATTTTAAATTCATTTTATATGTTTGTATGAACGAAAATATGAAATATTCAATCGAAAATTGTCTTTTTTTATTTATAACAGATTTACATATAAGAAATTTGTTATATTTATATGGGAACAAATTCTCGGCCACAAGAAAATTAACGAAATATGATTTGTGAAAGAGAAAAACAAGAATTTACAATCTAAACTCTATATAAATTGTAAAGAGATCCTCAGGAAATGTATTTGTAAACAAAAAAAGTACTTATTCCTTTTAATAAATGCATATGATACAAAACGACACTTGAAGTTACACTGCATGAGTTTCTTTTCAATGAAAAATCAAAATTTTATTTCAAGGTGAAATATTGACTATTTCTAACCTTTTTAGATGAGGTATGAAAGGGTGAATTATGAAGAGTAATGATGAACGGAAAAATAATAGTGTCCAGGGATATTATTTTCCCGTTCATCATTACTCTTCATAATTCACCCTTTCATACCTCATCCAAAAAGGTTAGAAATAGTCGATATTTCACCTTGAAATGAAATTTTGATTTTTCATTGAAAAGAAACTCATGCGGTGTAACTTCAAGTGTCGTTTTGCAATCACAGGCCGCAGTGTATTATATTGCATAAGATACAGTTAATTAATTCATTTAACAATATATCTTTTGAAGAAGGAATCAAAGTTTACGGTCACGAGTTTCTTTTATTAAAGCTGTAAATTCAGCAAGCTTTCGGGCTATGACGTCCTTCGACAGGCAACCTTCCAAGCACCTAGAAGATAATATATATATATATATATATATATATGCACGTAAATATTTACATAATTAGAACTTTACGTGTATATATATTATATTTTAAAAAAGAGATTTTATGCTTGTATTTAATTGTTGTGATTATCTTGATTTTGGTTATCTTGAGGATTGAACTATGGTGGTGCAGTCGTGGCTAAAATCTTGTGAAAGTATAATAACAAAAATGGTTTTGATCAGATATTGTTTTAATTGAGCTATAGGATAAACATAACTTGGTAAAATTACTGCCTGGCTTAAGGCGTAAGGATAAAAAAAAAAGAAAAGCGTATTTACATAATGTACAAATGTTTTGGGTCGACCAACGGGGAAAATATGGTTTTTACGGGCTACTAACCAAAAGTTATGATTTTTGAGCCAAAGCGCGATGTCAGGTGGCAAAGGACCCTAGGATCTGGCGGTAGGAGATGTGTCGCAGGGGTAGTGGAAACGTTGGGCAAGCAGGGGAACAGCGCCAAGGTGCAGTGAGGCAGGAGCATTGAGTTGGCCAGGAATCCAGTAGAAGTGGCAGATAGAATTGGAGGCAGAAGGTCCTTGAAGCCTAGAACTTGAGGGCCCTAGACTTCAGGATGGGGCAGCTTGAGGCTCTCGCCTCGTGCTTGTCAGGAAGGCCCTTGGAGCAGCAGTTGGCACATTTGGAGGTGCGCTGGTCAGCAATGGATGGGCAGGCGCGGCCTTCATGGCCGTCTTGACCGCAGTGGAAGCACTTAGGAGCTCTGGAGCATTGGACAGAGTTGTGGCCGAAGCCACAACAGCGGAAGCAGACGCGGGCGCGGATGGACTCCTCGAAGTTGAGGATTACTCCATCAACCACGATTCTCCCGCGAACGCCCAGGGCTCTAAAGGTCTTGAGGTCCACCTCGATGAAGGCGGTGCAGGTCCCGCTTCTGGGTGCAGAACGGTGCGCCACGCGCACCACCTTGTCCCCAGGAAGTTTTCTAACAGCAGCGGTTTCCAGGAAGGTCTCCTCAATTGTGGAGTTGGATGTCTCCTCATCCACTTTGAAGAGGCAGATCCGTGGCAGGATCTCCTTCTGCTGGCGGACCTTCATTCCACTCAACTTGCTGGCCAGGGAGGTTGTCACCTCAGGGATGGTGTCAGGATTACTGGAGTGGAGGACCAGCTTCCCCTTGGTGTGCAGGGAGGCCCAAACGCCTTGGGGGAGAGTGTGGGCAGCGCGGACAGCTTTTAGCATCTCCCTTGGGTCAGCCTGTGGGTCATCCGAGATGACCACTGTGTGGGCCGCCGATTTTTCTCCATGGAGGATCACTTGGGCGGCCGCAGGCTTGGATACGCGGGAAGGCGCAGGTTTTGAAGGACCATTCAGGTTTGTCCTCTTTGCAGGCGGGTTGGGAGCCTCAGACTGCTTCCTTTTAGTTGGAGCAGGAGCAGGCAAGGTGGAGGCAGGCTTCTTGGCAGGGAGAGCAGCAGGAGCAGGAGTGGCGGGCTTGATTGGGTCAGTCTGGGAGCTGGTTTCCTTGCAGGAAGGAGCAGGGCAGGTTTGAGTGCCGCGGCAAGCAGTCTTGGGCTTGTTGGCCTCCTCAATTTCGTCCAACACTGCGAAGGACTCGAGGGTGTCAGTGAGGTTCTCTACTTCGGTAGCGAGGGCCTTGATCATTTCAGTCCGCGAGGCGATGTAGCGGATCAGGTCCTCATGCAGTGATTTCAGGGCAGGATGGCCAATGGAGCTCAGGATGCTGCAGTTGCGAGAGATCACCATCTCATCTTCCCTCTCCAGGTCGGCGACGTTCACGATGGGCTTGTAGGCCTTCTTTTTCTTCTTGGCAGGATTCATGTATGCCGACTGTCACTTCTGACCAACGGGGAACAACAACAATGAGTTTATATAGTGGAAGCGTGACCTCTGGCGGTCGATTTAGCAGAATATTTGTATCTATGAAATATATAATTTTAAATAAAATAATATTTTTATACAACATATATATGTCATAATTTGTATATAATTAAATGCAACCCCGACCCACTATGTATGTACCATGTATGATTTTCAAAGATTTAATAAAAGAATAAGGTAACTGGAGGAAAGAAAGTAACAAAAGACATAGGAAGTAGATCTAGAGGAGAACATATTTATTAATAACGTCGCAGTTAACCTTCTGACCCCGGGAACCCTGCGAGCTAAGTTTAAACCAATACTTCCTGGCAAAGCAGGACGTATCTGGTATCCACAGAAGTTATATTAGTATAGAGACGCCCAACATTTCCGGACAGAACCGGACGTATTTTGACAACGCGGAAGTAAATAAAGTCGAAATAGCACCCGACACTTCCTATCAAGCAGACCATATCTTTCACCAAAGAGAACCGCGGTCCAATTAGAAAGTCTCCCCTTAAGTAGGTCAACCAATAGGAAAACGGGGACGTTCCATTTTCGACCAATGGGAAGGAAGCCAACTCGTGGTGTTAAATCGAAAAGCAAGAATGGTCAGGAACGTTTTCGCTCTCATAGGAACAACACCTGGTTGTTCACTGGCTCTCGCCGAGTTCGGACAGTTGTGATTCCGCTTCCAACAAGGTGACATCTACTCGCGAGGCCTCTCTCCCTCTGCTCATCCCACAGCTAAGTACAATCACCGCCATGTGATTAGATAAGGAACAATCAAAACCGCTCCGCTCTTCTCAAGCTTTCTTCCCTCCAACCCAGTTGCCTTTTATTTTCAAACCCCATCACGTGTCCTGATTATTCCTAACTGTATGCTTAAACTTCCACTCAAACGACTGCGTTTCAACCAATCCTCACCATTCAAATCGAACAACAAGAAATTCCGCAACGATATTGTCACATATATATTATATTAAAATACTATTTTATTTTAAATTATAATTTCATAGATTCAAATACTCTGCTAAATCGACCGCCAGAGGTCTATCTTCCCCCATAAAAACTCGTTGTTGTTTTATCCTCAATGGTTAATTGAACTAATATATATAAAAACATAATTTGGTAGAAGTACTGCCTGGCTTAAGGCGAGTAGAATAAGGAAAACAAAAGATTATTTACATAATGTAGAAAAGTTTTGAGCCGGCCATTGGGATAAAGAGAAAATATTCAGCAGCCCCGTAAATAAGGATATTTTCTCTCTCTATCCCAATGGCCGGCTCAAAACATTTGTACATTATGTAAATAATCTTTTGTTTTCCTTATTCTATTCGCCTTAAGCCAGGCAAAACTTCTACCAAATTATGTTTTTATATATATTAGTTCAATTAAATTACTGAACATAACTATATTTTCAAGATTATTGACCACGACTGCATTACCATAGCATAATCCTCAACATGATCTAAAAAGCAACAGAAATCTCTTTCATTTTTATTTATAATAACATATATATATATATATGTGTCTTCTAGTTTCTTGGAAAGTTGCCTGTTGAAGGACATCATAGTTTTAAGCTTGCAGAATTTACAGCATTAATAAAAGAAAGTCGTCGCTGTGAACTTTTGTTCCTTCTTCAAGATGATGTTAGACGATTCCTTCTCTTGTAATATATCTTTTGATAGTAGTTAGCAGAATGCTCACACAGATTAAGATCAGTGAGTATAATCCACAGCACAAATTCTGACAAATTCAGGCAACAACCTGTATACCATTTTATTGATTTACTAGCGGATGTACCCGGCTTCGCCCAGGTTTTTCTCGAGGGAATGTTTGTAGTCTAGTAATAAGAAAATATACTACACCTAAAAACTATCAGAGAAAAGAGAAACCACGGAAGGTGAACAGAAAAATGCTTACAATGGATGTTATGTTTACGATATCAAGTTAAATAAAAACAAAGATAAAATTTGCATATGTTGGTCACTATAAATTTGTATATTTGTTTGGAGAAATTAGAAACATGATAAAACAATTGGGTATTTAAAAACAAATGTAGAAATAAAAGTTGATTTATAATAAAAAATGTTGAAGATTAGTTTTAATTATTAATCAAGATTGTGTGTGAATATGTGAGAAAGATGTAATATCGTTGTTGTTTTCTTGGCCGACTGTTTTACATATGGTGTTATCTTAAAATTGCTTGTTTTGAATATTTTTTAGATTGAGATTATTAGCTAGTATGTAAAAAAATTAACTCTGTTGAAATTTAATTTTGTATTTATATATAAATAAAATTAACTCTGTTGATTTTTTTTTATTTAATCGATAACAGCGAAGTTACGCATGTTAATGTTAGGAAATATATTTTGATGTTAAGCAAAACCTGCTCCATCTCGTTTTACATAAATGTTGAAAATTTGGTTGAAATTGATGCATTGTAACGAAGGTTTTTAGTGATGTCCACTTATGAAATTTCCATTTTATTAATATAGATTTAACAGTTGGGAGAGACACGCCATCTCCATAATTAGGATAATTGCGTGTATATATTAAATTATATACGATTAACACAATTGAATATTAGGAATAATGAAAATTAAACTTTCGATGTCAAATTTTGCATATAGCAATTAGAAATAGTAGCTTGAAATATGTACAGTCAACACTTTCGCCTTGAAATATACATTCTGCAGAATCTATTAAACTTAATGTATTGGTCTTTATTGCAAGCAACTTGTTTTGTATTAGTCAGGTAAAGTTGGTTTTCTTCCCTTAGATCAGAAGTTAATGGACAGTTTATCAAAAGGTGTTCAGGGGTTTGTCTTTTGTTTCCACAAGTGCATGCAGGTGAATCAATTTTGCCAATTCTAAACAAATATGTGTTGAAGTCACCATGTCCAGTAAAAAATTGTATACCATGGTTTCAGGCTATGGTCCTCATCAGCCCAAGGGATGCTTAGATTTGTAACATTCAATGAGAAGAGATTTGAAATTGGACAAATCTGCCAAAGAGATGTTTAAACTGATGAAATGGAAAGAACGATCACAGGCCATAATATATTGTAAAAGTTAGAAAGAATTGTACGATGTAATGTTTTATAATACATTTTATTCACTTATTAAAAGTTAGAAGTGTTTTTCTATACGCATATATAATATATATGGCATTAAGAGATGGTGTTTCTTTAAGATCATGCACTTTGTGTAATAGCGTATTTATTCAAGAATTTCCACACTACACATTTTATTGTCCGGCACTGAAGAAGTAGAGAAAAATTCTCCATCAAAATATTGGTTATAAAAACAATTCGTCATATTTTATAATGTCAAAAGTAGTTAAAAGCAAACCCAATACATTAACTTTTCACAAATTCTGGTAAAACAGCACAGACAATAGACACAACAAAAATGATAGATCCAATTTGAAGAAAGAATGATGTTAATCTCCACTTTCTGTAAATAACTGTTATGTTTACGTCTGTTCACCTTTCTGGGAGAATTCTGTATGGGACGATTGTCCTTTAAAAAGCTTTTTGTTGTTATTTCTTTAAGAGCAAGCGATCAACAATTTTAGAAACAAGATTTGAATATACACCTATCCCCCGATTTATACGGTAGATACGTTCCTAAGAAAAACGTGTAAATCGAAAATTAAAATTTTTTTAAAATTAGAAATACAGACACAGTGTGCGTGTGTAGCAAGTCAGCACATAAGCTCGGAATTCCTCGTGAGATGTGTACACAGCGCATGTGTTCAATCACAGTAGCATTTAGTATAGTGCGATAAAAACAAAAAAAACTTATTTGGAAAACCGTGTAAAAGCGAAAACGTGTAAAACAAGTACCGTGTAAATCGGGGGATAGGTGTATTTTTCTCACTAAAGGCAATATGACTATTAACTTTATCTAACTCGAATTTCTAGAGACACGTTTAGAATCATGGGTAATACCTATAATAAAATAATATGGCTATAGTAAACATAATGGGCTAAATCTTTATAAAAATATACGCTCATCATTTCCAGAAAAAAAAAACATATTTTAAAAAATATTTTAAAGATATATTAATATTAGTTATAACATATATTTTTATATATATTCATATTGTTCTGAAAATAGAGCAATCCATACTTAAATCATTAGATAGTAAAAAGGCATATGTTGGATTGAATAAAAGATTTATTTGCCAATATTTCGGCTGGCTGAATGCCAACCTATATACAAAAATGTAATGCCTTGATAAAGGTTGGCGTTCAGCCAGCCGAAATATTGGCAAATAAATCTTTTATTTAATCCAATATATGCCTTTTTACTATCTAATATAGTAAACTCTCCTATAACGCGATTAATGTGTTCCGTGTTGTATGAAATCGCGTTATAGGAATTCGCGTTGTACGAAATAAAACTTGTATAACGCGAATGTTGTTAGGGTAAATTGTTAGTGACAAATATCATGTATTTTATTTTATAACGCGTTATACGAAAATTCGCGTTGTATAAATAAATTTGTCGCAATTTTTTTTATCGTGTTGTACGAAATCGCGTTGTAAAAACTCGCGTTATAGGAGATTCTACTGTATATTTATATATAATACTTTTTTTCATTTCACTAAAAGAGAAATGAATATTTTGTTTTATTCAAAAAAATAATCATAAGCGTCAAAAATAATTTGAATTTCTTATTTATAATAATGAAAAGAGAATAATTTATTGGATTGTAGTATTTCTTTACTTTCAATAATATGATTGGTATTTTGCTGATTTTTTAACTACACCCATACCTCGCTTTGCGTCGGGGTTACGTTCGAAAAAAACACGACGCAAAGTGAAAATGAAATTTTGATGCCATGGCGCAATAAAAAAAAAAAGGTGTTGCCATATTTTGGGGAAAAAAAAAATTGAAGACTCAAATCCAAAACAACGCAACTTCGAAAATCTAACGACGCACAGTGAAAATGAGTAAAAATTAAGCAGCGACGCAACTTCGAAAAAAAAAAAACGCAAAACGAAACGACGCAAAGCGAGGTATTGGTGTATTTAAAATTATATTTTTGATATAAATGTAATATACTATTTGAAAGGATAGTATTTTAAAAAGAACAGTGCTACAGATACTCATCAAAAAACTGATAAATATATAAATCAATAATTAATAAGTGGGTATAATATTTTGTATTTATATGTAATATGTGGTTGTGAAGGCTATATCTATTTTTAGAAAAAAAAGTGCTTAATAATTCATTGAAATGTATATTACGAATGATAATATGAAAATTAGAAATCTTCCATTATATAGGTATGGTAGTAATGCTTATCTCCATGGTTAAACCAATTCCTGAAGTCCACTCCTCTCCAATTTTGCAATGGTAGTTATAGGCCTGGAAAATAGGTCCTCTATTGTCAGTTCTGACCATGACATGTTCCGGAGAAGCTTCCGTACTATTGTATTATAGGTATTAAAGTAGAATAAGTGATATTGGGAGGGTTATAACTTAATAGAAGGAGCGCTCAACCTCTCATAGAAAATTAGGGAAATGAATTTAAAAAAATATATATAACAATTTATATAGTAAGGAAAATACATGTGGTTTAAAGATTGATATATAAATAGAAATAAAAAATGGTCTCAATTATTTATCAAAAAAATAGACAAATATAATTTTTAAAAATAAATAAATAAACATTTTTATAATGGATATATAGAATTATATAGTGAAAGAGGGTTATATATAAATAGGAACAAGGAACCAATTAGTTGAAGAAAAATAGAAACAAATTATAAATTCGAAAAATTATATATAAAGTTAAACACAAATAGTAAAAAAAAACATATAAAAAGATAATATAATAAACATATAGTTTCAAGAGCTATATATGAATAACAACAAGCTCTCAGCTATTAAGAGAAAAATAGAGTTCCCATTATAAATGAAGAATAAAGATAAAATATAATTTATAATAAATAGTTGCGGAATATTGTGGAATATATATCAAGCAGGTATATGGTTATCTGAACGAGGTTTTACTTTTACTCTTAAACCATTTTTGGATCTCAGAATCATTTCAGGACAGAGCAGAATTGTGTCTCGTGGGTCTAGAGATTGTACGTCGAAATTTCTCATGACATTGGCGACAACTGATTTCTCCTCGAGTAGAGCAAATCTCTGACCTGAAACATCCAAACCAATTGATAAAGACACAGGTTTTCATGTTCAAACATATATAAAATAATGATATGTGACAATTAAAAAACAGTATATTGACATCTAGTCAACGGTAAAAAAAAAATGAGTTTACAAAGTTTAAAACAGCGTAGAAAATATATACACCAGACGAGGCCTTCACTGAAAGGACGTCCGGATCTCAGGAGCCCTCCATAAGTTCAGACAGTCCCAGGCATGTTGTCTGCATGCTCAACATGCTCGATGATAGGTTTGAGGAACTTGACGAGAATAATTCTCAGAGGAGAGTGAGCAGAGGAGATCCATTCTATCAAGGTCGGATTGGATCGCGTGTAACACATCCGCCCTGACTAAATAATGATATGGATGTGTGCATGTGACATTTCTGAGTGATGGGGACATTTTCAATATGAAGAACGCAAATCAATGTATATTTGTAAGAATACTCTCATAGTCAAAAACTTAAGGAAGTTGTACCTTTATGCATGTATAACGAATCCCGCATTGGCCATTTTTTTAACAGAAAAAATCTTTCAATCGACCCAAGTATTTCAGAATTCCAAACCCATCAGTGAGGGCAAGTAACCAAACGGATCTCTGGAAAAAATGTAAGTTCAAATGTTGAACTTCTTTCTACATATGCAGACGAGTAGTTCGTTTATAGTAAAAGCAATCGCTAACTCACCATGATTGTTAAAGCCAATACCACGTAATCATCGCAGTAAGGACAGTAGAAGATAGATTTATTTGTGAAAATAAAATATTCGAGTCTTGATGTTTTAATTTGTTATATATAGATGGCGTGTTATTGCTTCGTATTATAAGTAAAATTACGAAGAAAGATCCATAGAAATTTCTTGTTGATTTCTATATTCCACAGACAAAGACAGTAGGTGTGCCATCCTTTGTCTATCTACCACCAAACTCTTGAACTTCGCGAAATGATATTGACTCCAATATTCCACCAATTATTATCAACCCTGTCAATATTGTCCTGGGGGATGGTTTTCGACCGCTACGACTCGAGATCAAATCCCGCATTGGGTACTTTTTTTTCTAATTAAAAAAAAAAGTTCCAATGTGGCCTCCGATTATTGCAAAAGCCCAACACCACGAGCGATTTCAAGTAACCAAACGAGGCTCTGGCACATTTGTAAGTTCAAAAGTTGAACTACTTTTCACATGTGTAGACATATGGTGCACTTACAGTAAAATCAGTCGCTAACTACCTACCATAATTATCATGACCTGTACTACGTGTACTTGGGATAAATAAAAAAGTGTTGTACTATTTGACTAGGAGAGATGATAAATTCCTAGCATCAACACACTGTGATACAATACACGTATGATTGATTCATTAAAATTTCAAATAATAACAAAATTTTTTTCAAATGAATAAAGTTATTTTATATTGAAGATATATATATATATAGAGGTTGCTTGGCCGGCATTCTTTATTTTTGAATTAAGAGACATTTCGGCATTAGAGAAAGTTTTTTCCAGATTTTATGCTTAAAACTCTCTACTGTCGAAGTGTCTCTTATTTCAAAGAATGTCGGGCAAGTGCAACTTTTATCTTCAATATAAAATAACTCTTTTTAGTGGAACAAACTTTGATGAACTTAAAATCAAACTTAATGAATTTTAATGAATCAATCATACGTGTATTAGAATGTGTTGATGCTATGAACTCATCACTTCTAGTCTAATAGGACAATACTTACAGGTTTAATAGTATATAATATAAAGTTATTTATAAGTCTAGTCCAAGCGCCCATTTTGCATATCCAAGTTACCTATGCAGTTCCTGGGCCCAGCGGAGAAAGGCGTGTAGGCGAAAGGATGTCTACCGATACAGTTTTCTGGCAGGAAACGATCAGGATCAAATTTCTCAGGATTAGGGTAGATCTTAGGATTTCTATGGAGCATGAACACCAGTACAGTGCAGGTGGCGCCCTTAGGAAGCTTGTAACCGCCTGGAACAGAACAGTACATAGAGTAAACACCCAAATACGTGTTTAAAACGCATTTAAATATATATATACATTTATATAATACACAGTAGAACCTCCCTGTAAAGGACAACACCTAATTGCAGAGTCAAAGTGTCCTTTAGGAAGAGGTGTCGTCTTACCGGAGAGTTGCTAAATAGTAAAAATGGTAATTTTGTAAATGAAAACTGTCCTTTATAGAGAGGTATCCTCTAGCGGGATGTCAGCTAAAGGAAGGTTCTACTGTAACACAAAGTGATATGGGGGTCGGTGAAAGGGTGGTCAAACTCGTTGGTTTTCGACCGTAACGACCCTTGATCAAATCCTGCATTAAACACTTTTTTCTAATAAAAAAATGGCCCCCGATTCTTACAAAAGTCTAACCCCACCAGCGAGTGTAAATAACCAAACGGGAGGCTCTGACACATTTATAAGTGCAAAAGTCAAACTGCTTTTCACATGCGTACACATGTAGTGCACTTACAGTAAAAGCAGTCGCTAACTTCTACCTACCATGATTATCATGGCCTGTATCACGTGTACTAGCGATAATAATATTTTTAAAAAACGAAAAGTTATAGGAGAAACGTATTCATGTACCAAAGAAAGCATCTCTCTTTAAAAGCGGGTAAAACAATGGATTTTACTTATAATCACAATACAGAACAATAAAGATTGAATTAATTAGAAGAACTATGAATGCCGGCCAAGCAGCTTCTATCTTTACGATAATAAAGAATGAGTTACAACATCAGCTTTGGCATATTCCTCATCACCAACTGTACGTTTTTTACTAGGATTATAGATTAAATGTATTCTTTTATAGCATTTTCAAAGGGAGAGGTGCCTATTTTATATATATTTGTTAAATACGCCTTAATCGATATAAATGGTGGTTCTATCATTGATAAAAAAAATATCTGAGAGCCTTACGCAATTTTAAAAAGTATATCGCAATTTTCTTAATTCTAACTTTGTTACCTTCTGTATTCCATCGTCATAGGAAATTACTGAAGAACTCCCCCATTACCTGCTTAATTGTACAGCCCTTGATGCAGAGAGGAAGTCCCTATATCAACAAATTAAATGTACCAACATTTCCACCTTACGTATTGCTTTCAAAATTATCGGCAAACAAATCTAAAACAATAGCTTATTATAATTTTTTTAGATCATCATTATGTAAGGACCAGTCAACAATTGAATGACTTTGAGACGAAGAGTAAAGCCAGTTCAATTTCTATGTAAATAACACAAGATGATTATTACCTTACCCAATTGGGAGAATCTGTATGGGGCAAGTCCCTAATAAAGGCTTTTGTGTGTGCGTGTATTCCGTCGTCATCAGGTTCTATCAGCGGAAACCAATCAGTGTGTCGTAGTGGCAGGTTGCCTATATCTTTGCCACTTAATTCATACACATAAGACAATGTTCCTGCAAATTACAGAAGTATCATTCTATCTTTTTTTTTATTTTAAAATGCCAAATGGTATTTCAGATAAGTTTAATGTTCAGTTTAGATATACTTGAATTTCTCTGTCGTATGTTTTCCCTAAAATATTCAGTCGAATTCATATAAAACAATTACAACAAAAAATCTATAAATAGACGCTATGAAAACGGCTGATAGCTCTACGCCGTACGAATGCAACAACGCAAAAAAAAAAAAAAAATGAACCGCGCATGCGTCGTTCGTAACTGACTACAGACGATTTCGCTTGATGACATTTAGAAGTAGAAGGTTGTTAAAGAGTAAATAACTACATAACTATTAAAAATGATTATATTTAAGTATACAGGGTGATCCAAAAGTCCCGCACAACTTTAAAAATTAATAACTCCGCGAATATTTGCGCTAGAGCAATGCGGTGAACACCATTGTTTTCAGGATGCAATGGGATTTTTTATGGCAAATAATGAAAAATTCGAAATTGATTTTAGTTACAACCTTATTCGCTAGATGGCGCCCTACCAGAATCAGCGATTCAGCGGCCAAATTGTTTGATAAATTGAAAAATATAACTGAACGACACGTATTTTTCCTTTTTGAATACCAGGAAAGAACCCTAATAATATCAAATGATAAATTAATAAAACACCATTTCGCCAAAAGTTAGAAGAAATGGTTAACGATTTTTAAATACAATCTGAGATATGTAAAATAAGTATATGCAAATTAAAACATGTAGCAAAAAAAAAACCCTGATATTTTAGATGCGGTTTGCTGGAATCCTCTCAGCTATTTATATTTCGAAAATAATAATTTTCTATTTTTTAAAATTCAACTCTCTCTCAGTATCGATTATATTTATTTTAATTCATTTGAAAAATATTTATCTATCTCTGATGATTTATTTTACTCTGGAATGCCGTTGTTGTTTTTGTCGTGTCCAATAAAGAGCCTCAGATTCTTTTCGTTTGGCCAACAAAAAATGTCCAATTTATATACACATATATTCTTACATAATGAGACTTTAAAGAATGCAAATAATCTTCATCTATTTACATACACAACACATCTCCCCCCTTAATAATACTCCAGTCGGTCTAGGGGTTTCCTGGCTCTCTGAGGTCTAGGACTGCGGACGGGCACTTGCACAGCGGCAGCCTCCGGTTTAGGAGTGCAAAAGGGCACGTGCACAGAAAGTCTCCTCCTTGTTTCCTGATGTAACCTCTGGAACCTCCTCTTCACTTTATTTCTGACTTCCACCTACAGGCTTCTCTCCTGATGTTCGAGGAAGTATCAAATTTCTTGTCTCCACTTGTTTCTTTCTCACAGGTTGCAATTGATTGATATGCCTCTTATACACGACGCCCTCGCAACTTATAAGGTAGTAAAGGTAGCTCAATAATTCCAAAATGGTACCTTTTTACCGTTTAGGTCCAGTTGCATAGTTGCGAAAATAGACCTCGCAACCTGTAGTAAACTGTTCCTGCCTTCTTACGGTCTCATGAAATACCTCTCGCGGATTTCTCATCTTGGTATTAAATTCGAAAATCTTGATCTTAAACTTCTCTTCATTAGCAGTTCCGCCGGGGAATTCCTTTATTACAGTTTGGGGGAATGCTCTATGAGCAAATAGGAAACTTTGTAGATTCGTCTCTAAATCATCCTTCCCATTATTCTTTCTCAAAATGTTTTTAAACTCTCTTACATATCTATCAGCTAAACCATTTGTACTAGGATTATACGGACTGGTCTTAGTGTGCCGTATACCATTCATTTTGGTAAATTGCTCGAATTCATCGGAGACAAACTGTCTTCCGTTATCTGTAACAAAATATTAGGGCAATCCAATTCTGGCGAGAATTTCTCTAAGATGACTTATAATCGTTTTTCTGGTAATATCTTTGATGATAAAAATTTCTATCCACTTTGAGTATGCGTCCACGAGAACCAAAAACATTCTTCCCATGAACGGACCCGCTAGATCAAGATGAAGTCGATGCCACGGTTTTTCGGGCCAAGTCCATTCCGAAATGGTAGCCGGGGGCATGCTTGCCGATTCTTGGCATACTCTACATTCTCTAGTTAACTCTTTGATGTTACTGTCTATGCCTGGCCACCAGAAAATACCGTCTGACAATCATCTTCATTTTAACAATCCCCATGTGTATTTCATGCAAGTCATTTAAAATTAAAGATCTTAATTTTTGGGGAATTACCACTCTTTCACGCCATTGAAAACAATCAAACTCCAAACTTAATTCCTCATTGATCTTATAATAAGGAGCTAGTGGGTTTTCCCTCAGTACCCTTGTGAATTTCCACACACACACAGTTGCCTTCTCTAACATTCCTTAATACTATAGACAGTATTTTATCTCGGGACGTCTCATATGCCACCTCCCTAAAAGAGAACGGTACCTCATTCAACTTCCTGAGAAGAAGTACCCGGTCTTCATCAAGAAACACCCTGACACTCTATTCAAAGGAAGACGTGACAATGCGTCAACATTGGAATTATCACTACCTTTTCGAAACTCCTCAGTATAATTAAATGCAGCTAATTTTGAGGACCATCTTTTAATTCTGGATGCTGCACATATGGGAATTGGTTTCTGAGGTGAAAATATATGAATTAAGGGTCGGTTGTCTGTGACAAATACGAATTTTCATCCCAGTAAGTATTGTCTTGATTTCTCATCGCCATAAGTTATGCTCAACGCTTCCTTTTCTAGTTGAGAGTACCGTTTTTCCGCTTCAGTTAATGTTCTAGAAGCAAAAGCTATAGGGCATTCTTCCTTTCTATCATTTCTATGACTCAGAATTACGCCTAGTTCATAGTCCATTAATAATGATTTACATTTTTAAAATAACAATTAATATTCTTTCGTCCAATTCCATCTACAATTTTTATTTAAAAGTTGATTGAATAGCGCTAAAATGTTTGCTATATTCTTTATGAATCTATAATAATAAATTAAGAGTCCTATGAAAGATCTCAATTGCGAAACATTCTTTAGGTTCAGGCGCCTCTATCACTGCTTTAATTTTATTTTCTAAGGGATGCAGTCCATATTTATCCATTTTGAACCCTAAAAATTCCACCGATTTCTTTTTAAATTTACATTTATATCTGTTTAACTTTAAACCTTTTTCTAGCAATCATCTAAACACTAGATCCAACTTTTGTTCATGATCTTTAAAGTATTTTCCTGCAACCAAAATATCATCTATGTAGCAGGCCAAACCTGGCAAATCAGCAAAATAGGCCTTCCATAATCCTCTGAAATTTATTTGGTGCTACCGCTACGTCATATGGTAGTCTTTTATAAGAAAACAACCTCTTTGTTGTGTTTATATCAACAACAGCTTTGGCTTCTTCCGCTAACATTACTTGTAAGTAAGCCTGTGATAGGTCTAGAGTCGAAAGTACGGTGCTTTTAGATAATTTTGAAAAGATCTCATCGATCGATGGAATGGGATACCTATCTAATTCTATTGCTTTATTAGCTGTACATCTAAAATCACCACATATCCTCACACTACCATCCTTTTTTGATGCCGGTACTATTGGAGCGGTCCAATATGCATGAACGATAGGTTATAAAATGCAAGAATTCACCAAACGATCAAATTCATTCTCTACTTTGTTTTTTGGAGAGAAAGGTAAACATCTGGCCTTACAAAACACAGGAGTCACATCCATTTTTAAATTAAAATTAATTCTAACGTCCTTTAGACAGCCCAAATCTTTGTTAAACAAATCTGCATACCTATCCATCAAATTTTTATATATTTAAATATATTTCTATTATATTAATTATTTAAAATTTTAATGCTAAACAATCTAGAATAATAAAGTTTCAACTGTTTAAGCCATTCTCTTCATAATAAAATTACCTGGATTTTTTCATTTACAACTATTAATCGTAAATATTGGTTGGCTTCTTTTACAAAAACATTTCTTTGGTCTATAATCTTAGATAATTTACCACAAAAGGATTTTAATCTTAAATTTGTTGGAAATAATCTTTTACCGTGCCAATAATTCTTATGAATATCTTTAGGTATTAACGTAACTGGACTTCCTGTATCTATTGTAAAGCACAAAGAATAATCATCTACTGTTAAATTTATTGTGGCATCAGTTTCGCCCTGTACAGAATATATAGTCTTCTTGTACAAATTTACATCCCCACATTCTTTTACTAGCTTTGCAGACCCTACTTAAATGACCCAGTTTATTACATTTTAAAACAAGTATTTGTTCTATGAGGTAAAACAGATGCCACGTGTGAATGTCTTTCACCACATCTATAACGCACTATTTTGCCTTTGCCACTTTGCCTGAAAGGCCTATACTGCGCCGTACAATTATTGTACTCGCCCTTTTTATCCTTTCAATTCACAGGGGATATATTGGCCACTAATTTATCTTGTAATTCTCTTGTATTTATCTCCGCCAATTCGAACGAGATCGCCACTGCAAAAACTTTTTCCAGGGTGACATCGTCGTCCTCTTGTAGTAGCTTCTTTTGCAGGATTTCCGACTTGATTCCAGCCACAAAACGGTCTCGCATCATGGTTCCCAACATATCGACGAAATTACAATTTATTGCCAAATGTTTCAATTCTCTAAGATATTCCGAAATTGATTCTCCTTCCTGTTGAATTCTCTTTAAAAATCTGCCTCGCTGTGGTATCACTTTCTTCATTGGATCCAAATGCAGTTTATTTCTTTGAATGATAGTATCATAGGGTTGATCTTTCATTAGACCAGGAAGAAAATGTCGTTTCCCTGCTTCAAAGTTTCAGAATCTGGTAGCGAGGTAAAAACCAGCACTTTAATCTCCTTCTTCAGATGCCAAAAAGAAAGCCTCAAATTTTTGTACAAAAAGATCGAAGTGTCCTCCACTGGGCTATAGCATCTAAAAGGTATTATTAACTTTGAACTTGTCATGCTGATCTTTTCTACTCCTTTGTTTTCTTGATTCAGATAGTTTAAAAGATGTAATCTTAACCCATTTTCTTATTTTTCCTCTCCATAATCCGAGAGTCAGATTTGTTTAAAAGATGTAGTTGTTATACTTGCATAGACGCCGTTTTCTTCAGCTTTTTACTGGCTCTGTAGATGGCGCATCCTCGTCGCCACTTTTGTTGTGTCGTAATTAGACGTACAAGAGCTCAAACTTGACCATGGCCAACAACAAATGTCCAATTTATATATACATATATTTTTACATAATGAGGCTTTAAATAATACAAATAATATTCATCTATTTACATAAACAACAGTTAATATATAGCGAGAAGAGTAGATGACTGAGCACAGATCCCTGAGGTACACCAGCCCATGTTCTTAGGTCCTTGGAAAATGTTCCATTGACCCGAACCTTTATCCTTCTTCCCCTTAAGAAGTCTGCAATCCAGATTAAGGTTTTTCCTCTTACTCCGATGTTGTGCAGCCTTTCAAATAATTTCTACACTCGATCAAAATCTGAGGTCATATCCAGGAATACGGCTGTTGTCTTCTTTGGCGGTTTTTCCTAGAAATATATTATTGATTGACAGAAGTAGAACAGTTTATCAGTTGTACAGTGTCTGGAAATTTAGGCAGTTTGGTAGAAGTTTATTTTATTATTGTTAGTGAGCCAGACTATGAGCCTAGAGTGGATAATTTATTCTGTTATTTTACAAAGTATGCTGGTAAGAGCAATTGGCCGATAGTTCTTGCATTCCTTAACATCTTTGTTTGGTTTCAGTATTGGCACTATAATTGATATCTTCCAATTCTTTGGTAGTTTACCAGTTTGCCATGAAATGTTCAGTATTCGTAGGAGTTGATTTTTAGCTTCGTCTTAAAGTGTTTAATCATTTGACCAAAGATTAGAGCATCTCCAGGTGACATCTTGGATTTAACTTTCCTATTGATGAATTTAGCTCATTCAGTGTGAAGTCTCTCGAGTAAATATCTTGTTGATGGTAATTTATTGCTTGTTTAACTAACTTGTTTATATTATTTTTTAGAGTCCTGCCTTCATTCGTATAGCTGAGTCTGGAAGTGCTTAAAAGATATTCAACAATTATGTCAGCCATCTGTTTGTTCGTTCTCGCTGTTCATATCGGTTAGAGTATTGGAGGATTAGTGTTGGTTTTGATTGTTTTATAACACTAATTATATTCCAGTGATGGCTTTCCTTTTTTAGATTCATTTTCTTCGCAGAATTATGCCCATTTTTCTTGTTTGAATATCCAAATTTCTTGTTCTATTTTGTGACTAATTTCAATGAGTTCCTTTTTGATTTCTTCTGTTTTATTTGTTTTAAGAAGTTCATTTTTATTGTCTCTCTCTGCAATCATTGCCTCGATATTGTGGTCCTTCCAGTAAAGTAATCACAGTTCTTTACGTCTACCTCTAGGTATCGATACCTTTGCAGCTTTGGATGTGTTCAAAGAGAATTTTTCCAATTTTTGTCAATCGTTCTGTAATTTAATTCTTCGTTGCACAGTTCTTCAAGCTTTTCTGTATTTTTCCCAGTGTTCTTCTATTCTGTTGGAAATTCTCAATTTTGAATTTTAGGATTGTTAAAATTGGTCTGTGGTCACTGATTGCACTTTTCAGAATTTTCCATTGTGTTGTGGGTGCGATGTTGTAATTTATCGCTGAGATGTCTATTGCGGATTCTGTGCCTGTGGAGTTGGATAGATAGGTGTTCTTTTCGTTATTTAACGGCGTAAGGTCGAGGTCGGTTAGCATGTCCTCAACCTGCTGACCTTTGTTATCCTGGACAGGTGATCCCCAAGTTGGTCTTTCGGCGTTAAAATCACCAAGTATGATTGCGATATCCGAAGACGCTTCACTTAATGTCTATATCAGGCCTGTATTGAATCTAGTATTATCGTGGTGTTAAACATTTATGATTGGAATTGTTTTATCTGTAAGATAGATTTCTATTGCCTGAGCTTCTGTCGTGCCTTCTCTAGGCTCACTCTGATTATAGGCGATTTCCTTAAATTTGATTTCTAGAGTTTTAATCAAAACGGCAAGTCCTCCTCCGAATTTTCCCGGTCTGTCCATTCGTAGTGTTGTATAATCTTTGATATTGAATCTCAGATTCTGATTCAATTTTGTCTCCTGAGGACAATTAATATGTACATTGTTGTCACAGAGAAGACAAGTCAGCTCTTTATTTTCCTCTGGGTATTATTTATATTGAGTTGTAGTAGATTGAATTGTGTCCTCGTAGTAGATTTCTCATCATGAGCTCGAGCTGCAGCTCCTGACGCGGCGGTTACCCCGGACGCGGTAGCATTACTGGAGATATCAGTTTTGCTCTTCATTTGAAAATGGGTGCCGTTGCAACGTTAGTCATCTTGGAAACGAACCAGAATTTGGTCAAATATTCCAAGGGTCCAGGGGGGACCGCAAGGAGATGTGGTCGAACTTCTCCCCTTCCACTTGGAATGCCGTCACTACAGGATAAAGCACTCTTGGTGAATTTTTTTAATTGTGATTCAGAATCTGCCACTGAAGCTTTACGAGCGTTTCGTTCCTTTAAATATATTCGAAGCGGTAAAGGACCAATGAGTTGCTACTCTCTAAAGCGATTGATTAAAAGTTTTGAGGAAACTGGATCTCTGGAAGCAGAACCTCGGAGTGGAAGACCATCGACATGCAAGTCAGTGGCTGTTACGGTTTTGCAGAATGCTGAAGCTATTGAAACTTTATCCCCGTATGGAGAAGTAAGTGCTAGACAAGTTTCTCGACAAACGGTGATTTCGTATGGAACAGTTTGGAGAGAGCACACATTTAGAATTTTTCTATAAAAATATCCTAACAAAATTCAAAGTTTTCAAGAGTTGAAAGTCAATGATTTTGAGAAGCGTCTAGAATTCGCTGCATGAGGTTTCCGGCAAATTGATATTGATGAAAACTGGCTGTCAAATGTTCTAAGAACAGATGATGCTCACTTTTATCTAAAGGGAGAATTTAACATTCAGACCTGCCTCATTTTGGCAACAGAAAACCCTAGGATTTTTACAGAAATATCACTCCATCAGCACAGAGTTACAGTTTTGTGTGGGTTCACTTCTTCTTTTATTATTGGGCCATTTTTTCTTTGAAAAAATCAATTGAAGAACTTTTAAAACCGTTTTCGTAACTGGTGAACGTTATGTTCAACTTTTGAGAGAAAAGGTTATTCCCATATTGCAGCACAGACAAGCACTAAGCGAAATAACATTCATGCAAGATGGAGGACCTCCTCATATCTCCCGCGGTGCCAAACAATTGCTGAAGGATACGTTCGGTGGAATGCGTTGATAAGTCGCCACTTTATATACCAGTGGCCTCCAATATCACCAGACTTTACGCCTTACAATTTCGGTTATGGTGTAACTTTAAGTCGCGTTTTTATCGATGCCGGCCTACCACATTGGCCATGTTGAAGGCTTCTATCAGATGGCACGTTTTATAAATTTCAACTATTTAATTGTGACCATACTGTCATCTATCGTCTGCAGGCGGTGTTTGAGAATGAAGGGCGCCACATTGAGCAAGGATTGTGACCTAATACAAGAGAGAAGGCAATTACCTCATGTGTTATATTTTGCAGCTCTTTGTTTTGGGTTATGGGAATAATAAATGCTGTCCTCACATCTTGACTCTTTATTTTTTCTGTAAACGGTAATTTTTTTGTTTGTCATTTGCCCACATTTTATATTATGTCGTGCAGGCCAAAGTGTTATAACTTCTCGAATAACACTGGTTACACAATTTTACCTCTTATGTTTAGTTTATCGCTTTTCGCTCATTAGAAGAAATAGCATAAGGAATAATCTCTCTATCTCCCCCCCCCCCCCCCCCCAACTTTAGATATTTTGCGCAAAAAATATTACAAAATGATTTTACTACCACGTTTTTCAACGCAAAAGGTCGATTTAAAAATGATTTCTTTTAGGGGATACATTTTCAAAATTATGTACAGTATAATAAAAAATTATAACATTTGACAAACCCATAGGATATTTGGAATAAAGTACGACAAATATATTTTGTCACTCCCCTCTATATTTCATTTTTGGATCATGACAAATATCCAGTTAAATAGTCAAGTGTCGACAATTAGTCAATAAACTATACATTCCTTATAGCACGAAATCCTATTAGTAGTGCCATCATAATTTTTGGTACTATATTAACATTTTAAAAATCGTGTATTGATATCAGTAGTTATTTTCAAACATTCAATTTATTTCACAATACTCCATCTAAAATATAAATATTTTTGATACATGTTTTAATTTGCATATACCTATTTTACATATCTCAGATTGTATTTAAAAATCGTCAACCAATTCTTCTAACTTTTGGCGAAATGGTGTTTTATTAATTTATCATTTGATATTATTAGGGTTCTTTCCTGGTATTCAAAAAGGAAAAATACGTGTCGTTCAGTTATATTTTTCAATTTATCAAACAATTTGGCCGCTGAATCTCTGATTCTGGTAGAGCGCCATCTAGCGAATAAAGTTGTAACGAAAATCAATTTCGAAATTTTCATTATTTGCCATAAAAAATCCCATTGCATCCTGAACATAATGGTGTTTACCGCATTGCTCTAGCGCAAATATTCGCGGAGTTATTAATTTTTAAAGTTGTGCGGGACTTTTGGATCACCCTGTATTTTAGTTATCTATAAAATGTGTATGTGCGAAAATATTGTAAATTTAGTACTTTAAATGATACTTACAGAGTTCTGTGTCTTCTTGAAGTTCTCGACCAATCACAGGTACAGATGGATAGAGTCTTTGAGCTTCCTAATTATTAAACAGCAGAAATCATGTAAACACAATTCAGTGACGATGAAGCACACACAATTTGGATTATAGATTATAAACACAAGGTAGTAAGACCAAATCCAAACAAATAGTGTATGATGTTTCAGTAACAGTATTGTTACCATCATCAAACAAAAGTGCTGAATAAGAAAATATATCACAGCATGTTATAAATAATGTGAAAATAGTACAAATGTAAAATTGTAATGGGGTAAGGTGGATAAATTAATGAAAAGGCATCTCTTTATTGTGCAACTGAAAGTTGATGATATTGGTCTATTATTCCGATAGACAATTGACAAAAAATAATAATTTTATTGCAATCTTGTTAATACATGTAAAGTGAACAGTCTGCTTTATTAAAAAAAATAATAATTACTATGTACAAAGAATATGGCGCCTCTGCCAGCGCTGCAGAGTTTGTGGAGAATCACCAGCGGGTCTCCAGCGACACCACACATTTCACGATCTACCAAGAAAACGTAGATCGCGTACTTCGCCGCTTAAGAGATGGTGATGGCGTGGTCCTCGAGACCAACTGGATTATTCCGATAGATGGCGCAAACCATCAGCAACTTTCTGTTGCACGATAAAATAATGTCTTTTTCTCAATGTTTTAAATAGTTATTGTTATCAAGTATGTAAACAAGATAGCAGAAAAGAAGAATAAATTTTCAAAGAAGCCAAAAATATTATTCTTAGAATAAGAATTGTGGAAAAACCCTCTTTTTAAAAAATATAATAAACTAAAAAATAGACTTTTAATTATATTTTTTAAAAACGAGTGTTTTTGCTACTTATAATCAATTCTAAGAATAATATTTTAAGATTCATAGAAAATCTTTTTCTTATCTTCATCAATCTAAATTAAACATTCAAACTATATTCACCCCGAAAAAAACTGTACTTGGCTAATAAATGTTTTATGAATCAAATATATTATGCAAATATCAACCACACAATAAACTTACAAAATATTTTCTCACAATGAGTTTATTTTTATATCAAAACGCTAGCTTTCAAGCGATTACTTCGCCCATTGAAGAGAGATTATCACTTGAAAGCTAGCGTTTTGAAATAAAAATAAACTCATTGTGATAAAATATTTTGTAATTTTAAAACTTTTTTCACAATTTTATAATAAACACAATACACTCATGGACAAATCTTAAGAAAGTGGAGGGTCTTTGATTTCATGGGTCGTCTATTTATTATTATTATTATTATTTTATGGAGACAGATACAAATTTGTTCACACTTGATTATCTCGAGTGTCTTCAATAAAGGTCACTGTGTATCAAATATCTTTCAGATTTATTGTCTGAGTCCCGATATACATGGGTAAGAAACTTGTGTGAGAAACCTTTAATATATCAAATATATAATGCAAATATCACAACCACAATAAACTCATGGTTGAAACTTAAGTAAAGTCTTTGATGTCAGCGGTCATATTTATTTTTTTTTTTTATTGAGACAGGAAATTTTGTTGATTCTTGTTTATCTCGTTTCTTCATTAAAGCTCACTGTAATATCTTTCAGAGTTATTGTCTAAATCCATATGTACAGGCTAAAAGATACAACTTCCTTAAGTTTTGTCCATGAGTGTATATAACTAATACAAGTTTAGGTGTTTATAAAACCCCTATTTAAAAAACCGTTAACACAATACACATTTATTATGCCGGTGATTAATTAGCTTAATAAATAATTGTATCTAATTAATAAATATTAATTAACAAGAAGTGTTCAATAAAAGGTCGTAGTACTTATTTCCTGGTTTTTGTACTTTGTACCTTCTTAATTGGATATCTTGAATACCTTTGTTGGGATGGCCTTGGTTGATTTGGAAATATACAAGACACTTCCCCTTTCCTTTACAAAATTGGAGTAGTGATTTATTGAAAGTGTTTATGTAGCATTCTTTAGCTGGTGTAGTACTCTATGAAGCTACTTGGAGTTAATAAAATTATAGAAGTAACATGATAAGTACCAAATAAATACATTTATGTTTAATTTAAATCAAATTGTACAATGTGTGTATATTCATGGACAAAACTTAAGGAAGTTGTACTTTTTAGAATGTATATCAAGATTCAGACAATAACTCTGAAAGATATTACAGTGATCTCTAATAAATACACAAGAGATAACCAAGTGTAAACAATATACACACTCATGTACAAAACTTAAGGAAGTTATACCTTTTAGCATGTATATCTGAATTCAGACAATAACTCTGAAAGATATTACAGTGACCTTTATTGAAGACACATGAGATAACCAAGTTGGAACAATATATACAATCATAGACAAAACTTAAGGAAGTTGTACATCTTATAATGTATATTGGGATATAGACAATAACTCTGAAAGATATTTGATACACAGTGACCTTTATTGAAGACACACGAGATAACCAAGTGTGAACAATATATACACTCATAGACAAAACTTAAGGAAGTTGTACCTTTAAGCAAGTATATCGGGATTCAGACAATAACTCTGAAAGATATTACAGTGACCTTTATTGAAGACACAACGAGATAACCAAGTGTGAACAATATATACACTCATGGACAGAACTTAAGGAAGTTGTACCTTTTAGCATGTATATCGGGATTCAGACAATAACTCTGAAAGATATTACAGTGACCTTTATTGAAGACATACATTTATAGACAGAACTTAAGGAAGTTGTACCTTTTATCATATATATCGGGATTCAGACTATAACTCTGAAAGATATTTGATACAGTAACCTTTATTGAAGACACACGAGATAACCAAGTATGATCAAAACTGCCTTTGTCTCTTTCAAACACTCGACATTTAAGACTTTGCGTTTCCTTAAGCTGTGTCCATGAATGTATATCTTGTTCCAACCAGTTTAAGATGATTAGGACAGTAGAAAAGTTTGTTTTGTGTTTAAAAAAAGAAAAATTCGTGTTTTATAATATTTCCATTTTAAATATAGATGACACTTTATCGCCTTATATATAACAAAATAAAAATGGCATATCCTTTCCAGGAGCACATGTTATTTTCAGAAGGCAGAGCGCCATCTGGTGAAATAGAAATAAACTATTCATTGATTTAGCCTGTTCCTTGATATTTGGCCAAGCCAATTTATTGATAAATCGAGAAAAGCCATCCACGAACCTGGCCTTTCCAATTTTTTCTATTGTTTTTTCATTTAACAAAGTGTGAACAAAATTGCCTCTGTTTCCTTTAAACACTCGACATTAAGGACTTTCTATTTCCTTAAGTTTTGCCCATGAGTTTATTTCATGTTCCAGCCAGTTTAGGATGTTCGGGAACAGAGAGATCTAGGTGTACATACATACCTTGATGACACATTCAGTGTACTTGAGTTTTTTAATGTCTTCAGATGACAGGACACCAGTGTGACATTCCTCGAACACAATGTCAACCTCTTGTTGGACACGTCTCTGGATGTCGGGATGGAGTCCTAGAAGATACAAAGTCCAGCCCAGTCCAGCTGCCGTCGTATCGTGACCCTGGACAATGCACAAAACACTTTCCTTACAAATTTGGCAATCGCGGGACATACAATGTTGATTTCAAAATTTATAAATGACCCTTACAGTATATTTATTTTTGAAACTAAAAACAATTTACAGTTATATATATTAAAAATAAAAAAGGCATATCCTGACCAGGAGCACATGTGTTTTGCAGAGCGCCATCTGGTGGAATATATATAGTCTTTATAGTCTTTGATGGTCGTCTATTTTTTTTTTAAGGGAGAGCGAGAAAATTTTGTCCACACTTGGTTATCTCGTGTGTCTTTAATACAGGTCACTGTATCAAATATCTCTCAGAGTTATTGTCTGAATCCCGATATACGTGATAAAAGGTACAACAATCTTAAGGTTGATCCATGAGTGTATATTAGCCAATATTTTCTCTAACAATCCTTTTTTTAAGAGAAAAAATTGAGAAATCATTAAATATTTAGATTCAGTATTGGCATGTGAAGTGTTATCGGATAAGACTTTGTGTTCCTACGTTGCCAATAGTGTCCATAAAAGAACCTTGAGGCCAGAAGTTTATGGGCGTGATTGAGGTGCTATAAAACTGGGAACGATTGAATGTAGATTTGGGAAGAGCATCGCAACAACAAGATGGCATTGAAGGTTGGTAGAAATGTAAACAAGTTCTCTTTAACAACATGTGCAGAATAACTTGTACAAATATAATCCTACTAATCAATAAAGTAAACTTCAACGCCTCAAAATTTGTAAAAGTACTGTTAAACTAATTTTCTACGTGTAAAACGATGTGGTGTATTTACAGTACACTCCCTCCGAACACAGAAACACACGTACAGCACACAACATTCATACAACACATATCTCTACCATTTTACATCCAAGTGGTGAAAACACCAAGTAAATGGGAAGTTTTTAGTCCACAAACGACCCATTCAAACATAAGTTTACTTTGCTATCTGCAGGCACTTTTAACATCTTGTTTTTAACAGTTCACTATTGTTGATTGTCATAACCATTTTTTTTACTATGCTCTCTGTTGGAAGACTATTATATAAATAATTCGGTTTTCAAAGAATTTAGTTCCGGATTGCCTTTAAACATGACCCCCATTATATAATTGCCCTAACAGATAATTCTTTTATCATACAACTGTGGAAATAAGCTGTTACACACCTACATACAACATGTACAACACACAACACAACACCACATATCTAAAGATGTGAAAAGCAGTTCGACTTTGCACTTACAAATGAGCCAGAGCCCTGTTTAGTTACTTGCACTCGCTGGTGGGGTTGGACTTTTGTAAGAATTGGAAGCCATTGGAGATTTTTTTTATTAGAAAAAAAGTGCTCAATGCAGGATTCGATCCCGGGTCGTAGCGGTCGAAAACCAACGGTTTAGAACACCCTTCCACCGACCCTCCAGTAATTCTAATAATTAACAATTTTATTTATATTTTTATTTAAATGAACCTAGCTGTATTGTCTCAATAACCTGCAATGGATCTTCCTATTGAAATGATGCCTAAATTTCAGCTGCAAATCAATAATAGCCATAGAGAAATATAAGAATTGTTTTTTTCTGAAATGTACGTCAATGTTATCAGCAAAAAAAGTGCCCAAATGTTCCTCGGTCATTCTCTCTATGAATGTGGCAATTTATTTAATATTCTGGTCAGGCATTGTTGCCTAATCCTTATTTTCCTTCATGACTCTCGTCTGACAACGATCAAACTACAGGTTTATAAATGGGGTTACTAGATCTCAACCTTGTATAGTACACTCATGGACAAAACTTAAGGAAGTTGTACCTTTTAGCATGTATATTGGGATTCAGACAATAACTCTGAAAGATATTACAGTGACCTTTATTGAAGACACACGAGATAACCAAGTATGAACAATATATACACTCATAGACAAAACTTAAGGAACTTTTAGCGTTTATATTGTTACACCAGGTTGCGGCTTGGCAGACTCTTCAGCCATGATTCTCTCCTGTGCTGGGTCTTGCATCTTACCAGAGCGTGTTTCAACCATCCTACAAATTTATATAAGGGAATAATGAGATAAGTCTACTTTAAGTAGCCTCCAGAATCCTTTATTTATTTTCTCACATCAAAGAGAGCAGTGAAGTCACACGTGTACCTAAATACAAATGATGATAATCTAAAAATAATCTGTTTTAAATAAATATCATAGAATATAAAAATAAATAAATATATAATTTAAATTTCAAATATATTAAAAATAATATAAGAAATACGCCATTAATCATGATGTAACACTTCCCCCTCTCCAGAGGTCGTCACGTCCTCGTGATTGACCTCATCAATTCTTTCAAAATAGGGTTTGATTCTTGAGACATGGACAATCAATGGGTCTTGGCCAGGATTATCTTTTGGTTCAATTAAGTAATTTACGTTGGACAGCTTCTTTAATATTTTATATGGGCCAAAATATTTTCTCAGTAGTTTCTCACACTTCCCTATTTTCCTAATTGGTGTCCAAACTGCTACTAATTCTCCTGGTTCGTAGCTTCTTTCCATGTGTTTCTTGTCATAGTTCTTTTTCATTCTTTCTTGAGTCTTTATTGTGTTGTTAATGACTAATTTTCTTGTTCTGTTTATTTTGTCTAAGTGATGTTTTATGTATTCATCATAATCATCCTTGTCAATGTCCACTGAGATATTCCTGTCGTCCAAAAGAGACGTGGGTTCTCTTCCAAACATCAGGAAAAAGGGAGAATATCCTGTGGTTTCCTGAATTGTAGTATTGTAAGCGTGAGTGATGAATGGGAGTATTTCGTCCCAATTCTTCTGATCAGTATTCACATACATACTGAGCATATTGATCAATGTTCTATTTAACCGCTCTGTCAATCCATTAGTCTGGGGATGATAGCTCGTTGTGAAGCAATGTTTAATCTTGCACGTTTTCATCACCTCTTTCATTAAATTACTGGTAAATTGAGAGCCTCTGTCACTAATAAGATATTGTGGGGCTCCGTGCCGGAGAAAAATATCCTCTACTAGAAATTTTGAAACTTCTTTCACTGTTGCTTCCGAGATTGCTTTTGTTTCTGCATATCTAGTGTAGTAGTCCGTCAGCACGATTATCCATTTTTTCCTGTTTTTCGTAGATGGCAATGGACCAACAAAGTCAATTCCAATTCTTTCGAAAGGAAAGTTGGCTGGGGGAATGGGCTGTAGTAGTCCAGAAGGTAATTGGTTTGAGCCTTTTCTACTTTGGCAAAGGTGACACGTCTTAACGAACTCTGAGACATCCTTTAGCATGGATGGCCAAAAGTATTTACTCTTTATTCGGTACATGGTTCTGGCGACACCCAGATGGCCATTCGACATATGATTGTGATATTATTTCATAATTTCTCTCTTTTTCTTCTCTGGAACCACAAGCAACCACGACCTGCCTTCAGGGTTCGGGTTTTTCTTAAAGAGGCATCCATCTTCTACTTTAAAGTTTTGCGCAATTGATCGCCTGCTTCCATTAAGGTTTTTCTTAACACTTTCGATAAACATATCCTCTTCGTCTGTTATTTGATTCAAAAATAGCCTTTCAAAATCCTCATCCCAATCAGTTTCTGGTAAGGGTCCCCTAGATAAGCCATCGGCGTCCAGATGCTTCTTTCCTGATTTATGCATTATATCGAAGTCATATTCTTGAATTTTCAATGCCCATCTTTCCAATCGACCTGTTGGATCCTTCAAGTTTTTGAGCCAGCATAAGGCGTGATGGTCTGTTACTATTTTAAAGTGTCTTCCATAAAGGTAGGGTCGTAATTTTGACATTGACCAGACAACGGCCAGACATTCTTTTTCAGTGGTTGAATAATTTTGCTCCGCTTTACTTAGGGTACGACTCAAATATGAGATCACCTTCTCTTCACCACCGATGTCTTGGACAAGTGTTGCACCTATGCCGATGTTGGACGCATCAGTATGAACATAAGTAGGTGCATTTGGTTCGAAGTGACCTAAAATTGGTGGACCTAATAGTGCTGTTTTTAGGGTTTGAAACGCTTCCTCTTGTCTTTCTGTCCAGGTAAATGATACACTTTTTTTATAAGGTTGGTCAAAGGGTCAGCAATTTTTGAGAAGTCTTTGATATATTTTCTATAATATGAACACATTCCCAAAAAGGATTGTACTTCTTTGACCTTTTTGGGCCGAGGAAAATTTCTGACAGCTTTGATGTTATGTTCCGCGGGTTTTATACCATGTTTGCTCGTTATATAGCCGAGAATCTCCAATTCTTCAAAAGCAAATCGGCATTTTTTGTCGTTTAACCTTAAATTAGATTCACGAAAACATCTAAAAACAGCTTCAAGTCTTTTGAGGTGCGTTGGAAAATCCGGGCTATATATGATAACATCATCCAGATAACACAAACAAATTTGCCATCTCAGGTTTCCAAGCATATTCTCCATATTTCTCTCAAAGGTAGCAGGCGCGTTACAAAGTCCAAAAGGCATCACGTTGAATTCATATAATCCATGCGCTGTAGTGAAAGCTGTTTTCTCTTTGTCTCTTTCTTCGACTTCAACTTGCCAATATCCAGATCTGAGGTCTATTGCTGAGAAGTGTGTAGATCCTTGGAGAGTATCCATAACTTCGTCTATTCTAGGGATCGGATAGACATCTTTCACTGTCACATTATTCAGTTTTCTGTAGTCCACACAAAATCTGTATTTACCATCTCGCTTCTTGACCAATATTACTGGAAAAGACCAGGGGCTAGAAGATGGCCTAATTATGCCTTCTGTAAGCATCTCGTCAATTTGCTCTTTTATAATATCTCGTTCTTTAGCACTTACCCGGTAAGGCTTGTGTTTAATTGGCTTCGCGTCTTCTGTGTCTATCCGATGTTTTGCCAAATTGGTTCTCCCTAATATCGACGAAAAAAGATCTCCATACCTTTCTAAAACTTGTTTTAACTCCTTCTGTTCCTTCGGTGAAAGATTTTCGTTTATTTGGAATCTAGGTTCTTCGTTCTCTTCTACCTCTCTTTCTCGACTCACATTTATTTTCACTGGACTACTTCCAAAAGCCAATGTTTGGTTTTTCATTATTTTTAACGGTCGAGGATACGGATTAGTTATCCAGATTTGTGTTTCCCTATTTATAACATTGATCAAGCTTCTTGCTAGACGAAGTCCATTTGTTTGAAACATTTTGCTGCTCTCCTCGATAATATATTCTCCATCCTCTGTTTCTACCAATGCCTTGATCAATTTAATCGAACATTCCGGTACAATGGAATCCTTGGCACTCTTTATTTTCAACATTTCAAAATTGATTTCGTCATGATTATTCGTCAAATCGTATTTTATAGTTTCTTGCTTACAATCTATTTTTGCGTTCATTTTCTTAAGGAAATCTCTCCCAAGAATTAATGTCCGTAAATGCGTTTTCAATATCACAAAGTTGTGTGATAATGTTTCGTCATCAATTTTTATATTTAAAAATATACTTCCTACCATGTCTAATTTTTTTCCATCGGGTCCTGCACAAATTTTTGCGAGTTTACTTATACCATGGCCTGTATCGAGGGCCGTTCTGAGGTCGACCACTGAGAGGTCAGCACCTGTATCAACCAAAGCTTCAAAAGTCCCTATCTTGTCCACATTAATTTTTAATTTGTATTTAGGGTCCAACTTCTTGATTCCGTTTATGGTCGACTTGCTTTGATTGACAGATTCAGGCGCGACGCTTAGTTTAAATCTTCCAACACGGAATATCTATTCCGGGTAGGAATATTTGTCTGTGTGCTATGACATACATCAGCATAAAGCCGAGGTCCTGATTTCTCTGATATTTCATTCATTTGGCATTTCTCTTCGACCTTCTCTTGGGTATCTGCTGGATCCTCTTCTAGGATTCTTATAAACTTAACCCTACAATAACGGGCCACGTGCCCTGGCTTGTTACATTTAAAGCAGATTGGTCTTCCATCTTCCGTCCTATTTTTGCTCACTTCTTGGCTTTTATTGTAGGTGTTTCTCTGAAGGTTTGGTTTCGGCACAAAGTTAGGATTATAAGGACGTCTAGGGGTAGAGGGCTGGGGGAAGTTGTTTCGATACTGACTGTGAGTAAGAGGGGAGTCGTTCTTGTAATTATTGGAAACAGGGGCTTGGGGCCTGGAAGTGGTCTGGTAGTTTCGTGCGGCAGTCGGCGGCACGTACCTCGATTGTTGTTGGGGTCTAGAATAGCGTGGACCGTTATATAGGTTTCTGGATTTCTCCACACGTTCCCGATACTTATTTTCAAAATAATCCATTTTCTTGCACACGACAAGAAGGTCATCGGTCGTTTTAGGAGGGTTCAGGTAGAGCGCGAATGAGTACTCTTTTTTCAGTCCTCCAATAACATGTTCAATTTTTGTTTCTTCTTCCATTGCGGGGTCAACCTTGTTGCACAACACTAGAATGTCTTCCGCGAACCTGATTGCTGGTTCATTCCAGTGTTGCATTCTGTTGAGCTTCATTCTAAGTTCTTCTTTATTCGCGTCCAAAGAAAAATCCTGAATGAGGCGGATTTTAATATTTTCCCAGCTCGTGAAACTAGCTTTGTGTAAATTCAACCAGGTTTTAGCGCTTCCCGTCATGTTCATGGCGGCATAACGAGAGATAATGTAGTCTGCCCAATGGTACAGGAAGCCAATTTCTTCAAGAGATTCAATCCATGGGCCGTTCCATCATACTTGGGGATGTCGATGTTGGGATTCAGGACAACTGGGTCGGAACTAGCATCTCTACCAATTGTTACACCAGGTTGCGGCTTGGCAGACTCTTCAGCCATGATTCTCTCCTGTGCTGGGTCTTGCATCTTACCAGAGCGTGTTTCAACCATCCTACAAATTTATATAAGGGAATAATGAGATAAGTCTACTTTAAGTAGCCTCCAGAATCCTTTATTTATTTTCTCACATCAAAGAGAGCAGTGAAGTCACACGTGTACCTAAATACAAATGATGATAATCTAAAAATAATCTGTTTTAAATAAATATCATAGAATATAAAAATAAATAAATATATAATTTAAATTTCAAATATATTAAAAATAATATAAGAAATACGCCATTAATCATGATGTAACAATATAGGGATTCAGACAATAACTCTGAAAGATTTTACAGTAAACCTTTATTGAAGACACACGAGATAACCAAGTGTGAACAATATATACTCATGGACAAAATTTGAGGAACTTTTAGCGTGTATATCGGGATTCAGACAATAACTCTAAAAGATATTACAGTGACCTTTATTGAAGACACATAAATAACCAAGGGTGAACAAAATTGCCTTTGTCTTCTTAAAAAAAAAAGAAAACAGACGACCAACGACATCAAATACTTTCAAATTCTTTATGTTTTGTTCATATGTGAATGTATATACGTTTTTTGTTATGTATTTATATAAGTATACATACCAAAAATGTGCCTTCTATATATAACAAATGAAAACATTAAAACGTGAATGTTTCTTTCCACAAATAAATCAAACTTCTACTCTCCTTACTGCGATGAAAAAAGATATTGGGAGGCTTGGCTCATCAGTGGTGAACCCTCTCAGCAGTTTCGCCAATTTAATCTACCTTCATATAAGTGTGTTTAAATAATTAAAGGGAAATAGGGTCACGTTTTACTCACTGCGAACATAAAGTTGGAAACTTCCTCTTGTACATCATCCTCCGTGAAAGCTTGATCATTTTCTAAATGTAATCTCAGCAGTAGATCTAAGAAAGGTTCTCGTCGTTTGATGAATCCAAATTCAGGCTCGACAATATCTGCTGATTTCTTCTGTCGAGCTAGGAGTTCTTCTTTCCTTTCTCGGATCACCTGAAGTCCTCAGGTTAGGATCACTGGGACCTAGTACCTGGATCACTTACCTTTCTGGTGAAGTCCTCCACAATGTTCAAAGATCGTCTGTATTCACGACCTCGAGGTAGATTGTAATAGACCCAATCTGGCCATAGCCATGGCCGGATGAGACGATGGATGAAAAACTCGCCCAAACTGCAACATACTCATCAATAGGTCTGTTCTGATGGTAAACCCAAAATACTAAAAAGAAAAACCATAACTCAGAAATTCTCTACCCCAGAAACTAACCAAAAAGCTCTAAATTCCATACCCATAGCGCATGTTGTGTCATAACTCAGAAACTAACCAAAAAATACTACGACCTATACTCTTAACCCAGAAATTCTATACCTAAGAAACTAACCCAAAAACATTATAAAAAGACCTATAATTCAGAAGTTCTATTCCTCATGAACTAACCAAAAACATAATAACCCAGACTCATAACCCACAGAAATTCTATACCTTAGAAACTATAACCCCAAAAAACTATAATTCAGACTTATAACCCATAAATGATTTATCTCACAAACTAACTCAAAAGCTATAAACCAAACCCATAATCCAAAATGCTATACTAGAAACTAATCCAAATATATTAATCCAGACCCACAGCGCAGATATGTTATACCTCAGAAACTAACTCAAAATACTAAAACCAAACCAACAACCAAGAAATGCTATACCTCAGAAACTAACCCAAAAGCTCTAAATTTCATAGCCATAGCGCATGAAATGCTATACCTTAGAAACTAACCTAAAAACTCTATAACCCATACTCTTAACCCAAATAATCTATGCCTCAGAAACTAACCACAACACTATATTCAAGCCCTATAACCCAGAAATGAAATACCTCAGAAATTAACCAAAAACACTATAACCCATACCCATAACCCAGAAATGAAATACCTCAGAAATTAACCAAAAACACTATAACCCATACCTATAACCCAGAAAAGCTATACCTCAGAAACTATCCCAAAAACACTATAATCCAGACTCATAACCCAGAAATTCTATACCTCAAAAATTAACCAAAATACTATAATCCAGACCCATAATCCAGAAATTCTATACCACATAAACTAACCTAAAAGCTCTAAATTACATACCCCTATAGCACATAAAATGCTATATCTCAGAAACAAACAAAATACTATAATCAAGACTCATAACCCAGATATTTTATACTCCATAAACTAATCCAAACCACTATAATCTATATAAGCTTTAAAGACATAACTAAATAGTTAACATAAATTATTAAATCGAAATGTACTTACAGATGGACTGATTTGACATAGGGATTTTCAGCGTTGGTTTGAGCATTTATGGACTTGCCCATGGCAGTTTCTAGAACAGCGAAACATGGGTGTCGTTTATAACAGACTTAGAAATTTGTAATGTTCAACTGTTTAGCACCATACTGGTTATATTGCTTGAATTAAGAGACACTTTTGACAGAAAAAGTTATAAAAAGATAAAATAAAACTTTTTATGGCCTAAGTATCTCTTATAAAGTTGTCTCAAAAGTACGTGTTTTTCTCAAAATGTTTTTCTTATTATTTGCGAATATTATTACGGCGAATACATAATAATACATAATACAATTACTATAAATAATACAAACATATTATACATATCGGCGAATAAAATTGGTATTTCAATTTTTTGAAAGTGTTTACGAACTTTTGGGATAGCCTTGTATTTTAAGAAATATGAATACCGGCCAGAAGCAAGATCCTATCTTCAAGATAAACGTGGTTATCAAAATTCGAAATTTTATTTTTTTTTTATATTAAAGCTTATGTCCATAGTTCTTCTAAAATACCCATTTCAAGAGTCTAGCATCAGTATCACTATAAAAGGAAGTTCCAAAAATGCAATATAACAGTGGTATGGTAGATTAAACTGGCGAAACCGCTGGGAGGGTTCACCACTGATGAGCCAGGTCCTCCTATTAATTTTTCCATTGCAGTAAGGGCAGTAAAAATTGTTTGATATCAAAAAGAATCTTACGCCTTTAAAATAGTTTCGAATTTTGATAACAGATGGCGCGCTAGTGCATCGTAACATACTACAATTACTTTATACATAATAAAAAGATATTATACATAACGGTGAATAATATTGGTATTTCAATTTTTGCAAGTGTTTACGAACTTTTGGGATAACCTTGTATTTTAAGAAAATATGAATGCCGGCCAGAAGCAAGATTTATCTTCAAGATAATCGTGGTTATAATACTTCTTTTGGTGAATTTATAATAAAAATATTTTTAAAGGAAATTTTAAATGATTAATTAATAAAATAAGAACTTACTTTAATATTTCCTTTCTCCACATTCTTATGAAAATCCAACTCTACTTATGAATCCAAGTACTGAAATTTGATTCAATCAGCTATTTGAGTTTAAAGTACAACAGCTTTTACATACGGTAAAGATAGAGGCTACTTGGCCGGTATTCATAGTTCTTGAAAATAAAGATACTTCGGCCAGTAAATATTTTTATTATCTCGATGTTTCGATAAAAATCTTTTGTCCTCGTCAGGAGCAAACAAAAATTAAAACATTTGGCAAGACGTTAAAAATATTTTTTGTTCGCTCCTTACGAGGACAAAAGATTTTTGTCGAAACGTCAAGATAATAAAAAGATTTACTGGCTGAAGTATCTTTATTTTCAAGAACTTTGACATAGGAAGACATGTGGTGTACTTACAGTGTAATGGCTGTCATAAACATCTGCTATATATTATCATCATGACCTAGTTAGGGTAGGTACATGAGCGGTATATACCGTTGATTTCTGACAGACACGACCCGGGATCGAATTCCGCATTGGACAATTCTTTTCTGAACATAAAATAGCTCCAATGGCCTCTGGATTTCTTAAAAAGACTAAACCCATCGGTAAGTGCAATTAACAAAAGAGGACTCTGGTACATTTGTAAGTGCAAAAGACGAACTTCTTTCTACATGTTTAGACATGTGTTGCACTTACAGTAAAAGCAGTTGCTAATTAATACTCACCATGATTATCATGGTCTGTAACACGTGTGTAATAAGGATAATCATTTGTTAATCATGATCTAGTACATGTGTACTCAATTGAATAATAAGGTTGATAATAAGATAAACAAATATTAAGACCACACTCATGAACAAAACTTAAGGAAGTTGTACATTTTAACATGTATATCGGGATTCAGACAATAACTCTGAAAGTTATTTGATACACAGTGACCTTTATTGAAGATACACGAGATAACCAAGTGTGAACAATACACACACTTATGGACCAAACTTAAGGAAGTTGTATCTTTTAACATGTAAATCGGGATTTTAGACAATATCTCTGAAATGTATTACAGTGACCTTTATTGAAGACAACGAGATAACCAAGTGTAAACAATATATACACTCATGGACAAAACTTAAGGAAGTTATACCTTTTAGCATGTATATCGGGATTCAGACAATAACTCTGAAAGATATTTGATAGACAGTGATCTTTATTGAAGATACACGAGATAACCAAGTGGGAACAAAATTGACTATCTCCTTCGACCAACGACTTGAAAGACTTTCCATTTCCATAAGTATTGTCCATGAGTATACGAAGAGGCGTCTTACCACATATAACATCCAGAGCACAGAGCTGACACAGGGGAGCAATGTTTATCTCGGAATTTTGTAAACTCTGTAATCTCGATACCAGGACCTTGGCACATTCATCCACAGCTGGAGCAAATTCTTCAAGGATCCGGAAATGAAAGGCTGGAGTTAGCAACCTCCTTCTGGACTTCCATTTAGGACCGGCGCTGGAACACATGGACTTCTGAAGATATTCTTATTTCAAACAACCTCTTACCTTTACCATTAAAAATAGAAATAGAAAAGTAATGCAGAATCGTCCAATACAGTATTAGAGATCTGAGAAGCGGTCTGGTGGATTAAATTGGCGAAACCGCTTGGAGGGTTCACCACTGAGGAGCCAAGCCCTCCCAATATTTTTTTTTCATCGCAGTAAGGGCAGTAGAAGTTTGTATTAAGTATAAAAGAAACATTCGTGCTTTTAAATCCTTTCACTTCATAAGAAAATGTACCAGAAAGGATAATACAACTACAGTTAAACCTGTCTATAGCGACACACCTCTTGGGACTCACCAAAATATGGTGCTATGGAGAAGGGGTGCTATAGACAGGTCACTTTTAATCTAAATCGCATCGTACTACGTATTTAAAATCGGGTGCTATAGAGAGGAAGGCGCTTTTTAGAGGAGGCGCTATAGACAGGTTTAACTGTATGTATAAACACATCCCCTGCTTATGTAAATAAACATTGATGATGGCTTGTGCCATCTATCAGGATAAAAATCAATTAAACTTGGATTTATTTTCTTTCCGAAAGATTCACCAAATAGAGTACTGCTTGAACCATGCTAATATGGCTTAACAACCCATAGTTAGAAGATGGTTAGCTTCTCTTAATTATCAAAAAACATTTTATAATACAATATAATGCGGCTTATGATTGTAGAACGACATTTGAAAATTATCCCGCATATGTTTCTTTTGAACGTAAAATCGAAATTTATTTAAGAATTTATTTTAATGAGAAATAACGATTATTTATAACCTTAGGGATGAAGTATGATAGAATGAATTGTGAAGAGTAATGATAAACAGAAAAATAAAGTGTCCAGGGACGGGAATTTTTCTCTTTAAAATAAATTTCTATTTTCTGATCAAAATAAATACATCCGGGATCATTTTCAAATGTCGTTCTACAAAAAAACATTTTGGTTAATAGTCTAGAATAAAAAACGAACCCATTTATAATATTGAATTTACATCAATAGAAAGCACGGAGGAGATAAAGTGATGCTGAAAAGATGTATGGATGGGCGACCAAGAAGAGGAAGGCTTTGAATGGATTTCTTTTGTAATTTCGAAAGGCCATACGTTACTATCAAAAGTGTAACAATAAAAGGAAGCTTTGATAGAACGCATACCATTCACCAAAGAATAGTTAAACATAAATTGATCATAAGCTGTCATCAGAATAGAATAATACATTATTAAAGCCGTATAGCAGATTAAACTGGCGAAACTCTGTTAGGGTTCGACACCGATGAGCCAGGCCATCTCAATATATTTTTTTTATCGCAGTATGGAGAGTAGGAAGTGTGGTTTTATTAGTAAAATAACGCGTTAAACAGTTTCATTTATGGTATATATATGGCGTACCAATCCTTATGTTTAATAATAAATTATTTTACAATTTCCTTACCAATGAATACAAGTAACCAAACAGGGCTCTAGCACACCTCTTCTAAATTTAAAATTATTTTTTTAACTTATCCTTTTATTAGTCAACAACAACTTTTATTAGTTTAAATTAGACAAGATATTGGAGGTCGTGCTCATAAAGAAGTTCAAGAACTCTTCTTGGTTCTCTGTACAGGGATCTTTTGTCCTTTCCAATACAATTTAGTATATGTTGGGGAGTGGCCTCTTCGGGTTTGCACCTAGTGCACATGGGGAAGCTTTTGGCTCCCTCTTTATAGACTAGAGGGCGCAGGTGACCAGATTTCCATCTGGCCAACTGTGTCGACTTCCTTTTGTTTAGTTGGAGGGTCTGTTTTTTGAGGTTTTCTATTTTGTAATAAGAATGATGGAAATTATCTCTATGGTTCCTTATCAGTTGTAGTTTTAGTTTGTTAATATGGTCCCTTACTGAAAGGTAGGTCTCGGAGTTCACCGCATCAGGATGTCCAGCTGTTCCTTCCTTTGCCAATCTGTCGGCCTCCTCATTTCCAGGGACTCCCACATGTGATGGAATCCATTGTAGATTTTGGTATTTTTGTTCAGTTTGTTGATTTCTGAAGCAATGTTTTTGAGGAGTCTGTCTTGTTAGTAGTAGCAGTATTTAATTGCAAAGATGTAAAATTTTAAATGTTGTTAATAACATGTATAAAACCATTCGATAACATATAGCAGTCGAAATTATTTACAGACAATAGTGGTCGTGGTGGTGCTTATCTCCATGGTTAAACCAATTCCTGAAGTCCACTCCTCTCCAATTTTGCGATGGTAGTTATAGGCCTGGAAAATAGGTCCTCTATTGTCAGTTCTGAGCATGATATGTTCCGGAGAAGCTTCCGTACTATTGCATTTCAAGCAGTTATTGAAGGTTTTTTTGTCCATTTTGAAATTTTAAGGTTTTTATATGGCCACTTCTTTGTCTTGCTAAAGCTTTTTGTTGATTTCTATTGAGTTTTTGAAGTTCTTCTAATTGTTTTAATGGTTTGTACCAGTGATGATTTTGATAAGCTGTCAGTTTTGATTTATTTTCTATTTTTTATATACGTATATATTTATTCAAAGGTAAGATTATTGCTATTGATTGGTAAGTAACATTAAATTACAGACAATACATATATTGGACCCTGTATTATGTGTATTTGGGGTAATTGGAAATAAAGAGGAGTGTACAAATAAACAGAAAAAAACTATAGTTATGACATCCTAAATTCAATAATGGAAACTATGCTATTAGAACAACAACAGCAACAGCTTTATTAGGACATTTCCGTCCTGTAAGGATTCGCCATACATCATTTTCATGGAGAAAAGGGAAAAAAGAAACATAAACAAAGGAGAGAAGGGAAAATGAAAAGGAAATCAAAGTATTCAACATAACTATACAAATTAACTATGGATGGAAATTGTTATGTAATTTTATTTCTTAGAGATTTCCTTGTTCTCTAACGCTTTATGAAATTTAAACAATTCTATCGCTGTATATTTTTTCTCGGACATTATTCTGATTAGCTGAACTGGGTTCACGTAGACTTGGATAATGTTTTTTAACTATGCTATTACATAAGTTTATACAATCCATTCAACCTATTGTTTGATAATAGAGCCATTTGGTGAAACAATAACTGATAAATAAAATAAAGAAATTGGCCTCCTATTTTTATAATAATTTTCCGATACCATAGTAACACTGTTCTAAAACAATGAATGTCTTTTTTATTATCCCTAGTATACGTAGTACAGGCTATGATAATCATGGTAGGTAGAAGTTGGCGACTACTTTTACTGTAAGTGTACCACATGTCTACACATTTGAAAAGCAGTTTGACTTTTCATTTACAAATGTTCCAGAGCCCTGTTCGGTTACTTGCATTCGCTGGTGAGGTTAGACTTTTGCAAGAATCGGGGGCCTTTAGAGCATTTTTTTAATTAGAAAAAAAGTGCCCAAAGTGTGATTCGATCCTGGGTCGTAGCGGTCGAAAACCAACGGACCAAAAGATCACCTTTCCACCGACACCCTTAATGTATGCCTAACACTTTTCATTTTTTTTAATTATCTTGAAACTATTTTATATACATGTTGTAAAATATTAAACACACACGGTTACAATTTTTAATAAGAATAATAAACTTTTTTTTTTGCTCGATTTAATAAAATTATATGTATGTACCTCTACAGACCTATAAGTTTATTTCCATAGATTGCTTGAACAACCCTAAGCTGCCTTCCATAGAAAATACAGGGTATATAAGAAAATCAATCCAATACAATAGTAGAGCGTCCGGGAGATTAATTTGGGGAAACTGCTGAGAGGGTTCCCCACTGATGAGCCATGCCCTCTCATTCAATACCTTTGATCATTACAGAAAAGTCTGTAGAGATAAAATTGAATGATCTATGCTAAAAGAAACTCATTGCCTAAAATTTAAATAATATAAATTGTATCGATAGATAGCAATTTAATTTATAAATATATATTTTTTTAAAGGCTAAAACATATAAACGCGAGTGTAGATGTTTTGAAAAGTCAATCTGAAATTTATGAAAAGACGTATTTAAATTTTTTTGAAATAAAAATCATATATATGTAATATTGTTGCAATGTGCCGATGTATGGATGATCTGGCAGTCGTGTACGTGAGGCGAGTGTTGATGTTCTTCCCACGGGCGGACAACAAGAAGCAGAGGCAGGGCTGGATGTTAGCACCGAGAGTGATCGGGGACAGCCCACGGGACAGAGGTAGAGGCCATGACACAAACTTGGATGCTTATACCCGAGACATGGAGGGAGAGACTGTGTGTGTGAAAGCCGTCTCTCGATGGCGACCCTCTAGAACATCTGCTGACCCCCTGCCAAAAACCTATCTTGTTTACAGGGGGGTCGTCAATAAGAATGACCCTCGGGACCGGCCCTACATGGGCGTTGGCATTTTCCTCCCCTCTGTCCCTGCCAACAGCTGACCGCTCTCTCTTTGGATCTTTATTTTGACGTCACCAATTTTAGTTTATATACAAAAAAGGGTTTAAAATACAAACAGTTTATATACAAAACATGGGGTGGTAGTAAATAGAAAGTGTCATTATTATACAGTTTAAAATATACGATATATATATACACGCAAATTAGAGACTATTATAGACGCGAATGATTCTTTTAAAAATTAAACAATTTCTACTGCCCTTACTGCAACTGAAAAGTTAAACTGGCGAAACCGCTGGGAGAGTTCACCACTGATGAGCCAGGCCCTCTCTTTAATTTTTCTATTGCAGTAAGGGCAGTATAAATTGTTTAATTTTTAAAAGAATCATACGCGACTTTAATAGTTTCGAATTTTCATAACAGATGTCACGCTAATGCATCATTAAATAAATAAATATATATATATATACGCGTTGTGTGAAAAATATATATGAAACAAAATGTATATATAAGGTGTTGATATATTAAAAATAAGAAAGATTCACCCTAACCGCTTACATGATCATTTTAGACGGCAGAGCTTCATTTTGTACATTTTTCAGAAATATTTTTATTATTTTTCACATGAACATCGTATTTACGCATGTTTAGCCTTAAATACCAATTTATTGATTTCTCATGAAGCATTTTGGAACTAATATTTGGATATAAATATATTAAATATAGACATGAAACATACTTACCTTGCTAAGAGTCCTGTTTTCAACATGGGCCGTATGAATTCATACTCCGTGGACTTATCAATGGTGTTGACATTGGAGAGAAGAGCCTGCGATTGTCACATCATCTGACTTAGGAGCAAAGAACCATTGAGAAAATCAAAATTGATCAATATATGTTAGAGATAAGATAGAATTATTTCGAAGAAAGAATCAAAGCCAATGCCGACGAATTCCTTCTTCGAAATTATATATGGCGATTCCTTCTTTTGTAATTTAAATAAAATTACAGTTAAACCTGTCTATAGCGCCTTCCTCTCTATAGCACCCTATTTTGGTGAGTCCCAAGAGGGGGCGCTATAGACAGGTTTAACTGTATATACTTCCAAATATTAAGACAGAAAACCATAAAGCATATGTAAAATTATAGAATAACTCCGTCTTTGCCGGTCCCAAGCCTGGATGAAAAAGAAGGAGGGGGAACAGTAACAAGCTCACTAAAACCCTATACTCAGTTGGCCATGCTGATAGTACCCTGTAAGAGCTCCTAATCCAGGAATAGAGGATGATCAGCATTTGTACTCCATGTTAGGAGTGGCTGTACATGGTGTCTGTCCCTCATGTCAGAGGCGGCCATTTCCTTTTGAACTGAGTCGGCCTGCTACTGAGTAGTGCTCCCAGTCTTAATGACAAAGGTAGACACATTCTACTTCACCTAGTCATGAAGTTAATAAAGAAGAAGATATGATAGAAATGTGTATTTTAGACAATATAAAGAGTTCTGAAAATAGAGAATAATCCATACTTAAATCATTAGATAGTAAAAGGCATATATTGGATTGAATAAAATATTTATTTGCCAATATTTCGGCTGGCTGAACGCTAACCTTTATCGAGACATTACATTTTTGTATACACAAACTCAGCGCCTCATCGAATAAATAAAGGTTGGCGTTCAGCCAGGCATATTGGCAGATAAATCTTTTATTCAATCCAATATATGCCAGTTTACCATCTAATATAGAGATTAATGTGTCCTATCCTAAAGACAAAGAAACATAGACATAGTATAGCCACGCTTGATAGATTAAAACAGGAAGTAGGTGAATAGCGTGGTAAGTTTCCTTATTCCGCACAACAAGCTTTCGGGCATCAGCTGCCCTTCATCAGGTACAATGCGTGATTAGAAAGAGTGAACCAAAGATAAGAGAAAGTTCTTAAAGACAAGAAAGATAGGCCCTGACTGAGAGATATATAAGATATGAGAGAATTATGTTAAAGCAATACAGAACTCACCTCCACAGAATCTGGGTTAGTGAAGACAATGATGGGACGGAATCCTGCCCAGAACTTCCACATCTTGCAGTTTTCATAAGACTTACTGAAGCCGCATAGACCCAGGAAGAATACTGTGAACATCAACCAAGAATACATCAATGAGAGAACACAGGCCATGATAATGATAGTGGGGGAACACTATTTATTATAAATATTTGTTTAATTATCCCTTTTACACATCGTATAGGTCATTATAATCATTTTATTTCATTTATTTATTACAAAACACACGCTATATCCTATGTGGATATTTGCGTGCAAATATATATATATGAAAATGAATGTGTGTGTGTGTGTCCTTTATGCCTGACCAAACCACTCATTGGAACGCCATGAAACTTTGAGAAGTTATTTAGTATAGTACTGGGAAGGTTTCTAGCAAATAAAATATCTGAAATAACTTTTCACCTAAAAATAATCAAGATAAATATTCTAATTTATCTGTTATAATTCAACAATCTGCTCTAAATATTATCATGATGATACGATGATTTTGTAAATTTTAGAAAATTAGAAAAGACAAAATTCAGGATGACCCGGCAATTTATTTGAGATTCAAATTTACGAGTTTCAAATTAACAAAATATATCTTTTTTTTTTTTATAAGTTTATAGAGAATTGTTTTAACAAATGTTCGTTAGACAAACCTTTACTCGGGTAAAACCCGGGCGAAGCCGGGTACATCCGCTAGTATTTAATATATTTTACGTACATAGTTTTAAATATATATACAAATTATTTATAGTTTTAGAAAGAGAGTGAAATTTATTTAAATTTACATTTTAGAGCAATAATTAAACAAGAAATGAAGTGGGTAGTGGTTAGCGACTGCTTTTACCGCAATTTCACCACATGTCTATACATTCAAAAGGCAGTTCGACTTTTTTACTTAAAAATTTCGATAGTCCAGTTTAGTTAATTGTACTAATTAGTGGAATTAGGCTTTTACAAAAATCGAAGCCTTTGAATCAATTCTTTCTTCAGAAAAAATGACCCAAGCGGGATTCAATCCCAGATCATGACTGTCGAAAATACCACTTCTTCAGCAACTGTTGGAAGGCTTTTGTGTAAATAATTCGATTCTCAAAGAATTTAGTGTCAGATTGCCTTTATAACATGACCCCCATTATATAATTGCCCTAACAGATTGTCATACAACTGTAAAAATAAGCCATTACAGACCTACAAATATAGTGTAGTTGATTGTTATGTCTACCTATCACTTCTTCAGCAACCCTTTTTGTAAATAAATAAAAATTAATAATTCAATGTTATCTCAAAGCAATATAACGCGCCATCTATACATATAAAATGAAAGGATATAAAAGCACGAATGTTTTCCCTAGAGGTAGGTATTATGTATAGGGGAAACATTCGTGCTTTTAAATCCGTTCATTTAATAATTTAATGTTATCTTACAAACATTTTTTAACATTGTTTTCCTCACAAAAAAAAAAAAAAACTTTTTCAAATATAGGAACTCAAAAATTATTTCGCAACCTAATGTATATAATAGAATTTGAAATTTACTGTTGGAAATAAAATTGGAATAAAAAGTGATTTACAAAAATATTAGCCTAAAACCATTCATGATCAAAAGGACTTCCATGGAAAAAATGTATTTTCACAAAGTAGTTTAGTTTTCCGATACACAGAAAATTTTAATGGTTTTATAGAGAGAGAGAGAGATTTATGTGATATACACACATACAGCTTTATTAAAACAACCGGTCTTATATTACATATATATATATATTATTATTAAAAATAAAGGGAGCATATCCTGACCACGAGCACATCTGCTTTTTAGATGGCAGAGCGCCATCGCCACCCACTAAACGTTTATTTAACTTGCTCCGTGATATTTGGCCAGCCTAATTTCTTGATAAATCAAGAAAAGCCTTCCACGAACGCGTTTCGCGCTGTTGGCGCTTGTCAGCGTGGAGTAGGCTGTAACCATTGCGACCAAAAAGATTTTTGGTCCCAGAGGCTTCTTGAAAAAACCAAGTAATGGGTATTTAAGGCCAAATTTGCGTAAATACGCTTAACACATGAAAAAACTATAGAAAAAAATCAAAAATAAGTGGGTCAGGTGCTCGTGGTCAGGATATGCTCTCTTTATTTTTAATATCAACACCTGACCCACTTATTTTTAATATATATTATAACATATTTCAATTATTTCTAGTCATTTTAATTTTTTTTATATATTGCTGAGAATATACTCATAGTATTCATAAACATATAGTTTTATAACGAATGAAAACATTAAGACGCGAATGTTTCTTTTCCCAAATAAACCAAACTTCTACTGTCCTTACTGCGATGAAAAAAACATTAGGAGGGATTGGTTCATCAGTGGTGAACCCTCTCAGCGGTTTCATCAATTTAATCTACCAGAATGAACTTATTTAATTGGTGAAATTGCTGAGAGGGTTAACCACTGATGAGCCAGGCCCTCTAAATATATATATATATAAATATATATATATATATTTATCGCAGTAAGGACAGTATAATTTTGATTTATTTGTGAAAAGAAACATTCTCGTCTTAATGTCTTCATTCATTATATATAGATGGTTCGTTATTGCTTTGTATTAATATTAATATATACAGTTATCAGCGTCATGCGTTCTTAATTCTGTCACCGTTTGCTTTTGGTTCAGTGGTAGAATGCTCGCCTGCCATGCGGGCGCCCCGGGTTCGATTCCCGGCCGATGCATTTTTTTTTTTTTTTACAATTTTTAAAACTCATTTATATATTATAGTGGCGGGCGCCCCGGGTTCGATTCCCGGCCGATGAATTTTTTTTTTTACAATTTTTAAAACTCATTTATATATTATACAAGAATGACATCCACGGCGCCAATTTATAATTGTAACGAATAGTATTTGAATAAAAGCATTTAATCGGGTAAACCCCGGGCGTTTCCCGGGTCATTCGGCTAGTAGTTTTATATTGGCGACTTCTTCTAACGGATAGTCAACCACTAATGACAAGACAGAAATGGCTCACGTCTATTTTCTACGTTTGAAGAAATATACAAATTAGTCTATTATTGCCTACCATGACCATCTAGAAGCTTTAAATCTTGTACACTTGTATTTTTAGAAGAAGTAAGTGAATATGTCGAATTTCATACTTCTAAGTGGTCTGTAATTATATTTAAAATTGATCAAAAGATTTTTAGACAGATAGAACAACAGACATAGAAATAAGTTAAATATTTTGAAAAGAAAGTCTATGATATTATTCCTTTGTTGAATTTCATGATTATCATATCAAGTTATGAGAAACTATTTTGACGTGTAAGATTCTTTTTGAAATAAAACAATTTTCTACTGCCTTTACTGCAATGATATATTAATAGAAGGGCCTGGCTCATCAGTGGTGAACCCTCCTAGCGGTTTCGCCAGTTTAATCTACCATACCGCTGTTCTTAATCATACATATATATATTAAAAATCAAAAGGCATATCCTGACCAGGCGCACATGTGGTTTTTAGATGGCAGAGCGCCATCTAGTGGAACAGAAATCAACTAGGCATTGATTTAGCTTGTACCCTGATATTTGGCTGACCCATTTTCTTAATAAATTAAGAAAAGCCATCTAAAAAAGCACATGTGCTCCTCGTCAGGATATGCCTTTTTTATTTTTAATATCAACACCTGAGCTTTTTTATATATTATTTTTTCATACATATGTATGTGAAATATAAAACTTTTCGATTCAAAATATAACCCCTCATATATGAATGGTGTTATTCATGAAGCGATAATTAGAACATACCTCAGTAAAAAATAGGTTGCAACATTTTTGTTACATAACACGTTATGCAACCAGCGGTAAATAGATTGAAAGGGAATGATTAGAGGCGGCGTTGAAATATTTGAAAAAATACTTAAATTCATTTTCATTTATCAATTTCCGAATATGAAACCCCATAATATTAGGCACTATGATTCTTGTCTCTTAAGATCTTTCTCTTATCCTTGATCTCCTCTATGATTCTTTGTCTTTAAGATAGAACAAATAACTCTCTTTCTTGTCTCTAATACACATTTCTATCATCTCTTCTTCTTTTCTTATCTTCACGACTGGATGAAGTAGAATGCGTCCATATTTGTCATTAAGACTAGAAGCACTATTCAGTGGCAGGCCGACTTAGCTCCAAAAGAAATGGCCACCTCTGACATGAGGAACAGACATCATGTGCAGCCACTCCTAACATGGAGTACCGACTCATCCTTTATCCTGGATCAGGAGCCCTTACAGGGTACTATCAGCATGGCTATATACTGCTGGAATGCCCACTCTTCTTCACCGCTAGACAACAGACAGTAAATAATGTTGTAGATCTATATCAATTTGTAAATAGCAGAGAGAATTATCATAGATTTAACTATTTTTGTAAATATATTTATGATTATCTTTCAAACCTGAAATGTTCAGATTCCTAATATATATTAATGTTTCTTTTTTATTTTTAATTACCCTTTCTTGTATAATATGTTTATAACTGTTTCTGTTAAAAAAAAAGTAAATCGACGCAATTATCCTTAGCTGGGATATCGCGTTTTGTGTGTTGAAATAAAATAAATGGCCAGCTGAGCCCAGGTTTTTTAGTGAGTTTGTTACTGTTCCCATCCTCTTATATTCTATAAATTTAACATTTATTTTTTAAAATGATTAAAATATGCGTTCAAAATTTAGCATTCGTAAATAAATATGTATTTGACATATATAGTCACAACCTACTACCTACAAAGATCATCACTGGTGCTACATATGTAGATATCGCTTTGAAAATTGAATATAAGCAAAAAATATTTTTAAACTTAATTCTATTGACGTTATGTGGTGCTGAGTTTGTTGTTGACACACATTAATATGTTATAATACCTTGATAAAGGTTCAGCCAACTGAAATATTGGTAAAATAAATTATATTTTGATACAATATATCAACCCTCTATCCACCATGATTATCATTGCCTGGTACTATATGTTGTGTATATGTGATGTATTTACAGTACAACCAGTCACGACCCTCTATCCACCATGATTATCATGGTCTGGTACTATATTTGTAGGTATATGATGTTCTTACAGTACAAGCATTCACAACCCTCTTAACAGCATGATTATCATGGCCTGGTACTATATTTGCAGGTATGTGATGTTCTTACAGTACAAGACAGTTCGACTTTTGCATTTACAAGTGTGTCAAAGCTCCGTTTAGTTACTTGCAATAACTAGTGAGATCGGACTTCTGAAAGAATCGGGGTCTATTAAAGCAAATTTATCTTCAGAAAAAAATATTCAATACGGGATTCGATCCCTGGGTCGTGGCTTTCAAATTTGACGGTTTATCCTACTTGTTCACTGAACCTCATTTAATATAAAATATCTATATCTACACTTAGTTACAAGTCCTACAATAAAACGATATAAATATTCAACACCAGGAAAAAGGTTATAAGGAAAAATACTCTATAGTTGTAAACGAAAATGAAAAAACATTCAATCACAAATAAAAGTAATTTACAATAAATTTCAGTAACGACTCTTAAAAACTTGGTATCCCTTTGCTGTCAGAAATAAATACAAAGGGTAGTTCACCGTTTCTTGCACATCCATGATAAGATCAATGAGATCCACAAGGGATCTTAGGAATATCTACAATCTGCCAAAGACGTCTATTTTGACGAGAGAGTCGATTATTCCTTTTATAGATTAATTTCGGGGGTCGATGGAAGGCTGGTTAAACCGTTTGGTTTTCGACCACTACGACCCGGGTTCGATTCCCGCATTGGACACTTTTTTGTGATTAAAAAAAAATGCTCCAATGGACCCCGATTCTTGCAAAAGTCCAACCGCACCAGCGAGTGCAAGTAACCAAACGGGGCTCTGGTACATTTGTAAGTGCAAAGTCGAACTGCTTTTCACATGTGTAGACATGTGGTACGCTTACAGTAAAAGCAGTCGCTAACTACCCACCATGATTATCATGGCCTGTACCACGTGTACTAGGGATAATAAAAAAAAAAAAAGATTAATTTCCATCAGCAAAATTTCCATCTATTGATGAGTATAAATACTCGATAAATATATTCAATAAAATAAGTTTTAATTACTTTTCTATATCTACAAATAACAACAAAAATAATAAGATACCGCAAATATTTTTATTTATATGATTAAAGAAGCTTTCGGGTAAGCTCTTCTTCAATTGAGTTTTCTAGATGTATTTAGATACTATTCAAAATATTTAGATCGTGTTTTTATATTACACACAGTTTAGAACATTTCTTCTCTTTAATTTGAACATACTATAGATGAATAAACAAGTCAATAAGTCTCTGGAGATGAATTTCTTTTTATTATCGACTCTAGCTTTCGTAGCCCTTCTACAGGAGTACAAATATACACAGTGTGTGATATTATTGTATACTAACCGATTGACCCGGGTAACGCCCGGGTTTTTACCCGATTAAATGTTTTTATTCAAATAATATTCGTTACAATTATAAATTGGTGCCGTGGATTTCACTCTTGTGAAACGTCCCGCTCCACCAATCCCCGTTGCCCCACGTGGTCCATCCTTCCTCAACATTACTTCTCGAAGTTACCGCAGTGAGGCGCTGGTTGCGAGTGAAAAAAGGAAAATTTGTTAATATTCGTTAATAACTTTAAGAATATTCGAGATAGAAGCCTGAATTTTTTTCCAGATTTAACTCTATATACTCTTAAAATTCCAGCCAGATTAGTTACGTATTGTGGACGTGTATAGCTGACATATATACATACACTGACCTTTATATATATAGGGATTTGTACTCCTGTAAAAGGGCTACGTAAGCTGGAGTTGGCAATAAAAAGAACTAAGAAACTTATCTCCAGACACCTATTAACTTGTTTACTTGATATTTAATAGAATAAAATATATAACATAATATGGATGATTAGAATAAAATTTATCAGTGATGAACTCCTTTATAATAAAGAGTATCGTATGCTTTTATTCCTTATTTGAAATAATATTCTGCGATTCCTTTTCTTTCAATAGATGTTATGATTAATTATAGTAATTATATATACGTATTATAGTAAGGATATGTTAGTATTAATTATATATTATAGAAGTTTTTTTTATTAATTTTTATAAATATAAATATAAAAAATACTTTCGAGGTTGAATACCTTGTTTTATTATTTAAAGCTTTTGGTTATTACAAACCCTGTTTTCTGTCATATACTGCTTTAGAAAGGTGTTTAATACTTGAAGGCTTGTGACAATATGGAATAAAGTAAGGTATTCAACCTCAGATTTGTTTGGTTTATTAATCTTCTAATAAAGTCTAAAGTCCGCCCTAGACTGACGAGGGCCATAGTCCGAAACCATGGTCTCTAAATGGACGCTTCTCAGTTTGCCAAAGCCGGTGTTGTGGCTTTGTCACCGACCTGAGGCCGCTAGTTGCGGCGACGGTCAATAGATGGCGTCAGGTTTTGACGTTTATTTTGACGGGAGAGGCGCCCTATGCTTCTAGTCTTCTAATCAATTAATCTTAAAGATATCATCATAAATTCTAAATCATCACTTTTTTTCCTTCTATGAAAGAACCTTAAGGAAAATTAGACTATTTCATCCTCACGATAAACTGATAAAATAAGGAAAAATCTCAGAATTTCACAAAGAAATCAATCCATAACAAGTTTATCCTCCCCATATATCACACCTATTGCCTGAAAACAAGGCAAACTAATGGATTTATTTTTAGAATTATTTTTATACGTCAATATATTGCGCCTCATGGAAAATTAGGAAAGACAAACTTCAGGATAACATAGCTCTTTCTCTCTTGAGGTAAGGCAGATTCCTGGAGCATACTAAAGTCACCAAATATCCGGGAACAGCAATTTATTTAAGGCAAGAACAAACTATGAATGATAAACAAAAGATAAAAGATAAGCAATGAGGAAAGTTTACAAAGTAGCAAAATTAATTCGATAAAGCGATAAAGCGCCATCTATACATATAAAATAAAATAAAAGGATTTAAAAGCGCGAATGTTTCTTTCATAATAATGCAAACTTCTACTGTCCTTACTGCGATGAAAAAATATATTGGGAGGGCTTGGCTCATCAGTGGTGAACCCTCCCAGCGGTTTCGCCAATTTAATCCACCAGACCGCTTCTCAGAGCTCTAATACTGTATTGGATCATTCTGCTTTTATATGCTACACTGAAGGATGGAATCTTAGAAATGGTTTTCAAGTAAACTATGGACATAAGCTTATAGGACAGTAGAATTACATTTAAATATTTGCATCGAGCAATGCTCTTCCGCAAACTATATAAAAAAAAGCCTAACTGGCCTTGTCTTTATAGTTTGCGGAAGAGCATTGCTCGATGCAAATATTTAAATGTAAATCTACTGTCCTATAAGCTTATGTCCATAGTTTACTTGAAAACCATTTCTAAGATTCCATCCTTCAGTGTAGCATATAAAAGCAGAAAGATCCAATACAGTATTAGAGCTCTGAGAAGCGGTCTGGTGGATTAAATTGGCGAAACCGCTGGGAGGGTTCACCACTGATGAGCCAAGCCCTCCCAATATATTTTTTCATCGCAGTAAGGACAGTAGAAGTTTGTATTATTATAAAAGAAACATTCTCGCTTTTAAATCCTTTTATTTTAAAGTAGCAAAATATAAACATCAAAAATGATACTCTGTTAATAAATTATTAAATGATTTGCTACAATATCATTAAGGAGTGTTACATGTTGCTATGTTGAAATTTTGGATTAAGTACTTTAACAAGGAAAGTCAGAAAGGTTCGTTAAAGATGACTAGTTTTTAGCCTTACTACACTCATAGACAAAACTTAAGGAAGTTGTACCTTTTACCATGTATATCAGGATTCAGACAATAACTCTGAAAGATATTTGATACACAGTGGCATTTATTGAAGACACACGAAATAACCAAGTCTACCCTCATAGACAAAACTTAAGGAAGTTGTACCTTTTAGCATGTATATCGGGATTCAGGGAATAACTCTGAAAGATATTTGATACACAGTGAACCTTATTGAAGACACACGAGATAACCAAGTCTACCTCGTGAACAAAACTTAAGAAAGTTGTACCTTTTAGCATGTATATCAGGATTCAGACAATAACTTTGAAAGATATTTGATACACGGTGATCTCTATTGAATACATACGAGATAACCAAGTCTACCCTCATGGACATAACTTAAGGAAGTTGTACCTTTTACCATGTATATAGGGATTCAGACAATAACTCTGAAATATATTTGATACACGATATTTGAAGACACACGAGATAACCAAGTCTACCCTCGTGTACAAAACTTAAGGAAGTACCTTTTAGCATGTATATCGGGATTTTTACAATAACTATGAAAGATATTACAGTGACCTTTATCGAAGACACACGAGATAAGCAAGTCTACCCTCATGGACAAAACTTAAGAAAGTTGTACGTTTTAGCATATATATATCGGGTTTCAAACACTAACTCTGAAAGATATTTGATAGACAGTGATCTCTTTTGAAGACACAAGCGATAACCAAGTGTGAATAAAATTGCCCCTGTCTCCCTAAAAAAAAAAAAGAATAGACGATCAGCTAAATCAAAGTATTTCCAATTCCTTAAGTTTTCTCCATGAATGTGATGTGAGACGTCGTCTAGAAGTTGACATATTTACCCTACACAATGCTACAAAACCATCTTAGAAAGAAAACTCTGAAAAGATAAGAAACGCTGCCAGCTTCCAAAGAAGAAAATGTGATAGACGAGTTATGAACAGACCTTGAAAGAAATAGACTATTGTTGTTTGGATGGCTTAACAATGATGATAATTCGATAAAATAATCCCTTGAATCATCATTAAAATAAGAATATAAATCCTCTCTCCATGGAAAAGATTATTTTTAAAAATATTTTTTAAATATCTCGAGATTTCTAACAAGAAAGCCCTTCTACGGGAGAAACTATTTTAAATCCTTAATACGCCAATAATACAATGACATTAAGGATGTAGAATAGTTTCTCCCGTAGAAGGGCTTACTTGCCCGAAAGCTCGACATATTTTTAAATAATAAATAATTTTAAAAGAATCTTTTCCCTGGAGGCTTTATGTTCTTATTTTATTTGATTGTAATATTGATTTTAATAATCATGATGAAATATGCATTTTTTTATTGATTTAATAACGGGAGGGTTCACCACTGATGAGTCAAGCCCTCCCAATATTTCGCAGTTAAGAACAGTAGAGGGTGTACATTAATTTTTGAAGAAAGATTGGTTCCTAAATAGTTTAATTCCTTGAATATAGATGGTGTGATTTTTGCCCTATGTTCAATTTATAAATATGTTCCTATATTCTAGGCTGTGTAGATATAATTCGTAAATGAGAAAAAAAAAAACTTTGAATATTCTAAATTTTAATTATATTTCTTCAACACATCTAGCCTGTATAAGTAACCATTTCAAGTTCTTACTATCTGTAAAGTGGAAATGTACAATAATTCTATAATTTTACTCTCCTGGGTTATCCTTATTTCTCTCTAATTCTATATCTGTATACATCTGGTGTACTAACAGTAAAATCAATCGCAAATTCCTACTTACAATGGTTATCATTGCCCGGATGAAAAAGAAGGAGGGGGAGCAGTAACAAGCTCACTAAAAAACCTGGGTTCAGCTGGCCCGGCTGATAGTACTCTGTAAGGGCTCCTAATCCAGGGATACAGGATGAGCAGCGTCTGTACTCCATGTTAGGAGCGGCTGCACATGGCATCTGTCCCTCATGTCAGAGGCGGCCATTTCTTTTGGAGCTAAGTCGGCCTGCCACCGAGTAGTGCTCCCAGTCTTAATGACAAAGGCAGACGCATTCTACTTCACCTAGTCAATTGTTTCAATTTTTGTCGCTCCAGACGAGGACAAAAGATTCTTGTCGAAACGTCGAGACAATAAAAAGATTTACTGGCCGAAGTGTCTTTTATTTAAAGAACTTGTACCATGTGTGTGTTCTTGGGATAAAAAATCTATATCTTAAGATAAATTACATTCATAAAAGAGACAAAGGAGACTAGAATATAATTGGCCAATGTTTATTTTCTATTTGAATAAATAATGACATAATAACAAAGCGATGTGATTGGCTATTGAGTAATTTTAAAAAAAATCGTTTGGTATTCAGCATGCAGACGATAATTTTGGATCGTTTCCAGACGAACCTAATAAATATTTAGATATAAACAATGATAATACAATGATACTCATGGTGGGTAGAAGTAGGCGACTGCTTTTACTGTGAGTGCACCACATGTCTACACATGTAAAAAGCAGTTCGACTTTGCATTTACAAATGTGCGAGAGCCTCGTTTGGTTACTTGCACTCGAACCTGGGTCGTAGCGGTCGAAAAACCAACGGTTTTAAACCATCCTTCCACCGACCCTCCTAATTGAATTGTAAACCGATCTATATAAGGTATAACTGGAGATATATATATAGAAGGAAAGACCAGGAAGAAGAATGTCGAGAATAGATTTCATGAACAATTTCAGCAGAAAACACTAAATAGTCCAATAATTATTTAATTTTTTCAGTACAGAGTTTTCGAAAATGAAAATACGAATAAAGTAACATTGAATAACTATCATAAAAACATTAACTGCAGTAGAACCTACTTTTAGTGGATACTCACGCTAGAGGACACCTCTCCACAAAGGACAGTTTTTATTTGCAAAAATTACCATTTTTACAATTCAGCAACTCTCCGAACTCCGCCTTTGCCGGGCCCAATCCCGGATTGAAATAGGAGAAGAAGAGCAGTAACAAGCTCGTTAAAAAAAACCTGGGCCCGGCTGATAGTACCCTGTAAGGGCTCCTAATCCAGGGATACAGGATGAGCAGCGTTTTGTACTCCTTGTTAGGAGCGGCTGCACATTACTTCTGTTCCTCATGTCAGAAGCGGCCATTTCTTTTGGAGCTAAGTCGGCCTGCTACTGAGTAGTGCTCCCTGTCTTAATGACAAAGGCAGACGTATTCTACTTCACACAGTCATGATGGTTGTCTAATCTCCGAGATAAGAAATAAGAAGAAGAGAAGCAACTCTCCAGTAAGAGGACACCTCTCCCTAAAAGACACTTTAGTTCTGCAATTAGGTGTCCTTTACAGGGAGGTTCTACTGTACTATAGTCTATTCTCGATTCAAGACCAAGCGTGTCACTAAATTCGATTAGGTCCTATATCCTATTTTATCATCATCGTTACATATCATTGCGGTTTAAAGAACGTTCCCAGTGTCCATTATCTCCTAGCAGGCTCTGAGATGGTGAAATGATAGGGACCTTGGTCCATATATCTAACAGTAAATTGATAAAAACATTCGAATTACAATTTGTATTAAATACAAAAAATACAAAAATATATATAGATTAGGAATTTTAAAATAGTTCTTAAATACAATTATATGGGGGTCGGTGGAAGGATGGTCTAAACCGTTGGTTTTCGACCGCTACGAACCGCGATCGAATCCCGCATTGGCACTTTTTTCTAATTAAAAAAAAAAGCTCAAATGGCCCCCGATTCTTGCAAAAGTCCAAACGTACCAGCGAGTGCAAGTAACCAAACGGGGCTCTGGCATATTTGTAAGTGCAAAGTCGAACTGCTGAGCCTTACTGATGAGCCAATGCCCTCTCAATATTTTTTTATTGCAGTAAAACAGTATAAGTTTGATTTATTTGTGAAAAGAAACATTCGCGTATTGATGTGTTCATAGTTTTTTAAAAAGGTTTTACTCATAATTGTAATTAGGTGTACTGAAATTTTTTTCTCATTCAATTTCAATTATCCATAGTTCCCATTTAAAATTTTAAAAAATCATAAAAATGGAGACTTTCATTATCTTTATCATAATCCCAATTAATAGTATATTCTCAAAATTCAACAAAAAATTTCAAAATCTACCATTTTTCTCAAATTCACATAAAAACTTATAGTTTATGCTAATTGGGTCTGAAACTCTATGTAAATTATTTCTTTTAAAAAGGTTTAAAAGTTCTGATTATGAAGAATTGATAACAATAACGGTATAAATAAAATACATTACTTTATTAAGAATCACTATATTTGAAAAAGAAAGAAGAAATAAAATTCAGGTGAAGAGTTTCTTTTGATTTTGAAAGCTTTCGAGCAAAATTTCTGTTCTTCAACGGGCATATACTTCTATGTACAATATAAATATCATCTTTATACAAAAATAATTGAAAGATCATCTTTATATTGTACATAGAAGTATTTGCCCGTTGAAAAACAGAAATTTGAAAGTTTCTTTTAATTTTGATTTTGCAAGCTTTCAAGCAAATTTTTCAATTATTTCTGTACAAAGATCATCTTTATATTTTACATAGAAGTATTTGCCCGTTGAAAAACAGAAAATTTGCTTGAAAGCTTGCGAAATTAAAATTGAAAGAAACTCTTTACCTGAATTTTATTTTCGTAAAGATCTGGCCGGCATTCATAGTTTTTCAAATTAAAGATTCTTCGGCCAGTAAATATTTTTTATTCTTTCTTTATCAAATAATTTCTAGGTAATTATTACTAACATAAAATCACTATAGTAAAAAAAATAATAGGTACTTACATACATTCCGATCCACCATCTTGTTACAAAGTGTATGATAAATAGGTCTAAGAGTCAATAAAAGAGGATGACCATTTGGTCCAGGTACTGGAATAAGAATTCGACGTTTATCTGCCTTAGCATTGGCTAGAAGAAGGAAGAATATGGTCAAAAGGATTAGTAGAATCCATCCTGTCGGACCCAAGGAACCAAGAACTCCTGCCAGTAGAGAAGACATGGACGAACTGTGGCGATACGACCTTGACAACGCTCTATGTAACGTCGCAGAGAGGCTGCGCCAACTATCTTATTAGATCATTCCACTCTTTCTTTTTTTTTACCTCATTGGGCAACGATGAAGAGATCCTAAAAATAGCCATTAGTTGCGACATAACTCCTTTTTTATCTTGATGTAATTAAATAGAGTAAAAGCTTTCATAACGGGTTCTATCTCAAGTTGAAACCTGTTATATTTGGATAGAAACACGTTATTGAGGGGCTCTTCTCAATATAGATGCTGTTTCTCTTTACCTTGAGAGACGACCTAGTCCATCTACTTGATCAGCTCCGTAACTCCAAGGAAGAGGCTCTAAGTACGACTATCAAATGTCCTAAACTTATCCAGAAATTATTTCTTATTGAAAAACACGCTCAATTTATACATTAAAGAAATTTACATACTTTTTTATACATTAAAAGAAATTTACATACTTTTTTCTATATCTGCATAAAGTTGACTACTCTAGTAGGCGTACTGATCTCTGAATCTTGATCGCTTGATCTTGATCACTGAAATGATCCCTTAAAAATTTTTGAAGCCTGCGGCGCTTTAGTTGTGCTTGGTGCTGCCTTGATTCCCTCATAAACGGCGCGCACTCTTCTCCCCCGGGGTGCCCACGGCCCTGCCGACGCCTCTCCAGCCCTCTCCTTGGCCCTCCATTGCGGCGGGCGCTTGGTGACTCCTAAAGATGAATCGTGCCTTAAAATGTTAACCCGAAAAGCATGTAGAAGGCGGATTAATCGATATATATACTCTAGTAGTCGTACCACACGTGATTACACTTTGGTCTTTTGATTATATTCAGTGGGAACTTTATAAATGAGGTATGAGACAACAGTAATACTGACCTACGATTCCATTTTATTAAATTCTTATTATTCATAAATTCAATTTGCATATATCGATAAAATTTGTAAAAAAATATCGGGAATGTGTTTATTTTTAATAATATCATCAAATATTATCTCTACAGACCTTACTGCAATGATAAAAATTATTGAATGAAAAGGCTTGGCTTATCAGTAGTGAACCCTCTCAGCGGTTTCGCCAAATTAATCTCTAGACCGCTCTACTATTGTATTGGATTGGTTTAATATATACCCTGCATTTTCACGATTTATTTTCCAGTAAATGTAATTAATACATAGCAATAACGCACCGTCTATATAATACAAATAAAAACACAACTGGCCTTGTCTTTATTGTTTGCGGAAGAGCATTGCTCGATGCAAATGTTTAAGTGTAAGTCTACTGTCTTAAAGGCTTATGTCTATAGTTTGCTTAAATACCATTTCTGGAATTCCATCCTTTAGTGTAGCATATAAAAGCAGAATTATCCAATACAGTATTAGAGCTCTAAAAAGCGGTCTGGTAGATTAAATTGGCGAATCCACTGGGAGGGTTCACCACTGATGATTTAATCCCTCCCAATATAATTTTTTTCATCGCAGAAAGAACAGTATAAGTTTGGTTTATTTGTGAAAAAGAAACATTCGAGTTTTGGTTGTTTTCATTTGTAGTAAATTAATTGTTACAAATTTTATCGAAAGACGGCAATTGAATTTATAAATTGTCTGTATAGATAATATATGTAAAAAGAAACACATTGCCAGTAAATATTTAATTGTTATAAATTCTTATTTTATCCCCTACCTTTTAAGTGCTTTTTTTTAAGGAATAACTTTTATCATTATAAAATTAGTATGAAATAAAGTATGAAGAGGAGCTTCTTTATACACATTTATTCGCGCTAGCTTTCGAACCTGCATGGTTCTTCATCTGGCATGGATAGCTTTTACACTAACAAAAGTACTGCAGCACAGGGACCTTATATACACCTAGGAGGAAATTTACATACTTAAGCTAATGGATTAAAAGAGATTAAATGACGCCGACCTTAAAATTGGAATATTTACATATAAAAAACCGAAAACAAGATTTGTAAAATTATGAATATATGTAAAACAGCCAACATTGTTGTGACAAATGAGTAAAAGTCCAAGGGCACAACCAGGGGCCCCACTCAATGTCACAACCAATGGGGAGGGGATAGGGGGGGGGGGGGGGTTGGGGGGGAGGAAGGGGGGCCCCTGGTTGTGCCCTTGGACTTTTACTCATTTGTCACAACAATGTTGGCTGTTTTTACATATATTCATAATTTTACAAATCTTGTTTTCGGTTTTTTATATGTAAATATTCCAATTTTAACGTCGGCGTCATTTAATCTCTTTTAATCCATTAGCTTAAGTATGTAAATTTCCTCCTAGGTGTATATAAGGTCCCTGTGCTGCAGTACTTTTGTTAGTGTAAAAGCTACCCATGCCAGATGAAGAACCATGCAGGTTCGAAAGCTAGCGCGAATAAATGTGTATAAAGAAGCTCCTCTTCATACTTTATTTCATACTAACTTTTAAGTACTTTAAGAGTACTCTTTAAAAATTGAAAGTTAAAGAAAATATTATTCATAATATTTAAAAAAAATAGTCGGGGGTCGGTGGAAGGATGGTCTAAACCGTTGGTTTTCGACCGCTACAACGCGGGTTCGATTCCCACATTGGGCACTTTTTTTATGATTAAAAAAAATGTTCCAATGGCCCCCGATTCTTGCAAAAGTCCAACCCCAATAGCAAGTGCAAGTAACCAAATGGGGCTCTGGCACATTTGTAAGTGCAAAGTCGAACTGCTTTTCACATGTGTAGACATGTGGTGCACTTATAGTAAAAGCAGTCGTCAATTTCTACCCACCATGATTATTATGGCCTGTACCACGTGTACTAGGGATAAGTTACGACGAAAAAAAAAATAGTCGAATTAGTGTAATTAGGTATTGAAAATGATAACAACCAAAACACGAATGTTTCTTTTTCACAAATAAATCAAACTTCTACTGTCCTTACTGAAAAAATATTGGGAGGGCTTGGCTCCAATACAGTATTAGAACTCTATAGAAGCGGTCTGGTAGATTAAATTGTGGAAACCGCTGGGAGGGTTTCACCACTGATAGGCCAAGCTCTCCCAATAAATTTTTCATCGCAGTAAGGACAGTAGAAGTTTAGATATATGTGGGAATGAAACATTGGCGTCTAAATGTATTAATTTGTCTTCTTTCTTAATCTACACTCAATCATATTAGGGTATCAAGCTTGTAAAGTTTGAGATCATGACTCGGTGAAGTAGAATGCGCCTGCCTTTGTCATAAAGACTGGGAGCACTACTCAGTGGCAGGCCACTGACTTAGCTCCAAAAGAAATGGCCGCCTCTAACATGAAGAACAGACGCCATGTGCAGCTGCTCCTACATGGAGTACAGACTCATCCTGTATCCCTGGATCAGGAGCCCTTACAGAGTACTATCAGCCGGGCCAGCTGAGCCCAGGTTTTTTAGTGAGCTTGTTACTGCTCCCCCTCCTCCTTTTTCAGACTGGTTTGGGACCGGCAAAGGCGGGGTTGTTTTTATTTGTTATTTCTATATGACGCGTTATTGCTTTATATTAATAATTAGATATTAATGTAAAAGAGGTTTATATAGGTTAGCCTCTTTTCATTGCATTCTCAAACTTTTAGTCATATCCCCTCTTCTACTAGAGAGTACAAATTAAACAATAATTGAAACGCTGTTAGGTATCTTGAATAATCACTCAGATCAGTAAATTATCTTAAGAGAAAAATTGTAAGGCGAAATGTTTCTGGTAAAGTTTTTATTTAGCCGAGCTTTTTACTCCTGTAAAAGGACAGAAATTCTTGAAACCTTTACTTTATAAAAGTCTCACAAGAAACGTTTTGCTTCACGAAATTACTCTTTAGATATTAATTAGGTATACACCCATACCTCGCTTTGCGTTGGGGTTACGTTCCAAAAAAACACGACGCAAATTGAAACGACGCAAAGTGAAAATAAAATTTTGATGGCATGGCGCAATCAAAAACAAAGGTGTTGCCATATTTTAGGAAAAAAAAAATTAAAAAAAAATTAAAGACTCGAATCCAAAACAACGCAACTTCAAAATTCTAACGACGCACAGTGCAAATCAGTAAAAATTAAGCAGCGACGCAACTTCGAAAAAAACGCTAAACGAAACGACGCAAAGCGAGGTATTGGTGTATATCATTTTAATTATTATTGTCCCTAGTACACGTGGTGTAAAGAAATTGGCCTCCTATTTGTATAATAACTTTCTGATACCATAGTAACATTGCCCTAAAACAATGTATGCCTTTTATTATTATTATTATTATTATTATTATTATTATCCCTAGTACACATGGTACAGGTCATGATAATCATGGTGGGTAGAAGTTAGCGACTGCTTTTACTGTAAGTGTAACCACATGTCTACACATGTAAAAAGCAGTTGACTTTGCACTTACAAATGTGACAGTCTCGTTTAGTTACTTGCACTTGCTGGTGGGGGTTGGACTTTTTCAAGAATCGGGGTCCATTGAAGCATTTTTAAAATTAAAAAAAAAAAGTGCCCAGTGCGGGAATCGATCCCGGATCGTAGCGGTCGAAAACCAACGGTTTAGACAAATCTTCTACCCCTGGTATATATTATAAGGCAAAGAATTGGGAATCATTCAGTGTGTTTGGTAGAAACGGTTCGGTAGTCGCCAATGGTTGCCCATAACACCAAAGAACCCAACTGTCCAACAGTGTTGGGCATAAAAAATTTTTTTTTCAATTAAATTTTTAATTGACTAAGAAATTAATTGCTAATAAATTAATTGCAATTTAAAGATTAATTGCAATGATTTAATTGCAATTAATTTATTAACAATTAATTTCTTAGTCAATTAACAATTTAATTGAAAAATAATTTTTTAATGCCCAACACTGATAGACAAAAACAAAACAAAACAAAAAAACACAGTCCAATGGAATATTATAGCGGCCTGGTAGACAGTGTTGGGCAAATATTAATTAAAATGATGTATTAAAGATTAACAATTAATTAATTGTTAATTGTTAATCTTTAATAAATCATTTTAATTAATATTTGCCCAACACTGCTGTCCAATAGTCAAACAGAATGTAGATCGACATGTTACTGTCTAAAGTACCAGCAGGACACAATAGTAGACATTTTTTATTATATATATAATATTCGTGGATGACTTTTCTTGATTTATCAAGAAATGGGTTAGCCAAATATCAGGGAACAGGCTAAATCAATGTTTAGTTGATTTCTGTTCCACCAGATGGCGCTCTGATTTCTGTAAAGCACATGTGTTTCCTGGTCAGGATATGCTTTTTTTTATCTTCAATATCAACACCTGACCTTTTTATTATTTTTTTCTATTGTTTTCTCATATATATACAGTTAAACCTGTCTATACCGCCTCCTCTTGGGACTTACCAAATACGGTGCTTTAGAGATGGGGTGCTATAGACAGGTCACTTTTAATATAAATCGCATCGTACTACGTATTTAAAATAGGACGCTATAGAGAGGGAGGCGCTATTTAGAGGGGGCGCTATAGACAGGTTTAACTGTTTATATATAAAGAAATTTTATCAAATTTCTAACAACTATATAAAAGGAAATTTTCATTTGAGAAACAAACTACTAAGGAAATCTCACCTATTTCTTTCTGTGTGTTGACAACAGTGATTATCTCTCATTATTAGTGTTAAACACAATAATTTAAGATACTCCTACCGTGCCATAATATAAAAGGAAAACAACACTTTCATTGTAAAAACAATATTTCCTTGAAACAATTTATAAAACAATAAATGACATAAAAACTTACTAAAACTAAAATAACATATCATACACTACTTCGTATTTTCTTGTGATATAGGAAATTTTGGACATTCTTTTAAAGAATAGACATTTTCCCTGATGTCAAACATATTTCACATCAAGTAGATGAATATAAAAGATTGTCACAGGCCATAGTTCAGAAATATATAGAAAATTATCAAGTATATCAAAAGGCACCATCTATCTTATCAAATTGAAAATAAATACTAACGGCAGAATTTTCTGCAATGAGATAAATTATGGAGAGGGTTGAATTATTATATATAAAACGATTATGACCTTGGCACTTGATTATTTCCTGTTTCCTATGTCCTAGGTGTTTGAAAAATGTTTATTTTACCTTCCAAAAGGTTTGCTTTTGTACTCAAGAGAAAGGTTTTATAATTGGCATATCCATATATAAGAGTAAATAGGTTGGGGGAGCCTTGCAGAAAATTGACATAGACCATCTTTACACACCCAAGATAGTGGACATTGCTGCTGCTGTGATAGAGATGTATGGAGACATCTGAGGCTCTTTATTGGACACGACAACAACAACAGGAAATCGACATGGACCCAGAACAGCAGCTTTACACGCCCAAGATAGTGAACATTTCAACTGCTGTGATAGAGATGCATGGAGACATCTGAGGCTCTTCATTGGACACGACAACAACAGAAATATGACATGGACCCAGAACAGCAGCTTTACATACCCAAGATAGTGGACATTGCTGATGCTGTGATAGAGATGTATGGAAACATCTGAGGCTCTTTATTGGACACGACAACAACAACAGGAAATTGACATGGACCCAGAACAGCAGCTTTACACACCCAATATAGTGGACATTTCAACTGCTGTGATAGAGATGTATGGAGACATCTGAGGCTCTTCATTGGACACAACAACAACAGAAATATGACATGGACCCAGAACAGCAGCTTTACACACCCAAGATAGAGGACATTTCAACTGCTGTGATAGAGATGTATGGAGACATCTGAGGCTCTTCATTGGACAGGACAACAACAATAACAGTATATTGACATGGACCCAAAACAGCAGCTTTACACACCCAAAATAGAGGACATTTCAACTGCTATGATAGAGATGTATGGAGACATCTGAGGCTCTTTATTGGACACGATAACAACAACAGGAAATTGACATGGACCCAGAACAGCAGCTTCACACACCCAAGATAGAGGATATTTCAACTGCTGTGATAGAGATGTATTGAGACATCTGAGGCTCTTCATTGGACACGACAACAACAGAAATATGACATGAACCCAGAACAACAGCCTTACACACCCAAGATAGTGTACATTTCAACTGCTGTGATAGAGATGTATGGAGACATCTGAGGCTCTTTATTGGACACGACAACAACAATAACAGTATATTGACATGGACCCAGAACAGCAGCTTTACACACCCAAGATAGTGGACATTGCTGTGATAGAGATGCATGGAGACATCTGAGGCTCTTCATTGGACACGACAACAACAATAACAGTATATTGACATGGACCCAGAACAGCAGCTTTACACACCCAAGATAGTGGACATTGCTGTGATAGAGATGCATGGAGACATCTGAGGCTCTTCATTGGACACGACAACAACATAAAATTGACATGGGCCCAGAACAGCAGCTTTACACACCCAAGATAATGGACATTGCTGTGATAGAGATGCATGGAGACATCTGAGGCTCTTCATTGGACACGACAACAACATAAAATTGACATGGGCCAAGAACAGCAGCTTTACACACCCAAGATAGTGGACATTGCTGTGATAGAGATGCATGGAGACATCTGAGGCTCTTCATTGGACACGACAACAACATAAAATTGACATGGGCCCAGAACAGCAGCTTTACACACCCAAGATAATGGACATTGCTGTGATAGAGATGCATGGAGACATCTGAGGCTCTTCATTGGACACGACAACAACAATAACAGTATATTGACATGGACTCGGAACAGCAGCTTTATACACCCAAGATAGTGGACATTGCTGTGATAGAGATGCATGGAGACATCTGAGGCTCTTCATTGGACACGACAACAACAAATTGACATGGGCCCAGAACAGCATCTTTACACACCCAAGATAATGGATATTGCTGTGATAGAGATGCATGGAGACATCTGAGGCTCTTCATTGGACCCGACAACAACATAAAATAGACATGGACCCAGAACAGCAGCTTTACACACCCAAGATAGAGGACATTGCTGTGATAGAGATGTATGGAGACGTTAAGATAGCGTCAGATTGTACTGGAAGATAGATCAAATGGAAAACATTCAGATCATAACCATATGACTATAGAACAATGAAAGAAAATATGATTATGAAAGCTACGAAACTTAAGAATATATTATTCTCATTATGTGCACGTACTTGGGGCATTGATACTCGGCGTAGATTGATCTTATATAAAGCTATGATACGCTCTACAATAAGCTATGCATCAAATATTTGGTTTCCTTTTATCACTGCAGCAAAAAGATCCAAGTTGAATTCTATACAATATCAAATTCTTATTAGATGCATTCATGCTTATAGGACTTCATCTTCTTACATCACACTTATACTAGCGAAAACCCCTTTACTGTCCGATTATCTTGAATTATTACAAACAAAGTATAATATGACAAATTCTCTCACAGATCGAACACTCAAAAAACCCCTTCAAAAAGAATTAAACAAACTATATCTGGATCTAAAATTTAAGTTTTATCTTTCTCAATCTAATGAACTGTTCAAGAAATTTTTTCCAATTGCTGTCCCAAATTTCATTTCTTCTGATAAATTCACTACTTTATTCTTAACTGGCAAAGGACCCTTCTTAAGTTTCTTATTCAAACTGAATGCTATCAATGATCCAACATGTGAATGCCGCTTAGATGTTGAATCACCAGAGCATCTTCTTTTAACTTGCCCTCTGACTAATCAAATTGTATGTAGATACTTTGAAACATTACCAAATTCTCTTTGTGTATATACTCTATCTTATGAGAACTTTGTTAAGTTTAGAACTATTTGTACAATAATTTACAAAACAATACTAATCCGTCGTGTAAATAATTAATCATATATATAAATAATACTAGCACAGCACAATAGTCCTTTGGACTTCGTGCTTTTGTAACAATAAATAAAAAAAATAAATAAAAAATAAATGAAAGAAAATTGTATAGCGATATAAACTAGAGGTCATATTTCTTAAAATTAATGATACCTCGGCCTGTAAATCTTATTATTATTATCCACCAGGAGAGCCCATGTAAAGACTGCTGGAGAGCTGTAGAACATCAGGGGACCATATCTGTGAGGGCCACAGCACTGACCAGGAGTCAAGATAACAAATGTAAATATCTTTGTTTACTTTTACAGTTATTATTTATTGAAATTGTAAATAAAATTTGTAAATAAACTGAACGTTTGTTACACTTTTTAGAGAAAAACTTGTGACCATTTTGAAAAATAAAGTTATTATTAGATAAAAAAGATATTTATAATGGCCGAAGTATCTTCAATTCAAAAAGAAAATCCATAGTGCTGTGGTAAAAGCAATAATAATCATGGTGGGTAGAAGTTGGTGACTGCTTTTACTGTAAGTGCACCACATATTTACACATGTGAAAAGCAGTTCGACTTTTGCACTTACTAATATGCTAGAGCTCCGTTTTGGTTACTTTACTCGCTGGTAGGGTTGAACTTTTGAAATAACCAGTGGCCATTGGAGCATACCTTTAATTAAAAAAAAAGTCTAATGCGGGATTCAAGCCCAGTTCGTAGCAGGCGAAACCCAACGGTTTAGACTATCCTTTCTCCGACCCCCATCTTTAATATTAAGAACTATGGATGCTAGCCAGGCGCTACCACTGTCTTCATGATGAATGCCATATATATTCGATTTTAACATAAGAGATTCTGATTATTTTTACGTAAGCGTTTGTACTCCATGTTAGGAGCGACTGCACATGGCGTCTGTTCCTCATGTCAGAGGCGGACATTTCATATTGGAGCTAAGTCGGCCTGCCACTGAGTAGTGCTTCCAGTCTTTATGACAAAGGCAGACGCATTATACTTCACCCAATCATGATGGTTGTCAAACTCATCCATTGATGACCTCTACTCTTCCCTGGCAGACACCATCAAAATTCTCAAGATTTACAAGCTTGATACCTTAATATGATTGAGTGGAGATAAGAAAGAAGAAGACATATAAGGGATAAGAATTTATTAGTAATTTCAGATAATCCTGAAATATTTTGGATGATATATTCCATATAGGAAGTTGATCAGAAATCCGGGTTAGTCCAGAAGTAATGCTTCACTCGATTCCGAGCAAAATATACGATGCCGAGAAGGAGTCCAGCTGCCATGAGGGCTGTAAGACAAGATAAAATGATCTGAGCGGCTTGGACAACTGTAAACACACAACAACATGTATTTACATTGTAATCTTTATTTAGTGATAATAATACCTTTGTTAGAAGCTTATATCCATCTTCTTCTTTCTTATCTCCACGCAATCATATCAGGGTATCAAGCTTGTAAAGCTTGAGATCATGACTGGGTGAAGTAGAATGCGTCTGCCTTTGTCATTAAGACTGGGAGCACTACTCAGTGGCAGGCCGTCCTAGCTCCAATTTGAAATGGCCGCCTCTGACATGAGGAACAGACGCCATGTGCAACCGCTCCTAACATGGAGTACAAACGCTGCTCATCCTGTATCCCTGGATTAGAAGCCCTTACAAGGTACTATCAGCCGGGCCAGCTGAACCCAGGTTTTTAGTGAGCTTGTTACTGCTCCCCTTCCTCCTTTTTCATCCGGGCTTGGGACCGGCAAAGGCGGAGTTTCTTATATCCATAGTTTGCTTAAATATAATTTCTGAGACTCTACCCTTCAGTGTAGCATATATGGACAGAATGATCCAAAATAGTATTAAAGCTCTAAAGCAGCGGTCTGGTAGATTAAATTGGCGAAACCGTTGGGAGGGTTCACCACTGATGAGCCATCCTAATATTGTTTCATCGCATTAAGGACAGCGGAAGTTTGATTTATTTGTGAAAGAAACACTGGATCTTAATGTTTTCATTATGTCAGGTCATTGCTTTGTAATAATTTATAATGACAACTTTTGTATATATTTGAATTTAGTTTTAAAACAAAACATTTAACCATAACATATGAGCATTGTCATTACTTATACAAAGGTACATAAAGAAATACATACAATTAAGAAAAAAAGGGTATCTCCTGATTGTGAAACTAAAAGTTGCTGATGGCTTGCGCCATTTATCGGAATAAATATGAACTATCGAAAATATTGAGGCTGCCTGACCGGCATTCATATTTCTTGAAAATAAAGAAACTTCGGCCAGTAAATATTTTTATTACCTCGACGTTTCGACAAAAATCTTTTGTCCTCGTCAGGAGCGAACAAAAATTAAACATTTAGCAAGGCGTTAAATACCTCGGGACCAAAATTGGTCCAAATGTTTAATTTTTGTTTGCTCCTGACGAGGACAAAAGATTTTTGTCGAAACGTCGAGGTAATAAAAAGATTTACTGGCCGAAGTATCTTTATTTTCAAGAAATATGAATTAATCGTTGATTTTGAATTATTACAGAATTGGCTAAATAGTTGCGCGATCAGGAGATGCTCTTTTTTTCTGAATTTATCCCCTAACTAATGATATAAAGATGACCTTTTTCATCAAGTAATGGAATTTCATCTTTTCAGACTAGAACGCGGCTGATTCAGCACCAGCGTTTTCAGTGATATGCTAACCTATGCACGGTGTGGCCACTGGACATGTGTCGGACCTGGAGGCTGTTGTTGGGTTCTGCGCTGCCTGGAGTATAGAAGCTCCAACTATGCTTCCTTCCTGTGATGAATCTGTATAAGATTTCAGCGTTACGCTAACCTATGCACGGTGTGGCTACTGGACATGTGTCGGACCTGGAGGCTGTTGGGTTCTGCGCTGCCTGGAGTATAGAAGCTCCATCTATGCTTCCTTCCTGTGGTATTATACGCAACGCCAAATATGGTTTTACGGGCTACTAATCAAAGTGTATGATTTTCGAGCCCAAAAATTATACGTTATATTGTTTGCGTATAGTTATACGCAATTCTCTTTAGCTTCTATATAAATTGTCAGAAGAATAGAATTTCTTGGTACTTTCCCATATGCCCGGATAGCTCAGTCGGTAGAGCGTTAAGCTTTTAACCTAACGGTCCAGGGTTCGAGCCCCTGTTCGGGCGTTTCCCCCCCCTTAAGGGTTTTTTTTTTTTTTTGTACCCGGCTAGCTCAGTCTGTAGAGCACGAGACTTTTAATCTCAGGGTGGTAGGTTCGAGCTCCATGTTGGCCGTTTTTTTTTTATTATTATTATTCTGGTTAGCAGCCCCGTAAATAAATATATTTTCCATTCTATACATCCTCTTATCTTGACTGAACGGACCGGTCGGGAAAACAGTGGCGCCACGTGGAAGGGAAAAACTCAGTTCTCCCTTCTCGCTTCAATTCCTGAGTCGATTTGGTTAATGTATAGTATAACCATTATTTTATATTTAAAATCTTCCATATAAATAATTAAATAAATATTTAACGTACTCTTCGGGAGCTTAATTATGTTTCATCGCGACAATTGGACATTAAAGATATGATAATAAGGTGTACAGAAATACAAGAGAACAAAAGAAATATGTAAAAAAAAGACAACGAGAAAGATGGATAGAAAGGCGAAAGATGATAAGAAAGATGGATGAAGAGTACGAGAGATAATAAGAAAGATAGACAGGAATACAAGATAACATAAGATAGACAGAAGAGCGAAATAAAATAAGATAGACAGAAAAACAATAAACATAAGAAATATGTACAGGAAGACAAGATAACAAGAAATATGGACAGAAAAGGCCAAAGATGATAAGAAAGATGGACAGAAGGCCGAGAGATAATAGGAAATATAGACAGGAAGACGAGAGAGCATAAAATATACAGAAGAGCGAAAGGCGAAGATTGACAGAAAGACAAGAAACATAAGAAATATGTACAGGAAGATAACAAGAAATATGGACAAAATGACATGAAACATAAAAAATATGGACAGAAAGATAAGAAAGATGGACAAAAAGACAAGAAACATAAGAAATATGGACAGAAAGATAAGAAAGATGGACAAAAAGACAAGAAACATAAAAAATATGGACAGAAAGATAAGAAAGATGGACAAAATGACAAGAAACAAGAAATATGGACAGAAAGATAAGAAAGATGGACAAAAAGACAAGAAACAAGAAATATGGACAGAAAGTTAAGAAAGATGGACACAAAGACAAGAAACATAAGAAATATGGACAGAAAGATAACAAAGATGCACAAAAAGACAAGAAACATAATAAATATGGACAGAAAGATAAGAAATATGGACACAAAGACAAGAAACATAAGAAATGTGGACAGAACGATAAGAAAGATGGACAAAAAGACAAGGAACATAAGAAATATGTACAGGAAAAGATAACAAGAAAGATGGACAAAAAGACAAGGAACATAAGAAATATGTACAGGAAGATAACAAGAAAGATGGACAAAAAGACAAGACAGAAGTAGAAGACATCAAAGTTACCTACCACAGTGAGTTTCATCCGAGACATCCCCGCAGTTGTTATGGCCATCGCATTCAACCATCTTGGATATACAGCGGCCATTGCTACATAGGAACATGGTTCCGTTCTCTTTAGGACACGTCTTGGTGTCTGGATTGTCTGTTGACAAGGTATATCGCATTAGAACATGACACTCATCGAATCGAGGAATTTCTTATATATTTTTGTTTTTATACTCTAAATTCTATTTTCACTCTTTTTTATTTTTATTTTTCTAATGGCAAACTACACTCATGAACAAAAAACATGTATATATCGGGATTCAGGTTTTTCTATGATTCTCTATAAAAATATTTTGTGGCATAATCACATAGTGTTTTTGACTGTTATCATTTTAAGAGTATGAAGGGACACTTGCGCTGTCATACATGTATGTCTTTACATTTGTCTATACATATATTTACAATAGTTTTAAGCCGTGAATAGAATAGTCATATGATGTTAACAAATGGGAAAGAGAGAAAAAAGAACTGTGTACAAAATAAAGAAGTGTCTGTCAATATGTACAATCACCATAATATAAACTATCAGTTTCTTAAAAGATATTTGTTGCTATATAATTTAAAATATATCTACAAAAGGTATTAATATAGATTTCTTTACTGGAAATAAAAAAAATACTTGAATCTGTTACTATCAACAGTGAACCGTGAGTTTAAATTCTAAGAATATGAGTAAAACTCGGGTTCGAATCCCGCTGGAATACGTCTTCTTCTTCTTTCTTATCTCCACTCAATGATATTAAGGTATCAAGCTTTAAAAGCTTGATACTTTTGATGATATTTTACAACTATCATGATAGTCATATGATGTTAACAAAGAGAAAGAAAAAAAACGAGAAAAAGAACTGTGTACAAAAGAAAGAAGTGTCTGTCAATATGTACAATAAGCATAATATAAATTATCAGTTTCTTAAAAGATATTTGTTGCTAAATAATTTAAAATATATATAAAAGGTGTTGAATTTAATATACATATTTCTTTACTGGAAATAAAAATACTTGGATCTGTTTCTATTAACAGTGAACCGTGAGTTTAAATTCAAGGTATAAGAGTAAAACTTGGGTTCGAATCCCGCTGGAATATGTCTTCTTCTTTCTTATCTCCACTCAATCATATTAAGGTATCAAGCTTGTAAAGCTTAAGACTTTTGATGGAGTTTTACAACCATCATGATTGTGTGAAGTAAAATGCGTCTACCTTTGTCATTAAGACTGGGAGTACTACTCAGTGGCAAGCCGACTTAGCTCCAAAAGAAATGGCCGCCTCTGACATGAGGAATAGACACCATGTACAGCCGCTCCTAACATAGAGTACAAACGCTGCTATGACAATTGACAATTAAAAAAAAACAGTTTTTTAACATCTAGTCAACGGTCAAAAGAGAGTTTACAAAGTTTAAAACAGTGTAGGAAATATGTACACCAGACGAGGCCTTCACCGAAAGGACGTCCGGATCTCAGGAGCCCAAATCCTCCATAAGTTTAGCCAGTCCCAGGCATGTTGCCTGCATGCTCAACAAGCTCGATGATAGGTTTGAGGAACTTGGCGAGAATAATTCTCAGAGGAGAGTGAGCAGAGGAGATACATGCTATCAAGGTCGGATTGGATCGCGTGTAACACATCCGCCTGACTATATTGCACAAACGCTGCTATGGAATACCTACACATAAAGAATGGGGTCAAACAGATATGGAGGCCATGGTTGGCTTCTGGGAAGAGGCTCCGTATCACCAGGATTTCGATGTTCAGCCAGTTGGAGTTTGTGACAAAGATTTCACGTTCGAATCTGTAGTGGATATAATCACACAGAGTAAGGCTGTGGTTTGCATCCACAAACTGCACAGAAATACAACAAATTAGTAGAAGAAATCTTCTTTACCTTTTCTCTACTGGTCTACTGTAGTTATAGCTTATATATGTGGGATGGTTGCGTGCGTGTTGGTGTAGCTTGTGGAAAGGCCGCTGATAAGATTGTAATTATTTTTTATAAAATAAATTTATTTATTTAAAGCCAGCAATGTAAAGAGAAAAGAAGTAACGGCAGTTCGAAGCAAGCCTTGTTGTTTACGACTCGAGTGGCCAGAAAGTCCCGGATGACGCCAGGGCATGCGTAGTGACGTGTTCTCCCAGCTCGCGCTTGCCGAGGCGTAGTGAGGCCGCCACACTACTGCCCGTATGTGTAGTGAAGCTTTGTCCCAGTTCGCGCTCGCTGAAGCAAAGTGTGGTCGCCACATATAAATAATAAAGATTATTCCTTGCTTTTACACTTTGACAAAATCAATATGAAATCTTGTTTTTTTTTTTAATAGAATAAAATAATTACTATAAAATAAAAGAACAAAAAGGCGTTTCTTTAGTATAATACGTTTATTCCAAGTCACAAAAGCTCAGTTTGGAGAGCGTTAGACTGAAGATCTAAAGGTCCCTGGTTCAATCCCTGTTTTCGACATTTTTTTTTTTTGTCGGTGGACGAGTGGATAACACCCTCGATTCCCGATAGCCATGAACCGGGATTGAATCCTACGTTAACCTTTTGGTTAATATATGAATAACCTTCACATATTATTCATTAGATAGTAAAAAGGCATATATTAGATTGAATAAAATATTTATTTGCCAATATTTCGGCTAGCTGAATGCCAACATTTATCGTGTATACAAAAATGTGATGCCTCGATAAAGGTTGGCATTCAGCCAGCCGAAATATTGGCAAAATAAATCTTTTATTCAATTTAATATAAGCCTTTTTACTATCTAATGATTTAAGTATGGATTGTTCTTTTTCAGAACAATATTATTCCTTGTTGCAATTATCATAAACTAGGTTGTTCTTTTTGAGCGGTACCTAATAAAGTGATTTAGGAACTGAACGTTTATTCCGCTTGCTTTTGAAACACATTGTTATTAAACGGGCGTGAATAATAAAAATAAACCAGACTCTAGATTCTTTATTGATTTTGTCAAAGCTTGTATATATATAGCATAAGGTTGTTCGGCTAGATGATATTCATGTACCAAAAAGTGGCAACTCTCCCTTCAAAATTACATTAAAACAATGTATTTTGTCCATCAGTCCAGTAGAATACGTGAAGATGGTGATGATATATGAACTTTAACACCAGTTTTGGAAAATTCAGACAAAGTAACCTGTATACCATGGGTTTGGGCAATGACCTTCATAAGTAAAGAGCAGCTTCGATTTCTTAATATCCTAGGAGATTTTATTGAGCATGTTATAGATGGTCTCTCAAAGGAGGTTTTATTGAGCATGTTATAGATGGTCTCTCAAGGGAGTTTATAATGTGTACCTGTTATAGATGGTCTCTCAAGGGAGTTTCTATTGAGCATGTTATAGATGGTCTCTCACGGGAGTTTTTATTGAAAATGTTATAGGTGGACCTTCAAGGGAGTTTCTAATGTGTACATGTTTTAGATGGTCTCTCAAAGGAGGTTATATTGAGCATGTTATAGATGATCACTTAAGGGAGTTTTTATTGAAAATGTTATAGGTGCTTTTTCGAAAGAGTTTTTAATGTGAACATGTTATAGGTGGACCTTCAAGAGAGTTTCTAATGTGTTCAAGTTATAGGTGGTCTCTCAAGGGAGTTTCTAATGTCTACATGTTATAGGTGTTCTCTCAAGGGAGTTTCTAATGTCTACATGTTATAGGTGTTCTCTCAAGGGAGCTTCTAATGTGTACATGTTATAGGTGTTCTCTCAAGGGAGTTTCTAATGTCTACATGTTATAGGTGTTCTCTCAAGGGAGTTTCTAATATGTAAATGTTATAGTGTTCTCTCAAAAGAGTTTCTAATGTTATAGAAGGTCTCTCAAGGGAGGATCTACTGTAGGAAAAAAACTATCAACTTACCTTGATATAACTGATACAATTGCCAAATTCCTCTCTTTCCAAGTGAACGAATTCCAGAGCGAGTAAAATTTTGGTGCCTTTAGGTGATGAAAGGTTGAAGAAACATTGTGTACGGTCTTCAGGTTCTTTTGAAACTAAAATCATTGGTTCGATAATTGTAGCATTTTTGAATTTACACAGAGTCTCTAGGTAGGCTGGACACACAAAGGGACAGTCACTACAGCTGTAGAAACCTCTTATAATAGACCGTAGTTCTGAAAAAACCATCAGAGTTCATAAAGAAAATGTGGTCTTCAATTATGAGAATGCCTCTTTTTATTGAAAGCTCCAAATTAATGTGTCAAAATTCTAAACTATTATAGACGCGTATGATTATTTTTTTAAATAAACAATTCCTACTGCCCTTACTGTAATAGAAAAATTAATGGGAGGGCTTGGCTCATCAGTGGTGAACCCTCCCAGCGGTTTCGCCAGTTTAATCTACCCTACCGCTATTATATTGTATTTTTCGATCTTCCTTTTATAGTTATACAGATTCTAGACTCTTGGAATGGGTATTTTAGATTAACTATGGACATAAGCATTGAGTATTATATTTGGTATCTCGTTACCTTTATGGGATTCTCAACTACAATCCAAACTGTTTGCGAAAAAATATGACAAGAGTGATACTGATGCTAGTTCACCACTGATGAGCCAGGCCATCCCATTAATTTTTCACATTGCAGTAAGGACAGTAGAAATTGTTTATTTTTTAAAAAAAGAATCATACTCGTCTATAATAGTTTCGAATTTTGATAACAGATGGCGCGCTAATGCATTATAAATTAATGAGTGTACATTTATCTGAAATTTACTAAACCCTCAATAAAAGACACATTTTTTATCAAAATGAACAGAAAGACAATGGTTTATATTTGATCATATTTCGAAGGTGTAGTTGAATTTGAACTGGAACAGATTAAAATATTAAATTAATTATATAATTAATAAATTATACTCAATTAAACACATTAAACTCTGTCCAGAGTAACCTAGTTGACATGGCATCTGCCCGGTAAGCGGAACACTGTGGGTTCGATTCCCATCCCTGGACAATTTTATTTTTCCGATCATCATTACTCTTCACAATCCATTCATTCATACTTCATTGGTAAGGATAGGAATAGTCGTTATTTCTCCTTTCTCAATTAAACAATATTTCCGCTGAAATATACTGATATGAATATACTGATTTTTTAAAATTGATATATAAATTAAAATCATAAAAATTCAAACTGAGAAAGCGGAAAACCATGAACCATTACATTCACTTAAAACAGGAAGGATTATTTTTAGAAAGTTTGTCCTCCATAATTTTTATAATAGCCTTAGTGTAACGTGACGTTTGTGTGTGGTATACATACAAGCCATGATAATCATGGTTAGTAATTAGCGATTGCATTTATTGCAATTGCACCACCAAATATCTACATACGTAGAAAGCAGTTCGACTTTTCCACTTACAAATGTGCCAGAGCCCCATTTGGATACTTGCACTCATTGGTGGAGTTGAACTTTTTCAAGAATCGGAGTCAATTCAGAAGCAATTTTTTTTTTTTTTTTTTCAGAAAAAAAAAAATTTAATGTGGAACTCGATCATGGGTCGTGACTGTCGAAAATCCAAAAAGGCATATTTTGACCACGTTCACATCAAAATTTTAGATAGAAGAGCGCCATCTAGTGGAACAGAAATAAACTAAATGTTGATTTAGCCTGTTTCCTGATATTTGACCAACCTAACGAGGGACAACAGCCCGAAACGCGTTCGTAATTGGCTTTTCTTGATTTATCAAGAAAACGGGTTGGTCAAATATCAGGGAACAGGCTAAATCAACGTTTAGTTTATTTCTGTTCCACTAGATTGTGCTCTGCCGTCTAAAAATGTTCATGTGAACATGGTAAGGATATGCCTCTTTTGATGTTGACCCAACGAGGGACAACAGCCCGAAACGCGTTCATGGTTGGCTTTTCTTGATTTATCAAGAAAACGGGTTGGTCAAATATCAGGAAACAGGCTAAATCAACGTTTAGTTTATTTCTGTTCCACTAGATGGTGCTTTTCCATCTAAAAATGTTCATGTGAACATGGCCAAGATTTGCCTCTTTTGATGTTGACCCAATGAGGGACAACAGCCCGAAACGCGTTCATGGTTGGCTTTTCTTGATTCATGAAGAAAATGGGTTGGTCAAATATCAGGAAACAGGCTACATCAACGTTTAGTTTATTTCTGTTCCACTAGAATGACTCTGCCATCTAAAAAATTTTCACGTAAACATGGCCAGGATATGCCTCTTTTATTTAACAGTTGCAAAGACACGCCATATCCACAATTAGGATAATTGCATGTAAATCTGAAATTATATAATACAAATCAAATCATTGTGAAATTAACACAATTGAACATTGGGAAGCATGAAAATTACACATTCGATGTCAAATTTTGCATATAGTAATTAGAAATAGTAGCTTGAAATATGTACAATCAATACTTTTGCCTTAAAACTTGATTTATATATCCTTTCTATTTTTGATGATCTCTCTTAAAATTTCTAAATATTCTTTTCTTAGGCGATTCCTAAATAATTAATAAATATTAATTCCAATGAAATATGTCGTTAATAGTAAAGAAAATGTGCAATCGATTAGAAGTAAGAATAATTACTTATGTTTCTTTTTGTTTCATCAGAACTTATGCACGCCACTATAGAAACATTCGAAAACAAGAATAGCATCATTTTAACCCGTTTTTCATTATTTTTCATAATTTCAGTATATGATTAAACAATTAGAAAAAGTATAAACACCAAGTTTATAAGTAGGAGAATATTTCTAGTTTTGGCGCATGCGTGATCACGTGATAAGTTAAGAGTATTAGCCAATTTACGAGAGAAATCTTGTAAATGTTTGAAAGATCTATTTTATTTGAAATTTAATCCAATGACAATTGAAACAAATTTTATTGACTTCTTGTCAATAATTTACATCAAAAATGGAAATAAATAAACTAAAATACAGATGATCATGCGGGGGATGTGTCCCGGCGGGTGAGCCTTCTTTCCCAGGCGATGAGCGGGTCCTCCGGTCAGCCCAACCTGTACGAAGTACCGGTAGATGATGGATTTGGCTGACGCCAGGATGGCCAAGTCGTCATCTTCGAAGCCAGACCCGATGATCCAGGCCCGCAAGTCAGGGGGTCGCCCGAAGACACTGAAGGCTTCGGTTTAATCTAGTGTTCACGTTAAAGAGGGTAAACTCTGTTGTCCGTTCATATCAAATCAAGGACTGACATGGCTGATATATTTACATACTGTCTGAATTGCTTGGACAATGTTAACGACCTCTTTAGGACATTTTCCTGAGTCCCGCCATTCCTTTTCCGGACGTCCTTTCATTGACACCATTCAGAAGTTACGCACAGCATTTTATTTTGGAGTTTCTATGTTCAACATTGTATTCACAACATATATAATATGGCATACCTATATATACAAAATTTTATAATACATTATTGAAACATAAGAATTTACAGGACATGCAATAAATGTCCTGGTGTGGAACTAACCCCTACCCACATATTCTCATGCCCAGCAATGACCGCAGCATGCAGAAATTTGACATAGACTAAGAGCAGCAGCTTTACACACCAAATATAGTGGACATTGCGACTGCTGTGATAGAGAGAGAAGCATGGAGACATCTGAGACTCTTCATAGGACACAAAAACAACAACAGAAAATAGGAATGGACCCAGAGCAGCAGCTTTACACACCCAAGATAGTGGACATTGCTGCTGCTGTGATAGAGATGTATGGAGACATCTGAGACTCTTCATTGGACACGTCAACAACAACATAAAATAGGAATGGACCCAGAGCAGCAGCTTTACACACCCAAGATAGTGGACATTGCTGCTGCTGTGATAGAGATACACGGGGACTTCTGAAGCTCTTCATTGGACACGACAACAACAACTACACTATTGAAAAGCGGTATGGTTGATTCAACTAGTGAAACCTCTAGGAGGGTTCGCCACTGATGATCCAGGCTTTCTAATTTTAAAAAAAATCAAATTAAGGAGAGTAAAAAGTTGTTTTATGTGAAAAAGAAAACGTAATGTGTTGGCTATTTAATTTTTACCATCTTTGTATCTACTATTTGATAGTATATAAATATAGTTTGTCATTTTGCCTTTATTGTTCGTATTTTCATGTTTTAATTATGTCACTGCATATAGGTGCAAGACATTACTCTTTCATATATATTAGTCAACATTAAGAAAATGTATATTCAAATTTGTTAAATTCTAAAGTTTTCTCCATTCTTTCAGGAAATATATAGGCCTTGAAGGACTCTCTTTGGAGCTCCTGTTGAATGAGGTGGTGAGAAACAGAGCTGGAGCGTTTGCGTTGTTCAAATTTTGGAAGACGGCTGAAGAGAAGGAGAAGCTATATACATAATCTAATTGATGTAAATAATTATATGTAAATAATCTCTGTCAGGATTAGAATGACGAATCCTGTATGGGACTTTGATTCCAGTAAAAGGCTTGTTGCTGCTGTTGTATATAGTCACAGTGTGTAGAAAATACTATCCTATACCTACTACTTATAGGTTTCTATCTGTATTCTTAGTTCTCTTCTCTTCAATTACTCTGTAAACTGGCGAATCCTTTATGGTCCTCAATAAAAGGCTTTTGTTGTTGTTCTTCTTCTTTCAGGAAATAAAAAGAATTATGTAAAAAGTGGATAGTGTAATATTTCTTCTAGTAAATTTTAACATTTTGAAGTGATCTAATAAGGGAGGTGTTCTAGTGTATTTTATTCGGAGATAGAAATTTAACTGATATTTATTCCGATAGATGGCGTTATAATTGTTGGATTAGCGACCGATGATCACGTTACCTGCGACTGGCCTCTCCGTCGAGGCGAGCATCATGGGATGGTGTATCACTATTGTTTATCATTATGTTTTTTTTTTTAAACTTATCCCAAGTACACATGGTACAGGCCATGATAATCATGGTGGGTAGAAGTAAGCGACTGCTTTTATTGTAAGTACACCACATGTCTACACATGTGAAAATCAGTTTGACTTTTACACTTACAAATGTGCCAGAGCTCCGTTTTGATTACTTGCACTCGCTGGTGGAGGTTGGACTTTTGCAAGAATCAAGGGCCATTGGAGTATTTTTTTATCAGACAAAAGTGCCCAATGTGGGAATCGAACCCGGGCCGTAGCGGTCGAAAACCAACGGTTTAGATCATCCTTCCACCGACCCCCCTATCATTGTGTAAATACGCTCATTCAAGTTTTTGTTTTGGTTTTCAATTTAATCCTTTTTGTTCTTTTTTTACATTCAGATAAAACTAAAGTTTATATATCTTATATTTGGGGGGGAAGGAGAGAATAAAAAAGTAATATTAATTATTAAGTAAATGTTTAGATTGTCGAATGCAAATTTTACTAACAAAAAAAAAAAAAAAAAGAAGAAGAATGAAATATCAATTATTAGCAAATATTCTTTTTTTATTTAAACAAATTTAACTATATAATATTATATTCATGGAAAATGAGTTTATTAAAAAAAAACACATTCAACCAACCCAAAAGAAAAAAACAAATTAAAAAAAGAACACAAATGCGTCTATGTTTGACGCAATTCTTTTAACAGGATAATTGAACGGTCTGATGTTTGTCTACAATAGTATTTTCAACAAAATACACCAATTTACACTTATCGACAAAACTTAAGAAAGTTTAAAGTCTTAGACACGACCGGTGACATCAATGGCATCCATCTCACGACTAAGGAGAAGTTCTGGAACGCTGGTCAATCGGTCAGCATGGCGTCCTAACAACTGACCAGGGATCTGCAAAATTTTGAGTCGGAAATGTGAAAAATTTCAATTTTTTTAAAGAGCTGCAATATTTTTTCTTGCCAACAATAAATAGTACTCGCATAAATAATATTTACGTATGGAACTATATAAAGAGCCGCAGCTTCAAAGTGACTCGCGAACCGCAATTTGACGACCTCTGCGCCTAACTACCTTCTGACTACTGGCTAGCCTAGGTTCAGAAAAAAAATCAGCTTATATACTCAGCTTTTCATACTTCATCCCTAAGGTTAGAAATAATCGTTATTTCTCCTTAAATAAAATTCGATTTTTCGTTCAAAAAAAAACAACACCTGCGGGATAATTCTCAAATGGCGTTTTACAATCATAAGCCGCAATATATTGTATTATAAATTACTTTATACAATATTTACGAACGAAAAATATGTCCAGGGTAGCGTAGTGGACATGGCATCTGCCCGGTAAGTGGAACATTGTGGGTTCGATTCCCATCCCTGGACACTTTTATTTTTTTGTTTATCATTACTCTTCACAATTCATCCTTTCATACTTCATCCGTAAGGTTAAAAATAATCGTTATTTTTCTTAAAATAAATTTCGATTTTTCGTTCAAAAGAAACACATGCGGGATAAATTTCAAATGTCGTTCTACAATCATAAGCCGCATTATATTGTATTATATACTAATGGTCACTTTAGAGAGGGTAAACTCTGTTGTCCGTCCACGTCCAATTAAGGATTGACATGGCCGATATGTTTATATACCGTCTGAATTCCTTGGACAATGTTAATTTATAATTTTGAAGGAGACAAAAGCAATTTTGTTCACACATTCATTAAGAATAAATTGTAGTTGTTGATTATCAAAATTTCAATTTGCTTTGTCACAATGACCTTTACCACTATATCCTTACTCTTTTCTAGATGATAATAAAAAATAGCAAAAAAAAAAAGGTTTCAGAAGCAGTTTTTTATTTTTTTTTACATATTTTCCAATATACGAACTTGATTTTTAAAATTAAATCCATGCTTATTTCTTTAACCAAATGGGTCTATTTGATCTGGTGAACTAAATCTTTTGGCAAATCTTAAACGCATTAATTGGCCTGATATTTATTGTTGCCATTTGAAAGTTTTTCTTAAGATATTCTAAGGTAATGAAAAAGCAATTCATATATAGATCTTCTCATGTTTTCCATGGCTTATTAAAGAATCCAAATAATTCATATTTCCGATGCATTGACATTTTAAAAAAGCTATATTGCTAGCGTTTTGCTTACATCCTCTGCTGTAAAAAGATCTTTTGATTCATCTTCTTTTTTTTCTTTTAAGGATGTCTTTGATGTGTTTGTTGACACATTTCCTTTTTTAAGAATTGGATGAATCCTGGGAGTTATTTCCCCTTCTTCAAGAATTGGCTTAACTTCTTCGTTTGGTATTCTTATTTCTGCCAATCCTTCTTCTGTTGATTCAATTGGTGTCGTTTCTTGAATTTGAATTTTACCTTCAATTTTTGGCGTTTCTGATTTATCAGATTCTTCTGTACTTTCTTCACTTTCTTTAAATTGTACATGATAGGTTTGGGATATGAAAATCTCTTCACTAGAATTCTTTTCTAACATATCCTTTTCTGTTTTAATAGGAATGGTAATATCAGATGCTACTATGGATATTTTAGGTTCTAATTTGATTGGTTCTTCATGTCTTGTAGATTTAATTCTTAAATCTTTCGTAGATGATTCATCATCTGCTTCATCACTAGAATCATCTTCAGTTCGAGCATATAGAGACTGCATTCTTCTATTTGCGGCTGCTTCTGCAGGAATCTTGACCAAATGGGAAAGCTCGTTTATGGTCGTTTGGATCTTGTTTAAGATGACTTCTTCATAATTATCTTTATCGTAATCTACCGGCCGTAGATATGTGGTATCACCTTCATACCGTTCATAGCCCTTGTAGTAATCTCTTGGCTGTAGATCTATGGAAGATATGGAGGAAGATGGACTTTGGAATTCTTTCTTCCGTTTGTACTCAAAGTACGTGTAGAAGAGGACGATGGTTCCTATGGTTATCAATACACCACCAATCAGGATATACGTCATATCCTTAGAAGGATCTGAAACATACCCCAAAATCTTAGAAATAGGATATAGATAGGTATTAAAACATTTTTTAACATTTCCTGATCTATCACATGAGCATTTTAGATGGAAGATTAGTAGATAGATGTTGGTCCAGCCATGAACCGGGATCTAATCCCACATTTAGACACTTTGTTTTAATATGTGAATAACCTTCATATATTATTCATTGTTGTAAATATCATAAGAAAGAAAAATAGGCATCTCCTTATTGTGTAGCTGAAAGTTGCTGATAGCTTACGTCATCTATCGGAATAAATATCAATTATTCGTTGATTTTTAATTATTCCAGAATTGGCCAAATACCTATTCATGATTAATCAAGAAAAGCTAACCACGTACGTGTTTTAGGCCGTTTGCCCTCGTCAGTGTGGTGCAAGCTGTACCTCAACAACCAAAAATACTGATAACACTGGTCAACAAGATTTTTGCACAAGAGAACCTGATTATGTTTCTAGTGTAACTTTTCATGCTGAACTCAAAAATCTAATCAGAAATTTTCCATCACCTATGGTTTTCGCGTGACTGTCTTTTATTAGTATTGGGATAAATACAGTTTTGCACAACCCTTATTACATTACACTGGTTTATCAAAAAATATTTTTCTTTGTCCACAAAGAAATAGCATCTTATCTACATGTCCTGAATCCAAATATACCGTTAGTTTTTTTTCTATTACGCAATATTTCTGAGATACACCTACTTGAAATTTGGAAATATTGTTAATATATAGGCATATATGAACGAAACATATTTATTTATTGAAAAGCAGTGACAGTGGATTTTCTTCTATACTTTGCTTGTGGTAGATCCCTCTTGAGTGTCCAGCAGTAGTCGGCAAGCATAGCGGGACTCCATTTACCTTGGTACCGCTTCTCCATGCTTGATATATCTTGATGAAACCTCTCACCATGCTCATCGCTAACTGCGCCAAGATTGTCTGGAAAGAAATCTAGATGTGAATGCAGGAAATGGATCTTGAGGGACATGTTACATCCCAGTGCCTTGTAGGAAAGCAAAAGATCATTAACTATGTCTCGGTAATTTTCAACCTTAAAACTTCCTAAGAAGATTTTGCAAACCTTTCTAAAGGAATTCCATGCTGCTGCTTCAACTTCATTCAAACTATTTTGAAAATTTCCATCCTGCTGCAATTCTCGAATCTGAGGTCCAACGAAAATGCCTTCTTTAATCTTCGCTTCACTTATACTAGAAAATTTTTGTTTTAGGTAGGCAAATCCACTGGCATTTCGATCCATTGCTTTGACAAAGTTCTTCATAAATCCAGTTTAATATGTAATGGTGGTAAGTAAATATTTTCTGAATCGATCAGGGGTAGATTTGCAATATTTTTATATCCTGGAGTAAAGATTTTACGGTTTGGCCAGATTTTTTTAATGTAATGCCTTTCCCTATCTCTGCTATCCCACTCACACAGAAAACAACAAAATTTTGTATATCCAAGCTGTAATCCACGCAAGAGAGCAACGACTTTCAAATCGCTGCATATTTTCCAACCGTATCTTTCATATTCTATCTTTTTCAAAAGCAGTTTCATTTATTATGGCATATATATTCATATATACAAGCATTTATTACTGTATTTATCCCAATACTAAAAAAAGACCATCAGGCAAAAACCATGGGTGATGGGAAATTTCTGATTAGATTTTTGAGTTCAGCATGAAAAGTTACACTAGAAACACCATCAGGTTCTCTTGTGCAAACAAAAAAAAAAGGTTTTTTGGGGACCTGTGTAATTCAGGCATCCTGAAAAATCATGAAACGGGTAGTTAAGGCCAGATTTTCGTGACGTGAACCAATGTTTAAAAAATCATTAGCTAAGTTGCTATTTTTCTGCGGTACCTAGTAAAGTTATTTTGAAACCAGAAACCAGATTAGTATATTTTTTGGTAGATTAGTTTAAAAATATTAACGAGTTTAATATTTGTTTTTGACTCGCGCTTTAGATGTTGTACTAAATTCGAAAAATCACGTGAGAACGCCCTTGCAACCTCGGAACAATTTTTAACGCCTTGCCAAATGCTTTATTTTTATTTACTTCTCCTGACGAAGACAAACGATTTTTGTCGAAACTTTGAGAAAATAAAAAAAAACTCCAACTGGCCAAAGTGTCTATTTTTTATAGAAACACGAATGCGCCGGCCAGGTACCCTCTATCTTTACGAGAAAAATATTAAGTTAAAATATTAGGTAACTTAATTCTATTCACACATTATGTGGCTGAGTTTGGTTTTGACATTTTGATATGTTGTTATACCTTGAAAAAGGTTGGCGTTCAGCCAACTGAAATATTGGTAAATGAAATATTTATGAATTTGTACCTTTTAGCATGTATATCGGGGTTCAGACAATAACTCTGAAAGATATTTGATACACAGTTACCTTTATTAAAGACACACAAGATAACCATAAAAAAAAAAACAGACGACCTGAAGGTGACATCAAAGACTTCTCACTTCCTTAAGTTTTGTCCATGAGTATATATATAGACAATTAACAAATAAAATGATTTCATTGACATCTTGTCAATAGATGCAAAATAATTGCATGATACTATGTATAATGAATATGGCGCCTCTGCCACCGCTGCAGAGTTTGGTGGAGAATCGCCAGTTTCGCGATCTACGAATAATACGTAGATCGCGTGTTTTACTGCTATAGATAGTGACCAGAGTGTAGTTAGTGCGACTGTACCCACCGCAGTTCTCCTCGTCGCTCCCATCCCCGCAGTTGTCGAAGCCGTTACACCGGTACGATGGCAGGATACACCGGTCGTTGCGGCAGTACAGCGACATCAGCAGGAACGGGCACTTTCTGAAGACCGCTGCGCCACGCTGGAGTCAGCGACACATGCTCCACATGCTCACTCTATTGGTACCCTACACTCATCCTACTGGTACCCTACACTCACCCTCTGGTACCTTACACACTCACTCTATTGGTACCCTACACTCATCCTACTGGTACCCTACACTCACCCTCTGGTACCTTACACACTCACTCTATTGGTACCCTACACTCATCCTACTGGTACCATACACTCACCCTCTGGTACCTTACACTCACCCCTGGTACCTACGCTCACACTCTGGTACCTTACACTCACCCTATTGGTACCTACGCTCACACTCTGGTACCTTACACTCACCCTATTGGTACCTACGCTCACACTCTGTACCTTACACTAACCTTATTGGTACCTACGCTCACACTCTGGTACCTTACACTCACCCTATTGGTACCTACGCTCACACTCTGGTACCTTACACTCACCCTATTGGTACCTACGCTCACACTCTGTACCTTACACTAACCTTATTGGTCCCTACGCTCACACTCTGGTACCTTACACTCACCCTATTGGTACCTACGCTCACACTCTGGTACTTTACACTCACCCTATTGGTACCTTACACTCACCCTATTGGTACCTACGCTCACACTCTGGTACCTTACACCAACCCTATTGGTACCTACGCTCACACTCTGGTACCTTACACTCACCCTATTGGTACCTACGCTCACACTCTGGTACCTTACACTCACCCTATTGGTACCTACGCTCACACTCTGTACCTTACACTAACCTTATTGGTACCTACGCTCACACTCTGGTACTTTACACTCACCCTATTGGTACCTTACACTCACCCTATTGGTACCTACGCTCACACTCTGGTACCTTACACCAACCCTATTGGTACCTACGCTCACACTCTGGTACCTTACACTCACCCTATTGGTACCTACGCTCACACTTGGTACCTCACACTCACCCTATTGGTACCTACGCTCACACTCTGGTACCTTACACTAACCCTATTGGTATCTACGCTCACACTGTGTACCTTACACTAACCCTATTGGTACCTACGCTCACACTCTGGTACCTTACACTCACCCTATTGGTACCTACGCTCACACTCTGGTACCTTACACTCACCCTATTGGTACCTTACTCTAACCCTATTAGTACCTACGCTCACACTCTGCACCTTACACTAACCATATTGGTACGTACGCTCACACTCTAGTACCTTACACTAACCCTATTGGTATCTACGCTCACACTCTGATACCTTACATTCACCCTATTGGTACCTACGCTCACACTCTGGTACCTTACACTCACCCTATTGGTACCTACGCTCACACTCTGTACCTTACACTAACCATATTGGTACCTACGCTCACACTCTGGTACTTTACACTAACCCTACTGGTACCTTACACTCACCCTATCGGTACCTACGCTCACACTCTGGTACCTTACATTCACCCTATTGGTACCTACGCTCACACTCTGGTACCTTACACTCACCCTATTGGTACCTACGCTCACACTCTGTACCTTACACTAACCATATTGGTACCTACGCTCACACTCTGGTACCTTACACTAACCCTATTGGTATCTACGTTCACACTCTGGTACTTTACACTAACCCTACTGGTACCTTACACTCACTCTATCGGTACCTACGCTCACACTCTGGTACCTTACACTCACCCTATTGGTACCTACGCTCACACTCTGGTACCTTACACTCACCCTATTGGTACCTACGCTCACACTCTGGTACCTTACACTCACCCTATTGGTACCTACGCTCACACTCTGTTACCTTACATCAACCCTATTGGTATCTACGCTCACACTCTGGTACCTTACACTCACTCTATTGGTACCTACGCTCACACTCTGGTACCTCACACTCACCCTATTGGTACCTACGCTCACACTCTGGTACCTTACACTAACCCTATTGGTATCTACGCTCACACTCTGGTACCTTACATTCACCCTATTGGTACCTACGCTCACACTCTGGTACCTTACATTCACCCTATTGGTACCTACGCTCACACTCTGTACCTTACACTAACCATATTGGTATCTACGCTCACACTCTGGTACTTTACACTAACCCTACTGGTACCTTACACTCACCCTATCGGTACCTACGCTCACACTCTGGTACCTTACACTCACCCTATTGGTACCTACGCTCACACTCTGGTACCTTACACTCATTCCATTGGTGCCCTACACTCACCCTCTGTTACCCTTCAGTACTCTTCAGTGGTAAACCCTCCCAGGAGTTTTGCCAGTTTGCAGGGCTCTGTCCTGATGGCACTCCCAATATTGTTTATTAAAGTAAGGACAATACGTGTCATCCTTGCGCAGGGGTCATGCTAATCTTCTCTGTATCCTTCCAATTTTAGTAAAAGTACCTCCGAACAAGCGTCAACAAGCGTTTATTACAGTAAGGGCAAAAATAAGTTTTTTTTTAAATAAAATAAATAATGTTTTCAGAGATATGTTTCTTGTAGAAATCAAAATGAAACATACGATTTTTCATCCTTTTGAATAAAAGGGTTCGATGCAAACCGGCAATGAAAGAGAAGAATAGGTATGAGACTAGTATCTTAATAAAATATTTGTGTGTGAACAAAAAGGTGTAGTGATTTGATAGATTGAATTGGCGAAATCAATGTGAAAACTCATAACTAATATGTCAAGCCTTACTAAATCCGTTTTGATCTTCTATTCACTATTTGTAAAATCCGTTTTATAGGAAATATATAGAAATAGAGCTGAATAATTCTATTTTCAGCCTATAGATGGCTCTCTTATTGTTGTTGTCGTGCCCAATGAAGAGCCCAAGATGTCTCCATGCATCTCTATTACCGCAGTCGCAATGTTCTCTATCATGGGTGTGTGAAGCTTCTGTTCTGAGACCATTTCAATTTTGTGTTATTGTTGTTGATGTGTCCAATGAAGAGCTTCAGATGTATCCATACATCTCTATCACAACAGTCGCGATGTTCTCTATCTTGGATGTGTAAAGCTTCTGTTCTGAGTCCATGTCAATTTTCTGCAAGGCTGCGGCCATTGCTGGACATGAGAATATGTAGGTAGGTGTTAGTTCCACACCAGGACAATAATTGAATGTCCTGTAGGTTCTTGTGTCATCTGAATGTGCTGTCATTCCTTTATAGTTTTTCGTTCCGAATCTTGTTATTGTTTTTGTAATTCTCTCAGAGTTTATTTCGCAAAGATGGTTCTATTTGTTGTAAATAATCAATGGGATGATAAGTAGACAGATCTACAGTTCTACTCACCGGCTTTATAGATAGTGTAGTAGACGTGGAGATTGACATGGGAAGTAGATTCTATCCGTTTCTGACTGTTTATGAGGAAGGTGAAGTTGATGAAGTTTGCCGTCGACTCGAAGATAGGATGATCCACAGATGTTTCCCTTACACCGTAACAGAACGGTTTAGTGGTGAAGATCCCATCGCCCAACTGCAACATCTAACTTTATCTACATGTTCCATTGATGAACTATCAGAAGATAGGACATGGTGAGTTGACAAACTAGGTACTGACCGTGAAGAAATTGTCACATCTCCCGTCCGAGTTGTCCGGATGGAAACTCCCGACCACCACACGGACCAGCGTCTCTCTGGGTGTCGTTATGGAGACGGTGCACTTGGCGCTACGTTGACTTTCCACAAACCGTAGCTGACCCTGCCCGTTACTGTAGGTCACTAGGGAGATGTTGATCTTAGGTTGGCCGTTCTCCTTGGCGCATTTCTGAGATAAGTCCACTGTTACACACATCTTTGTAGCAATTTGTTTAACTAGTTTTCAGAAACGGTTAATAGATGGGGATAGTTTTGTATGCGATTATATTCGAAACCTTTCAGTGACTCGCTTATGGAGAGTGACAGTAAATCACTGAAACATAGGCAGTTAAATTATTGATTGATTTAGCTTTATTTTTCCGAATTTCTCAGAATTTACCCAAGAAGGTCTTTATGACAAAGCAGCTAGGCAAATTTGGGAATGTTGGTCTAGAGACAAGGGAAAATTGTAGTGGTGTAAATACATCCAAGTCAACTTGTCACATGCATATGTCGATCTCTTTGTAGTTAGGTGGGTAATATGCAAACATTTTTATCCATAATCATGGGAAATAAACACGAAGTTACCTAGTCTACTCTTCATTTGTCTATCTATTTGTAGTCGAGTGGTTAATCTTTTTATAATTGTAAAAATATTTTCATATATATATATTGTATATATATATAGCGAAGTGTTTTTTTAAATTTTATTATCAGAGTATTATTTTTTTATGTTTTTATTTTCCTACTCTGTAATCTTCCCACATTGCTTATCTTTTGTATCTTTTGTATACCATTCATAGTTTGTTCTTGCCTGAAATAAATTGTTGTCTCGTCCCGAAGTTGTTCTTCCCTAATTTTCCACGTGGCAATATAGTTGGATGGGTAACTGAAATATTTTGATCTAGAATAAAGAAAAGTTAATTTTAGTATAGATATTGTTTACTTCTTTTAATAAATAGACTAATCCCTTAATAGAATGTTCAAATCTAAAAGCTTGAGGGATGAGTTTATTTTGCAAATAAATTTATTTCGAGCTTTCTCAGGCAACGCCCTTCTACAGGAAAATAAAAAATAAAGTAAATTAAATTATATTACACTGAGATTAAGCGAGGCAAATGTATAATAAACTATATAAAATAAATATCAGAAACACACGTGAGACTACTCGTGCGTCAGATACAAATGAATAAATCAATAAACTGAAATATTTTTATATTTGTGTATATATATAGCGAATTTGAATGTCTAAAATATGAACTGATATAGAATCGGACTAAGAATATGGCATATTTTGAGGAAAAAAAAACTGTTTACTTCTCTTTACAAATGCATTGGTTTTATCTTTTTGTGGATGGATTGCTAACTGCAATTCATTATTTACATTCAGATCTGTAGTTGGATGGTGTTAGCTGAAAATTTTGAACAAGGGACAAAATGTTAGTTTTTGGTATCGATGTTTATCGTAATATGGTCTTGATCCGAATTACAATAGAAGGAACTGCCAGATATTCTATATACAGTTACGAGCGTCATTCCTCATCTCCTAATCAATCAGTCATCAGTTTTCATCTCTGTCACCGTTTGCTTTTTTTTTTTTTTTTTGGAATGGCGCCCTCCTATTGGTTGGCTACGGTCACGCCACCTTTGCCCCCCCCCCCCCCCCCCCACTCGCCTTTTCGTTTATGTAATTATTGTGTTGGAGCGGGTCGCTCCTTAAATAAATGCATATATTAGTTAATAACCAAATGGAATCCTCTCTTTCTTTTTCCCTGTAAGAGACGCCTACGGAAGCCAACAGTACATAGACAGATAAAGCACATAGGCTATAGTTATTAACTAACATATGCATTTATTTAAGGCGCCAATTTATAATTGTAACAAATAGTATTTGAATCAAAACATTCAATCGGGTAAAACACGGGCGTTGCCCGGGTCATTCGGCTAGTATATTTATAAATAGAGGTAAAAAGCTAAGGACGAGTTTCTTCATTTGAAAGTTAGAAGCATAGCAATAACATGTCACAGGCTAAATACGAATACCAGCCTGTTGTAGGACATTGTTGTCCGAAAGATTCAAGCCTCTGCCTTCTCAATAAAAAAATTCGTCGCCGATATATTCTATTTATTCCTATAAAGAAGTTTACATAATGGGGGGTCGGTGGAAGGCTGGTTAAACCGTTTGGTTTTCGACCACTACGACCCGGATTCGATTCCCGCATTGGACACTATTTTCTGTTTTAAAAAAAAATGCTCCAATGGCCCCCGATTCTTGTAAAAGTCCAACCCCACCAGCGAGTGCAAGTAACCAAACGGGGCTCTGGCACATTTGTAAGTGCAAAGTCGAACTGCTTTTCACATGTGTAGACATGTGGTGCGCTTACAGTAAAAGCAGTCGCTAAGTACCTACCATGATTATCATGGCCTGTACCACGTGTACTAGGGATAAGCAAAAAAAAAGTTTACATAATTGATTAGAATGAAGTAGAACTTCTAATAAGAGACAAAACTAATGAACAATCACTTTATTAAGCGAAAACCTGTGTGATATCAAGAACAAAAATGTGAGATTAACTTTTAATGAGAGACAAACCTCTCAAGAGAGATCAGAACACATTGTTTTTGTGATCTAGTCGCTCAGAGAGGTTTAATCGTTATATTTATATATTAATTTCATATTCTACTATTAAAAATTTAACGCATCTATACATTTAGGTTATTGAATTTGTCTAGATGCTTTGTCATACAAAGACTTCTTTGGGTAAATTCTAAGAACTACGGGAAAATAAAGCTAAATCAACCAATAATTTATTTAACACCCGATGATTCAATGACTTACTGTTACTCTCCATGAGCGAGTCACTGAAACATATCGAATATATTCGCATATAAAACTATGCGACATCTATTAACCGTCTCTGAAAAATAGAAGAATATGGATTAGTGACAAAGCCACAACACCAGCTTTGGAAAATGTTTAATATCCACCTGAAGACCATGGTTTCGGTCTAATGACCCTCGTCAGTTCAAAGCGGGCTTTGATTTCATGAAATCAGTGAGCCAATAATGATATATTAAGAATTTGGCAATTTCAATATATAAACACATAAAATATTTTTTTTTTAAATACATTAAGAGCTATTCCATTGCCCATTCCTTCATGAAAAGAGAATAGAATTTCGCGAAATTTTGGAACTAACTCACTACAATGAACAACATGTATATAAAATCTTTACTGCTCTCCTGCTGGATAAAACATTTGTTTATAAATATTTTACATTTTTCAAGGCGATTGATAAAATGAGAGAAGAAGTGCTCAACTCCACAGACAACGGCTGATTGCTCCCCCTCCCCTCTAAATTGCTTTTCCTCCTCACTCATGTACATATATAACCTTTTAGGGGAATCCCCTTGTAAGACAATAGTGTCTTAATAAAGGTTTTTGTTGTTGTAAATACATTAAGAGACAATCTAACTTTAATCTTCTCTGAGTATAAATCTCAGATTCAGAGAAAAAGCCACAAGATGCATTATTTTAAAGCAATTATTTGATGTATTTAAGGAATTTAACTGAAATAGAAAAATGTTTTATTTACATTTGTATAGAATTATGGTGTATTTTTAGTAAAAAAAAGGTTGTGCTCACCATGATCATCGCAACGGCCTATACCATGTATACTCATAGACAACACTTAAGGAAGTTGTACCTTTTAGAATGTATATTGGGATTCAGACAATAACTCTTAAAGGTATATGATACAGGGACCTTTATTGAAGACATACGAGATAACCAAAGTGTGAACAATATATACACTCAAGGACAAAACTTAATTTGTACCTTTTAGCATGTATATCGGGATTCAGACAATAAATCTGAAAGTTATTTTATACACAGTGATCTTTATTGAAGACACAGGAGATAACCAAATTGTGAACAATATATACACCCATGGGCAAAACTTTGGTTGTACCTTTTAGCATGTATATCGGGATTCAAACGATAACTCTGAAAGATATTACAGTGATCTTTATTGAAAAAACATGGGATAACCAAGTGTTACATTATATACACACATAGACAAAACTTAAGGAAGTTGTACCTTTTAGCATATATATTGGGATTCAGACAATAACTCTGAAAGATACTACAGTGACCTTTATTGAAGACACGAAATAACCAAGTGCGAACAAAATGTTCTCTGTCTCCTTAAAAAAATAAAAAAGAGAAGACTGGCGATATTGAAGATTTTCCACTTCCTTAAGTTTTGTCCATGAGTGTACTTGGGATAGGCAACAAAATAAGTTTCACGGCCGTTCCGCATCATTTTTTACTGATTTAGGTCAGAAAAGAAAAAGTACCAACTGTGAAATATGACAGATTAACTTTCAAAAGATTTAGGAAAAAATGACAACATGACCTTCTCCTAAGGTCGCAGACGAAATGACCAATGAATAAAGATGATGATAAATTCTTTTGTGTGAGAGAAAAAAAATTAATCGGTACAGGGTTGCCAGATATTTCAAAAGTTTATCACAGAGTATATGTCGGAATTGTTTCAAAACTAGTTAATAATAAAATAATAGATTAAAATTTTCAATAATATTTTAAACTTAAGAAATTTATAAATTCAATTTCCATCTATCGATAATTTTTTTTGCCAATGTGTTTATTTTAAACATACATCATCAAATAATATATTAACATACCTTATTGTACAACTAGACGAATGGCCCGGGAAATGCCCGGGTTTTACCCGAGAGCGAATATATTTTAAAAACGTTTTAATTCAAATACTATTCGTTACAATTATAAATTGGCGCCATGGATGTCACTCTTGTGAAACGTCCCGTTCCAAACTGTGTGTTTTTAAAATGTTTAAACTATATATAATATAACGGTATAAAGAAATAATGAGCCTATAGCCTAGTGGTCATGGCATCTGCCCGGTAAGCGGAAGGTCGTGGGTTCGATTCCCATCCCTTGACCTTGTATACATCTTGCTTCCTAGAGTTGCCTAGAGTGGCCGCTATAGACAGGGTGGTCTGTATAGACAGGTGGATGTATCACACAGCTGATAACAGGGTTGCCTAGAGTGGCCGCTATAGACAGGGTGGTCTGTATAGACAGGTGGATGTATCACACAGCTGATAACAGGGTTGTCTAGAGTGGTCGCTATAGACAGGGTGGTCTGTATAGACAGGTGTATGTATCACACTGCTGATAACAGGGTTGCCTAAAGTGACCGCTATAGACAGGGTGGTCTGTATAGACAGGTGGATGTAGCACACTGATGATAACAGGGTTGCCTAAAGTGACCGCTATAGACAGGGTGGTCTGTATAGACAGGTGGATGTATCACACAGCTGATAACAGGGTTGTCTAGAGTGGTCGCTATAGACAGGGTGGTCTGTATAGACAGGTGTATGTATCACACTGCTGATAACAGGGTTGCCTAAAGTGACCGCTATAGACAGGGTGGTCTGTATAGACAGGTGGATGTAGCACACTGATGATAACAGGGTTGCCTAAAGTGACCGCTATAGACAGGGTGGTCTGTATAGACAGGTGTATGTATCACACAGCTGATAACAGGGTTATCTAGAATGGCCGCTATATACAGGGTGGTCTGTATAGACAGGTGAATGTAATACACTGCTGATAACAGGGTTGTCTAGAGTGGTCGCTATAGACAGGGTGGTCTGTATAGACAGGTGTATGTATCACACTGCTGATAACAGGGTTGCCTAAAGTGACCGCTATAGACAGGGTGGTCTGTATAGACAGGTGAATGTAACACACTGATGATAACAGGGTTGCCTAAAGTGACCGCTATAGACAGGGTGGTCTGTATAGACAGGTGGATGTAGCACACTGCTGATAACAGGAGTGTCTAGAGTGGCCGCTATAGACAGGGTGGTCTGTATAGACAGGTGGATGCAACACACTGCTGATAACAGGGTTGTCTAGAATGGCCGCTATAGACAGGTGTATGTATCACACAGCTGATAACAGGGTTGTCTAGAGGAGGGCAGGGAGGCCACGTGTTCGCCGGCAGCCAATGGGCGCGCATTCTATCCGTGAACTTCAGACAGTGAGCTTCAGACAGTGAGCTTCAGACAGTGAACTTCAGACAGACAGAATAAGGCAATTATATAAGTAGATATAATATAATGCGGCTTGTGATTGTAAAACGATATTTGAAAATTATCCCGCATGTGTTTCTTTTCAACGAAAAATCAAAATTTATTTTAGAAAGAAATAACGATTATTTCTAACCTTAGGGATGAGGTATGATAGGATGAATTGTGAAGAGTAATGATAAATAGAAAAAATAAAGTATCCAGTGGGGAATCCTCTCAGTGATTTCGCAAATTTTTATAGGAAATTTATATTTTAACTCGATGAATGTGTATAGAGAAAGATAGAGTATTTTTAGAGGTGCTCTCGCCTGTATATAGAATCAAATCTTTTTTTTTTCCAAAATCAAATATTAACTAGTTTAATTGAATTCACAGTTAGATATTACCTTATCAATAAAATCATTTTATAAAACGACACTTGAAGTTACACCGCATGAGTTTCTTTTCAATGAAAAATCAAAATTTATTTCGAGGTGAAATATTGACTATTTCTAACCTTTTTGGATGAGGTATGAAAGGGTGAATTATGAAGAGTAATGATTATATACGATGGGGTTTTCGCTACAACTATATGGACAGAATTTAACTTTTATTTTTACATATAGATAAATAAATGCCAGTTCTATGAAAAGATCTACACCCATGGACAAAACTTAAGGAATTGGAAAGTCTCAATGTCGCCGATGGTCTGTTTATTTTTAAAGACAGAGGCAATTTTGTTCACTCTTGTTTATCTCGTATGTCTTCAATAAAGGTCACTGTAATATCATTCAGAGTTATTGTCTGAATCCCGATATACATGCTAAAAGGTACAACTTCTTTAAGTTTTGTCCATGAGTGTATATATTGTTCACACTTGGTTATCTCGTGTGTCTTCAATAAAGGTGACTAATATCTTTCAGATTTATTGCCTAAATTCCGATATACATGCTAAAAGGTACAAATTCATTAATTTCTATTCATAAGTGTATATGGGGAATACTTCCTTAATAGGATTTTCTGTTCTCTCAGAAAGAAAGCAAAGCTCGATGCTAAATCTCTTGAAATAATTTAGCCATTTCTGTTACAATAGAATCACTCGAGAGATACCATTGAACCAAAAGATAGATAGATACCCCTGGTCTCTTCTAGAGATGGTCGTTTATTGGAGGTTAGCGTATCAATCTGGTTGTTAGTTTTGATTTTACTAGAGTGGTCGTTAAACGAGTTGGTTATGCATCAGATGGGTCGCTTATGGGAGTAAGTTTAATTTTATCTTAAGAATTATTCATTACACTAGTTATCTGGTAGATTGTGCTATTGAATATGTTAGTAAGATATCTACTATGGATGAACTAGACCCAACGTTTTAGGAATTCCATGATTTCACTCATGTATAAAACTTAAGGAAGTTGTACCTATAGGTACTTGTATCAGGATTCAAACAATAACTCTGAAATATATTTGATACACAGTGACCTATATTGAAGACACACGAGATAACCATGTGTGAACACAATTGCCTCTATCTCATTAAAAAAAATAGACGACCAGCTTTGTCGAAGACTTTCTACTTCCTTAAGTTTACTCTTTGAGTGTATATAATAGAAAATGAATTCATAAAAGTAAATTGATCCATAGAAGCATAGGACGCCTCTCCCGTCAAAATAAACGTCAAAGCCTGACGCCATCTTTTGACCTTTATTTTGACGGGAGAGGCGCCCTATGCTTCTATGGATCAATTTTCTCCCGGCAAATATTCCATCTAAAAGTAAATTGGCATTTAAAATATCTTCAAAGTTTATTTCAATTTTTAATTTTATTTTGATAATACTCTCTAATGTGTCTAATAAAATAGATTGTCTAATACAATGTCAATAGATTATACTTGAAAAAATATTTTTCCATATTGTCTGTGATGGTTAACTGTTGATTGGAACGCTTCATCATTTTGCATGTCATCCTTGGCCATGTTAATCTCTGTATCGTTCCTATTTTAACTGATGAATTAGACGTTGTTAAATATGTTAAGGAATATTTGCATGTTAGCTCTGGTATGTATAAATATTCTTTGGGCAGAAATAACGGATCGCCTAATAAAGTTGTCGGCTAGTTGAGTTTTGTGTCGTTGTTTTCTTCGCGTTCTCACCAACAAAGATTAAGTGGGACGTGATTACAAGAGTACAGGTGACCGTCTTCAACCGCTCGACAACATCGCGGAAGACTTCAAGGAAATGCCTGGTCCGATTTCTTCCTTGAGTACCCGACGGCATTAGACTCTGACCTTATCTAGCACAGCACGGCGCCCAGTCCGGCTCATCATCTACTCGGCATTGTGCTCCCCTCGCTCAGTCCGACACGGTGCCTACCTACCCGGTAGTACGGCTAAATTGTTTAGATTTGAGCATCCCTCACTCAAAACTTTGTCTCCCTCTACTATCTCAGCTTCCTTCGCCCAACGTAGCGCCTATATTGCCCAACCCTGTGTCTCCCTTATCCCGCAGCATGTCTCCCTCTACCATCCCAGCTCCCATCGCTCTGCGTAGCACCTATATCTTCAACTCTGCCTCTCCTTACCCGGCAGCATGTCTCCCTCTACTATCCCAGCTTCCTTCGCCCAACGTAGCACCTATATTGCCCAACCCTGTGTCTCCCTTATCCCGCAGCATGTCTCACTCTACCAGCTCAGCTTCCATCGCCCAACCTAGCACCTATATCGCCCAGCCCTATGTCTCCCTAACCCCGCATTATGTCTCACTCTACCAGTCCAGCTTCCATCGCTCTGCGTAGCACCTATTTCGTCCAAATCTTGATTCTCCCTTACCCGGCGGCATGTCTCCCTCTACTATCCCAGCTTCCATCGCACAACGTAGCGCCTATATTCCCAACCCTGCCTCTCCCTTACCCCTCATTATGTCTTACTCTACCATCCCAGCTTTCATCGCTCTGCGTAGCACCTATTTCGTCCAAATCTTGATTCTCCCTTACCCGGCGGCATGTCTCCCTCTACTATCCCAGCTTCCATCGCCCAACGTAGCGCCTATATTCCCAACCCTGCCTCTCCCTTACCCCTCATTATGTCTTACTCTACCATCCCAGCTTTCATCGCTCTGCGTAGCACCTATTTCGTCCAAATCTTGATTCTCCCTCTACTATCCCAGCCTCCATCGCCCAACGTAGCGCCTATATTCCCAACCCTGTGTCTCCCTTATCACGCAGCATGTCTCACTCTACCAGGCAGCTCCCAACGTCCGGCGTAGCACCTATATCACCCAACCCTGCCTCTCTCTTACCCCGCATTATGTCTCACTCTACCAGCCCAGCTTTCATCGCTCTGCGTAGCATCTATTTCGTCAATACCCTGCTTCTTCTTACCTGTCCCTCTACTATCCCAGCTTCCATCGCTCTGCGTAGCACCTATTTCGTCCAAACCCTGCCTCTCCTTCACCCCGCAGCCCACAGCGTGCCTCTCTCTACAATCCCAACTTCCATCGCCCAACATAACAGCTATATCACGCACACTATGTACCTCTTAACCAGATAAGCACTCTGCCAGTGAAACAGCGGCCCGCGAGAAACAATGTGGAGTTCGTCGATGACTTCTTTGTATAACGATTTGTCAAATCCTGGAGCCATCATTACATCACGTTGAATCTCTGAGGATCTACTGGAGGAAGAAGGCTGTATCGGAATATTTGCATGCTAACCTCAATTATGGAGTATAAATATTCTTTGGTTTATGAACAATATTCCATAAATACTGAATTACGCACAAAATACATCAATAATCAATCATGAGTTGTGAATTAAATCTCATCAGCCATTTCACTGTCCTCACTTTGTCAGACCATACCTCCAAAGATGCATTAAATCTCAAACAGCGTCATGGAATCATAAAATTTTACGTTTAAACCTTAAGTGATTAGCCAAATTAAAAAACAATTTAAAATTTTCAGTTATAAATATCAACGCTGCGCGCGTTTGATTTTGTAAATATTTCTGGTAAGATAAAGTCGATATTTTAGTAAGCCCGTTGAAGAGCGATTATGACTTGAAAGCTAGCGTTTTGAAATGAAAAGAAACTCATTGTGAGAAAATATTTTGTAATTTCAAAACTTTTTTCACAATTTGATCTTGAATAGAAACTATTATGTTAAACCTATGGACACCCACGAAATTCTCTTTTTTTTTCAAAATTTAAAATATACTTCGATTTTTACTAAAAAGGCATATATTGGATCAGAAAATAACTTATTTACCAAAATTTCAGTCGGCTGAACGCCGTTGGCTGTTCCTTGAAAAAGGTTGGCGTTCAGTCAACTGAAAAATAGGTAAATAAATAATTTTCTGATCCAATAAATGTCTTTTTAATTAAATATTTATTTATGAATTTCTCTATTTCAAAAACTTTGATTTAATTCTTGACTTGCCGTCAGATGGGAGGTACATTAAGAAAATGAAGTTATTACTTGATATCCTTACGAATTGAAAATTCCTTAACCATCGACATTTAGATCTAGAACACACGGGAGGTCGGTGGAAGGATGGTCTAAACCGTTGGTTCTCGACCTCTACGACTCGGGTTCGATTCCCGCATTGGGCACTTTTTTCTGATTAAAAAAAAATGCTCCAATGGCCCCCGATTCTTGCAAAATTTCAGCCCCACCAGCGAGTGCAAGTAGCCAAATGGAGCTCTGGCACATTTGCAAGTGCAAAGTCGAACTGCTTTTCACATGTGTAGACGTGTGGTGCACTTACAGTAAAAGCAGTCGCCAATTTCTACCCACCATGATTATCATTATGGCTTGTACCACGTGTACTAGGGATAAGCAAAAAAATTTATATATAAAACATTTTATATTCGCATTGCGAAGTGTAGGTTTATCTATTATTCTTAAGTATTTAGTAAAACCATATATATTATTAATTAAAAATTGATTAAATTTTAGTTAAGAATCTACTATAAAAAATCTATAAATAACTTTCATTCAGTTATTCTTACAATTAAGGATTCAATGGTTCTTGCCTCGGTTCTGTATGTTGATGTCAAAATTCAATATTTTTTAAATTTTACAAATTAGCGAATATAAAACTCAATGAAGATATATTAAAATATTGCAATCGGTGTCAAAAAAATGAAATTTGGTTCTGTTCAACTTTTAAGAAATAGTTTAATTAACCTTCTATGACCTTGATTGATCGGTAAAGTCGTTTGGGAAGAATTCATTTGATTTCATAAAAATATATTGAAGAGGTAATATTCGTTTGACCTTATTTCAATAAATACTCTTTTCATTTTCTATAATAGCGGGCCTTTAAAAAACTCTTCTGTTCCACTTAACGGTTTGTAAAACTTTGAAAAAATAGATTTTTTTACCAAAACAGCCGATCATATTTTTCAAGAAATTCTTGTTTCACAATTGTCTGATATCACTTCAAAAGAAATTCTGTTTCTACAACATTTTGATAACATTGTTTGAAAACCATTTTAAACGAATATCTATTTTTAAACGTTTTAATAGCATTTCAAAAGAATATTTTCAAAATTTCGATACAATCGTTTGATAACATTTCAAAGAAATTCTACATTTTCATAATCGTTTGGAAAGCTTTAAATTGATTTTTGAGCATTCGTTTGACATCATTAGAAATTAATAAATTTGTATATATGTATATAAAAATAAAAATGTTATGAAGACGCTTCGTTAATATGATTTGACAACCTTCTATGACTTACCCATAGCAAAATTTGACTGCTGACTAATGATATAACACTTGGCACTATGGAAAAGTAGGAGATGAAGCATCAACATAGGCAAGACCAACATAATCTTGGCATACCCAAGTTATCTCCATTGTGAGTATCTATGGCAGTGTTTTGCAAAATTCCAAACTTAACGCCATTACAACAAATTCTTGATGGTATATTCAAATATTTGATCAAAATAATATTAATTACCATGATAATAATTTCATATTCAAGTATTCGTTCAAATAAAATTATGAAAATATTTATTTAAGCGAATATATATCAAGTGACATCTTCAATTTTGAAGGTTATTAATTATTTGACAGAAATGTTTATGGCATTTTGTCAATCTCATGAAATGATTATACCATCGGATATTGCTTCATGTCATATATCAACGAAAAATGATTACATAAATCAATTAAGTTAATGAAATTATTGTAAAAAATTATAATAATACAATATAAGGCGGCTTATGATTGTAGATATTTGACAAGTTTCACCTCAAATCTTTCTTTTGAACGAAAAATCGTAATTTATTTTAAGGAGAAATGACGACTATTTCTATCCTTAGTGATGAGGCATGAAAGAATGAATTGTGAATAGTAATGATAAACGGAAAAATAAAAGTGCCCAGGGATGGGAATATCATTTTTCCGTTCATCATTACAATTCACAATTCATCCTTTCATACTTTACCCCTAAGGTTAGAAATAGTAGTTTTTTCTTCTTAAAATAAATTACGATTTTTCGTTCAAAAGAAACATTTGCGGTGAAACTTGTGATAATCTCTATTAAAATCTCTTCAAATATTCCAAGAAAACCATCTTTGATCAAATCGGAAATTCAACCAGTTGACCATGGTTTAGAGTTCTGATTCTCATCATAAGCTTTTTGTTTCAAAAGATTTTATCTGAAGAAGATTTCTTCATCTGAACATTTATTAATCACCTCTATACTAAATTAATTAATAATTCAGTCCCTACTGGAAATTCAAATTTGTTCTGTTTACATTCGTCTACCTTTGCTCGCAAGATTCTCTGAATTGCAATAGGAACTAATTTGAGGGGCAAAATGCTGCAAGAATATTAATCAAATAGAGTTAAATATTCTGAATACATGTATTATATTATATAATTTGATAAGAGGGTGATATTAATGAGTAAAAAAATCTTGCTTTTCAAAACTGTGCAATTAAAATACTTTCCGAGTTCGTATAGATTTATACCCATGGATAAAACTTGTCTGAATCCCGATATACATGCTAAAAAGTACAACTTCTTTATATTTTGACCATAAGTTTATTTTACAGTGTATATATATATATTTTTTTGTGGGACATTCCTATTATCTTTAAGCTGAAGAAATGGTAAGAAGCATATATTCCAAGATGTATCTAGAGGTAGTGAAACACTAATGATCCGAACTTGTATTAAAGATTCTATTGAAGTAGGGAAATCGTTCTTGTTTTTCACGATCTTCAGAGAGGATATTATAAGACCTACTATTATGATATTTCAACTTGACCATTCATATTGCACCTAATGATCCTCTTTCCTTAATACCATAATACTAGAGTAAACACAAGTTAGAGGACATTGCGACTGATGTGATAGAGATACATGGGGACTTATGAGGCTCTCCATTGGACACAACAACAACAGAAAATAGAAATGGACCCAGAACAGCAGCTTTACACACCCAAGATAGAGGACATTGAGACTGCTGCGATAGAGATGTATGGAGACATCTGAGAATCTTCATTGGACACAACAACACATATAATTGACATGGACCCAGAACAGCAGCTTTACACACCCAAGATAGAGGACATTGCTGTGATAGAGATACATGGAGACATTTGAGGCTCTCCATTGGACACAACAACAACAGAAAATCGACATGGACCCAGATCAGCAGCTTTACACACCCAAGATAGAGAACGACTGCTGTGATAGAGATACATGGAGACATCTGAGGCTCTTCGTTGGACACGACAACAACAACTAGATAAACAAAAATTCGGAGCCAATTTTATCTCTATTAATAAACTTCCATCATGCAATATCGATATTTTGGTTCTTTAATTGGTTCAGCCACTTCATCATCTAAAAACCTCTCAGTAAAAAAGAATATTTCATGATTTTAATGAAACTATGACATTATGTACTAATAAAATCAATAGAACGAAACTGGACACTTTTATTTTTCCGTTTATCATTACTCTTTATAATTCATCCTTTCATACTTCATTCCTAAGGATAGGAATAGTTGTTAATTTCTCCTTAAATAATTAATATTACGATTTTTGGTTCTCTAAAAAAAACATTTGCGGTAAAACTTGTTAAACGTGGTTCAATAGAACGAAATATTGGGTTATAGATTGGGTTTCAAATTTACTAAAGTTGGTATTAATGCCCATCTCTGAGGAAGAGATAATTGAGTCAACTAGTTTGCAGAAACAGTTAATAGATGGCAGTTAGTTTTGGTATCTATTTTGAAGGAAAGTTGTCATTGTTTCTATAAGGCGCAATGCAAATTTAATCGAATATGATATTCATACTCTTCTCTTGAGAGTTCTTGTTCACCTTCTTAGACAAGCCTCTTTTAAGGCCATCCCATCGGTATAAAGACCGTGCATGGTATATAGACCAATGTAACAACACCAGAAATGATGTAATACACCTTTTTTGTTTTATATTTTGGTAATATCAACACCTGACCCCTTTATCTTTCACATGCACAGCGTATTTACACAAACTTAACCTTAAATACATATTTCTTGATTTCTCAGGAATCTTCTAGGACCAAATTTTCAGACTTAGAAAGACAGCTTACACCACGTTGACGAGGACCAACAGCCCGAAAAGCGTACATGGTTGATTTTTATTGAATTTTCAAGAAAATGTGTTGACCAAATATCACGGAACAAGTTAAATCAACGTTTAGTTGATTTTTGTTCCACTAGATGAGGTATCCATTTAAAATGTTCCTATGAGCAGTCAGGATATTTCTTTTAATTTTCAATATCAACAACTGACCTTTTGTTCTATTTTTTCATACATATACCCTTTTTGAAACTTTATTATATCAAAATTTTATGTCAATATTATATCTATAAAGTTTTATTATATATAAATTTCAAATATAATAAAGTTGGGGAATGATTATATTCATGTACCGAAAGTGGCACCTCTCCCTTTAAAAATTCATTATTTTAATGCATTTTTGAAGGGAGAGGTGCCGCTTATGGTACCTATATATATATATATATTATGATGCATTAGCGCGCATTAGTAATTCGGCTGTCCTCAAATCTTATGTCCATAGTTCATCTAAAATACCCATTCCAAGAGTATAACATCAGTATCACTATAAAAGGAAGTTCCAAAAATGCAATATAACAGCGGTATGGTAGATTAAACTGGCGAAACCGCTAGGAGGGTTCACTACTGATGAGCCAGGCCCTCCCATTATTTTTTCCATTGCAGTAAGGACAGTAGAAATTGTTTATTTTTAAAAAGAATCTTACGCGTCTATAATATTTGATATATATATTTTTGATATATATTTGATTAATTTTGATATATATATGTTATATTGAAATATTTTATTTAAAAATGTTATATGTTAAAATGTTATTTTATTTAAAGTTATAATTTCATAGATATAGATACTCTGTTTTAATCGACCGCCAGAGGTCACGCCTTCTCTATAAATAATCATTGTTGTTGTTCTTCCCCGGTTGGCCGACTCAAAACTTTTGTACATTATGTAAATAAGCTTTTCTTTTTTATTCTTACGCCTTAAGCCAGGCAGGACTTTTACAGAATTATGTTTATCTTATAGCTCAATTAAAGCAATTTTTAATCTATACTATTTTTATTATTTTACTTTCAAGAAGATTATTCAACCACGACTGCACCAGCATTACCATAATCCTCAACATGATCAAATACAGCAGAAAATCAATCTTATCTTTTTATTTAAATATAACATATATATATGAAAGATCATTGTATACGTTCTCTTGAAGTCTTGATAAATATCAAAATATCTCATTTATATTTTTAAAAAAGGCATTTCCTGATCGTGAAAAACAAAGGTTGCACGATTGGGAGATGTCCTTTCCTTAATTTATTCAACTGATTCCAGTGCAATTTCACTTTTGTATTATTTGTCACATATCTCATGTTTTCAATAGAATTTTGCCTGCTTGTAATCATGATATTTTCTTCAAGTCAAACATTTAAAATTTTCTTTGAGTTAAACAACACCAAGACTTCATGAAGTGTTTTATTCGTCCATTTGTTCTTTTGCGAGTTGCGTTGGATATTTGAAGGATGGAATCTTGTGTTTATATCATTAAATATGATAATACATTTTGTTCTATACCATCGGCTGTCCTGGCACTGCCCACTAATTACCTTACAATATCTTATTTTAATATTCATCGACTTCATTAAAAACATCAGTAGAACATCAAATTCGCCTTTGCCGGTCACAAGCCCTGATGAAAAAGGAGGAGGGGGAGCAGTAACAAGCTCACTAAAAAACCTGGGTTCAGCTGGCCTGGCTGATAGTACCCTGTAAAGGCATCTGATTCAGGAATACAGGATGAGCTGCGTCTATACTCCATGTTAGGAGCGGTTACACATGGCGTCTGTTCTTCATGTCAGAGGTGGCCATTTCTTTTGAAGCTAAGTTAGCCTGCAAATGAGTAGTTCACCCAGTCTTAATGACAAAGGCAGATGCATTCTACTTCACCTAAACACCATCAAGAGTCTCAAACTCTGCAAGCTTGATATCCTGATATGATTGAGAATCTGATATGAGGAACAGACGCCATGTGCAGCTGCTCCTAACATGGAGTACAAACGCTGCTCATCTTGTATTCCTGGATCAGGAACCTTTACAGGGTACTATCAGCCAGGCCAGCTGAACCCAGGTTTTTTAGTGAGCTTGTTACTGCTTCCTCGCCTCTTTTTTTTTTTATCCGGGCTTGGGACCAGCAAAGGTGGAGTTGAAGTTCTATAAGAAAGATGAAGAAGAGGAGTAGATAATCAATTTTCGTCTTTTTTTGACTGATTTCAAAATCATTAAATCCATCATTAAAGGAATCAGGCTTATAAGATATGATTGATTAATTTTTGTTTAATCCAAATTTTCTATTTTTATTATTTGATAATGGAAAAATACCTCAACAAGAGGGTTGTGATAGGGAGCTACAAAATTTCTAATAAATGGAATGAACCTATGAAAATTGAGATTATTAAGAGAGAGATTTTCAACAAGTTTGTCAACAACATCATCACTTTCAAAGTGAATATTAACAATTGATTTACATTTTTTTATGAATTTATATATTTAAAAAAAGATGATGAATTATCTATGGTTTTATTACTTTTTATTTTTTAGTATTTTTAATCGGATAACTGAATCAAATTTCGTAAATGATGAAATTAGTGAGTATAGTGAGATATTTAAACAGCGTATTTTTATAGAATTGAGGGAATTAAGCTATGGTGATTTCTTCCATTGTCAATTAGAAAGATTTAAATATTATGATAATCATTTACAAATTCTTCTGAAATATTCCATGTTAAATATTTGATAATTTCTCAGTTTCAATTGATTTATCTCCTGAACATAAATTAAACAAAACCATAGTTTTCTGAAGTTTTTTTTTTTTTTTTTTTTTTATTAACGTAGTCTCAAGCTTTCAGGTATCTCTGCCCTTCTACAGGAGAACATAAATAAACGAATAAAACGCCGCCTGATGTTAAATTATTACAAACGTAATAGTGTGTAATAGTTTAACATCAGGCGGAGTTTTATTCGTTTGTTAATACATACTTCCCTCCTTCAGTGCCTTCCTCTACTGAAGGTGAGCTTCATGGTCTCTCCATACTTCCCTCCTTCAATGCCTTCCTCTACTGAGGGTGGGCCATATGGTCTCTCCATATCTCCCTCCTTCAATGGCTTCCTCTACTGAGGGTGGGCCACATGGTCTCTCCATACTTCCCTCCTTCTATGTCTTCCTCTACTGAGGGTGGGCTACATGGTCTCTCCATATCTCCCTCCTTCAATGCCTTCCTCTACTGAGGGTGGGCCACATGGTCTCTCCATACTTCCCTCCTTCTATGTCTTCCTCTACTGAGGGTGGGCTACATGGTCTCTCCATATCTCCCTCCTTCAATGCCTTCCTCTACTGAGGGTGGGCCATATGGTCTCTCCATATCTCCCTCCTTCAATGCCTTTCTTCACTGAGGGTGGGCCACATGGTTTCTCCATATCTCCCTCCTTCAATGGCTTCCTCTACTGATGGTGGGCCACATGGTCACTCCATATCTCTCTCCTTCAATGTCTTCCTCTACTGAGGGTGGGCCACATGGTCTCACCATATCTCCCTCCTTCAGTGCCTTCCTCTACTGAGGGTTGTCCACATGGCTCTCCATATCTCCCTCCTTCAATGCCTTCCTCTACTGATGGTGGGCCACATGGTATCTCCATACTTCTCTTTTTCAATGCCTTCCTCTACTGAAGGTGGGCTTCATGGTCTCTCCATACATTCCTCCTTCAATGCCTTCCTCTACTGAGGGTGGGCCTCATGGTCTCTCCATACTTCCCTCCTTCAATGCCTTCCTCTACTGAGGGTGGGCTACATGGTCTCTCCATATCTCCCTCCTTCAATGCATTCCTCTACTGAGGGTGGGCCTCATGGTCTCTCCATACTTCCCTCCTTCAATGCCTTCCTCTACTGAGGGTGGGCCACATGGTCTCTTCACACTTACTCCTTCAATGGCTTCCTCTACTGAGGGTGAACCACATGATCTCTCCATATCTCCCTCCTTCAATGTCTTCCTCTACTGAGGGTTGGTCACATGGTCTCTCCATACTTCCTTTGCCATCCTCTTCATCTCCTCGTAGGTGTGTCGTCCAGCCCATTGTTTTAGATCATCTGTTTATATTAATGCTTTTACTCTGAAGATCATTTATTAGTGGGAAGTTGTTTCAGAGATAAACACAGCCACCTCAACCAATAGTTCAACTCCCGACATTTCAGTAACTTCCTGTCACTCTCTTCAGGGGAATGATTACTTTGAATCTTAGTTCTACTTATATACATATATAAGGATTGAAAGATTACATGAGGAGCTTCTGGTCCTGTAGCCGGCTGCTGATGTAGCCGAAATTATTGCCTTATTTCTACAATTATGAGTCATTCGAATAAAAAGAAGCTCCTCATGTAAATCTTTTAATCCTTATACACTGCGTGACATTGAAAATGGAACACCAAGAAATAGTGGCCAGAAAGTGATGAAACTCGGCAGACAGAGAGAGACAGGGACGAACAATAAGTGAATTTTATTTCAAAATGATACTCATAATACAGAGCGAGAACGACGTCGGCTTAGTAGCAAGTAGGACCACCGCGGACGGTGATGCACGCAGCAACACGTCTAGGTAGAGAGTCAATCAGAGTACGGATGGCGTCCTGAGGGATGGCTCTCCATTCCCTCTCAACCATTTGCCACAGTTCGTCTTCTGAACGCGGCTGTGGCAAGGCATGCAAACGGCGTCCAATGATGTCCCAGACGTGCTCGATTAGTGAGAGATCAGAAGAGTACGGTGGCCAGGGAAGCATCTGTACATCTTGCAGAGCTTGTTGGCTAATGCGAGCAGTGTGCGGTGGGGCGTTATCCTGCTGATAAAGGGCATTGGGTACCCCCTGAAGGTAGGGGAGTGTCACCGGTCGCAGCACATCATCAACGTATCGTTGGGCCGTCATAGTGCCCTGAATACGAAGTAAAGGTGACCTGGAATCATACGCGATTGCGCCCCAAACCATGATTCCACGTTGTCGCACGGTGGGGCGTTCCACAATTGCTGCCGGATTGGACCTTTCTCCACGTCGACGCCACACGCGTACACGGCGACTATCACTGGACAAGCAGAAACGCGACTCATCTGAGAACACGACCCTGTGCCATTCCGTCATCCACGTCGATCTAGCCCGGCACCATTCCAAACGTTGGCGCCTATTCGGTGGGGTCAATGGCAGTCTTCTTAGCGGACGGCATGAGTGCAAGCCATTAGCAACCAATCGACGGGAAATGGTTCTGGTCGAGATGGAATGATCTAGGGTGTCTTGCACATGTTGCAGGATGGCGGTACAAGTGGCTTGTGGGGCCGCCACTGCTTGTCGAAGGATACGCCAATCCACATGTGCTGACGTCACTCTGGTTGCACCGAAATTCCTATAAATTGCCACATTTCCTTGTTCCAACCATCTTCTCCACAGTCGGTGCACCGTGGACGCACCAAGGTGTGTATCAGCTGCGATTTGACGTATGGACCAACCTGCCCTTTTCAGTCCGATCACCATGCCCCTCGTAAAAGCGTCTGTCTGCTTGAACTGCCTCCGTTTACGATGACCTGGCATTCTCTGTTATTACACGTGTCTTTTGACACAAGAACAAAATTTCTACAATGATTTTCCTTGAAGAAATAACGAAACGAATACTGTCCTTTCTGCAAGTTCCTTCCCTTATATCTTACTCCATGTGCGCACGAGAGCTGCGCATTTTACATCATTTGCATAACTCGGTTAGGCGCGTCTACCCTGAAATTTGCATAATTTTCTGGCCACTATTTCTTGGTGTTCCATTTTCAATGTCACGCAGTGTATAATTAAACTAAATTCTACTGAGTTCATGTAGCCGAAACTTATATACATACACTATTTTCTGAAATACCTGCAAAGCTTCACGCATCTGCATATATATAAAATATTACTGAAAATGTAAAAATAAAACTTATGCAAATTTAAAGATTAAAAGTATAACTAAGATTCAAAGTAATCATTCTTCTGAAGTCCAATGGCCCCCGATTCTTGCAAAAGTCCAACCCCACCAGCGAGTGCAAGTAACCAAACATGGCTCTGGCACATTTGTAAGTGCAAAGTCGAACTGCTTTCACATGTGTAGACATGTGGTGCGCTTACAGTAAAAGCAGTCGCTAACTACCCACCATGATTATCATGGCCTGTACCACGTGTACTAGGGATAAGCAAAAAAAAAAAATTATTCTGAATAGAGTGATAGGAAGTCACTGAATTGTCAAGAGTTAAAATAAACTATTGATGTGACTGTTTTTTTTTCTAATGTTTTTTATATAATTTAAAACCATATTCAGAATATATTTATAATAATCTTTTTTTTATAACAGTTGAACCTATGCAATTCAACAACAGCACCTTCCTATTGAAACTTGACAAAGATTTCCCTCAAGCTCAAATTCATATGATCAGTTCCAATGCAACGAAATGTTACGAATTCTCTGTGATAAGTCCTCCTGATTCTTTCATCTATGTCTCTGCCGTCTTCATCAATCTCCCCAGGGAACCTTATGGAAACTGTCTTCATTACCTCAAGGTAAGACATCTCTCTTACTTCAACTTCTTAATGAATCAATGAGGTGGTCGGTGGAAGGCAGTGTTGGGCATTAAAAAATTATTTTTCAATTAAATTGAAGTGCAATTAACAATTAATTAATTGTTAATTAGAAAAGTGCAATTAACAATTAATTAATTGTAAATTTATGGATACAATTAACAATTAATTAATTGTTAATTGTAAAAATACAATTAACAATTGATTAATTGTTAATTGTGAAAATTACAATTAACAATTAATCAATTGTTAATCTTTAATAAATCATTTTAATTAATATTTGCCCAACACTGGTGGAAGGATGGTCTAAACCATTGGATTACGACCGCTACGATCCGGGTTCGATTCCCGCATTGAGCTCTTTTTTCTGATAAAAAAAAAATTCTCCAATTGCCTCCGATTCTTGCAAAAGTCCAACCCCACCAGCGAGTGCAAGTAACCAAACGGGGCTCTGGAACATTTTTAAGTTCAAAGTCGAACTGCTTTTCACATGTGTAGACATGTGGTGCACTTACAATAAAAGCAGTCGCCTTCTACCCACTATGATTATCATGGCCTGTACCACGTGTAGTAGGGATGAGCAAAAAAAAATGAATCAATGAAACATTTCATCGCATATTATCAAATATTTTGTAAAAAAACACTGTTTATCACTCCGTAATATATTCCTCTCCATAATTCGAAAGATATACTTCTATTTACATACTACGTTTAAAAGTAATAAAACATAGTACTAACTATTTTTCCGTATTACTATGAATTATTCTTTACTTTTTCTATACTTTTGTGGGTTTCTTATTTTTTTTTCGTTAATGGCGTTTTTTTCTCTATTGGATATATATGAAAATATTTATGAATGTATGTCATATTTTTCGTCTTTTATTCTTGCATTTCCCAATGGTATGTTGTTGAGTATGAAATAAAATTCTAAATTATTTTGTAGACAAAGAGGGAAAGAGCTAAGCTAGGCCTTATAGATAGAAGGAAAGTGACATCTATAGCGTTCTTGATAGGACTTCGCTCGTAGAGTAGAGACGTCAATCGCTTCCGATCACTCTAAATACAACGACGGGAGTTGGACTATACGCAGCCTACATGTCACTCGGGGTCATTTGCAGATTTTAGCAACGTAGATATAGCCTGCTTATAGAGATGACATTTTATACGTGGTTCTATACCATCTATACCGAGGGAGTTACTCTCCGAGACACTCTCGACTTAAAACAAGATAATTCTGCGAGATTTCCTCAACATGGCAGTTGAACATGTTAGGAACAAAGACCCATTTATAACCAAGGGCTTATCCGAATTCAGGATGTCTTGTGGCCCTTGATCTAAATCAATGAAGCCTGTTTAGATTTCATTATGTATATTCATCCTTGTTATTGTTTTCTTTTGTTTTCATCTATTACCATAATATTTTATGAACGATGTAATAAAAGTTGATTCAATCAATCTATACCGTCTTTTATTTAACAGTTGGGAGAGACACGCCATATCCACAATACGGATAATTGCGTGTATATCTTAAATTATATACAATTAACACAATTGAACGTTTTGCATATAATAATTAGAAATAGTAGCTTGAAATATGTATAGTCAACACTTTCGCCTTAAAACATGCAGCCTGCAGAATCTATTAAACTATATAGTATAACTTGATCTATAAGGGGGTCGGTAGAAGGCTGGTTAAACCGTTTGGTTTTCGACCACTACGACCCGGGTTCGATTCCCGCATTGGACACTTTTTTCTGTTAAAAAAAATGCTCCAATGGCCCCCGATTCTTGTAAAAAGTCCAACCCCACCAGCGAGTGCAAGTAACCAAACGAGGCTCTGGCATATTTGTAAGTGCAAAGTCGAACTGCTTTTCACATGTGTAAACATGTGCGCTTACAATAAAAGCAGTCGCTAAATACCCATGATTATCATGGCTTTGAGATAAGAAAGAAGAATACTTGATCTATACCATCTTGAGAGGCAGGAATTCCTCGAGCTACTCTCGCCTGACGCAAGACAAGTCTGTGAGAATTCCTCAACATTGCTATTGAGTATGGGACAAAAACTGCGCAATAGGCAAGGGTCTGTCTATACTCAGGGCGGCTTGTAGCACCTAATAAGATCCATATGTCCCTTCAGAGAAGGCTTCGTCTGGTGTAAATATATTCTATTTTTATTTCGATACTGTATTTTGATTTTACTCAAAATGTATTAGTTTCAGTTTACTAAGGAGTCAATCTCTCTCTCTATCCACGATTGTGTGTGTGCAAAGTCAAACTACTTTTCACATATGTAGACATGTGGTGCACTTAGAGTAAAAGCAGTCGCCTACTTCTACCAACCTCCCGGCGAGGCGGCCCGAGGGCGTCTCGCGGCGGGGACTAACGAAGGATACCTGATTGATCCTGCCAGTAGTCTTGTCTCAAAGATTAAGCCATGCATGTCTAAGTACACGCCCTAGCAAGGTGAAACCGCGAATGGCTCATTAAATCAGTTCCTTAGATCGTACACATTCACTTGGATTACTGTGGTAATTCTAGAGCTAATACATGCAATTGTCCCTTTTAGGGTGAGGGTGCTTTTATTAGATCAAGACCAAACGGGGGCAACTCCGATAGTCGTGGTGACTCTGAATAACTATAGCGGATCGCACAGTCCTAGCACTAATTATACCTACCATGATTATCAGGGCCTGTACCATGTGTACTAGGGATAAGCAAAAAAAAAAAGGTTCATATATTCTATTGTAGACTCTCCTTCCTGTCTCCCCCACGATTGTGTGGTTCTCTCTTTGAAACTCCACCTTCTTGATTTGTACACTTCTTCAAGCCACTTACGTCCTCTTAACACAAATCTCTCTATTCATCACAACACTTCATTCTATTTACACTCATGGACCAAATTTAAGGAAGTTGTACCTTCTAACATGTATATCGAGATTCAGACAATAACTCTGAAATATATTACAGTGACCTTTATTAAAGACACACGAGATTGGAAAATTTGAACAAAATTGTCTCTAAAGAGACAAAGGTCGCCTCTCCCGTCAAAATAGACGTCAAAACTAGACGTCAGCTTTGCCAAAGCTGGTGTTGTGGCTTTGTCACCGACCCGAGACCGCTAGTTTGCGGTGACGGTCAATAGATGGCGTCTAGTTTTGACGTCTATTTTGACGGGAGAGGCGACCTTTGTCTCTTTAAATCAATATCCCCCCGGCAAAATTTCCATCTATATTTTAGCCATAGATTTGGCCCAACCACTCTGCCAGCTAAACACCTCTTTGGCAGATTGTGAAGATTCCATTAGATCTCGTGTGGATCTCATGGAATAAAGTCTGCCCTAGACTGACGAGGGCCATTATCCCGAAACCATGGTCTCTAGGTGGACGCTTTTCAGTTTGCCAAAGCTGGTGTTGTGGCTTTGTCACCGACCCGAGACCGCAAGTTTGCGGTGACGGTAAATAGATGGCGTCTAGTTTTGACGTCTATTTTGACGGGAGAGGCGACCTTTGTCTCTTTAAATCAATATCCTCCCGGCAAAATTTCCATCTATAAAATTGTCTCTGTCTCCTTAAAAAAAAAAAGACGACCAGCGACATCAAAGACTTTCTATTTATTAAGTTTTGTCCATGAGAGTACATGTTATGAAGTTGTGAGGAATTGAGAAATATTATATAGATAAAGAATTATTCCTGATTTGAAATTAAACGGAAAAACATGGTGAAGGAAGACGAGTTTCTTTTATTGATGCATATATTCATCTGATGCTCGTATATATTCATCAATAAAAGAAACTCGTCTTCCTTCACCATGTTTTTTCGTTTAATGAGAAATATTATGTTTAGAGGTATGTAGTGGCTTGATGAAATGCAGACGCCAAAAATATGAAGTTTCAAGTAGAGAAGCTCACAATCGTGAAGAAATAAAGATGGAAAAACAAACAGCCCTATGTACGAGTGGCATGTAGGCTGCGTCTTTGTCCAATTGTCTCATGCCGAAACAGTATATGCCCGTCTAATTATTAGAATTAGATTTTTACAAGTTCGAATCCTGACTTTTATTCTTTTTTAAATGATTCTATAGAGGTATATACATTAAAGATAGAGCCCTATTTGACATGGACCCAGAGCAGCAGCTTTACACACCCAAGATATTGGACATTGCGACTGCTGTGATAAAGATGTATGGAACATCTGAGGCTCTTGATTGGCCACGACAACAACATAGAGTCATATAACTCAACGAGATACAGTTTTTGCACACAATTTCGTCACTGATATTTTTGATAGATTTTCGTAACCTCATGACACATCGATTGTTCATTGTTAAAGAACATGTTCCATGCTATAAACACATAAAAACGTTTAATAATACAAAGTAATAACGCGCCAGTTATATATAACAAATGAAAACATCAAGACGCAAATGTTTCTTTTCACAAATAAATCAAACTTATACTGTCCTTACTGCGATGAAAAAAAATATTGGAAGGGCTTGACTCATCAGTGGTAAACCTTCCAAGCAGTTTCACCAATTTAATCTACCAGACCGTTTCTTTAGAGCTCTAATAATGTATTGGATCATTCTGTTTTTATATCCTACACTGAACGGTAGAATCTTAGAAATGATATTTAGGTAAACTATGGACATAAGCATTTAGGACAGTAAAATTACATTTATATAAACACTTATAGAAGGCTATATATTCAGTCATAGTTATTTTTACCATGGAATTGTACTTAATAACAAGGTATTCGTATAAAATAGAAAATATAGCGATACGACAATAAATTTCTAAGGAAACAAAGACTATATTTGTGGTGTTATGTGATACTACATTATAATCTGCTTTAAAACTCTTTGAAGGTCATGTTGTAAGAATAAATCACAAGAACATACTACATGTTTAGATTAGCTAGGTGGAGAAACCAAAGCAATGTCTTAACACCAAATATAGAAACACGTATCTTAGATTTGATTGGCTGATTTAAAGAATATGTTTCAGATACATGATGAAAAAGAATATAAAATAATCTGTGGATATGCTTACTTTCGTTTCCTTAAAAAGATATTCTTCAGTTCAAGCAACTCTGTAGAATTTTCGTACCATATGGAAGCAGATGTGATTAGTGGATTCTTCATCAACATCTTCTATCAACGTGAAGGTAACTAACTAGTCCATTCTATCAACATAATTCTATAATAGTTTTGTCATCATCTTATACAATCATAATGAAACTATCTCAACCAAGTGTTAAAAAAAACAATTATTACTGTATTATCAAATGCATCATGAAGACAAAACATCACTGCAAACATTCAAATTAAACTTTAAAAATGAGTAGAAACCAACTTAGTGTTGCTCATTTAACAGTGAACGCTATTCGTGTACTTTGTCTACTCAGGAAGCCACAAAGATCCACACGTGAGTTCGAAGGGATTGCAGCTAAAGTTAGCGCTTTATTGTATCTTACTTAACAGAAGGAATACAATGAGTGGGACTTGCCTTCAACCTCCACGTAGGAATAATCCTTGGCACCGTGGATGTCACTCTTGTGAAGCTTCCCGCTCCATACTATACGTACACGTCCAGCCTGGACTTACACCGGCTTGTAGGCCGCTCCGATGTCAGGCTCTACTGACACCGCTTTACAGGATCATTCACACGCCCGGAGGCAAGTCGCCACGTCTTCTCCTTGCAGCAGATGTAACCAGACTCTGTCCTCCCCCACACAGGAATGCTGTTTTTGGCGCCTGCCACATGGCAGCTAGAGTCCACCCCTCTTTCCCCAACTTTACTCTGATATCTTGGCCTTGTCCACGTTACAGTAATATGCATGTTATCAAACACCAGGTTTTTCTGTAAACATTTGGTGAAATTTTCATACTGCATTATAGAATTTATTTTCAATCATCAACACTATGCCTGATTGTGTTAGAAACACGGTTTCTTCTCCGGAAGATATTTGAAGATGAGACTTTATCTTTTTCAGCGTTTGTTCAAGAACTCAAAGAAGGAATAAATCAAATATTAAGTTTTTCATCTCTTCTTAGAATTGATAGCCAAAAACTGTCGAAAAAAAAAATGGTTGCCTGTAAAGTCGGTTTTACGGGCGAAGATTTAACGTGACAACGGTAGAATATTTATTGATATGAATATAATTAAATTGCACAATAGGAACAAGGAATTGAATGAAAATAAGAATTGCACAAATTTTAACTATAGAAATATATTTTGTTTACTAAAACATTGTACATGTAAACTAAAACTTAACTAATTCCTATTTGAGTGATTTTGTTGAGGATAGGACGATGATAGGAGAAATATGAAATGAAAGGAAGTGTTTCTGCTGTAATGTGTCTTGCGAAAGTCAAGTCGATAGTTGTTCCTTTTAACGTAGTTGACTTAGAAACGTTTGATACGCAATCAAGATTATACGTATTTTTCATGAATTTAAGAAACGAGTTGTCAGGCTTTACGTTTTTGTTAAAATCACCACACAGAAGAATCGGTATACTAGAATCAACTTGCATGAACGGTGGCACGTACTGGCTGTTGTGAATGTACGGACCGAGTCCTTGCCATAGTAACATTCCAATATCCTGCATACTAGCTCCTGGATGAATATATACAGCACCGAGTATAAACTTGAAGCTAGTATTAGCGGCGAAGCAAGTAACTTCAGTCATGCACATGTCACCCTTGGTTTTAATGACACGAGTTACGTCTGTAATCGCAACTTGGAACACTTCCGCCGTAGATGTCGATGATAATTTACGATAGATCGCCACTCCACCAGCCGCGTTGGTATTTGAAAATCAAAACACTTATTCAGATCGAAGGTTCAAATTTTTGCTAAATAAATTTGAAATTAAATAAAATTTGTAATTGTAAATGATGAAGTTGAAAATTAAAACATTTACTTAAATTAGATGTTAAAATTCTTGCTCAACACAGTTTAAATAAAGTTTTCTTATATCTGCCACTTTTTCTTAATATTTGTAATTTTAAAGAAACAATTCGAAAATCAAAACATTTATTCAGATCGAAGGTTCAAATTTTTGCTAAATAAATTTGAAACTATTTACAATTTTTGTAAAATAATAATTAATTAATTTTAAACTAATAATTTACTTAACACTATCAACATTTATCAATAGTATGACATAACCTATAAACTCAGTTTCTCAACTTTTGTGTCAATCTAACAATTAATCAATCAATCATAGTTTACGATAATGAAATATCAGTGTACAATTATTTACCTTTATTGTTGTAGTTGTTGTAAATGACGAATCTAAGCACTCCACATTTTCACTACAGACACAGCTGACGATACTTTAACCACACGTGTGAACTTGTATTATGACGCTTTCTTGTTTTTCCAACGCCAAGAACGTTCGAGAAAGACAAAGACAGAGACAAGCATGCGCCGATTCAATGCGCCTAATTCTCTAGCGCTGCGCGCGCAGCACTCTCGTTCGATGACTTATCGTAACGTCACCGGGCGTTACACTTTTTCATAAGTGAATCCCAGCCGCAACCTAATTTAAGACGTTGTCACGTCAATAAATTGTGATTTATCTTTTAATAAATCAATGACCTGTTTCAGTTATCCCATCATACATCTATATTAATAAAATGGAAATTTCATAAGTGGACAACACTAAAAACTTTCGTTACAATGCATCAATTTCAACCAAATTTTCAACATTTATGTAAAACGAGATGGAGCAGGTTTTGCTTAACATCAAAATATATTTCCTAACATTAACATGCGTAACTTCGCTGTTATCGATTAAATACAAAAAAAAAAATCAACAGAGTTAATTTTATTTATATATAAATACAAAATTAAATTTCAACAGAGTTAATTTTTTTACATACTAGCTAATAATCTCAATCTAAAAAATATTCATATTGTTTTATCATGTTTCTAATTTCGCCTAACAAATATACAGATTTATAAGTAAAGGATATGAAGCGTACGAGGATACTTTTCTTTTAAACTTTAATGAAGATTCAAACTTTCGGATAGTGACCAACATATGCAAATTTTATCTTTGTTTTTATTTAACTTGATATCGTAAACATATACATCCATTGTAAGCATTTTTCTGTTCACCTTCCGTGGTTTCTCTTTTCTCTGATAGTTTTTAGGTGTAGTATATTTTCTTATTACTAGACTACAAACATTCCCTCGAGAAAAACCTGGGCGAAGCCGGGTACATCCGCTAGTATATTTATATAAATATATAAAATACATATAAGTGAAATAAACGTTTAGTTTATTTTTGTTCCACTAGTTGGCGCTCTGATTGAGCAAAATTAATCATGCCTCAATGGAATGTATCTTTTCAAAAGATTTCATTATTCTTATTTTTATTCTTTTGAAAAGATACTTTTCCCTGGAGGCCTGATTAATTTTACTCATTATTGATACATGGGATTATTGAATATATCTTATTTTGTTTTATCTATAATCCAAACATTTTTTTATTGAATATCTGTGACATATATGAAATGATGTACCAGGTTCCCACGGGACATGTCCATATCCCGACACCCCCCATTTATGTCGCAAAAGTCAAAAATGTATCGCCATGCTTCTCGTCTGCAATTATTTCGACAACTGCGGATCACTTGATGACGAACTGGATTGTGGTAAGTTCTTCCTTCCTTTGTCTATGTGTAAAATAACATTTCTATAGCTAACAAACAAAGTAAATAATAAATGAGAAGAGTTGGTAAACAAGAAATCCACCTTCTTATATTTGCGATTGCTGTGATAGAGATGCATGGGGACATCTGAGGCTCTTAATTGGACATGACAACAACTTCCTTATATTTGCGATTGCTGTGATAGGGATACATGGAGACATCTGTGGTTCTTCATTGGACAAAACAACAACTTCCTTATATTTGCGATTGCTGTGATAGAGATGTATGGGGACATCTGAGGTTCTTCATTGGACACGACAACAACTTCCTTATATTTGCGATTGCTGTGATAGAGATGCATGGAGACATCACGGTAACACGGATTCCTAGAGCATAATAAAGTCACCAACTATCCGAGATAAAAAAGAGCATGTTCTCAAATAGTATTGTGAGAATTATTGATATAAGTGGGACTTTCACAATGTCTATTACAATAATTTGTTCGGAATTTTGTATCTTCAACTTGTTCTTATTCTAAAGTCACAAACAAATTTCGGAAGATACAGTTGAAAAAAAAACATTCAATCTCTTATTTTCATAACTTTGAGTACGGTTTTTAAACACGAAATCTTTAAATAAAATACATTTTAAAAAATTACATTTATCAATGTACACTCATCGAAAAAAAAAAAAACTAAGAAAGTTTTACCTTTTGGCATGTATATCGAAATTCAAACAATAACTCTGAAAGATAATTGATACACAGTGATCTTTATTGAAGACAAGCGTGATATATAACTAAGTGTGAACAAAATTGCCTCTGTCTCCTGTCAAAGGCATTCCACTTAGTTACTAGGTACCTATTACTTGCATTTGTGCTATCAATTGATTTAAATCTCTTGGATATAAATTATGTTATAAATCAACACTTAAGTTTCACCGCATAAGTTTCTTTTGTGGACATGGCATCTGCCCGGTAAGCGGAAGGTTGTGGGTTCGATTCCCGCCCCTGGACACTTTTATTTTTCCGTTCGCCATTACTCTTCATATTTTCACCCTTTCATACTTCATCCAAAAAAGTTAGAATTAGTAAATATTTCTCTTTGAAATAAATATTGATTTTTCACAGAAAAGAAACTTATGCGGTGAAACTTAAGTGTTGTTTTATAATCATACGCCGCAGTCCTTTATAATGTTTTATAATAAATTATGTTCTCCTGTATATATAGAAGACCAGAGAAGCCCAAAAGCTTGAGTTTACGTTAAAAAAGTGAAAAGAAACTCATCTCCAGAAAAAAAAAAGTAGTTTTGTTTAATGCTATGTAATTCATGCTCTACTAAGCAAAAGTATCCTTTACAGAAAGAACGATTTGATGTGATGGCTACATTCCTGTAGTGAACGAATGAATAGATATATGTGAAATGGGTATAAAGGTTAAGCATATGCACTCGATAGTATGATTGTTATAGAAGGATTGTCCAAAAGAGATTGGGAAAAGCATGGTCTGATATGGAGACTCTCTGGTGCAGGGAACTTCAAGGTTGTATACTTATGCTTCATGATGGCATCCGGTACCACTCTGGCTTGTACCATGATGCTGGGTGCGGTGTATCGCCTGCACAAGAAAACTCGGCACTACACTCTCAGGTGTAACATGCCTCTGGGCATCTACAGTTGTCCCTCCAGGAAGATACCCTGAATAAACTTATCCCAATTCTATCCCGTATCTTTGTCACCACTATACATTGTAAATTGTACAACTTCCTTAAGTTTTGCCCATTAGTGTATATATATTGTTCACACTTGGTTATCTAGTCTGTCTCCAATAAAGGTCAGTGTAATATCTTTTATAGTTATTGTATTATAATAACGATTAGATTCGATAAGGATAAGTTTCTTTATTTGTAAAATTAATTCGAGCTTTCGGGCGCAAGCTGCCCTTCTACAGGAATTAATTTTACAAATAAAGAAACGTATCCTTATCGAATCTAATCGTTATTATAATATATTGAAAGGATTATTCGTCTTAAATAGTTATTGTATGAAACCCAATATACATGCTAAAAGGTAAAACTTCCTTAAGTTTTGTCCATGAGTGTATTTATTGTTCACACTTGGTAATCTCGTGTGTCTTCAATAAAGGTCACTGTGTATCAAATATCTTTCAGAGTTATTGTCTGAATCCCGATATACATACCGGAAGGTATGACTTCCTTAAGTTTTGTCCATGAATGTACATGACAATATAAAGTTGTGGGGAGTTGGTTATTAAGTACCAGTAGGCTGGCTGTGATCTGAATTTTCGAAAACTGGTGTTGTGGCGCATTCATTTTACCAACCGTACGTTCTGTACTGGGAAAAGAAATCAAAATACCTTGTTTTAATTGTATTATTGTCTAAAATAATTGGATGATATTAGAGGAAAGAAATACTTTCTACGTGTGTAGACATGTGACGCACCTGCAGTAAAACAGTCGCCAACTTCTATCTACCATGATTATCATGGCTTGTACCACGTGTACTAGGGATAATAAAAACACTAGCCGAATGACCCGGGCAACGCCCGTGTTTTACCCGACTGTAGATGTTACAACGGTGATCCTTAGGTCGCTGGTTCAAATCCGGCTCGAGGGAGCCGGCGAGCACGTGACCTCCCTGTGCGCGCGCATCCGTGACAGAGGCCGATGAGGAAAGACGGTCGTGACTATATATAGGGATGAGTACATTTTGTGTAGAAATAGGATTAGTTGACTTTATAAGGTAAACTTATTCATACAGTTTGTATCCCTCGATAGCTCAGTTGGTAGAGCGGAGGACTGTAGATGTTACAACGGTGATCCTTAGGTCGCTGGTTCAAATCCGGCTCGAGGGAGTTTTTTTAAAATTATTTTTAGTTGGCTGCCGGCGAGCACGTGACCTCCCTGTGCGCGCGCATCCGTGACAGAGGCCGATGAGGAAAGACGGTCGTGACTATATATAGGGATTATGTAAGAACAGCTTCACTGTGCCAGTCTCTAACCAGTGTCCCTGTTGATGACCCAGTTCAGACAATAGCCGCAGAACTTGTGAATCCAAATTAAATTTTGTGCGCTATATACACACGCTATATATTTATTAATTTCTCTACCTATGTAATTGTGTAAATAAGGAAGTCATGTAGATTTGAAGTGTAGGCAGTTTCTGATCCATTGAGGACACATTTCTGAAACCACTCCTTTATCTTAAGTACAATATTACTATTAAACCCATATAAGAACATATGCAAGAAAACAATAACACACAAAAGCCTTTATTAGGGACTTGCCCCATACAGATACTCCCAATTATAGCATATCTTAAAGGCAAAAAGGTTCAATATGTGTTTATCTAAGAAGAACAAAGATGTGGATATGGATGCCTGCTCAATTCCTATGATGGAAGTTATCAATTCTGCAAAGTCTTCAATATTATAGATATATCCCAAGCAATCCGCCAGATCAGACTTCACTTTGACATCAGATATATCAATGTCTTCAACATCATTTAAATGAGTGTTTACCAATTCGCGAAAGGCTGCCCTATGGCCTAAGTTCAGCACTAGGTGTTTTCAACAATTTCTGATGGACACGTTGAAGATATTAGTCGTCACCTTTCTGATGGAATAATTGGTGGGAGCATCGTGGAAGATCATGATAAGAAGCTAAATCAAGTGTGTTATTAGATTGGAGAAGAACCAAACTTTGGGGGAGTTCCAGGAATTAGCTTCCTTGCTTACTAACCCTAACATGAACCTATTCTAACCTGAACCTAACTTCGTCATGGCTTGATGCTTTGAAGTAGGGTTAGTAAACAAGGGAAATAGTCCCGAGAGACTTCACTCACACAAACTTTAAATAAATAATTTTTCAACCTGCAATTGGGTAAGGTAATAATCATCTTGTGTTATTTACATAGAAATTGAACTGGCTTTACCCTTCGTCTCAAAGTCATTCTACCATGATTATCACACACACAAAAGTCTTTATTAGGTACTTTGCCCCATACAGATTCTCCCAATTGGGTAAGGTAATAATCATCTTGTGTTATTTACATAGAAATTGAACTGGCTTTACTCTTCGTCACAAAGTCATTCTACCATGATTATCACACACACAAAAGTCTTTATTAGGTACTTTGCTCCCATACAGATTCTCCCAATTGGGTAAGGTAATAATCATCTTGTGTTATTTACATAGAAATTGATCTGGCTTTACTCTTCGTCTTAAAGTCATTCTACCATGATTATCACACACACAAAAGTCTTTATTAGGTACTTTGCTCCCATACAGATTCTCCCAATTGGGTAAGGTAATAATCATCTTGGGTTATTTACATAGAAATTGAACTGGCTTTACTCTTCGTCACAAAGTCATTCTACCATGATTATCATGACCTGTACTAGGTGCACTAATTTTTAAGATCATTTATTAGTTGAAATTTGATTCAAAGAGGAAAAAACACAGCCACATCAACCAATGATTTAACTTCCAATGTTCCAATGACTTCCTGTCACTTTCTTAACCCTGAAGAGAGTGAAAAGTGTACTAGGGTTTAAAAAAAAGAGAAAAAAGTGAAACGAACATTAAATTTTATTTGTGTTTACATCTATAGTATATATAGTTCACACATGATAAGTATAGGAGGGTTATGATAGATATATGTGAAAAAATAAATAAATAAAAGGTCAGGTGTTGATATTAAAAATAAAGAAAGCATATCCTGACCAGGAGCACGTGCTTTTCAGAAGGCAGAGCGCTATCTGGTGGAACAGATATCAACTAAACAATGATTTAGCCTGTTCCCTGATATTTAGCCAACCCAATTTCTTGATTATCAAGAATTTTGATAAATTTATGATTTATTAAGAAATTGGGTTGGCCAAATATCAGGGAACAGGCTAAATCAATGATTAGTTGATTTCTGTTCCACCAGATGGCGCTCTGACTTCTGAAAAACACATGTGCTACTGTTCAGGAAATGCCTTTTTTTATTTTTAATATATATATATATATATGTACAGCTAGTGAACACACAAAACACCAAACCCGAAACGTCTACGCCACAAAAAGAAGAATATGAAGTCAAACTTCATCCACCGGTTCTTGGGGACGGTTCTCCACGTTGTATCTTCGAGCTCTCCATCTGCGGAGTCCGCTGAAACATGGGGCATGCCATAGGAAGAGAAGTGGCACTATGACCACCAGGAGGATCAAGGCAGTGTGAACCTCGACCGGGTAAGAACTCCCTGGACAAATGTAGGAAACAAACTCCTTAGATTAACCTGAAAGAGAGACAACACTCGAAAGCTTTCTACATTCTAAAAAAATAATAATAATTGCAATTCAAATTTTGGCAATTGCGGGATATACATTAATGGACAAAAGGAAGTGGTAACTTTTAACATGTATATCGGGATTCAGACAATAACTTTGAAAGATATTTGATACACAGTGATCTTTATACAAGATAACCAAGTCTACCCTCGTGAACAAAGCTTGAGGAAGTTGTACCTTTTAGCATGTATATCGGAATTCAGACAATAACTCTGAAAGATATTTGATACACACTACATTTATTGAAAACACGCGATATAACCAAGTGGAACAAAATTGCCTCTGTCTTCTTAAAAAAACATAAACGACCGGTGAGGCATCAAAGACTTTTCATTTCTTTAAGTTTTGTCCATAAGTCTACTATGTATTGACATAAAATTGAATAAATAACTTACCGTAAATTATTAAAAAATATATATTTATTTAGAGCTATCGAGTCTTATCCATTCTCTACATTCGTTTTACTTTTAAAACTATATTTGGAAATTATAAATTAAAATATATCATTACATCTTTGAGTACCAGTATATTAACGAAGAAAGAGAGACGTTCTTCTCAGAAGTAAACGACAGCCAACTTACCTCAGTACAAAGTATTTTAACCAGCGTCATATCAAGTCGAATGGTTGCTCTGTCCCTGTATAACTTTTACAAAGCAGTAAGTAGGAAAAATAACTTTGATTTATCGTTTTCTTCTCCACTACATGATGGCGATTAATCATCGTGAGGATATCGTTGTAGGTCTGTAATGAGAGAGGAGAATCTGTATAAGACTAGTGTCTTGATAAAAGCTTTGTGGGCGTATTTATGTATGTATATTTTGAGTATCTTATTGAGACAAAGATCTTATATAGAAAGAGTTCAAAAGTTCTTCGATTAGAAAACGTTGGCAAAAATTGAGAATTCAAATTATTTTTACTTTCTACACATTTCCCATTCATACACACATACAGCTTTATTAAGGAAGCATAGATGAAGCTCCTATATTCCAGACAGCAGCGAACCCAACAACAGCCTCCAGGTCCGACGCATATGTGTTACTTATATATTTCACACACATACAGCTTTATTAAGACCACCAGTCTTATACAGATTCACCACAGGAAAGAAGCATAGATAGAGCTCCTATACTCCAGACAGTACAGAACCCAACAACAGCCTTCAGGTCCGATGTATGTTACTTATATATTTCATACACACATACAGCTTTATTAAGACCACCAGTCTTATACAGATTCACCACAGGAAGGAAACATAGATGGAGCTCCTATACTCAAGACGGCACAGAACCCAACAACAGCCTCCAGGTCCGACACATGTCCAGTGATCACAGATTCCACCGTGCATATGTTAACGTATCACTGAAATCTTATACAGATTCACCACAGGAAGGAAGCATAGATGGAGCTCCTATACTCCAGACAGCACAGAACTGTGGTGTGTCGATTTGCTGGTCCAGCGATGGCTCAGAAAGTCTCTCAAAGTTAGTGTTTATTGGAGTTTCTTGTTGGCTACATTTATATGGGAAGACAAAGAGGAGACAGCCCGGAATGCACGTCTGGTCCTCTCTCGGAATTCCTCCGCTGTGGTGCCACGGTCGTGGTGATTTATGGCAGCCGTCTGTTTATTTATCTCGGCGGCGGCGTCGGCGGGGTGCTGCATCCCTGGTCCCCACAGTACTCCCCCTCCAGTGGCGTAGTCACGATTTGTGCACAAAGTGGTTAAGTACAATATATATACATCATATAGGCAAGAAAATAAAATAAGGAGAAATATAGTCTATTGCTCCTTAAATCTCACGGGTTTCTTGATTATTCTCCCCGATCTTGTCCTAGGCAGGTCTGGTGCTGATCCTGTTCCTTGGAATTCTGTGTACTTCTCCACATCTGGTGGGTCAGGATTCTGTTGGGACGATGTAGAAGGCAGCGCTCCCGACACGATGGGTCTTGCTGCAGTAGGATGTTCTGCAGTTATATTGTCCGAATCTGCCAGCAAATAAGCAGGTCGCAATCGGTCAATCGTTGTGGTAACATTTTTTCCTTTCACTTTGAGTGTGAAATACTTGTCTGTTCTTTCAAGGACTGGGAAGGGTCCCTCATATGGTGGTTCCAGAGGTTTCTTCACTCGATCTGTCCTGATAAATACATGTGAACATGTTTTCAGATCTTTATGAACAAATACTTTAGTCTTCGAATGATGTTTTTCATTTAAGGGTTTGAGCAATTCCATTTGCTTTTGAAGCTGCTGAACAAATTCTTCAGCATGCAGGTGATGTTTAGAATCATCAAAGAATTCGCCAGGCAGTCTGATGGTTTTGCCATATACCATCTGAGACAAAGAATGGTTGGTATCTTTGTTGATAGCAGCACGCAAGCCTAGGAGAACTGTTGGCAGCGTTTCTGTCCACTTAATACTATTGTGGGCACGAATGGCAGTTTTAATGGTTCTATGAAGCCTTTCAATCTTCCCGTTACACTGAGGGTGGTACGCCGTGGAATGACGAAGTTTGATACCACACAGCGTTGTTAAATCTTTGAAAAGTTGAGAAGTAAACTGCTTTCCTCGGTCAGATATCACTGTATGCGGTGCTCCAAATCTAACAATCCAGTTTTCGTAGAACGCTCTCGCTACCGTTTCAGACTTCATATCTGGTAGCGGAACAACTTCCATCCAGCTGGTGTACCTGTCGATACAGGTCAGACAGTAGATGTTACCATTCGATGGAGGTAAAGGACCAATTAGATCTATGTGGACAACACTAAATCTTTCATCCACTTCTTGATATTTGCCTATTTCTGATTTTGTGTGTATCGACACCTTGCACTTTTGGCAGTTGACACAAGCTTGAGCCCATTTCCTAATGTCTTTATTCATATTGGGCCATATAAATCTTGATGTTAATTGTTTAGTAGTGGCTTTGATGCCTGGGTGTGAGAGTTCGTGGAAGTTCCTGAAAACAATCATTCGGAATTTAATTGGAATGAATGGTCTAATATTATTGGTAGACACGTCACACCATAACAAATTGCCTGATTGTAGTGGGCATTGCTTAAATTTTAGAGAGGTATTCTTCGATATCAGGTTTTGTAGTTCTGAATCACCAGTTTGTTCTTTGGCGATCTCTTCATAGTCGATAGTTGTGATAGCATCAACTCTGGAAAGAGCATCGGCGACTATGTTGTCAGTACCTTTTATGTACTTGATGTCAGTAGTGAATTGGGAGATGTATTGTAGATGTCTTAATTGTTTAGGAGAAGCTTTCTCATTTTTTTTGTTTGAATGCGTAAATTAAAGGTTTGTGATCAGTTAAAATTGTAAATTCACGTGCCTCAAGCAGGTGCTTGAAGAATTTGATAGACAAATATATTGCGAGAAGCTCTCTATCATATGTACTATAATTACATTGAGCAGGATTTAATTTTTTAGAGAAAAATGCTATTGGTTTCCAATTATTATTGTCAAGCTGTTGGAGAACTGATCCAACTGCCCGATCTGAAGCATCTGTACAGAGTGAGATAGGCAGTTCAGTATCGGGGTAGGCTAACAGTGCTGTATTAGCTAGGGCTTGTTTGCATTTTTCAAACTGAACTTCAGCTTCTTCAGTCCATTTTATTTCGCTTCTATCCTTTTTCTTGGCTCCCCTCAAGTATTCATGAAGGATTGCCTGAGTCTCTGCGGCATTGTTCAAAAAGGTACGATAAAAGTTTAGCATTCCCAAAAATATGCGTAATTCATGAACTGTTTTTGGTTTCTTATAGTCTAGAATAGCTTTAACCTTTGTTGGGAGTGGTTTCACACCGTGAGAGGTAATTAGGTATCCTAGAAAATCAATTTCCTGTACTAGGAATTTAGATTTAGAAAGATTGATTCTCAATCCATAGGAATTTAGTCTGCTGAATAAGGTTTCAAGGTGGCTATAATGCTCTTCTTCCGTTTTAGAGGCTACCAGAATATCATCTAAGTAGACAAATGCAAAGTCCAAGTTTCTTAAGACTTCATGCATGAATCTCTGAAAGGTAGCAGTAGCATTTCTAAGACCGAAACTCATTACATTAAATTCGAATAGCCCAAAAGGAGTAATGATGGCGGTCTTTGGTTTATCCTCTTCAGCAATTGGAATCTGATAGAATGCCTTGCATAGGTCTATTTTTGAGTACACACGAGTATCCTTTAAGATGTGGTGGAAATCGTCCAGTCTAGGGATTGGATAACGATCTGGGAGTGTAACTGCATTGAGTCTTCTATAATCACCACAAGGTCTTAGTGACTCGTCCTTTTTTGAAACTAAATGTAGTGGACTCGCCCAAGGAGAATTTGAGGGTCTAATTATTCCATTATTCAACATATATTGAAATTCTGCCTTAGCAAGAGTTAATCTCTGTGAATTTAGGCGACGGGCTTTTGAGTGAATTGGCTGACCTCTTGTAGGAATATAATGCTTAACGCTATGTTTTGCTTCTACAAAATCTGATGGTGGCCTACATAGGTTAGGATATTTGGTTAGGATAGCGCTGACCTTGGATGATGAATTTAGAGTGCTAATATTTCCCATGTCTGAGATTGACTGAATGACGCCTTTTATGGAAAGATTAGTTATTCCATCAATTAGGCGTTTATTTTTTATATCAATAATCAATCCAAAGTTGTTCAAAAAATCGGCTCCTATTATTGCTCTGTTAGTATTGGCGATTACAAAAGGCCATTGGAATTGACGTCGAAGTCCGATATCCAAATTTCTAACCTTTGTTCCATAGGTAACAATTTCTGTACCATTGGCTGCATATAATTTATAATCAGAGCTAGGCATCCTATTTTTATCCTTTGGTGGTATTATAGAAATATCAGCGCCACTATCCACCAAAAAGCGCAATCCCGTGTTTTTGTCCGTCACAAATAATCGGAGATTGCGACAATCCTGAATGCCGGCAGAAGAGCTTGTCGCTACTCTGTCCGCCGGTTGGAGTTTTCCGACTCTTTCCAACTGCACGGAGACCTGCATTTATTTTGCAAGCAATTAGGACCAAATCTAAAATGGTAATAGCAGTATTTCCCTTTTGGATCGAAAGATCTTTGAGAATTACTTCTCGGTCTTGACTGAGTCCTATTTTTGGATCGAGATCTAGATCTATCCAGTCTCAATTCGGACACCTGCCATTCAAGATCTTCCAATTTGGCGATCAAGCGATCTGTTGATGAAGAAGGCACTTCCGTATCATATATTTCTTTGGAAGAGTTTATTTCATTTATTTTATCGGCCATTATGGCCAATTTGCTAATGTCCTCTTCGCTTACAATAAGTATATTCTTTATGGATGTGGGCAGTTTATCGAGCCATAAAGTTTTTATTAATTTGTCAGAGATATCTGGGGTAGCGAGGGATCTGAGCTTTTGTAGTAACTGGCTCGGCTTCATGTCTCCGAGCTCAATACCTGAAATTAACTTTTTAATTCTCAACCCTTCACTCTCTCTGAACAATTCAAGTAGTCGTGATTTACATTCAGAGTACTTGTTGTCGCTTTTGCTATTAATTATGTCCCAAATGTTTTCTATATATTTAGGTTCTAATTGGGAGATCAAATAATTAAATTTAGTGTCTTCCTGAATAATTCCACCTATTTTGAACTGTGCTTCTACCTGGAAGAACCATATTTCAGGTTTTTCAACCCAGAAAGGCGGTATTTTAACACTAACTTTGCATATTTCTGAGGTATCGCTAGTCTTATTTTCTGTTTCCATTTTACGTAAATTTAAATTCGACACAACAGCTTAGAGATAAAGTTAAAAATAAAAATATTGAGATAAAATAACAAGGAAGATAATATAAAAACTTATCTTAGTCTTGAGATGATATCCCGATATCCTGGATGATGCTTCTTTTCAAACTTGAATCACTTTTTGCATTTCTTTATCTCTTGAGATCTTCGTATGCTTTTTCTTTTCAATCACGTCCGGCTCACCAATGTGGTGTGTCGATTTGCTGGTCCAGCGATGGCTCAGAAAGTCTCTCAAAGTTAGTGTTTATTGGAGTTTCTTGTTGGCTACATTTATATGGGAAGACAAAGAGGAGACAGCCCGGAATGCACGTCTGGTCCTCTCTCGGAATTCCTCCGCTGTGGTGCCACGGTCGTGGTGATTTATGGCAGCCGTCTGTTTATTTATCTCGGCGGCGGCGTCGGCGGGGTGCTGCATCCCTGGTCCCCACAGAACCCAACAACAGCCTCCAGGTCCGACACATGTCCAGTGATCACAGATTCCACCGTGCATATGTTAACGTATCACTGAAATCTTATACAGATTCACCACAGGAAGGAAGTATAGATGGAGCTCCTATACTCCAGACAGCACAGAACCCAGCAACAGCCTCCAGGTCCGACACATGTCCAGTGATCACACCGTGCATAGGTTAACGTATCACTGAATTAGAATCAGCACACTTTCCTCAAAGTAGTTCGACAATTGCCTTGTGTTAATGTAATTTTAAAGGGAGAGGTACACCCTATTGGTATTTAATCTCTCAATTAATTTCAATCTAAAGTTTTAATGAACACATAGGAATTTAGTTCTCATTAAATATGAAAATATATTGGGGTAATAAATATTTACTTATTGAATAGTTTAGAACTAAAAATATAACAAAGAAGTCCACATCAATGGAAAATTTATAACAAAATTCGATGCAAACATTTTATATAGAGCGATCTTTTTTCCCCCCTTTTGTAAGACCCGTACTGCCATCTGTCTTCAAATATATTAACTATTTATAAATTTCGGATTCTATACTATCTATATATCTCCCCCTCTCTTATTTCCCATATATAGATGGAAATTTTGCCGAGAGACAAGGGTCGCCTCTCCCGTCAAAATAGATGTCTAAAGCCAGACGCCATCTATTATACATATATATTTGAGTTTCTATTCTTTTATTTTTCAAAGAGTTGGAATGATAATGTAAAAGTATTTATTTTTTTAAATATATGCACTCATTTTTTTTTTTTTTATTGTTACAAAAGCACGAAGTCCAAAGGACTATTGTGCTGTGCTAGTATTATTTACATATATATGATTAATTATTTACACGATGGATTAGTAGTGTTTTGTAAATTATTGTACAAATAGTTCTAAACTTAACAAAGTTCTCATAAGATAGAGTATATACACAAAGAGAATTTGGTAATGTTTCAAAGTATCTACATACAATTTGATTAGTCAGAGGGCAAGATAAAAGAAGATGCTCTGGTGATTCAACATCTAAGCGGCATTCACATGTTGGATCATTGATAGCATTCAGTTTGAATAAGAAACTTAAGAAGGGTCCTTTGCCAGTTAAGAATAAAGTAGTGAATTTATCAGAAGAAATGAAATTTGGGACAGCAATTGGAAAGAATTTCTTGAACAGTTCATTAGATTGAGAAAGATAAAACTTAAATTTTAGATCCAGATATAGTTTGTTTAATTCTTTTTGAAGGGGTTTTTTGAGTGTTCGATCTGTGAGAGAATTTGTCATATTATACTTTGTTTGTAATAATTCAAGATAATCGGACAGTAAAGGGGTTTTCGCTAGTATATGTGTGATGTAAGAAGATGAAGTCCTATAAGCATGAATGCATCTAATAAGAATTTGATATTGTATAGAATTCAACTTGGATCTTTTTGCTGCAGTGATAAAAGGAAACCAAATATTTGATGCATAGCTTATTGTAGAGCGTATCATAGCTTTATATAGGATCAATCTACGCCGAGTATCAATGCCCCAAGTACGTGCACATAATGAGAATAATATATTCTTAAGTTTCGTAGCTTTCATAATTATATTGTCAACATGTGTTCCAAAATTAATCTTATTCCTTTGTCTATGATTTTTAAAAATAACTCCCAAAATTTTAACAGTTTCTGATGGTTGAATTATTTTTCCATCAAAATTAATGGGCAATTTTTCATAGTTATGTAGATAGAGTATACCTGTTTTGTTTGGACTTAGTGAAAGTTTTACCTTTTCACACCATGCTTTGATTTTTATTAAAACATTTGGTAATATTAAACTGAAGATCATAGATGTTTGAACTCCATACCACAAATGTCACATCGTCCGCGAAAGCAATTACTCTAGCAAAACTTTCGTTAAAAGATAAGTTGAAATCATTAAGTAATATATTCCAAAGAATAGGAGAAATAATACCACCCCTGGGGACATCCCTTATTTATCTTTTTTATACACTTTACATTAGTATATTTAAACTCTACACTCCGGTCTTCAAAGTAAGAATTAATTATTTTTATAAGTACCGCTGGAAAATTTGCCTTGTCCAATTGTTGGAGAATTGCCCGGATGCCATGCGTTGTCGAAAGCTCCGCTGATGTCCACTGTTACTATTGCCGTATTTTCTGTTTCTCTTTTCAGAAGACTTAATTTAGTTATTTCTTGTAAAGCAGAGATTGTTGATTTTTCTTGTGTAAATCCATGTTGAGCAGGATGCATAACATTATTACTATTAATATGATTTAAAAGTTCAATATGAATTAGACTTTCAAAAATTTTACCTAAATTAGAAGACAAGCTTATAGGGCGGTAGGCTTTCGGATCTTTATAATTTTCTTTATTAGGTTTTTTTTATAATCATTACTGCTGACTTTCTCCAGGCCTCCGGATAATAATTAAGTCCCATACAAGCATTGAACAATTTTGTTAACACAGGAGATATATGATGAACTGCCGTTTTGATCATCTGATTGCTTATATGATCTATTCCTGGAGCCTTGCCATTTTTTAAGTTTTTTAATTATTGAACAGATTTGAATATTATCAAAATAAATGATTTTATCATTAGAAAAAGTATAACTCTTGTCTCTGATTAATTTATGATAGTTTGTGTCAGAAGATTGACAGGTCATTCGGAAATAGAGATGATAAAAGATTTTTCATTTCTGATTCGAGCACATCTTGAGATACATCTAGAATTGGTAAATCAAAAGACCTAGGAGAAATTTTTTGTTTAAAAGTTTTGTAAGTATTACCAAAAGGAGATGTATTTTCAACTTCCTCCAGGAATACCCTCCAGCTTACATTTCTTGTTTTTTCAATAATATTCATATACTTATTTCGTATTTCTTTATACATTTTTTCATCAACTAGCTGTCTATTAGACCGTTTACCCCGATAATATAGATTTCGAACATATTTAAAATGATTTTTAAAAAGTTCCAGTTCATCCGTCCACCAATTAAATGGATTATTATTTAAATATTTTGGTTTTAATCGTAGAGATGCATATGCAGCTTCAATTTAATATGTCAGTTATGAGAGAAACTACACAGTTTATATCGTTTATATTTACTATTTTACCTAATTTCATCATTGCCTCATTTATTCTAGACACATTGATTGCCTGCTCATATTTTTGCCAATTGGCTCTTTTTTCTTGAAAATACCATGTAGAATTATTTTCATGTAATAAACTTTCTGTTTCCAGACTAATGTCGAATGAGATTGCGTGATGGTCTGTGATTTGCGAAAGATTTAACGTTTTCCATCCATTAACAAGTACATGAGCATGACTATTAGTAATAGTAAGGTCTATTATACTTAATCCTCGACATGTTTTGTTTCGATTGTTATGTATGAGCATATTGTGAAAATCAATTATAGGACTCATAGGCAAAACTCATACACCCATGTACATATATCTTTCAGAGTTATTGTCTGAATCCCGGTGAAAAAATGCTAAAAAGTACAACTTCCTTAAGTTTTGTCAATGAGTGTATATATTGTTCACACTTGGTTATCTCGTGTATCTTCAATAAAGGTCACTGTAATATCTTTCAGAGTTATTGTCTGAAAAACGATATGCATGCTAAAAGGTACAACTTCCTTAAGTTTTGTCCATGAATGTAAACACATTAAGTGTAGATATTTAGATTTCAAAAACGAGTGGTCGTAATTAACAATTAAGTAATATCAGAATATTGATTTTTTTTTTTTGTAATTTGAAAATTTTGGTCTTTAATGTAGACTGGTTTTAAATTTGTAAAGTCTTCAATAAGGAATTGAGATTGTATTTATTTGTTTTTCCTAAAAAAAAGATATCAAACAACTTTTCTAGCTATTAACATTGAACAAAATTACATATCCTTATATCTATAAAAATGAAATCCAAAATCGATGTTTGTTATCGCGTTGCGCAAAATCTACAGAATAAATCATTATGAAATTTCGCATGTAGGTAGCTGAAGATTTCGTTCAACATATAGGCTATTCAAAAAACTAAAAAGGTAAATGTGCTTTTTTTTTAAATATAAAACCAAAAAGCGTTAGTTCCAGCCTTAACCGCTTGGGCGCATCACTGGTCACGACGATAAATGAATTTTATTGGTTAATAATTTACATGTGGTTTGTTTACACGATGAATGTTAGTTTGTTTACACAATGAATGTTTTTAAAAGGTAAGATTATCCAATCGCCGTGAAACTTTAGGAAGTTATTTACTATACTACTGGAAATGTTTCTGGTTTGAATTTGATTTTAAATAAACATTCTTTGCAATTTTATTTGCAAATTTTCTACTTTCACTCGCAAGCAGCGCCTCTCACGGCATCTGGTGAAATTATATTTATAAATTGTAAAAATGCTAAAATGTGTTCCAAGTATAATAAATTTAATATTTAATTTGAGGGTTTAGTAATTTAATATTCCAATGACGTTGTAAAAAAACTTGGCATTTCAATAGTAATATACATGTATATTTAAAGAAAATATCTTATTCAATAAATGTTTTCAAAAGAATTAAGTTTCTCAAAAATATATATATTTAAACCCATATATCAATATTTGTATATTTATATACGTTTATAAATCTATATATAAGTGGATTGGAGGTTTTCTAGAAGCGTTTAAACAAATGTTTGTTAGGCAAACTTTTACTCGGGTAAAAAACCGTGCGAAGCCGGGGTACATTCGCTAAATACAGTTATTTACAGATGTTCCTTAGTGGCAAGATACTATTCCTTCAACTCCAAATTACCGAGTGGACCAATTAATATTGATTTTATTCAACTTATCGAGTATTTTTAAAGGGAAAACATTTCAAATTATTGAGAGTATAGACAAGTATAGATTCAGTAGGGATTGGATTTTTGCTAGAATCGTTTTAACAAATGTTCGTTAGGCAAACTTTTACTCGGGTAAAAACCGGGCGAAGCTGGGAAAAAAAAATATATATATATGTTTGTCGGCTATGGACGCCCGCCATATGTAACTAATCTCGCTGAAATTTGAACAGGACAGAGAGTTAAATCTGGAAGAGTTTTTTTTGTCGCACTTTTAACCAAGAAAAAAATATAATTAACCAAGTACCGAGCAAAATATTTTTTAGTTAGAAATGATGATGACAATATTGCTGTATCATGCTTGATTGACATAAACACATTTTTAGGGGAATATCCACTAAAGCAGACCACGGGCGAAGCCAGATAATAATTTTCAGTAGGCAGGAACAAATTTCTACCAGCGAAACATTCACTCGAGCAGAAGACACACGAAGCCAGGTATCTCTATATATAAAATATCGTTTCTCGGCCTTTTGGCTATGATCATGTAGTATATCTCTAGATATTTTTATTTATATATATCTTTTTAAAAATCTATTCAGTAGAGAGAGAGGATATGTTTGCTCGAAAAATATATTTTATATAATATATAAATAAATAATGTAACGAATATTATTATCATTGTTATCATAATATTCTGTGTGTTCCGGAATATTATCATCAATAATATTCGTTAGTTCACTCGGATAAAACCCGGGCGAAGCCTGGTGCACATCCGCTAGTTTTATATATATACAAAAGATAGAACTTAAAACTTTATTATATATTGATATTTGTCAAAGTGAATAAGCCACTTCTCAGTATACACTCATGGACAAAACTTAAGGAAGTTGTACCTTTTAACATGCATATCTGAATTCAGACAATAACTCTGAAAGATATTTGATACACAGTGTCTTTATTGAAGACATACGAGATGTACTAAGTGTGAATATAATTGCCTCTGTCTCTTTCAAAGAAAATGAATTTGCTGTTGTATCCCCTAACTAAGAGGGAGGAGGTTCTCGAGTCTCTCTCGCCCGAGCAGAGCTCTGCTCTGAAGAAATTCCTTGACAAGACAATCGCCCATGTCGGGGACAAGGACTCCGACCTAGGCAAGATGCTGTCCGACTTCAGAGCAGAATGCGACATTGAACGAGACGACACCCAGTGGTATTCGTCTGATAAAAACAATTTGTAATTATTTTGTTTTATACATTTTTCCCCCTCTCTATATAATTGACCCTATATAATTTTATATGTACATTGTAATAAATCAGTTTCAAAGAAACAGAAAGCCGGCGATATAAAAATATGAAACTTCCTTAAGTTTTGAAATCAATTGGGATGGAAATGAGTATTCTATATACAGTTACGAGCGTCATTCTTCATCTCTTAATCAGTTTTCGTCTCTGTCACCGTTTGCTTTTTTTTTTTTTTTTTTGGAATGGCGCCCTCCTATTGGTTGGCTACGATCACGCCACCTTTGCCCCCCCCCCCCCCCCCCCATCATGCCCCCCCCCCCCCCCCCCACTCGCTTTTTCGTTTTTGTAACTATTGTGTTGGAGCGGGTCGCTCCATAAATAAATGAATATATTAGTTAATAACCAAATGGAATCCTCTCTTTCTCTTTCCCAGTAAGAGACGCCTACGGAAGCCAACAGTACATAGACAGATAAAGCACATAGGCTATAGTTATTAACTAACATATGCATTTATTTAAGGGGCCAATTTATAATTGTAACAAATAGTATTTGAATCAAAACATTCAATCGGGTAAAACACGGGCGTTGCCAGTACTATATAAGTAAGAAAGGGAAGTGTTATAGCAAGATTGTTTCTTTTTAAATATAAAACAAAATTCTACTGTCATTACTGCGATGAATAAATATTGGGAGGGCTTGGCTCAACAGTGGTAAACCCTCCCAGCGGTTTCGCTAATTTAATCAACCAGACCACTTCTTAGAGCTCTAATACTGTATTGAACCATTCTGCTTATATATACTACACTGAAGAGTAGAATCTGGTAGAAAATGGTTTTCAAGTGATCCAATCTCTCCAAATATTTATTTTCATGGCAATAAGGACAGTATAAATTTGTTTTATATCTAAAAAAAAACATTCATGATATAATGCTGCCATTTCATATACAGTAAACCTCTATGTAAAGGACACCTAATTGCAGAGCCAAAGTATCGTTTAGGGAGAAGTGTCCTTTTACCGGAGAGTTACTAAATTATAAAAATGGTAATTTTTCAAATGAAAACTGTCCTTTATGGAGAGGTGTCCGCTAAAGGGAGGTTCTACTGTATATAGATGGCACATTATCGCCTTATAGACACTATATAAGGAATGAAGAAAGTACTAAAATGACCTAAAGAGTATAATAATCTAAAATTGTTTTTTAACAAATATCTTCGATATATACATACCTGAATACTTATCGTCTGCATCAGTTTCTGCCATGGTATCGTTTGGTGAGAATTCTTCAGTTTCAAACGTCAAGTTATCCATTTTAGCATCAATCATGTTAATTTCTCCCTGTGTTTCTGTAATGGTTGTTTTCTCAGCCTTTTCTTCTTTCTTTATATTCAATTCGTCAATGGGAGTAATTTCCTTTATTCTGGAAGTTGTATTCATCCAATCATTTTGAAGTATTCCAATATTATCGAACAAACCTATTGGTTCTTCTTGGATTGTTGGACTGCTAGATGACACAGTAGTATCTTCTGGATTTTTATTCATTGATTCAACTCCACCTATAACAAACACGTTCTTTTTAGAAACACACACAAGTTTTTATTATTATTATTATTATTATTATTATCATCCCTAGTACACGTTGTACAGGCCATGATAATCATGGTGGTTAGAAGGCGACTGCTTTTACTGTAAGTGCACCACATATCTGTAATATAATAATATGTTTAATATATTTGACCATCGACCAACATTGTTGCTTTTTTATAAATATGTAATATACATCTAACTTTACATTATTAGCATGTTGCATGTTGTTCACTTAAGATAAATAAAATGAGTCAATAATAAACATAAACAAAACCTATTACAATATCTAGACATATGAAAAGCAGTTCGACTTTGCAGTTACAAATATACCAGAGCCCCGTTTGGTTACTTGCACACATGTGGGGTTGAACTTTTTCCAGAATCGAGGTGCCATTGGAGCATATTTTTTTTAATCAGAAAAAATTGCCCAATGCGGGAATTGAACCCGGGTCATAGCGGTCGAAAACCAACGTTTAGACCATCCTTCCACCGATCCCTACACATAATAGTTAGAGCATTCAATATACATTAATACACACACACACAAAGCCTTTATTAAGACATTAGTCTTATACAGATTCTCCGTACAAGGTGCAATATCAGGAAAAGAGCAGCACAGGAAACCAGTAGTTCCGCAACTATATACAATTATTAGTAATATAAGGAAAAGTAAGATTTAATATGAAAGGTCGACGCCATTCGCCCCAAGTCTTCAATTCCATAAGCGCGGAGCAGAAATAGGGACTAAGTTATTTAGTTCGCCATAAATATAGCATCCCAATACATATTAATAAAACAATTACTTTTCTGAAAAAAAAAAGTACAAAAGTGATATTTTACTGAGATCAGATGGATAAATTAAGAGAAAGGAATCTCTTGATCGTAAAATAAAAGTTGTTATCGTAAAGATAGAGGCTGCCTGGCCGTCATTCATAGTTCTTCAAATTAAAGCACACTTCAGCCAGTAAATCTTTTTTATTACCTCGACGTTTCGACAAAAATCTTTTGTCTTCGTCAGGAGCGAACAAAAATTAAAACAAAGCAATAACGCGCCATCTATACATATAAAATGAAAGGATTTAAAAGCACGAATGTTTCTTTTAGACATAATACAAACTTCTACTGTCCTTACTGCGATGAAATCCTTTATATCTATAAAAATGAAATGCGAAATCGATGTTTGTTATCGCATCACGCAAAATCTACTGACTCAATCATTATGGAATTTCGCATGTAGGTAGCTGAAGATTTCGTTTAACATATAGGCTATTCAAAAAACGAAAAGGTTTAATGTGCTATTTTTAAAAAATGTTAAACCAAAATTCCTTAGTTCAAGCCTTTTACCGCTTGGCGGCGCACTGGTCGCGACGATAAATGAATTTGATTGGTTAATACTTTTACACGTTGTTGTTTTGTAATTTTACCCGATTAATGTGTGTCTTTAAAAGGTAAGATTATTTTTATATATTTAAACTCTTTGAAAATAATTTTAATCGATCATTATCAAATAAATACGCCCCCGGAACCTGGGTTAATTAAAACTGTATTGTGAAATTTCGCACGTAGGGAGTTGAGGTTTTGGTTTAACATTTAGGCTAAAAGCACAAAAATTGCATTTCGAAAAACTTTCTTTTCCTTTTTAGAAGGTAGATTTTATTTAATCATTTAGTAATATTTTTTCAATTTAAATTAATTGGAATTATTATTTATTTCGCAGCTTATTCATATATTTTGCTTCGTTTAATTTTAATTAGTGTAAATATAACGATCTACATTTTTAAAGATAAGTGTACTATTTTATCTCATAAGGTATATTATTTTTAGAACAGTATTCTTTTTTTTTTCTTTCTTATATTTAGAGTGCGTATAAATTTTATTAAAGTTGTAAAAAAGTATATTTATTGAAAAGAGTATGTTTTACAATATAACTTGCTACATATATTTTACTATATGTTTGTTCCATGTAATATGTTTATGCTCTAATAGCATTTATATTGTAAGCAGCAGCAATGAATTTTCAGTAACTGCTTTATTTGAGGGTTGGCTAAACATTTTTTGTAGTATTTTGTATTACCATAAACTACAAGATAGCTTTTTTATGCTTTTAAAAGTACGTATAATATATTTAACGTTTCATAATACTTTTCAACTTAAAGTCTTTGGAAACAATATTGCTTTTTTCCTATCCTGCAGGTCAACAGTACACTGCAACATGCTATCATAACTCTGGCTTTTGGCATTGATATTTATTTATTGTGAAAGTACTGTTTGCTACCTTAAGCTCTGGAGAAATTATAATGTAGATCCATCCTGTGGAAATCACACCATAGTAAAAAAGAACGCATGTAGCTGGTAGCAAATTTTGTGACTTTTCAACTTAAAGTCTTTGGAAACAATATTGCTTTTTTCCTATCCTGCAGGTCAACAGTACACTGCAACATGCTATCATAACTCTGGCTTTTGGCATTGATATTTATTTATTGTGAAAGTACTGTTTGCTACCTTAAGCTCTGGAGAAATTATAATGTAGATCCATCCTGTGGAAATCACACCATAGTAAAAAAGAACGCATGTAGCTGGTAGCAAATTTTGTGCCCTGTGTGAAGCTAGCGTTCAAATTTAATTTTTTTGAAAGATATTTCTATTGTTGGCCTTATTTTCACTTGTCCTGACCCATATAGGGTTAATTAATAACTCATTTGACATTTTACCTTTATTTATGGTCTTGGCAATATATATGTAAAGCTTTTTAGGTAAAAAAGAATTGAGGTGTATTTTGAAATATAGATAAAAATCACAAGGAAGCAAGACCAGATCCAAATAAATATATTATGTGTGGTTTCAGAAACAGCATTGTTACCATCTTCAGACAAAAGTACTGAATACATTCAGTAATTTTGTCTTTATAAGGTAACAATGCTGTTATTGAAACATCACACATAATTCGTTTATTTTTTATTTGGTCTTGCTTTTTTGGTATTTTTAACATTGCCCTTGACTATTAGAAAATGATGCAAATTTCCTAATTATTTTATGCCATTTTAAAAAGCACATTCTTTTGTAAAAATATCTAATTTCCCACATTTTTCTAAAACTGCCAACAATAACCTAATTAAAAAATAATCCAAGTCTGGGTATTTCAGTATTGCAGATATATTACATTTTTAAAAGTTGTTTAACTATAGATGTACATGCCGGATTAGGTGCCCTTAAAAATGTTTTAATCTGGCTGTTTCTTCTTGAACTGCCGAGAGTGAAGTGGAGAGAAGTGAAATTTTCAGGTTGCGAGGACCATTTCCCTTAATTCACACTAATCATTTGATTTTTTTTTTCATTTTTTAGATACCAAAGCCCAGTTTGGTTACTTGCACTCACTGGAGGGGTTTGACTTTTTCAAGAATCAGGGGCCATTGGGGCAATTTTTTTCAGAACAAATTCCCCAAAACTGGATTCGATGATCCCGGGTCGTGGTTTTTAAAAATCAACAGTTTAGACCACTCCTCCAAAAATGCACTCTATTCATTAGATGTGTTTGTGAAATTGATCTTATATTTCAGATTATTTTTACCAGAATTTTTAATTTTGATATTTGCAGTTTATCTCCATTGTGCTGAAAGAAAATTCTTTACTTTAAGTTTTAAAACAGTTGGGGGCTCTATTCATTCAAGAGTAAACCCCACTCGAACAATACCCGGGCGAAGCCGGGTCCATATATCTATATAGGCTCAATTTATTGGGCAGTTTTTTCAACCAAATTAGACCATTTTTTAGGCCTTCTTCCATTGTCTTTTTTTTTTTGTTTTGCTGTCATTTGTTTAGGTAGTATTTAGATTTATCTGCTTCATAATATGTAGCTGCTCATATATATCTTTGTATGTTCTACTCATATTTATTGTGCATATTTTTTCAGCTAATTATACTTTTTTTTTACGTCTTCTTCCATTTGATTTTTTTTAATCAGTTGTTTTACGTTTTCACTGAGTTTTATGCATTTTTCCCCTCCTTTCAGATTATTTCTATGCTTTTTTTTATTTTGGCCTTAGTCATGAGTCGCGCTTATTTTAATACACTATTTTTGAATTTTTTTCTTCAATCTCAGTCCTTTATGTTTTACATTTTTCAGTTATCCTTATTTTTATTTTTACTAATGCTTTGTGTTTGTAGGTATGCCAAGCCATAGGAGAAGCAATCTTTCTCAGCGTTCCAATAGCTCTAGGGTTCAACATGCTTCAGGGTCAAACATTGCAAGTAGTTGGTGTGCATCTTGAGTCTCCCTGTTTCTCGCATGGGCAACTCTATGTAGCATGCTCCCGTGTTTCCAGCCCTAAAAATTTATTTGTCTTTAGTTCTACTTTTAGCAAGACACGCAATATTGTTTATCAGGGGGCTTTGATATAGATTTTGACAATTTTGAAAGAGATTTCTTCGAAAAATGATTTTGGGAAGCTTGACTTTTGTAACTACATAATTTGTGAATAATTTGTTATCATTATTGCTCTACTGTAGTTTCATCAATAAAGCTTTTTTTACTTTATTTTATTTTAATTTTTTCACATTTAATTCATTTACATAACTCTATTCTTGAAAATTGTTTTTTATTTTTTTTATGGTATCAACATTTCTGGTTCAATTAAGGTTTTTGTTAGCCTGCAACACACCTTATCATAGCTCATTGCATTTATCAGGATAACTTTGCTGTTTTGATTTTTACACCATTGGTATTTTCATGCCTCTATAATATTATATTTGTTTGCAGAATTTTATAGACAATTTGGTTTGGGTTATATACATTAAGAATTTGTAAAAATATAAAGGTCAAAGTTTTACAACAAAAAAAAAATTTGGAACACCATTTCTCTCCCATTTAATTTAATGATGCTTCATTTATGATTTTAAGAATTGCATTATTTTTATGCATATTATTTTTAAAATTTGTGTTAGCAAGACATGGAATATTGTTAAGTTAATGTATTATTAACATAAACTTTACCAACCCGTGAAGCGTTAGCTCCAGTCTTTTACCGCTGGGGGCAGCACTGTTAGAGCTAATAAATGCTTTCGATTGGTACTTACTTTTACATGCTGTTTGTTTTTAGACTAAATTAATACACATCAAGTTAGCATTTTTTCATTCTTCAAAAGTTAAGATTATATTTTTAACGTTTCATAATACTTTTAAAATTAAAGCCGGAAATAATATTGCTTTTTCCCATCCTGCAGGTCTACATTACACTGCAACAGCTATCATAACTCTGGCTTTTGGCATTGATATTTATATAATGTGAAAGTACTGTTTGCTACCTTAAGCTCTGGAGAGATTATAATGTGTCTACAGATCCATCATGTGGAAATCACACCATAGTGAAAATGCATTTAGCTGGTAGCAATGTATCACATTTGTAGACATGTGGTGCGCTTACAGTAAAAGCAGTCGCTACCTACCCACCATGGTTATCATGGCCTGTACCACGCGTACTAGGGATAATTAAAAAAAAAAGGAAGCAAGACCGAATACAAATAATTACATTATGTGTGGTTTCAGTTACATTTTGGCTATCTTCAGACAAAGGTACTGAATACATTCAGTAATTTTGTCTTTATATGGCAACAATGCTGTTACTGAAACATCACACATATATATATTTTTTTTTATTTGGTCTTGCTTTTTTGGTATTTTTAAAATTGCCCTTGACTATTAGAAAATTATGCAAATTAACTATTTAGATATGTAAATGCCGGATTAGGTGCCCTTTAAAATGTTTGCTCTGGCTGTTTCTTCTTGGACAGCCAAGAGTGAAGTGGACAAAGTGAAATTTTCAGGTTGTGCCGACCATTTTCCTTTATTCAAACTAATCATTAGATTTTTTTTTTATTTTTAAGAATAAAAGCCCAGTTTGGTTACTTGCACTCACTAGAGGGGTTGGACTTTTTCAAGAATCAGGAGCCATTGGGGCATTTTTTTTTTCAGAACAAAGTGTCTAAATCTGCATTCAATGATCTCGGGTCATGGTTTTTAAAAATTAACAGTTTAGACCACTCCTCCAAACAGCACTCTATTCATTAGATGTGTTTGTGAAATGGATCCTATATTTCAGATTTTTTCACAAGCATTTTCGATATTGCTGTTTGCAATTTATCTCCATTTTGCTGAAAGAAAATTCATTACATTGAGTTTACAAACAGTTGGGGCCTCTATTCATTCATGAGTAAACCTCGCTCGAACACTACACAGGCGAAGCCGGGTCCAGTCGGGTAAAACCCGGGCGTTGCCCGGGCCACTCGGCTAGTATATATATATAGGGAGGGCTTGGCTCATCAGTGGTGAACCCTCCCAGAGGCTTCGCTAATTTAATCCACCAGACCGCTTCTCAGAGCTCTAATACTGTATTGGACGATTCTGCTTATATACGCAGCTCTGAAGGGTGGAATCTCAGAAATGGTTTTCAAGAAGACTATGAGCATAGTTTATAGGACAGTAGAATTACATTCAAATAATTTAAAACATTTGGAAAAGCTTTAAAAAAATTTCTAAATTAATTCTAAACTCTAAAATATAATAATTTTTAACGTATTGCCAAATGTTTTAATTTTTGTTCGCTCCTGACGGGAACAAAATATTTTTGTTGAAACGTCGAGATAATAAAAAAGATTTATTGGCCGAAGTATCTTTAATTGAAGAACTAAAAGTTTATGATTTATTTTATTTCAATTTAAAGCGCTATGTCCCCCTAGGGACACTTGCGCTGTCATACATATATGTCTTTACATATTTACAATATATATGGAAATTTTTCCGGGAGGATATTGATCTAAAGAGACAAAGGAGGCCTCTCCCGTCAAAATAGACGTCAAAACTCTAGACTGACGAGGGCCATTAGCTCGAAACCATGATCTCTAGGTGGACGCTTTTCAGTTTGCCAAAGCTGGTGCTGTAGCTTTGTAACCGACCCAAGGCCGCTAGTTTGCGGCGACGGTAAATAGATGGCGTCTATTTTGACGAGAGAGGCGACTTTTGTCTCTTTAGATATTTACAATAATTGTAGGTCGTAAAGAATAGTCATCTTGTGTCATCGGTGTGTTATGTGTGTCTTTATTATACTTTTATGTAAATTCTCTGTGTCAATATCAAGATGTGAAACATCAGGCTTCTCAAAATATACTCTCTTTTTTATCAATAGATTTAAACGATAAAAACTCGGATGTTGTTGTTGTTTATTCCTCAAGTCGTTTAAACGATCTCCATTAGGTTCCATTGAAATTAGAGAAAGAAGAAAAGGATGAGAAAACAACCATCACAGAAACACAGGGAGAAATCAACATGATTGATGCTAAAATGGATAACTTGAGGTTTGATACTGAAGAATTCTCACCAAACGATACCATGACTGAAGAAACTGAAGCAGACGATAAGTTTTCAGGTATGTATATATTCGAAGATATTTCTAAATTTAAATCCATTTAGAACAATTTCAGGATATTTTACTCTTAAAGTCAGTTGAGAACTTTCTTCATTCACTTATATAGTGTCTATAAGGCGATAATGTACCATATATATACAGTAGAACCTCCCTTTAGCGGACACCTCTCCATAAAGGACAGTTTTCATTTGAAAAATCACCATTTTTATAATTTAGTAGCAATTATAGTCCTGGAGTTTTCCCAGAGGTCTTTTTTTGAAGGATTTGATACAATTCAATAGATATTCAGGACTGGCTGGTTGGGAATCGTATTTGGGGATTTTCGGGAATGTTTTGATTTCTCCATTATATTTTGAGCATTCTAAGATGTCCTGATCGTAATCTTGAAATCGCCGTTTTTTCTGATGATCAAATCTCTATGGTCATATATGGGAAATCAGTACGTGGAAGTTTGGCAGAGTAAACCTTTAATAATATTCACCAGTAATGAGTCAGAAATGCCAGAAAAGAGATACGTAAAAAGTGGGATAACGGCATATCTAAAATTTACTATACATGTGTCAAACAAAGAACAACCATTCTAAATATGAATTTTCTTTTATATAAGTGGATTTACATGAGATAATCCCTATAGCCGCATATGTGAGATCTCAATATGTGGAAGATTGGCAGTAAACCTCTTTGAGAATGTTCATCACTGTGATATGACAGTAATTCCAGAACCAGGAAAGAGATACGTAAAATGTGGGATAACGTTATATCGAAAATTTATTATGCATGTGTCAAACAAGGAACAACCATTTAAAATATAAATTTTCTTTTATATCAAAAGATGTAAACGATCATGTCTCTTGAGTCATATATGTGAAACGTATATATGGAAGATTGGCAGTAAACTCTTGAATCCACATATGAATAAGAAATGTGTGCCAGGACCATATAGAAATATTCAATAAGTGAGATTTAAAGATGTATCGAAGAATTCGCTGTACATGTGTTAAGCAAATAATATCCATTTAAAATATAAACTCTTTTGTTGTTGGTTTCACTTAACATGAAAGATCACATTGCAGGCGTCAATTATTTGAAATCAATATACACTCCTATTAATTTGTCAAAATACAAAGTCGAACTCCTTTTCACATTTTTATCATAGTTCTTAAAATTAAAGATGGGGGTCGATGAAAGGTTTATCTAAACCGTTAGTTTTCGACCGCTACGACCAGGGTTCGAATACCACATTCGACACTTTTTTCTAATTAAAAATATGCTCCAATGTCCCCCGATTCATACAAAAGTCTAACCCCACTAGCAAGTACAAATAACCAAAACGGTACTCTGGCACATTTGTAAGTGCAAAAGTCGAACTGATTTTCACATGTGTAGACATGTGGTGCGCTTACAGTAAAAGCAGTTGCTTACTTCTACCCATCATGATTATCATGGCCTGTACCACGTGTACTAGGGATAAGCCAAAAAAAATACTTTACCATTACAATAAGGGCAGTAGAAATTGTTTAATTTTAAGAAGAATCATACGCGGCTAGATTAGTTACAATTTCTTATTACAGATGTCGCGTTCAATCATCAATATAAACCAATATACATGTATAATCGATACTGAGGGAGAGTTGAAATTAAAAAAAAAAATTAGCGAATATATTACCTTCGAAATTTAAATCGCTGAGAGGAATCCAGCAAACCGCTTCTAAAATATCATTTTTTTTTGCTACATGTTTTAATTTGCATATACCTATTTTACATATCTCAGATTGTATTTAAAAATCGTCAACCATTTCTTCTACTTTTGGCGAAATGGTGTTTTATTAATTTATCATTTGATATTATTAGGGTTCTTTCCTGGTATTCAAAAAGAAAAATACGTGTCGATCAGTTATATTTTTCAATAATCTCTGATTCTGGTAGAGCTCCATCTAGCTGAATAAAATTGTAACTAAAATCGATATTGATATTTCATTATTTGCCATAAATAATCGCATTGTATCCTGAACACAATGGTGTTTACCGCATTGCTCTAGCGCAAATATTCGCAGGAGTTATTAATTTTTAAAGTTGTGCAAGATTTTGGATCACCTTGAAGATAAGAGGATGGAAGTAAATTTACCATTTGGAGGTATAAGCTTCAACTGAAGATGGAATCCTTTTCTTTCAGCACTGGAAGCCGAGATGTACGCTACCATCAGTCTTCCATCCATCGATTTCTGCTCGGCTGGAGGGTGAAAGCTCTTTTGGCCGAAAAATGATGAACGCGTTGTTCCCTCAATCTGGAAACAATAGAAAACACTTCATAATTAGAACACAAGGATACTATACCTATTCTCTATTGAAGAAGACACACAATTAAAAAAATATCTTTTATAAGTTATTCTCTTCGACTTGTTTTTCTTCATATACACTTTATAATAGCAATATACACTCATGGATATTATAACACTTAAGAAGTTGTACCTTTTATCATGTATATCGGGATTCAGACAATAACTCTGAAAGAATTTACAGTGACCTTTATTGAAGACACACGAGATAACCAAGTGTGAACAATATATACATTCATAGACAAAACTTAAGGAAGTTGTACCTTTTACCATGTATATCGGGATTCAGACAATAACTCTGAAAGAATTTACAGTGACCTTTATTGAAGACACACGAGATAACCAAGTGTGAACAATATATACATTCATGGACAAAACTTAAGGAAGTTATACCTTTTATCATGTATATCGTGATTCATACAATAACTCTGAAATATATTACAGTGACCTTTATTGAAAACACACGAGATAACCAAGTGTGAACAAAATATACACTCATGGACAAAACTTAAGGAAATTCTACCTTTTAACATGTATATTGGGATTCAGACAATAACTCTGAAAGATATTACAGTGACCTTTATTGAAGACATACGAGATAACCAAGTGTGAACAATATATACAATCATAGACAAAACCTAAGGAAGTTGTACCTTTTAGCATGTATATCGGGATTCAGACAATAACTCTGAAAGATATTACAGTGACCTCCATTGAATACACACGAGATAACCAAGTGTGAACAATATATACAATCATAGACAAAACCTAAGGAAGTTGTACCTTTTACCATGTATATCGTGATTCAGACAATAACTCTGAAAGATATTACAGTGACCTCCATTGAATACACACGAGATAACCAAGTGTGAACAATATATACAATCATAGACAAAACCTAAGGAAGTTGTACCTTTTACCATGTATATCGTGATTCAGACAATAACTCTGAAAGATATTACAGTGACCTCCATTGAATACACACGAGATAACCAAGTGTGAACAATATATACACTCATGGACAAAACCTAAGGAAGTTGTACCTTTTACCATGTATATCGTGATTCAGACAATAACTCTGAAAGATATTACAGTGACCTCCATTGAATACACACGAGATAACCAAGTGTGAACAATATATACACTCATGGACAAAACCTAAGGAAGTTGTACCTTTTACCATGTATATCGTGATTCAGACAATAACTCTGAAAGATATTACAGTGACCTCCATTGAATACACACGAGATAACCAAGTGTGAACAATATATACACTCATGGACAAAACCTAAGGAAGTTGTACCTTTACCATGTATATCGTGATTCAGACAATAACTCTGAAAGATATTACAGTGACCTCCATTGAATACACACGAGATAACCAAGTGTAAACCAAATTGTGTCTGTCTTATTAAAAAAAGACTGGTGGCATCAAAATATGAAACTTCCTTAAGTTTTATCCATGGTTAATGTGCATTTAATAATGCTCTCTTCGGCAAACAAATAATAATTAAACGATTAAGTACAAATTAACTTGCCTCTATTGAACTTTATGAATCACTCACCACCAGGTAGTCGCTGTGAGGTGGCCCCAGCTCCACCCAGAAGAGTTGAGCCAGGATGTTGTGTCCCAGTGGAGCTGATACCGCCAGGAAACAGTTGGCTACTGTACTCTCTTCCATTGTCTTACTGAGCATCAGTATAGCAGTATCATGGCTGAGGTGTAAGTTAGAGGTACTGGTCTCTGAACAGAGGTCTTCCACGTAGTCTATAACGCACCACAATTATTGGAATACTGGAATTCCAAATGATTCATTCAAAGAACGGTTATTTACAGTTAACTTGCCACACACAATACAATACAACAAAATACGCAATACAATAAATAACACACCACAACACACATTGACTAAGAAGTCAAAAAAGATATTTTAATTGTCAATTGTAACAACACACACATAACATAACACATAAAAACATACAACAACAACAACACACACACAATACAATAAACAACACACCACAACACACACATTGACTAAGAAGTAAATAAAGATGTTTCAATTGTCAAATCACACACACAACACATAACACAACACACAATACAACACACATACAACACATAAAAACATACAACACAATACACAACACATAACACACACACACACCGTGGCCCCATCTCTTCCAATACTTACTCAGACGACCCTTGACCCCTACGAGGCTCAGGAAAAGGAACGTGAGGATCAGTTATTGTAATTACTATGAAACTATGAAACCATCCTGAGGCCCATACTTGAGTATGGGACAGACGTGGAAAGTGTCCTGTATGCGACCCTATACCCCTATCTTGAAAATTTCCTTAAGGACCTCTCGCCTGAACACAGACCTATTCTAATTGAATTCCTCAACACTGTCATCGAGCATGCTGGGGACATGGATTTCATAATCCGCAAACGGACTGTCCGAACTCAAGGCGGCTTTAAGCTCCTGATAGGATCCAGACATCCCTCCGTCTGTTGTATATATTTCTCCCTATTTTAAAAATGGCTGTAAACCTTCTCTCTACTGTTGACTAGATGTTCATAAACCATTTTTAATTGTCAAGCACACACAACACAATACAACACAACACACAGAAAATAAACTTAAATTAAGAGCTTTCTTTGAATTCAAAAATGGGAAATTTCCATGTTACAAAACCAACTATTCATCAAACTAAGTCAATATGTCATGGCTCCTGTTGTCATTGTAGAATATTACCTTTAATAACAAATTTGATAAACCTGTAATCTTGTAAATAAGTCTGTTGAAAGGCATTGTCTCGAAACTTACATTTTAAATACACAATAAAGACAATTATTACGAATAATTTTAAAGATATAATAGGTAAACTTTGCAAATCTAATCATTATATTTACATTTTCATAGTTTTTGGCTTATGACATCTTTTTAGAATAGTGTTACATTTTTCGTTTCAAAAACTTGTATAATACAATATAATGCGGCTTATGATTGTAGAACGTATCGTTTGAAAAGTTTTACCACAAATGTTTCTTTTGAACGAAAAATCGTAATTTAAGGAGAAATAACGACTATTTCTATCCTTAGGTATGAAGAATGAAAGGATGAATTGTGAAGTGTAATGATAAACGGAAAAATAAAGTATCCAGGGATGGGAATATTATTTTTCCGTTTATCATTACTCTTCACAATTCATCCTTTCATTCTTCATACCTAAGAATAGAAATAGTCGTTATTTCTCTGTAAAATAAATTACGATTTTTCGTTCAAAAGAAACATTTGCGGTAAAATTGTCAAACGTTGTTCTACAATCATAAGCCGCATTATATTGTATTATAAATTAACTTTATATAATATTTACGAACGGAAAAATATGTTCAGGGTAAACTAGTGGACATGGCATCTTCCCGGTAAGCGGAATACTGTGGGTTCGATCCCCATCCCTGGACACTTTTATTTTCCGTTCATCATTACTCTTCACAATTCATCCAATCATATAATAGAAATAGTCGTGCTATTTATCCATAAATTTCGATGTTTCGTTAAAAAGAAACATTTGCGGTAAAATTTGTTAAACGTCTCGTTCTACAGAAACTACTATATCTATATATTTCAGATTATTACTTCAATATAAAACCATATATATATAAAACCGCTGGGAGGGTTCACCACTGATGAGCCAAGCCCTCCCAATATATTCATCGCAGTAAGGGCAGTAGAAGTTTGTATTATGTATAGAATAAACATTCGTGCTTTTGAATCCTTTCATTTTATAAAACCATATATACCACTAGGTCTTCCGTCCATTTATGTAAAAATGTACCTCAGGTGATACAAAATGGAACAAAATTTCAATATATTTTTCAATATCTTTATAAGCATATCAGCGTTTACCTCATTAATATAGTACAAATATCCTCAATTATTATTATATTTTAAACTTTGCAAGACCACTAGCTATAGCTTTTTATATTAAAAGAGATCGCATTTTTATATTTCAACTAAAAGTTATTTTTTAACTATATAAAATACACCCGATATATTATGATGTAGAGCGTCATCTGTTATGAAAATTCAAAACTATTATAGACGCGTATGATTCTTTTAAAAATAAAACAATTTCCATTGCAGTAAGGGCAGTAGAAATTGTTTAATTTGAAAAGAATCATACGCGTCTATAATAGTTTAGAATTTTCACACCTAATATATACAACAACAGCTTTATTAGGACATTTCCGTCCTGTAAGGACTCGCCATACATCATTTTCATGAAGAAAGGGAGGGAAAAAAAAACATGAACTTGTATAAATTTTGGGTGAACTATCATAGATTAAGGCAAAAAGAGTTATAATCATAAACGGAGAAAGTTTATTATGGAGGGAGAGATGTTTAACTGTATATTGATAAAGTAGTTGCTTACAGAACTCCCCAATATATATATATAAATAACTTTGGATTGTGGAGCTGTATAAAACTTGGGTGAAATTAATATCAAAGAAAAAAGATTAAGGCAAAAAGAGTTAAAATCATAAACAGAGAAAGTTTCTTATGGAAGGAGATGTTTAATTGTATGATAAGATAGTTACTTACTGATAACCCAAAAAAAAAAACAGACCCTCAAACTAAACAGAAGGGAATCGACACAGTTGGCCAGATGGAAATCTGGTCACCTGCGCCCTCTAGTCTATAAAGAGGGAGCCAAAAGCTTCCACATGTGCACTAGGTGCAAAACCAAAGAGGCCACTCCCCAACATATACTAAATTGTATTGGAAAGGACAAATGATCCCTGTACAGAGAACCACGAAGAGTTCTTGAACTTCTTTATGAGCACGACCTCCAAGATCTTTAGACTAAAAGGATAAGTAAAAAAAAACTTACAGATAGGTTTTGCTGTTTCTGCTACGACCAAGATGATAATCTGAAGAAGAAGATGTCGCATCTTTGTCACCAGGATCTTACAGGAACATGTGTCTCACGTTTCCTTCGTGGGAACTATAGGACAGCTGGTATCATGGAATCGATACTAAGGGTGTCAAGTTCGGTGTGATTGTGTCAACATGAAGAAGAGTTCAGTGGGAGTTGACATTTGTCGACATGTGACCTATATCAACCCTTTCTGGGAACGTAACATCTTTGTTTTTATCCGATGTCTTTCTTTCTTTCTTATCTCCACTCAATCATATCAGGGTATCAAGCTTGTAGAGCTCTGTCATGACTAGGTGATGTACAGGTTCCACATTGGCTTGTCTTCAGTAATGTTCATATCAAGTAAACCTTCTTCTCTCCTGACTTATCTTTCTTATTTTGACAACCCTTGGCAGAGCTGACTGCTATAGGGCGCGTCCCCAGGTGGCGGATAGGGGAACGACCTTCAGATATGAAGGCCAGCTGCGAAACAAGCAGAATAACTCTGACAAATAAGCAGTCGCGGACCAACAGCAGCATTGTTAGAAGAGGAGTAGACCTCTTTAAAAATCCTGACTTCAACTGACCCGGTTGATGGACCTCAGCAAGGGTCCCACTCCAGGGATACGGAGGAGCTGTGTCTGTACTCATGTTAGAGTCGGCAGCAAAGGCGTCTGCCTCCATGTTAGGAACGGCCTCAAACTACAGGCAAAGTCAGACTTTCACCAAAGTGTGCCTGGATCATGGTGCCATGATCAACGAAAGCTGCACCCCTATACCCCATTCCATGAGATCAGATGTTGATTTGCATGCTGCATCGCCCGTCGCGCAGAATAAACAGGGGCGCGTTCAGGACTTAGGTAGAGGGTTCTGTCCGATAAGTATAATACAGTCTCCACAAACTTCACACTTTGCAACTTCCAAGCAATTGAGCATTCTGCAGTGCAACATAAATGGATTGTGCTCAACAGCAACAAAAATAAAATTAGAAGAAATAATGGAAATAGCTGAAAAACAAAAGATACAAATTATAGCCCTACAGGAAACCAAATTAAATGAAAAGTACAATCTCAAATATAAAAACTACAATATCCTAAGAAAAGACAGAATAAAGAAGGGGGTGGCCTTGCATTTTTAATCAAGAATTTGTACTATGAAGACATAGCCATTAATATTCCAAACACATCAGACCTCGAAGCCCAAGGTATCAAAGTCTACCTCAATCAAAACAAAACCATCAACATATTCAATATGTATCACCCACCAAACAATAAACTTATTGACGATGGAACAATGGCTCAATTTCTTACAGACAACACTATTATTGTAGGTGACCTTAATGCCAAACATCAACTATGGGGATGTTCCACTCCAAACCCAAGAGGCAAAATACTTTCAAACTTATTTGATGACAATGCCTTCATGTGCTTAAATGATGGGAATCCTACCCACCATTCCTACAGTTATAATACAGCACAAGCCCTTGATATAAGTTTCTCCAGTCCTGACATTTTCCACAAATGCAAATGGCAAATATTAAAAAGTATTGGAAGTGATCATTTGCCCATTTTGATAGAAATTAGCACCAAGACCAAAACCAGCTCAATTAAAGAAAAATTCTGGAACTTCAAAAAGGCTAATTGGAATCTTTACCAGCAAAACACCAATGAAGAATTTAGAAAAGCATCCACTAGAATAAAAGATCTGGAACAAAATTGGATATCTTTCAAAAACACCATTATTAAAGCAGCCAAAGTTTCAATACCAAGAGGCAATATTAAGAAATGGATTCCAAATTATACACACCAGGCAAAAGATATTCAAACACTTATAACTAAAAGAAATGAACTACAAAAAAAGTGCACCCAAAACCAAACAAATTGTAGAACTGAACTGAACATTGTGAATGCAAAAATAAAAAGATTATACGTAAATATGAAAAGGGAAAAATGGAAACAAACTTGTGAAAACCTGAACCCAAGAAACCCAAATACAAAACTTTGGCATTTGGCAAAACAAATTGACAGAGCCCAGCCACAAACTGAAAACACAAATATGATTAAGAATACAGATGGTACCCCAGCAACTAATGACAAAAATGCTGCTAATCTTTTAGGTAATTCATATCAAATAAGTAGTAAAATCAAATTTGAAATAAAAGATAAGAAAGTTGAAAAAAAGGCCCGAAAGATTATCCATGACTGTAAAAACGTCACTAGCACTCATAATATTTTCGATGAAAAAATCAATATGAAAGAGCTAGATTATGCATTAGAAAATACTGACCTGAACAAGACTCCTGGGCCAGATGGAATCCATGGCCAAATGATATCAAACTTGGGCAAAAATGGCAAAGAAAAACTTCTTGATATTTTCAATAACTCCTGGAAAACTGGAAAATTGCCTCAAGACTGGAAAACTGCAACAATAATTCCTATTAAAAAACTTGACAAATCTGCTGATGACCCAAAAAACTACCGACCTATCTCCCTCACAAGTATTTGCTGCAAATTAATGGAAAAAATTATACTCAGACGACTCACCTACCACCTCGACACAAGAAATCTCTTACCAAAAGAACAATATGGATTTAGGAAAGGACATGGGACAATAGACCAACTCTTATTTTTCACACAAAAGGTAAAAGATGCACAAAACAGAAAACCAACTAACCACACAATAGCTGCTTTTTTAGACCTTACGCAAGCTTTTGATAAGGTATGGAAAAACAAGTTAATTACAAAATTATACAAACATTTCAAAATTGATGGAAAAGCTATCACTTGGATAAATGATTTCCTTAAAAATAGATACATCAGGGTCAAATATAATGGCACTCTATCTAAAACCTTTAAATTGTACCAAGGATTACCACAAGGATCAGTCCTTAGCCCAAATCTCTTCACCCTATTTATTGCAGGCATAGAAGAAAAAATTTCACATAAAACCAATATTGGACTTTTCGCTGATGACATTATTCTATGGAGCAGCAATACTAACTGGAAAAAAGCTGAAAGAGATTTGAACAAGACTCTTTTCCACCTAGAAAAATTTGCTAATAAACATAAATTAGAATTTAACCCCCAAAAATCTGAAACCTGTCTTTTTACTACCGATAAGAAACTATACAAAATAAGACCAAAAATTATTCTGAAAGAACAACAATTGCAATATAATAAACATCCTAAATATCTTGGCTACACCCTGGATCCAGAAATTAACTCCAGTAAACATATTGAAGAAGTTATTAGAAAAGGAAGAGACCGACTAAAAATCCTGAAATATATATCAGGAAGAGAGTGGGGAGCCGATGCAACCACACTAAAATTAACTTACACATCTCTAATTAGACCTATCCTGGAATATGGATATCAAATCTATGGTACAGCATCTGAAACAAATCTAAAATCACTGGAAAGGATACAACTAAGTGCAGCTAGAATTATTACAGGTCTTCGAAATACCTGCCCTAATGATATTGTACTTTACGAGGCAGACATTATGCCCTTAAAGGATAGAAGAAGCTACAATCTGCCAAAATATATAAACAAAATCAAGAGTTATGGAAACAAACACAGAACTTCCAAGTACATACTTAATTGGGAATCCAATTTAAGACTCAAAAAAGAAGGCCCTCTACACCTGGCCAAAAGAAATGAATTTTTAAAATATAAAGTGGAAAAAAATTATTTAGCAGAAAAATTTTCTCCATGCAAACCACTACAAAATGTTATTTTTAATGCCACTTTAAATGAACCCACCAACAAACAATACCAAAATCCAGAATACTTAAAACAATTATCATTAGAAATAATTAATAACATTCCTAAAAATGCAATAACTATCTATACTGATGGTAGCAGAGACGAGCTAGGACACACTGGCAGTGGCTGTCTCATCAAAACCACAAATGGCATTGAGAAAATGAACAGAAGAAACCCAGATTTTTGCTCAGTCTTCAGATCAGAACTTATAGCCATCTATGAAGCCTTAAAATCCATCAGAAATACTAATTATCAAGATATCTGGATTCTTACTGATAGTAGAAGTGCCATACAACACTTGAGTCACACAGGGGAACTCAGAGACAAAGTAAGCAGGAACATAATTGGTTATCTCCAAAAACTCTCAAAAACCTCAAAAATTCACCTTCAATGGATACCCTCACACGTTGGCATTGAAGGCAATGAAGCTGCTGATGTGCTAGCGAAAAAAGGCACAAAAGAACCCTTGCCACAGAAAAATAAACTTACTTTTAAAGAAATAGAAACAATAGCCAAAACAAAAATAAACAAGAACTGGAGGATCCCACCTAAGCACAGTTGGTACAGTGGAGAGAACCCAGGAGGAGCTCTGAACATCAGAAATAGACAACATCAAACAACACTAACAAGATTTAGAACAGGCCATCTCAAGCCATTGAAGATAGAAAATAATAACAAAATTTATCCCACTTGCCCAAAATGTAGTTTGGTACCTGCAGCTCCAGAACACATTTTGGCTTGCATTAGATGCACTAAACAGGACCTTTGGGAGAGGCCGCTGCTCATCATAAAACAGCTCGAGGAGCATGAACTCATGGAATTCGTGTAATCTTTACACAAGGGGATAAGAAACAACAACAACATTTTGACAACCATCGTGACTGGGTGAAGTAGAATGCCTTTGTCATTAAGACCGGGAGCACTACTCAGTGGCAGGCCGACTTAGCTCCAAAAGAAATGGTCATCTCTGACATGAGGAACAGATGCCATGTACAGCCGTTCCTAACATGGAGTACAGACATCCTGTATCTCTGGAGCAGGAGCCCTTACAGGGTACTATCAGCCGGGCCAGCTAAGCCCAGGGTTTTAGCGAGCTTGTTACTACTCCCCCTTCTCCTTTTTCTTCCGAGCTTGGGACCAGCGAAGGCTGAGTTTTGATCCGACGTATATTTTTTATATGCAAATTGAAAATTATGAAGAGTAAGCAGACGAAATAGCAAAAAAAAAAAATAACAAAACACCCGATAAAAACTTTTATTCAATCAAGAAAAAAAAATTTTTTTTCAGGTTTGAACGAACCCAGTAGACGCTTGCTTCGATCTGAAACACACAGAAGACAAGTAAAACAATGGAGGTGTTATAATCCAAAAATTATACAATAAAAAACACTTTAAAAATATATTCGTTTTTATTAATTAATCAAAATAGGATATCCCGCCAATTATTGAATACTTAAAAATCAACGTTAAGTAGATATTTATTCCGATAGATGACGCAAGCCATCAGCAACTTTTAGTTGCACGATTATGTGGAATTTTTTCGTCGAGAGGAAATTATTCTATAAAAAGAAAGGTAGCCTCTCCCGTCAAAATAGACGCAAAAATTCCTTTCGGCAAAATTTTCATCAATATTTTGGCAATAGAATGGCTTAGACACTCTTAACAGCTAATCTCCTCTTTGGCAGATTGTGAAGATTTCATTTGATCTCTTGTTTATTCACGAAAAAATACTTCCTTAAACTGACGAAGGCTATTATCCCGAAACCATGGTCTCTAGGTGGACACTTCTCAGTTTCCGAAGCTGGTGTTGTGGCTTTGTCACTGACCTGAGTCCTGCTAGTTTGTCTTCTTTCTTATCTCCACTCAATCATATTAAGGTATCAAGCTTGTAAAGCTTGAGACTTTTAATGGTGTCTGCCGGGGAAGAGTAGAGCTCATCAATGGATGAGTCAATACAGTTAATAATGTGTTTTGGGGTTGCAGGTTGAGAATTTCACTTAGTACATAGTGGGAACACCATGCAACCCCCATTCTGGGATAGTCATTGTCCGTAAATGACCAGACTTAAGTCTGGAAATCAAAGACTGTTGTTCTCTTGGGAGGACAGAACAGGTGCTTGTCCCTCCTTCTCTGTACCAGTCATGTGCAGCATTAGATTTCCATTCCTGCAAGTATTGAGTTTTGAACGCTAGTTTGTGTAGATGGTTAATGGACATCGCTTAGTTTTAGAGTCAATGGTGAACCATCCAAACTATTTCACCAATTTAATCCACCAGAGAAATCAATACATCTTTCATAATGTTTATATAGTCTACACACTTGATGGTTTGTTATTGGTGTTAAAACTATATCATAATACATTAGCGCGCCATCTGTTATGAAAATTCGAAACTATAAACTGGTGAAACTGCTTGGAGGGTTCATCACTGATGAAGCAGGCTCTCCTATTAATTTTTCCATTCCAGTAATGGCAATAGAAACTTTTTATTAAAAAAAAAAAGAAAAAGAATCATACGATTCTATAATAGTTTCGAATACTAAACTCTATCTAACTATAGAGGTAAATGAATGTTACGACTACTAGAGTAATCAACTTTATTTTTATGCAAATATATTTGTAACTTAAAAACTAAGAGAAAAAAGTATGTAAATTTATTTTAATGTATAAATTAGTATGTAAATTTCTTTAATGTATAAATTGAGTGTGTTTTTCAATAAAAATGAGTTTCTGGATAAGTTTCGGACATTTGATAGTCGTACTTAGAGCCTCCTTCTTGGAGTTGCGGAGCTGGTAAAGTGGCTGGACTAAAACACTAGGTCGTCTCTCAAGGTAAAGAGAGACAGCATCTATATTGAGAAGAACCCTCAATAATGAACGATACAATATAACTAGTTATAATTTCCAATGTCTATCTACAATGAGAATGATTTGAAGGTACTCTACAATATGATCTATAAAGGATCTACAAAGGAGAGTAGATTACGAACGCGTGTCTATAGCTGGAGGAGTAGGACGAGCTATCCTGGAATCTGATCAGTAGACGTCGGAACAGAATCCCCACGATGGCCACCAGCGTAAGTAGAGCATTCATGTAGATCACCACACGGTCTACGTTGTCATTTTTACCTGTCACACACAGTCTACATTATTACTTGAAACTGTCACACATGGTTCTACATTGTCACTTCAAACTGTCAAACAAGGTCTACATTGTCACTTGAAACTGTCACAAACGGTCTACATTGTCACTTGAAACTGTCACACACGGTCTACATTGTCACCTTTCGATGTCACACACGGTCTACATTTTTACTTGGAACTGTCACACACGGTCTACATTGTTACTTGGAACTGTCACACACGGTCTACATTGTCACCTTTCGATGTCACACACGGTCTACATTGTTACTTGAAACTGTCACACATGGTTCTACATTGTCACTTCAAACTGTCAAACAAGGTCTACATTGTCACTTGAAACTGTCACAAACGGTCTACATTGTCACTTGAAACTGTCACACACGGTCTACATTGTCACCTTTCGATGTCACACATGGTCTACATTTTTACTTGGAACTGTCACACACGGTCTACATTGTTACTTGGAACTGTCACACACGGTCTACATTGTCACCTTTCGATGTCACACATGGTCTACATTTTTACTTGGAACTGTCACACACGGTCTGCATTGTTACTTGGAACTGTCACACACGGTCTATATTCTCACCTGAAACTGGCAGACATAGTTCTGCATTGTCACTTAAAACTGGCAGACATGGTTCTGCATTGTCACGTTTCCATGTCACACACGATCTACATTGTCACTCTTCCATGTCACTCACGGTCTACATTGTCACTTTTCCATGTCACACACGGTCTACATTGTCACTTTTCAATGTCACACACGGTCTACATTGTCACTTTTCAATGTCACACACGGTCTACATTGTCACTTTTCCATGTCACACACAGTCTACATTGTCACTTTTCCATGTCACACACAGTCTACAATGTCACTTTTCCATGTCACACACAGTCTACATTGTCACTTTTCCATGTCACACACGATCTACATTTTCACTTTTCCATGTCACACATGATCTACATTGTCACTTTTCCATGTCACACACGGTCTACATTGTCACTTTTCCATGTCACACACGGTCTACATTGTCACTTTTCCATGTCACACACAGTCTACATTGTCACTTTTCCATGTCACACACGGTCTACATTGTCACTTTTCCATGTCACACATGGTCTACATTGTCACTTTTCCATGTCACGCACAGTCTACATTGTCACTTTTCCATGTCACACACGGTCTACATTGTCACTTTTCCATGTCACACATGGTCTACATTGTCACTTTTCCATGTCACACACAGTCAACATTGTCACTTTTCCATGTCACACACAGTCAACATTGTCACTTTTCCATGTCACACATGGTCTACATTGTCACTTTCACCTTTCATTATGTTTTATAAATTTTATACAATTATACTTGTATATCAATACACCAATATAAACCAAAAAATAATAAAATTTACAAAATATCTCATAAAAAAAAATTAAAATAAAAACTTGGAAAATAAAGTTCGCTTTTATGTTACTCTATCACTTTATTCTTTTCGATTCAAGAATATCAGGTTCGTTACCCCAGTTGTTTTTTGGACAAGCTTATGACGTGTCAAAGCCGATTTATAAGCCTGGTTCCTTTGTTAAATCTTGCCGTTTAAACATTTTAAATATTTATTGATGCATTTTGAATATTCACCTCAAAAATAAGAATATAAATTTATTTATACCCACATTTTGTTTCCTTTTTACTCTTCACTATTTTTCATATATACGAGGGCCATCCAATAAATAAGTTTCCCTATTTTTTTTTCTGCGAACGAAACGTTTGTAAAAATTAGTTAGTAGTGTAAGAAAGGGTCACTAGGATGCGTTGGAAGCGCGTGACCTTCAAAATCACGCTACTCGTACGCACAAGTCCGTAGCGCTTCAGTTTCCATGGAGCTACCACTGGTGAACGTGTCCACTTGCGAACTCCGTTCTGTAATTCGTTTTTTCACGGCGAAAAATGAAACTGCGGTCAATATTCATCGCAATTTAGTGTCAGTGTATGGTGAATGATGTATGAGCATCTAAATGGTTCTTGGAAGGACGGCAAAACGTGCATGATGACGAGCGAAGCGGCAGGCCCGTTACTGCTACGGACAATGCAGCCGTTGCTGCTGTTTGGAATGTGGTGGAAGCAGATCGCCGCGTCACCATTGACGAAATAATAATTCTACTGCCTCCTGGAATCGAAATTGGACGCTCTTCTATTGGAACAATCATGTCAAATGTTTTGAATTTTCGCAAAGTCTGCGAAAGATGGGTCCCGCGTTTGCTCTCGGAAAATCACAAGCAACAACGGACGGAGGCAGCCCGAGCTTTCCTGGAAATGCATCAAAGAGATGGAGATCAACTGTTTTCCCGTATTGTCACTGGAGATGAAAGCTGGGTGCTTCATTCAACTCCAGAAACAAAAACAAAGCATGGTGTGGAAGAAGCCTGAGGAAAGTGCGCCAAAAAAGACGAAGGTCACAATCTCTGCAGGCAAAGTTATGGCTATCGTCTTTTGGAACTGTAAAGGTGTTTTATTGGTTGAACACTACGGTTAACGCTGCGAGGTACTGCGAAGTCCTCACTAAACTCAAAGCTGCAATAAAACGGAAACGTCCTGGACTTTTGTCTCGGAAAGTGTTACTCGTCCATGACAATGCTCGCCCTCACGCAGCTCGAACGACCCAAACGTTGCTGGAAAACTTCAAATGGGAAATTTTCACACATCCAACTTATTCTCCGGAACTTGCCCCAAGCGACTTTCATCTTTTTCCAGCACTCAAGTTGCACCTTGGAGGCAAGCACTTTGCGAATGATGACGAAGTGCAGGCGGAGGCGAACCACTGGCTACGAAGACAGGACACGGCTTGGTACAACAGTGGTATCAAAAAATTGCTACAGCGGTACCAAAAATGCTTGGATAGAAATGGTGATTATGTAGAGAAGTAGTCTATGAGTTGTATAATGAAAATAAAATAACTGCATAATTGTAAATAATGTTGTTTATTTGTTAAAAAATAGGGAAACTTATTTATTGGATGGCCCTCGTAAATATAAGCATAAGGCGCCTCTTCAGTCAAAATAAACGTCAAAACTAGACGCCATCTGTTGACTGTCGCCTTAAACTAGCGACCTCGAGTCGGTTTCAAAGCCACAACACCAGCTTTGAAGAACTGAGAACGTCCACTTGGAGATCATGGTGTCTGGCTAATGGCCTTTTTCAGTCTAGAGCGATCTGAATTTTTCATTTAATAATATTTCTGAATGAAAATTAGAAACTAGACGCGTAAGATTCTTTTTGAAATTAAACAATTTTCTACTGCCCTTACTGCAATGGAAAAAAATTAATGGGAGGGCCTGGCTTATCAGTGGTGAACCCTCCAAGCGGTTTCGCCAGTTTAATCTACCATACCGCTGTTATATTGCATTTTTGGAACTTCCTTTTATAGTGATACTGTTGTTAGACTCTTGGATTTTCATAACAGATTACGCGCTAGTGCATCGTAGCGCTAGTCCTGTAGAAGGGTATTGACCCGAAAGCTCGCCGTTATTAAAACTCATAAAGAAACGCATCCTCGTACGCTTTAAATCTATCATTTGCATCGTAATAATATTTCTGTATTTTTTTCTAAAACTCTAAACGTATTATTTGTTTTCCTTAACTTTAACATATCACCCAGAGTATGTGTAACATACAAATACTGTAGATTAAAGTATGTAAATGTAGGTACTGTACATACCACATACTTCCTCGTCAGAGCCATCCCCACAGTTGTTGTGGCCATCGCACTGGAGTCCGTGCCAGGTACACAGTGCATTTCGACAGTGGAGACCGTATTTAGGGGTGTCACACAGCTCTTTTTTCCCTGTACATACCGTTCATCTTAATAATGTTTCTATAGAGAATACAACATGATTGTACATTAGATTTTGATCAAGTTATACACTCATCAAACCTTTTTTTAAAAGGTTTATTGTCCTCATGTTTTGTCGATCCACTATCGCCTTTTCAAAGTGAAAAATATACAGAATACTTGTTGAAAAAGGCATTCGTTGGTGGTCAAATCGCAAGACAAAAAATTTTATTTGAAAAAAAAAAAAGGTTAACCAGTATACAACTTGGTGTTTACTATATTCAGATATACACTCATAAACAAAACTTAAGGAAGTTGTACCTTTTAGCATATATATCGGATTCTCACTGGCTTAACGGTCGCCGAGATGGTACATGGAGCTCAAGACAGATGGCTGACATCGCATCGTGTTTGAGATGTAACACGTACAGTGGGCCACAACGTTCGATCGCGAATAACATGATTTATCTATCGGAAATCAGACAATAAATCTGAAAGATATTTGACACACAGCGACTTTTATCAAGATACACGAGATAAACAAGTATGAACAGAATTGCCTCTATCTCCTTCAAATAAATAAAATAAATAGACAACCGGCGATATCAAAAACATTCCACTTCCTTAAGTTTTATCCATAAGTGTATTTGAAGGGAAATTATTCGAGTCAAAACGCTTCAACAGGCCTATTTACAAGACTTCTTCTTTCAGACGTAGAGATGGGGCGATAAAAGAATAAACACAAGTCGGGGAGAAGAGCTTCTATATATACCAGAAAACGATCGTACAACCTTACGTTCAAGACGTCCTAGTAACGAGTACAGAATATGTATCCGTAGAAGACGTCTTGCCCGAAAGCTTGATCGCTTTCTTATAAGCTCTTCTTCTTCACTTCTGTGTCTTCATCTATAGAGAATATGGTGATTATCATTACTTTAATGGAGTGATAAGGTTATCTATGGACATTTTGAAACAGTACTAAGTAATATTATAAAATAAGTAGAGCTTCCTGGGCTAAGTTTCTTGTTCAACTTTTCATTTTCAAGTTTTAGTACTTGTCAGTCTTTCAACAGGAGCCTGGAAGCTTTATTTATTTTATAATATTATTACGTAGGAAGAAAAGCACATTCCAGAATGGAGAGAGAATATTCTAGAACATTTAAGAATAATGTAAAAAAAGCGGAAGACAACTGATTGGCCAATCTATAGCGATTGCGCAATACTCGGTGCTGGCGGCTTTCTGATTGGCTGACCAACCGTGGCCGTTCTGGAAAGATCCACTCCGGTATATATAGGAAGGATAAACTAATTTCTGGGGGAAGAAAGAAGGGAAGTAGAAGAACGAAGCTACGTGGTGGACTCCAAGCAAACGCTGCTGTCTCAAGAGGTCGGACTGCTGCTTACCGCCGACGTCAGTGTACTTCCTGTAAGATTCTAGAAGGGTCTACCAACTTCTGTCTCCTGTTCTGCTCCTGCTTTCCTTCACTGTGCTGTATTTGGTGAGTTTGTAACTGCTGTTTTCTTTATTTTGTTTATTTTTGGACTCTTCTGTAATTATTTTATCGATTAGGCTTAAATAAAGTCCTAAATATCCTTTGTACCCACGGAAGTTATTTTTTGTCAACCAACAACGCAACAATATTATAAATCAGGGAAGAACGTTTACTACTAGGGAGTACTATGGTAGTAACAAACTACGTACTATGGATCACACGGGTGTAGACGAAGCAAAAGCCGTAGTATCGACTTAGAGCAGGTGTTGGGTCAGTATGGTAGTTGAACTCGAGAGATGTTCTCTTAGATAACATTGTCATACTCTCCTTTCGGTACTGGTAGTTCCCACAGATTGGCGGTGGGGAGTTGTTCTGATTGGTTATCTGCTCAGCCAATCATGTCATTTGTACGGATAATTGTTGAATAGACTACATGTGTGAAAATACATGATAGAATTGTGATATACGTCAAACCTATCTTTTATCGTTTTTTTCTTCCTAAATTAGGTAGTTAGTACAGTACATACATGTGAACATATACATGGTGGATTGTGATATTTATAGATTTCTGATTGGTTATTTGAACAGACATTCACGTGAATGGTATAGAACTTGAATAGACTAGACACACAGACACAAACCTTTATTGAGGATCAAGCCCCATACAGGATTCTGACAAAAATTACTTTTACGGGTTAACACACAAAGTTTCAAATTACTAGGGCCTAAAGTAATAGTAACTAACACATAAAAGCGTACACACTCAAGAGTACAACAATAAAAAGGAGCAAAATAAAAACTAACGATTTGCTATAAAAACAAAACAGTACTTATCCTTTATTGTAGCGTTGTTCGGGATCTGACCGGGGTTACACAGGTATGCGAGGAGATCACCAGACACGGATAAAGCACGCAGAGAACACTTTAAGCGTCTCCACACAATAATCCACCACAATCCTCTCACAATACCATAGCTCCCTCTTATATACAAACATGGCCACATTCGTCCAATGAGAAGGTGGGAGAGATTGGTTTACTTAACAAACGAAAACAACATTATTCCCACTAAAAACTGAGATAAGATAAAAGTGAAAATGTTTGTCAATATAATTTGACAATTCTCCCAGTATAGCAATGGTTTTAATTGACTATAAATCAAGTATATATATGCCATAATATATACTCTTCCAGGAATAATAAAGCAAACCTAGAGTCAGCCCAGAGAGAGACGGGAGGGTAAAGTCCGGTCACTTGAGACCCCAGCGACATTCCAAGGGGCGACCACCCGTCAGTTAACATCTTGGGGCTTTTAAGACAGTTGGGGATTGTGTGCGACACGAACGGTCGCCCGGCTGTGCCGGGTCTGGCTCTCTCTCTCTCTCTGGTTGCTTGGGTCCCTCTTCTAACTTGTGATGTGTTTCCCACCTTTCATACCACATGTATATATAGACTATCCATGTGAACATACATGTGATGGTTTGTGACATTCATGGTAAGGTTTCCTGATTGTTATATCTGAACAGCTATAATCACACAAATAGGATAATTATTATCACTATGAATATATATATATAACTCTTCAGCCAAAATAATTTAATTTTATATATTTGACTTTTGTTTTTTATATGTAATAAGACTTATTTGCATAATTGAAATATATTATACATATATAAATGTGAAAGAATAACAGAAAAATATGAAGTACATGTGTTTTTGGTCAGGATATGCCTTCTTTATTATTTTTTTACTTATCCCTAGTACACGTGGTACAGGCCATAATAATCATGATGGGTAGAAGTAGGCGACTGCTTTTACTGTAAGTGTACAACATGTCTACACATGTGAAAAACAGTAATATCTAATTAAATATTTATTCTTAATATATCTAAATGAGAAGCCCATTTTTTTCTCGTTGAAACAAAAAGTCATGAAGAATATAAATAACAGATTTGTGCTGAAGATTTTGCCTCAACTCTAACGTTAGAAAACATGGAATGTGTGGTCACCTGAAAACCCTGATTTCCTGCTATTATTCCTGTCAAGCTATGTTAACCTCTTAGGATCTTAAAGGCTAAGTGGGTTTAAGGCACAGAACATTTGTTGAAATTAAAATTTTCTTCATTTTCTTCTTTTATTCTAAATATTTCCAGATAATTTATTCACGCAATATGAAGATTGTAACACAATACAGTTAAACCTGTCTATAGCGCCCGTTCTTGGGACTCACAAAAATAGGGTGCTATAGAGAGGGGATGCTATCACTTCGCACACATCGCATCGTACTACCTATTTAAAATCGGGTGCTATAGAGAGGGAGGCGCTATTTAGAGGGGGCGCTATAGACAGGTTTAACTGTATTATAATATATTAATGTGTGTCAACAACAAACTCAGCTCCCCATAACGTCAATAGAATTAAGTGAAAATATAGAGAATTAAATATAGGCAAAAATAATTTTTAAAAACTTAATTCTATTGACGTTATGTGGTACTGAGTTTGTTATTGACATAAATATATCTTGTAATACCTTGAAAGAGTTTGGCGTTTAGCCAACTGGAATATTGGTAAAATATATTTTTTTTTAATCCAATATATGCCTTTTTAAAATTATACGAGATTATCCCAAAAATTCGTGTTTTTCTTAAAACGTTGTTTTTCCTATTAGCAAATAATATTGTCGCAAAGTATGTATTATTTTATTAACAGAGTATCATTTTTGATGTTTATATTCTGTTATTCTGTAAACTTCCCTCTTTGCTTATCTTTTGTTTATCATTCATAGTTTGTTCTTCCCTGAAATAAATTGTTGTCTCATCTCGAAGTTGGTCTTCTCTAATTTTCCACGTGGCAATAATATTACGGCGAATACATGTGGCAATATCGTTGCGGGGTTTTTTGTTGTTGGATGCGAATGGTGAGATTTGGTTGAAGCGCAGTCGTTTGAGTGGAAGTTGCAGCATACAGTTAGGAATAATCAGGACACGTGATTGAGTTGGAAAATAAGAGGCAACTGTGTTGGAGGGAAGAAAGCTTGAGAAGAGTTGAGCGATTTGACTTATTAATTAGTTGATCACATGGCGATGATGAAATGAGCGGAGAGAGATATCTCTAGAGTAGATGTTACCTTGTTGGAAGCGAAGGAGCACTGTCCGAACTCGGCGAGAGCCAGTGAACCCTGTAGGTGTTGTTCCTATGAGAGCTCAAGCGTAACTACTCATTCTTGTTTTCCGATTTAACACCAAGCCTCAGTTTCTCTCTGATTGGTCGAGAGATGTCACATGATCTTTTCCTATTGGTTGACCTACTTAAGGTACTGTCTTTTGATTGGCCCGCGGTTTCCTTTGATATTAGTTACGCCCGGCTTGGGTCAGGAAGTCTCGTGTTTATTTGACTTTATTTACTTCCGCGGCTATCAAAATACATCCTGCTTTGTCAGGAAGTATTGAATGCTAGCTTTAACATTTATAACTTCTGGTCATTAGAGACGTCCTGTTTTGTCAGGAAGTATTGAGTGTATCTTGGCTAAAATAACTTCTGCGGTCACTAGAGACGTCCGGTCTCTGCCCCTGCAATATTGACACAGGGGTGCCCAGAATAGTCGTGTCAGCCTTAGGTCTACTTCCTATATCTTAATGCTACTTGCTTCCCTCCAGTTACCTTGTTCTTTATTAAGTCTTCGAAAATCATACATGGTACATACATAGTGGGTCGGGGTTGCATTTAATTATATAAAAATTATGACAGATGCGCCCCCTACATGTGAAGAATTCAAGAAGGGGTTAGCCTGAGAGAATTCTGTAAAATGAAAAATAATTTTGTGGGAAAATTAGTTGTGGGTATTGAGGGGCTATATACAAGCATTGCTGGTGACATAAAAGTAAGATAGAATGGGGTTGATGATATAGGTTGAGTATAATTAATAGAAATCAAAAAATTTTTTAATTGTAAGAAATCAATGAATGTTATGGTACATAGTGGGCAAAAAGAAAATGCGCCTAAACGAATTCTACTCGAGATAAGAAATGATATCGAGGGAGTTCTATTAAGGCTTTTGAAATCAAATAAAAATAATATAAAAATAGTTGAATGAAATCAAAATTGAATGTGTTTGGTTGAAAAAGAAAAATATTTTGTTGCATGATGACAAAGACAACTGCTTAGTTACTTTTTTGCTCGACTTTTGAGAAAAGAAATCGAGGAAATTTCATAAGGCGCTTTGAAATCAAAACAAAATAAAATAAGAGTAGTTGAATGAAATCAAAATTGAATGTGTTTGGTTGAATGGTGAGAAAAAAAAAAAAGAAAAATGCCTAACCATATTCTAGCTCGAAATTGGGAATGAAATCGAAGGAATTCTATTAGGTCTTTTGAGAAATCAAAAATAAAAATAAAATAAAAGTTTTTTGAGCGAAATCAAAGTTGAGTGCTTGGTTGAATGGTGAAAAAAAAAAGGAAAAATGCCTAATTACTTTTTTGCTTGAATTTTGGAAAGGAATTCGAGGAAATTTCATAAGGTCTTTTGAGAAATCAAAATAAAAATAAAAATAAGAGTTGAACGAAATCAAAGTTGAGTGCTTGGAAAAAAAAGAAAAATGAAAAATAAAAAGGTTTCAACAACAAAGGGTGATTTAATGTTTTTAGTTTAATCGAAAACCAGTGGGTTTTCGTTGATAATTGAGTTGTGGCAATATAAGTCAAGTGGTAAATAGAATGATAATTGATAAGTGAAAATGATAATATAAACTAATTGGTAAATAAAATGATAGTTAATGATTAAAATTGATAATAAGTTGAATAAATTGATAAATTGATTAAATATTTAAATTTTAATTGAGAGAAAATAATGGAAATGATTGATATGAAAAATAAGGTGTATTGGTTTGAACCCTATGGTATCTTCATGCCCTGATCTACATGTATTGGTTGCTCCATTTTGCCCTATAAATGTTTTACTTGCTCAATTATGCCCTATAAATTTTTTGTCTCATCTGTAGTGACACTTAGGTGAAAAACGTGATTCTAGCCCTCAAGTGCGTTTATGCTGTGTGTACAGGAGACATGGAAATCTATATAACCTTTATGTGTAATTTTTTGTCTTTGTGTGTGTGTTGTGAAAAATGTTAGAAGTCGGTTGTGTAAGAGATGTGTGAGCTAGTTCTAGGTGTTGTTTCGTGGATGTGTAATTGGGTGGTAAAAATCGATATGTAGACTCGAACTGGAATCAAAACCGGTGGCATAGTGAGGTTCCCAGTCGACCTCAATAGGGGATCTTCTCATTGTAATTAGAGATACGGAAGTGGGGTGTGTCGGGCAAAAGAGAGGGAATGAAATTGGAGATCGGACGAGGGCGCTTCGCTTTGTTTACAGAGGCCGAATTTATCCGCAGCGGACTATACTTCCTGTCGTGGTGTTTCAAATCCTCATTTCCTGCCGTCTATTTATTTTGGGGTGTGGCTCGGGGCTTGTTTTTGGAGCGTGGTTTCTCCGACATTGTTTGGTCATCTTTTCAGTTACTGCTATCTCTTCGGAGTTTATTTAGATTTTCTGCGAGGATGGTTCCTAAAATTAGGAGAAGTTTTATAAATGCTTGTCCAAAATTAAAAACTGCTTGTCCTAGATTAAAAACTACCTCTTGTAGTTCGAAGATTTTCTGAGCGGGCATGGCATAGATAAACAGGTAATTAATGACTAAAATTGGGATACAGTTGTACGGTAGAACTAATAAACAAAGGATAAAAATCAGATGAAAGATAGGATATTGCCCCATGTTCGTCCACATTTTTGTAACTGGGGACTCTGAAATATTTGCTTGAACCTTATGAATTGTAGAATTTGAATGATTGGTAGGTTCGCCGTTCTCCCGTTTGATATCTTTAGGGGGTGGTGTGATATGATTGAGTTGGTTGTCAGGTTTGCAGTTTTTAACATCGGGGAAGAGTGATGTAAATCGTCTTGTTGCAAAAATGGCAGGGTCTAAATGCTTGAAAGGTTCGCTGCTGGTGGGTTTGAACCTTAATGACTCTGTTGGGAATAATTCGGGTGTTAAATGTTTGAAAGGAAACGTGTAATTGGGGTTGTGCCTTATATGATAGGTGTTAACGGCGGGTGGTGATATATAATGGATTTTTTCTGTATACAGTTTAAGTTTGTTGACGTGGATTGTGTCAGTGTCTCTTTGAAGTGGTTGATTTGGTCGATCTATGCGGACCACATTTGGTGAAATAATTTCTAATATTGTGTGAGGTCCTGTGAAATATGGCGCAAGTTTCCCTGTATTTGGGTGGTGATATAATTTTACTAACACTAGATCACCTACTTCGAAATGTGGTTGCTTGTGTCGTTGGTCATAAGTGTTTTTGTCTTGTAAATGTTTGTTTTGTGTGCGTGTGTGTGCAATTTTTCTAGCTTTGTCGATATCTGGGTATGGTGTGTTATGATTAGAGATTTCTGGGGGTAGGATACCAAACATTAAGTATATGGGTGGAAAACCCGTGGTAGAGTGGGGTGTCTTGTTATATATAAGTGTAACCTTCTTGACCAACTTGGTCCATGCGACCTTAGGATTTTCTAGGTGTAATAACCTAAGTTTTCCCGTGAGGGTGGCGTTTAGGCGTTCACATAGACCGTTGGCCTGTGGATTGTTGCTGGTTGTGAGCAATGGGTGAATATTTCTATTAAGTAGAAAACTACGAAATTTGGGTGAAGTGAAGGCAGGGGCTCTATCCGTAAGAAGGCGTTTTGGAGAACCATCCTGGAATACTCGTTTAAGTACCTGTTGGTAGGTGGTGGTACTGGTGGATTTAGATGGAAAAGCCCACGCGTAGCGTGAAAAATGATCGACTACCATATGGAGGTATATCTTGGTGTTGCCATATTTGGCAAATCCTGCTATGGTGTCCAGAGATAAAAGGTCGAAGGGTTCTTTAGATTCCGGAGGTTGACTTAATTCTCCGTAAGTGGGTCCTACTGGACGTTTTGTTAATTGGCAGGTGGGACAGGTCTTAACTTTTTGTTTAATATCTTTTGACATACCTTGCCAGTAATATTGTGTGGAGATAATTCGTGACATTTGGGAAATACCGGGGTGATTGTATTGTGTGTGTACTGTTTGTAAGAGTTGTTGTATGAGTGGTTTTGGAAGTATAATCTTGGTTACACCTTTTCGGGAAACTGTATGTAATCCATTATGATCAATGGTCAAACTAGACTCTTTCGATGGAGGAGGTTGGTGGGTCTTGATAAGGGTGGCGTCCAAGAATCCACAAAACGGGTTACGGGACAAGAGATCTGCTTCATATTGTAGTTTTCCCTTTATGTAGCGGACCTCATATTCGTAACTCGATAGTCGTAAACTCCATCGAAACAGTCTGCCGGACGGGTTCTTGATGGTTTTCAACCACTGCAATGCGTGATGGTCAGAAAATATTGTAAATTTTCTGCCCATAAGATAGATGCGAAACTTCTCCACACTCTCAACGATTGCTAAGCACTCAAGTTCAGAGATGGAGTAGTTTTTCTCGTGTGGGCGCAATGTTCGGCTGAAATATTGAACTGGATATACGTTTCCGTCAGGGTGAACTTGTTTGAGAATGCCTGCTATACCGAGGGTGGATGCATCGCAATACACTTGGCATGGTAGACCTTCTTTGTAAAGGTGTAAAATGGGGTGTTGTGTGAGGTTTCCTTTCAGGTCAATGAACGCCTCTTGACAAGCTTCATTCCAGTTCCACACGACGTCCTTTTTGAGGAGATTGTTGAGTGGTGCTCGCAAGCGAGCGTATTCCGGAATGAATTTGTTATAGACGTTCACAGCGCCTAAGAAGGATTGTAGTGTTTTTCGGTTGTGTGGTTGTTTTATGGCGTGGATAATGTCGGTGTTACGTGTGAGTGGTGTGATTGTACCAGCTGTGATGGTGTAACCTAGAAAATTTATGGATTGCTTAAAAAATTCGCATTTTGCGAAGTTAAGTTGTAACTTCTCCGCTTCGCAAAAGGCGAAAAATTGTCGCAGGTGGTTTTGATGCTCCTCCAACGTGTTGGAGTAAATGATGAAATCATCAAAGTAATGTGCCACACAGTCAAGTCCGTGTCTCTGTAGGACCTGACTTATGGCTCGTTCGTAAATCTGAGGACTGGTTTTTAACCCGAAAGGTAATCGAGTGGGTTGGTATAATCCTTCAAAGGTGGCAAATGCTAACAGTGGTCGAGAATCGGGGTGTATTGGGACTTGCCAATACGCAGAGGATATGTCGGCCGTGGAGAAATATTTGGCTTGTGCGAGGCGGTCTAGGATATCCTCGATTCTCGGGAGGGGATGGACATCAGAGCTGATTAGCTCGTTCACCTTCCTATAATCGATACAAAACCGTTTGGTCTTGTCGCGCTTAGTGACGAGGGTGACAGGGCTCGAGAAAGGTGAAAAAGATTGCTCTATGATGCCATTCTCCAGCATTTGTTGTATTTGGTTACGGATTTCTTGTTGGTCACATATCGGAACACGATATGGACGTATGGTGATTATTTTTTCGGAATTCGTGGGTATTTTTACTGGTGGAATCCGTAAGCATGGTACGTTGAATTTGTCCTGTGAAAAAATGTGAGTGTACCTTTGTAGAAGTGTTGTGAACTGTGGTGTATAGTGAGTGTTAGGTGTTGTGTTGTAGTATGCATGTGGTAAAGGGTTTTGTTGTGTATTAGTGTGAGTGTCGAGTTCGTTGTGTGGGTTGGTCATGTGAGAGTTGTGTAACGGTGTGTGATCACCTAGGTTTTTGGTATGCGAGTTATCCCGCTGTGTGGGTGCGTTTTGGACAGGTTCATAAGTTGAAGTTGTTGTGGTTTGATTATTTGAGGGCATGTAAAAAGGGCAATTGGCTTTAGTGAAAAAGGGGCATGTAGATAAGTGGGGTTTTCTCAATGAATGCACGCAATGGTTGTCATAGGCGGAAAGTTGGGATGTGGGGAAAATTTTTTGTGACATCGCCTGACATTGCCAGTATGTGCATACATTGGACACATGATTAAAATGGTAGGAAAGGGTAGACAATGGGGCGCCCAGCTGGAGTATAGTGCATTTATTAAAATCTATGGTTAATCTGAATTTATGGAGGCTATTGATACTAAGAATTCCGAATGGCAATGGTGCATTCACTACATGGAAATACTCCTTTCGTGATATTTGTCCTATTGTCAGTGGGATAGATAGTTTACCCATGGTTTTTGCAAATCCGTTTAGGGTTTGGAGGTGTAGTGAGTGTCCCTCAAGGGTTAAATTAGGCAGGTGGGTTTTTAGCATATGATAAATACTATATGGCACTATACTCAGGCTGGCGCCTGTATCAATTAAAAAGGGGCATGATACATTAGGGGTTAGAAAAAGTTTGACAGTCAGTTGGTTTAGGGATCCTACCTCAGTCTCGAAAGGGCTGCTCGGCTGGGGTGTCCCTGGCTTGACTTGGTTGTTGTGGAATCGGGGCTGGTTATTTTGGGACTGTTTGCACCGTCCGCACTTTTTCGTGGATCGTCGGGACTGGTCGACGTCGGCATTCGCTATGCCAGTGTCTCGCGCCGCAGAACTTGCAATTGGACGGCGGAAGAGGTGCATTCCATGCACCTGGGCGTCGGGGTGTGCTGTGGTACGGACCCGACATTGTGGGTGGTTGATCTTCTCTGGATCGCGTTGCCGGTACACTGGGCCCGTGGATCCGCTGTACCAGTCGGAACCATTCTCCTAGGTTCTCGGGAGGTACTACGCGGACTAGGCGCTGGTCGTTGAATGGCAGTCCTTCTGTCAGCGTCTCGAGGATCACCTCTTGTGGAAGTCCTAGTTGCAATCCCATGGCGGTTTTCTCCCGGTAGTAGGTCTCTAAGTTGGCTTGTCCAGTGAGTTTCATGGCGAAATATTTCGCAAAGGACGCTTCGTTTGACTCAGGGTAGAGATCTAGGAGGATTTGTCTCACCTGGAAATAACTCCGGTCGGCCAGCCGAAGTTTCCTGAAGAGCTCCAGGGGTTGTCGCACCAGGTAGTTTGGCAGGCGCAGTAATTTTTCTTGTTCTTCCATGGATGCGTCTTCCATTTTTCGGTCGAACGTCTGGAAAAACTGTGTCGCGCTGTATGTGCCGTCGAAAGGCGGGATCGCCGATTCCGCTCCATCAGAAATTTTTACCCGGGTCAGAAGCGTTGACAGCTGATTGACGGCGTCCGCTAGGGGCGCAGTTGTCTCGCTCGTCTCTCTTACTTCCTGCCTCCCTTCCGTTGTTGTTTCCATCGGGCCGTCCGACTTTACGCCTGTGGGATCCTGATTTAATTCCATCTCACTATCCTGTCGACTTAACCGTTCTGTGGCAATATCGTTGCGGGGTTTTTTGTTGTTGGATGCGAATGGTGAGATTTGGTTGAAGCGCAGTCGTTTGAGTGGAAGTTGCAGCATACAGTTAGGAATAATCAGGACACGTGATTGAGTTGGAAAATAAGAGGCAACTGTGTTGGAGGGAAGAAAGCTTGAGAAGAGTTGAGCGATTTGACTTATTAATTAGTTGATCACATGGCGATGATGAAATGAGCGGAGAGAGATATCTCTAGAGTAGATGTTACCTTGTTGGAAGCGAAGGAGCACTGTCCGAACTCGGCGAGAGCCAGTGAACCCTGTAAGTGTTGTTCCTATGAGAGCTCAAGCGTAACTACTCATTCTTGTTTTCCGATTTAACACCAAGCCTCAGTTTCTCTCTGATTGGTCGAGAGATGTCACATGATCTTTTCCTATTGGTTGACCTACTTAAGGTACTGTCTTTTGATTGGCCCGCGGTTTCCTTTGATATTAGTTACGCCCGGCTTGGGTCAGGAAGTCTCGTGTTTATTTGACTTTATTTACTTCCGCGGCTATCAAAATACATCCTGCTTTGTCAGGAAGTATTGAATGCTAGCTTTAACATTTATAACTTCTGGTCATTAGAGACGTCCTGTTTTGTCAGGAAGTATTGAGTGTATCTTGGCTAAAATAACTTCTGCGGTCACTAGAGACGTCCGGTCTCTGCCCCTGCAATATTGACACAGGGGTGCCCAGAATAGTCGTGTCAGCCTTAGGTCTACTTCCTATATCTTAATGCTACTTGCTTCCCTCCAGTTACCTTGTTCTTTATTAAGTCTTCGAAAATCATACATGGTACATACATAGTGGGTCGGGGTTGCATTTAATTATATACAAATTATGACATACATAATAATACATAATACAATTACTTTATATATAATACAAAGACATTATACATAACAGCGAATAATATTGGTATTTCAATTTTTTTTGCAAGGGTTTACGAACTTTTGGGACAACCTTGTAAACTATTTTTGATCCAATATACGTCTTTTTAAATTATTAATTGATATATGCATATTGTGGCGTAGAAAATAACACTGAGAAACTCTTTTGTGAAGTTTCAAGAAGCTGAACTTTCCAAAAATAAACTTAGACGTTGAGTTTTAAATGACTTGCAAAAAATTATATACAAGGTGTGTCCAATAAATAATGAGACTGGTCAAAAATAAATAAAAAATAGAATGATAAAAAAAAAATTATTAGTATTTTTCAGAATAGTCCCCTCCCGAATCTATAGATGCGAACAACATATTCGTTGTTCGAATTTTCTATCCATTACAAATTAGAAGTTGTTATGCAAGGCGTTCTTTTTACAAGCTTACAATTTATCGACTGCGCGCGCAATCACGTGATGTGATATACCGCAGTGTAGCTGAAGCTTTCTATTTTTTAATAGACTTCTAAAAAAATTATCATTTCATTTATTCTTTGTTTTTGACCGGTCTCATTATTTATTGGACACACCTTGTATTTATTCTCTTTGCCCGTGGCGCGGTCTCCTCAAGCCACGAGTCACAAGCTCTTCTACCCGTTTAATACTGTGTTTTCTCAACTTCTTGAAATAGAGGAGAGCTTCATATCATATATAAAAGTAAATGCCGCAATATAAAAAGAAGAAATATCCAGAAGAAAGACTCACCTGAAGATAGTCAATACATCCCATTGGAGAATTCCGAAGAGAAATGAATCTAAAGGCAATCAGGACATGTCCTTGACTGATGAGTCCAATCTTGACATGACAATCTATACCAGTTGTCAACTGCTCTCCATGTCTTGTGGCACACAGGATTCCGGACATGTTGGCCTTTACATCAATGCCGACCAGGAGTTCAACTGAGTTATTCTTCGCAGCACATAGTTCCTCCAGGTAAACTGCACATGAGCAGGAATCCTTCAAGTTGGTGAAGATTTACCATCGAAATGTACAGCTCTGGTTGTGTTTATCAAGTACGATTATGGCCTAAATTAAACACTTCGAATTAAAATAGCGAAATAAAACGACGATTGAAGAGGAGTATCTTATACGTACTTTATTCGCAAGCTTTCAGACGTCCTTCTACAGGCTTCTACTGGCGATTCTCCACCAAACTCTGCAGCGCTGGCAGAGGCGCCATATTCATTATACATAGTGTATATATAAAATAAAAGGATTTAAAAGCGCGAATGTTTCTTTTATACATAAAACGAACTTCTAATGTCCTTACTGAGATAAAAAAAAATATATTGGGAGGGTTCACCACTGATGAGCCAAGCCCTCCCAATATATTTTTTCATCTCAGTAAGGACATTAGAAGTTCGTTTTATGTATAAAAAAAACATTCGCGCTTTTAAATCCTTTTATTTTATATGTATAGATGGCGCGTTATTGCTTTGTGTTAATACATAGTGTATATAATGCATATTATCTTTTTTTTTAAATAGTGCAGACTGTGTACTTTGCATGTATTGACAAGATGTTCTAAGTACACTCATGGACAGAACTTAAGGAAGTTGTACCTTTCAGCATGTATATCGGGATTGAGACAATAACTCTGAAATATATTACAGCGACCTTTATTGAAGATATACGATATAACCAAGTGTGAACAACCTCTGTATTCTCAAATAACTCTACAGGCTTATACGATGACTAACAGACTAAGCTCGACCAAGAAGGACCCATGCGTCTGAAAGCTTGCTAATAAAGTTAGTATAAGATACTCCTCTTCAATCATCGTTTTATTTTGCTAAAGTACGAATATATATAAATCTCCAATGGTAGAGTTTGGTCATATACACGAATATCTCTGGACTCTCATTGGACTATTGACAATTAAAACTATATTATTGATTCTTCAAATGTTACAAAGGTGGAAAATATATATAATAGTAAATAAAGGGTAGATAAATGTAGGGGAATATATAGTTGTGTATATGTACAAATTTCTTCAGCAAGGAAGGCTTCCCCACCTTGAGAGAGTTCTTCTCCAGACAGGGTCTTCTTGAACACTCCTCAGTTCCACGGCGAGGAAGTACTTATAGATGTGTGTCTTGGAAGACGCCAGGATGGCCAGGGCGTCATCGTCTAGGCCATGGACTCTCATTGGATGTTCGTTATATACTCGGTTGTAACCCCGAGTACGCCGACGTGTATATAAACTGGCAGTCGTAGACGTGGATCGAAGATGGTGAGGTTTTTCCCATACGTGGACAACAGGACTAGATGTTAACACCGAGCGGGTCGGAGACAGCAACGGGACAGAGGTGGAGGCCATGACACACACCTGGATGCCTAACACCGAGACATGGAGAGAGAGCCAGAAGCGGCCTCCGTAGATGAACACACCATATCACACTCTCAGCTGACATTGCTGTGTTTACCCAGGGAAGGACCGCCTATAAAACCCCGGAAGGGGCGCCTTCCTGGGCGTCAGCTATGTCCTCTGAATCTTTGCTTCGTAGCTGTTTCCAGACCACTTTTTTGCTGTTTTCATTTTGACGTCATCATTTTGTGTTTGTATACAAATAAGGATAACACAGGTAATATTAATAAAGATATAGCATATCATACAAAATATGGGGGGTTGGTAGCAAATAGGAACAGTGTACATTTTAATAGGAGGGTATATATGATCTTAAACTATTAACTCTAACTTAACTAATTAGAAGATATGTCAAATATACTAACACAGTGTTATTATATCACAATTCAAAATATACTACATATATATATATATGTCATAATATATACTCTTCCAGGAATAATAAAGCAAACCTACAGTCAACCCAGAGAGAGACGGGATGTAAAGTCCGGTCACTTGAGACAGTAGCGAAATTCCATGGGGCGACCACTGGGCCCGTTACTTGAAACCTCGGGACTTTTAAGACAGTAGGGGATTGTGTGCGACACGAACGGCCGCCCGGCTTTGCCGGGCCCGTCTCTCTCTCTCTGGTTGTCTGGGATTCCTCTTCCAAACTTGTGGTGTCCTTATATCTCTAATTTTGCCGGGAGGAAATTGATCTAAAAAAGCATAGGGTGCCTCTCCCGTCAAATTGATGGCGTCTAGTTTTGATATTCAATTTGACGGGAAAAGAGCCTTATTCTCTTTTATATATAAATATATATGAGAAAAAGGACATTTTCTGATTGTGAACCAAAAAGTTGCTGATGGCTTGCACCATCTATCGGAATAAATATCAACTAATCGTTGATTTTTAATTATTCCAGAATTGGCCAAATACTGTTTCTTGATCATTCAAGAAAAGCTAACCACGTACGTGTAGTTTCTTTGATTGATCAAGAAAGGGTATTTGGCCAATTCTGGAATAGTTAAAATCAACGATTAGTTGATATTTATTCCGATAGATGGTGCAAGCCATCAGCAACTTTTAGTTTCACAATCAGAAAATGTCCTTTTCCCCAATTTATCCACCTGATCCAAATACAAATTCACTTTTGTACTCTTTTTCTCATAAATATATATGTGTGAAAATAAAAATAAAAAATGAAAAGGTTTTTGTCCATAAGTGTATTTAGATTTTCAGTTTAGATAGGATTGTATTCCTTCTGCACCTATGTAATGAGAAGATGGTATAGTAGAAATATTACCTGTTTTCCCTCGAAATATTTCGGCTATGGTATAGTAGAGAAGACATAATACTATGTATAAACGTAATAGAATCATACTAATGACTAATATATTACTATATAAATATTTGACTATCAAACAGTTTAAAGTATAACGTATTTTCGAATTTCTTAGCAACAAAAATATGGAATAATCATTTTAGATTAAATCCTTATTCTATTTTATATCAAGTATATTAGAAATTAACATTTTAAAATAAGAGAAAACATTATTTTCATGGTTTTTATCGTTATATATTATTGAAAATGGGTTGTGGAGATAACCATACCCATCTAAAATATAAAACACTATTCGATAAATAAGAAAAAAATATTATTTTTGATCGTTTATGCAAAATTGAAGCGATATCTGTGAATAATCCATAACATCAGTTTCAGAAAATTCGGGAAGTTAACCAACATAGCATGGTTCATGAATTGGAATTATATAAGTCTTAAAGATATTGATCAATAAAAAGGACGTTCAATTCTACCTTCAAAATACACTCATGGACAAAACTTAAGGAAGTTGTACGTTTTAGCATGTATATCGGTATATTCAGACAATAATTTTTAAAGATATTTGATATACAAAGACCTTTATTGAAGACACACGGGATAACCAAGTGTGAACAATATATACACTTAAGGAAAAAAATTTAAGGATGTTGTACCTTATAGCATGTATATCGTGATTCAGACAATAACTCTGAAAGACACTCATGGACAAAACTTAAGGATGTTGTACCTTATAGCATGTATATCGGGATTCAGACAGTAACTCTGAAAGACACTCATGGACAAAACTTAAGGAAGTTGTACCTTTTAACATGTATATCGGTATTCAGACAGTAACTCTGAAAGACACTCATGGACAAAACTCAAAACAATTCTACCTTCAAAATACATTCATGGACAAAACTTAAGGAAATTTTACCTTTTACCATGTATATCGGTATATATTCAGACAATAATTTTTAAAGATATTTGATAGACAGTGGCCTTTATTGAAGACACACGAGATAACCAGGTGTGAACAAAAATGTATATCAGGATTCAGACAATAACTCTGAAAGATATTTGATACACAGTGGCCTTTATTGAAGACACACGAGATAACCAAATGTGAACAAAACTGTATATCAGGATTCAGACAATAACTCTGAAAGATATTTGATACACAGTGGCCTTTATTGAAGACACACGAGATAATAAAATGTGAACAAAAATGTATATCAGGATTCAGACAATAACTCTGAAAGATATTTGATACACAGTGGCCTTTATTGAAGACACGCGAGATAACCAACTGTGAACAAAAATGTATATCGGGATTCAGACAATAACTCTGAAAGATATTTGATACACAGTGACCTTTATTGAAGACACACGAGATAACCACGTGTACCAGGTCTATTAGTATGAAACGCGAAAATTTTCAGTGAATTCAAAAGTTCACCAATTCCATACAACAAAAGATTTTTTTATTCAAAGTAATTGCCCTGATTAGCTATACACTCGGACCACCTTTTAGGCAATTTTCGAATTCCTTGTCTGAAAAATTATATTCCTTTTGAGTCGAACCAGTCAACAAGCCATTTTCGGAGTATGCCTGAGTTCGAAAATTCCTGGTTTTTTAGGGCGTGTCCTAAAGATGTGAAAAGGTGGTAGTCCGACCGCGCTAAGTCTGGTGAGTACGGCGGGTGGGGTAAGAGTTCCCAGCCCAAGTCTTTTATGGTGTTTTTGACCACTGTAGCGTTGTGGGCTGGAGCGTTGTCATGCTGCAGTATCAGCTTGTTGTGCTTTTCACGCAATTCCGGTCTTTTTTCATTCAATGCCTCTCTCAAACTGTGCATTTGTTGTTCGTAGCGACTAGTATTGACCGTTTCGCCAGGTTTCAGGAGCTTGAAATATACTACGCCGGTCTGGTCCCACCATACGCAAAGCATTGCCTTTTTTCCTAAGCCATTGGGCCTAGGTTTCCGTTTTGGATATTGGCCGAGCAGCCCCCACGACTTTTGGCGCATAGGATTGCTGAAGTGGATCGATTTCTCATCAGAAGTTACGATTCGGTGCAAAAATGACTTCTTTTCATTCCTGGCAAGCAGCCCTTCGCAGGTTACCAGACGCCGTTCTTGCTGCCTTTCGCTCAACTAATGGGGGACCTATCTGGAAAGCTTTTAGGTCATTCTGAGGCTGTTTAAACGTAGGGAAACAGAACCTTGAGACACCTGGCGCTGTTTCGCGAGTTTCTCCTGCGTTTGGGTACTGTCGTCATCCAACAAAGCTTGCAGTTCAGCGTCCTCGAACTTTTGGTACGGTTTTCCACGTGGTTCATTATCAAGTTCGAAATCGCCACTTTGGTATTTTTTAAACCACCTGTAACACTGTGATTTGCTCAGAGCGTGGTCGTCGTGAACTCCCTCGAGCATTCGGTGGGCTTCAGTGGCACTTTTCTTCCAGTTGAAGGCGAACAACAAAACTTCCCGCAAATGGGGACTTTTTGGCTCGGAAATCACCATTTTCCACGGGCTCCAGAAATTTTCCACGATTTGAATTTTTCTAAAACTCCACGCATGCTGATGCCACGTGAGTCAAAAAACAAAATGCCTTCAACAGCGGCACCATCGGCTCAAATAAAGTTGCACAGCGCCCTCTGGCAACCATTTTCGCGTTTCATACTAATAGACCTGGTAAACAAAATTGCCTCTGAATCCTTCAAAATAAGCAGCCGACCGGCGATTTCAAAGACTTTCCACTTCCTTATGGGTGTCATGAATCTATATCTAAATGCTATACACCCTTAAGAAGAGATCTTTATATTAATCTAAATATCATCCAGGGAAAATTTGCATCTACACTGCGTGACATTGAAAATGCAACACCAAGAAATAGTGGCCAGAAAGTGATGAAACTCGGCAGACAGAGAGAGACAGGGACGAACAATAAGTGATCTTTATTTCAAAATGATAGTCATAATACAGAGCGAGAACGGCGTCGGCTTAGTAGCAAGTAGGACCACCGCGGATGGCGATGCACGCAGCAACACGTCTAGGTAGAGAGTCAATCAGAGTACGGATGGCGTCCTGAGGGATGGCTCTCCATTCCCTCTCAACCATTTGCCACAGTTCGTCTTCTGAACGCGGCTGTGGCAAGGCATGCAAACGGCGTCCAATGATGTCCCAGACGTGCTCGATTGGTGAGAGATCAGGAGAGTACGGTGGCCAGGGAAGCATCTGTACATCTTGCAGAGCTTGTTGGCTAATGCGAGCAGTGTGCGGTCGGGCGTTATCCTGCTGATAAAGGGCATTGGGTACCCCCTGAAGGTAGGGGAGTGTCACCGGTCGCAGCACATCATCAACGTATCGTTGGGCCGTCATAGTGCCCTGAATACGAAGTAAAGGTGACCTGGAATCATACGCGATTGCGCCCCAAACCATGATTCCACGTTGTCGCACGGTGGGGCGTTCCACAATTGCTGCCGGATTGGACCTTTCTCCACGTCGACGCCACACGCGTACACGGCGACTATCACTGGACAAGCAGAAACGCGACTCATCTGAGAACACGACCCTGTGCCATTCCGTCATCCACGTCGATCTAGCCCGGCACCATTCCAAACGTTGGCGCCTATTCGGTGGGGTCAATGGCAGTCTTCTTAGCGGACGGCATGAGTGCAAGCCATTAGCAACCAATCGACGGGAAATGGTTCTGGTCAAGATGGAATGATCTAGGGTGTCTTGCACATGTTGCAGGATGGCGGTACAAGTGGCTTGTGGGGCCGCCACTGCTTGTCGAAGGATACGCCGATCCACACGTGCTGACGTCACTCTGGTTGCACCGACATTCCTATAAATTGCCACATTTCCTTGTTCTAACCATCTTCTCCACAGTCGGTGCACCGTGGACGCACCAAGGTGTGTATCAGCTGCGATTTGACGTATGGACCAACCTGCCCTTTTCAGTCCGATCACCATGCCCCTTGTAAAAGCGTCTGTCTGCTTCAACTGCCTCCGTTTATGATGACCTGGCATTCTCTGTTATTACACGTGTCTTTTGACACAAGAAAAAAAATTGTACAATGATTTTCCTTGAAGAAATAACGACACGAATACTGTCCTTTCTGCAAGTTCCTTCCCTTATATCTTACTCCATGTGCGCACGAGGGCTGCGCATTTTACATCATTTGCATAACTCGGTTAGGCGCGTCTACCCTGAAATTTGCATAATTTTCTGGCCACTATTTCTTGGTGTTCCATTTTCAATGTCACGCAGTGTATATTTCTCGTCTATAGAATTGAATAACCATTGAATGAACATGTTTTATTGTAATCTCACTTTACTATAAAATATTGAAATCTTCAACTTTTTAAAATTTTCTTATTCGTAATATATAATATAAATTTTGGCGTTTATATTTTAATAAATTAAGTAAATAAACAGTATCCTAAACTACAGTTCCTTTGATAGAAAGACTCGCCAAAGTTTCATAGAACACAAACCTAATAATAACACAAAGCAATAACGCGCCATCTATACATTTAAAACAAAATGATTTAAAGCGCGAATGTTTCTTTTATACATAAAACGAACTTCTACTGTCCTTACTGCGATGAAAAAATATATTGGGAGGGCTTGGCTCATCAGTGGTGAACCCTCCCAGCGGTTTCGCCAATTTAATGATGAGCCAAGCCCTCCCAATATATTTTTTCATCGCAGTAAGGACAGTAGAAGTTCGTTTTATGTATAAAAGAAACATTCGCGCTTCAAATCATTTTGTTTTAAACAAACCTAATAAGGATTGAATTAATTTGACGCGACCTACCTTTTCTCAACAAAAATTCAATCCTAACAAATATTTTCAACAAAGAATGTATAAATATTTATTTGAAATGTAATTTATAATTTTATATTTAATTTTAGATATTAAAATTAATAGTATAAGTAAAAATAAATGCATAAAAGAGCTGAAAAATAACTAATTTTCTAAAATAGTTATAAATTTTGTTCAAAGATGGCGGTAGTGTAGTAGGCCATGTAGAGCTAAATTACACACTTATTTCTTCTTTTTTTTTTCTTTAAACTAATCATAATATTCTCCATTGTAGCCATTTTCTGACACGTGAAGTCGTCATTGCTTAGTATTTTCTTGCCTGTCCCAATATTTCTCTATCATAAGTCTTCTCTTATTTTGTTTCTACAAAAATTATATCCAAACAAATAATTTCAACAAAGAATACATAAATATATATATTAAAAATGTAATTTATAATTTTATATTTAGTTTAAGTATTAATATTAATAGTATAAGTACATAAAAGGGTAAAAAAAAAGGAGCTGATAATAACAAATTTTCTAAAATAGTTATAAAATGGGTTCATAGATGGCGGTAGTGTAGTGGGCAATGTAAAGCTTAATTACACACTTTTTCAGTTTTTCTTATCTTGAGCTGAAGCTAATCTTCTCCATTGGAGCCATTTTTCTGGGTCATAGGGGGGGGGGGTGTCTTTGCTTAGGATTCCTTGTTCGGCGGTACAACTACTACAATAGGAAGGATACAGAGAAGATTAGCATGGCCCCTGTGATACCAGTTCGGCGGTACAACTACTATAATAGGAAGGATACAGAGAAGATTAGCATGGCCCCTGTGATACCAGTTCGGCAGTACAACTACTACAATAGGAAGGATACAGAGAAGATTAGCATGGCCCCTGTGATACCAGTTCGGCAGTACAACTACTACAATAGGAAGGATACAGAGAAGATTAGCATGGCCCCTGTGATACCAGTTCGGCAGTACTACTACTACAATAGGAAGGATACAGAGAAGATTAGCATGACCCCTGTGATACTTGTGCGGCGGTACATATACTACAATAGGAACGATACATCCTAGGAGTAGTGGCCACTCCAGACCTCGAAGGTCCACAAGCCTGCATGCAAAGCATGCACCTATGCTGTTTTATCTAGGCCACCTAACCGAAAGGAATGATGCATTCTCCATGCACCGAGCGGCCATTGTTTGGCCCCTCGCGCCCGCCATTATGGTCTGGCTCCATGGGGTCGACCAATCAAACCCACAGGCGTCTCCGAGAGTTCATGGCAAGGTTGCTGACCGACCCCTCCCGTTCGGACTTGATTTAACCCGTCCTACGTTCCAATAGGACTCCCCCTCTTTGGCCCTCGAACCCTTTGTTCACAGTACTCCCTGAATCTGCCGACGAATCAAGGACCTCTGAGGTTCTGAGGTTTACGCAGGGAACCAACGCGAAGGCGGGAGGGTGGTACTACTGTGTGCACCCCTTGGTTTTTCATGGCGCGCACGGCAAGGACGCTCCCAATGGCGCACACACAGAGCGAAGACCCAAGAGTTTCAAGACACGTGCGCCTCGCGCCAGCCAACCAAGGGCAGATGGCCAGCTTACAGCTTCACTGGCCGTCAGCCAGTGGCACCCCGACGCAAGGACGAACACGCAGAGTCGCCTCTCCACTCCCCTATCCTCAAGGGTGAGTGAGGGGTGGGCGTCCCTGCCCTTTTCCCAGCCTTCTGGCTGGTGCCAAGACAGGGCTTTTTTCCCCGTAATAGGAACGATACAGAGAATATTAGCATGGCCCCTGCGCAAGGATGACACACAAAATCGTGAAGCGTTCCGTGTTTCTCTATCTTAAGTTCCTGCAGCGCCGTTCACCTTGTCATCCGAGAGGTGTTCTCCATCATCGGCCGGACCTGCAGTCCTGGATCTTTCCAGTTGGTCTCGAGGACCACGCCATCACCATTTCTTCAGCGGCGAAGCATGCAACCTAAGTTTTCTTCGTAGATCGCGAAATACGTGGTGTCGCTGGAGACCCGCTGGCGATTCTCTACCAAACTCTGCAGTGATGGCAGAGGCGCCATATTCATTGTACATAGTATCATATAAATATTGTCACGGAGATAAATAAAGCAAGGGCAAATTTGGGAATAATTAATTCATTATAAAGGTGGGTATTTACCTTTTAGTTCTCCAATAAAATTATATACAAGAGGTATTTAAAGGGAGAACAACTTATCCCAAGGTAAAGATAATGAGAGTGGTCAGCCACCGTCCCGTTTTCCTTATTTGCCGATAGGATTCCGAGAACCCCTCACACCTGTGGTCGTCGTCTCCCCCACATCAAATATCTTTCAGAGTTATTGTCTGAATCCCAATGTACATGCTAAAAGGTACAACTTCCTTAAGTTTTGTCCATGAGTATATTATAAAAATATTACTAGACAATTTGGCTAATATATTAGGCCATATACTCTTTTTTGCATAATTAGCTACAATGTGTGAAACATTAAATGGAAAATAATTTGAATAATTAGCTACAATGTGTATTTTGATCGCGCCAAAAATGTGTATTTTGGTTTGAAACCAGTCAAGTTCCCAACCAACCATGATATTAGTTAGAAAAAACGGTGTAATAGGTAGAACTGTATAAATTGTATTCTGAGATTTGGAAATCTGGAAGCATCAATTCATGTTGACATTTATATCTTCCTTGTTAGTTGACAGCTTACATATGTCACAATTAGAAACACATTCCTTTCATATCCACAAGACTGTTGCATATATTTATGTTATGAACAATTTGTTTGTTGTTAGATAAAGGATTGATAAGACAAAGGATCGATAAGATAAAGGGTTGAAGGTGCAGTCGTGATAAGAAAAATATAATTATTTATCATCAAGTAGCTTTTATTTTCAATTACTTGAGAAAAATATTACACATTAGTTATTTTCACATTATATAGAATTTATAAAGTTAATTTTATATTAGTGATTCAAAAAGATAGATATGTTAACTACGCATATTTACAACAAAACTGAAAGTTATTCTAAAAACGATGATAACCAAAAGTATAATATCAATGAATAAAATAAAATATATATATTTTTTAAATATAGAAATATTTTAGTTTTAATATTATATAATATATATATTTATTATAATATAAAGAAATAACGCGACATCTAGACATAGCAAATAAAAACATTTAGACGCGAATGTTTCACACATATATCAAACATCTACTGTCCTTACAGGGATGAAAACATATTGGGAGGGCTTTGTTCATCAGTGGTGAACCCTCCCAGCGGTTTCGCCAATTTAATCTACCAGACCGTTTCTTTAGAGCTCTAATACTGTAAATATATGCTATACTGAAGGGTGGAATCTTAGAAATGGTATTTATGAAAACTATGAACATAAGCTTTTAGAACAGTAGAATTACATATATTTGCATCGAGCAATGCTCTTCCGCAAACAATAAATATAAGTCAGGCATAAATTAATATCAAAATTGGAAACTATTTTAAACGCGTAAGATTCTTTTTGAAATTAAACAATTTCTACTGCCCTTACTGCAATGGAAAAATTTAAAGGGAGGGCCTGGCTCATCAGTGGTAAAGCCTCCCAGCGGTTTCGCCAGTTTAATGTACAGTTTAATTTTTCTATTGCAGTAAGGGCAGTAGAAATTGTTTAATTTCAAAAAGAATCTTACGCTTTTAAAATAGTTTCCAATTTTGATAACAGATGGCGAGCTAGTGCATCATATTATAAATTAATATAAAGGAATAACGAGCCATCTAGACATAGCAAATGAAAACATTTAGACGCGATATTATATAAAAATTTTATTTTATTTTTAAATTATAATTTATAGAACAAACTACTCTGTTTAGTCGACCGCCAGATGTCGCGGCTTTCCCTATATAAAACTCATTGTTGTTGTTTCCAGTTGGGATTCCGACGACCCGGCCCTGACACTTAGTCAAGAGCTCATCGCCCAACAGCTGCCCTCCTGCAAGGCCTAGGGGAACCACCACTACTCCACCAACTCGCCATGTGTAAATAGCCAGGACAAGGTGACTCGCGAGCTGTGCTCGAATGTAACACCTGTAAATTGAGACGAAATAAAAAAAAATTCCAGTTGGCCGGCTCAAATATTTTTGTACATATGTAAATAAGTAATCCTTTATTTCCTTAATTCTACTCGTCTTAAGACAGATAGTACTTTATCAAATTATGTATTTTATATTCTCCATTATCACAATTAAATCTAATTCTTATCTATTTTTATTACTATTACCACGACTGTAATATCACAAACATATACTTATGTATAATACAATATAATGCGGCTTATGATTATAGAACGACGTTTAACAAGTTTTACCGAAAATGTTTCTTTTTACAGAACGAAATATCGTAATTTTAAATAATTTTAAGGAAAAATAACGATTATTCCTATCCTTAGAGATGAAGTATGAAAGGATGAATTGTGAAGAGTAATGATAAACGGAAAAATAAAAGTGTCCAGGGATGGGAATCGAACCCACAGTATTCCGCTTACCGGGCAAATGCCATAATCGAAACACTGTGGGTTCGATTCTCATCTCTGGACACTTTTTGTTTTCCGTTCATCATTACACTTCACAATTCATCATTTCATACTTCATCCCTAAGGATAGGAATAATCGTTATTTTTCCTTAAAATAATTTAAAATTACGATATTTCGTTTTGTAAAAAAAAAAAAAACATTTAGGGTAAAACTTGTTAAATGTCATATTTATGTATCCTTAAATAACTTAAGCAAATCTATATCAAACAAATTTATTATAATATATAGTTACAAACTTTTAATCAATGTTTATTGTCATATCCTGGTAGTATGTATGTAGTATTTGCAATACAAATATACGCAGCCTTCTATTTACTGATTACAATGTTCTGGTACTACAAGGGTAGGCCTGTAGTGTACTTACAGTACAATTATTAGAAACATTCTGCGTATATATACAACACTGAAGGGTGGAATCTTAGAAATGGTATTTAGGCAAACTATGGACATAAGCTTTAACGGCACTAGAATTACATTTAAATATATTTTTGAAATTAGAGCAATCCATAAATAAATCTTTAATTAAAAAGACATATATTGGATCAAAATATCATTTATTTTATCAATATTTCAGTTGGCTGAATGTCAACCTTTATCAAGGTGTTATAACATTTTAAAGTGTGTCAACAACCTTAAACTTTAAAATGTTATAACACCTTGATAAAGGTTGGCGTTCAGCCAACTGAAATATTGGTAAAATAATTGATATTTTGATCCAATATGCATCGAGCAATTCTCTTTTACAAACAATAAGGACAAGTTAGGCATAAATTAATATAATGGAATAACGAGCCATCTGGACATAACAAATGAAAGCATGTAGACGCGAAATTATATAAAAAAATGTTATTTAATTTTTTTTTTTAATTATAATTTCTAGAACAAACTACTCGAAGGCTGTTAAACTTGTTAAATGTCATACTTATGTATCCATTAAACAACCTAAGCAAATTCTATATTGAACAAATTCATTATAATTTATAGATATTATAAGTCACTACTTTTCAATCGTCGTTATATTTTACTATTTTTATAATGTTGTTGCATCATATGGGTGCATCATGCACCTATTTTAATTTGTAATATTATTTTTGATATATTTTTAATTCAAATTTATATTTTATATTTATTTATTTTTGTAGTGTATTTGCATATTGAATTATGGATATGCAAATATCCTGTTTTGCATAATGGTTTTCATAGAATTTTGTATATAAATAGCGACAGTTTTTAGCTACCATAGGTCAGTCAATTTATGTCAATAAACGAGATTACTGGAGTCCGTTTGCCTCAGTGAAGCGACATCTCACTCTTGGCTACCTCCCAACCTTCTAGGATAAAACAACTCTAATCCCATCCTCGTCGCCAGAGTTGTTTTATCCTAGAAGGTTGGGAGGTAGCCAAGAGTGAGGCTTCGCTGAGGCAAACGGACTCCAGTAATCTCGTTTATTGACATAAATTGACTGACCGCTGGTAGCTAAAAACTGTCGCTATTTATATACAAAATTCTATGAAAACCATTATACAAAACAGGATATTTGCATATCCATAATTCAATATGCAAATACATTACAATTTTATTAAGAAGAATATATATTATAATATATATATTGTCACGGTAAGAATTGCAAGCAACAGGCGAAGATAAATCGAACGATAATCGTTTATTGCTGCCAACGAGCAGACTCCTCAAATCAAAGAATACACGAATATATATAGCACTCATTAATTCAATATATGCAAAACAAAAACAAACAAAATCTAAAACTTAATTATGTAAAACAATACAACAAATAACGCTACAATGCCCTCCTCTCCAAAAGGACAGCGTCCTCGCTGTCAGACGGCAGGCTCATCCTCGGGTAGGTCCAGTTGTTCGTCTGGGTCACGGTAGTTCTTCATTCTCACTACATGCACAATTTCCTTTGGCTTACGACGGCGGTTAGTAGTGTCTAGACTTTCGACTTCGTACGTCACCTCCGAAATGCATCTCGTCACCCTATAAGGGCCGAAATATCGTTTTATTAATTTTTCGGATATCCGTATTTTCCGAACGGGTATAAATATCCATACTTTATCGCCTGGCTGATAGCTCACTTCTCGATGTTTGGCGTCGTAGAGTCGTTTATTGCCCTCTTGCGCTCTCAGTGTATGTAGCCGAGCCAATTGTCGCGTCTCCTCTGCTCGGGTCACTATCTCTCGATTATAGTCCTCTTGATCTTCATCTTTTAAAAGAGGAAACAATGTATCTAACGTAGTTTCAGCTTCTCGTCCATGGATGAGGCTGAATGGGGTGAATCCGGTGGTGTCCTGCTTCGCCGTATTGTAAGCAAACGTGATGAACGGAAGAATAACGTCCCATTCTTTTTGTTCGACGTCCACATACATTGACATCATGTCGGCCAGGGTTTTATTAAGTCTCTCAGTGAGACCATTCGTCTGAGGATGGTACGCCGTGGTAAATCTCTGAGCCTAGGAGCAAAGTCCCGTCAGCTCGGATATTAGTTTAGACTGAAAAACCCTACCCCGGTCAGTAATTATTTCTCGTGGTGCTCCATGTTTAAGTACTACGTCCTCCAGGACGAACTTGGCCACTTGCTGAGCGTCTGCCGATGGTAAGGCTCGGGTGATAGCGTATCGCGTCAGATAGTCTGTGCAAAAAATTATCCATTTATTTCCTAAATGGGATATTGGGAATCTTCCGAGATCAATTCCGACTCTTTGGAACGGAACAGAGGTGGATGGTATCGGTTGCAGCAACCCGGTCGGTCGCAAGGGAGCATGTTTACGACGCTGGCACTCCCTACAGTGACCGACATATTTTCTTATGCTCCTCAGAAGACCTGGCCAAAAATACTTCCTCCTAATTCTATCGTGGGTTTTAGCCAACCCTAAATGACCGGCAGTTGAATTATCGTGGAGACTTCTGAGGACGTCAGGGCGCAAATGCCTGGGGATCACCAATAGCCACGGTTGCCCCATTGGGTCGAAATTCCGCTTGTAAAGAGCTCTATTTATTATTTTGAAGCGGTTTTGATCGTTCTTTAAACATTCCTCCGATATTCTCACAATTACCGGATCTTTCCGCTGTTCCGCGACGATATCAGTTAAGCAGATAATGTTGGTATGTCATCTTCGGATTCCCCTGGGTTATTCGCTTCGATTGGGTTGCGTGAGAGACAATCGGCATCTTGATGTTTTCTACCGTTTTTATATACCACGTTCACATTGTACTCCTGAAGTCTTAAGGCTCACCTGGACAGTCTTCCCGACGGGTCCTTCAGGCCCGAAAGCCAACAGAGCGAGTGATGATCCGTCACAATTGTAAACGAGCGCCCAAATAGGTATGGACGGAACTTGCCGATCGCCCAAATCGCGGCAAGACACTTCCGCTCCGTTGTTGAATAATTTTTTCAGCTGTTGACAGCGTTCTTGATGCATATCCAATCGGTTTTTCACTTCCTCCCTGGACCTGGACCAAAACCGCACCAATTCCAAACCCACTGGCGTCGGTGTGCAGTTCGGTCGCATACTTTTCGTCAAAGTGGGCCAAAACGGGTTCCGACGCGAGTGTCAGCTTCAAGGATTCATAGGCCTGCCGTTGATCTGGTCCCCATTCGAATCTGGTGTCCTTTCTCAACAACCTGTGTAGTGGTTCAGCTTTTTGAGCAAAATTCTTAATGAAACGACGATAATATGAGCACATTCCAATGAAACTTCTTACATCAGTGAGGGATTTGAGAGTAGGGAATTTGGACATAGCATCAACTTTACCCGTGTCGGGGTGCACGCCCTCTCCATCCACCAGATGCCCAAAAATGCTCAGTCGTTTTGTTCCAAACAAGCACTTGTCTGGATTTAACACAAGTCCAGCCTTTGAGAGACACCTGAGAACTAATTCTAGGCGTCGAACATGTTCGTCAAAGGTGGGTGAAAACACAATAATATCGTCCAGATAGCAAAGACACATTGACCACTTCAACCCCCTCAGCAAGGTATCCATCATTCTTTCAAATGTCGCTGGGGCGTTACACAACCCGAAAGGCATAACTTTGAACTCGTACAATCCGTCGGGTGTAATGAAGGCGGTCTTCTCGCGATCTGCCTCATCCACCTCAATCTGCCAGTAACCAGAACGGAGGTCCATGGAAGAATAATAACTCGCCCCTCTTAAGCAATCGAGTGTATCGTCAATCCTTGGCAGTGGATATACATCCTTTTTTTGTGATTTTATTCAGGTGTCTGTAATCGACACAGAAACGCCAACTACCATTTTTCTTTTTCACTAATACCACAGGAGAGGACCAAGGACTTTCGGAAAGCTGAACTATACCTCCTTTCAACATTTTGTCGACCTCATTCTGAATGGTTTGACGTTCGACCTGCGACACTCGATATGGACGGCGTTTAATCGGGGGATGGTCCTCTGTATTTATCTTGTGCTTGGCTGTGCTCGTCAGATATTAGACGGAAACACATTAAATTCAAATAAGCCGCTGAAACTCCCAAGTATCGAACATATCCTGGTCCTTTCAAGCATGGATAGATCAGGGCTTATCATCGAGACAATGTTTGGAGAGTTTTCTTGTCCAAGAATCCCCTGCCGATTGGTGTCCGAAGCATCACCGATGACTGCCAGGTGACCCTCTTCCAGTACTTGTATCTCTCCAATACACATTCCTTTGGGGACAGTTCGATCACATGTGCCGATATTGGTTATCCAAATTCTCCCTTTTCCATGCTGGACAGCGAAGATCGAGGCGGGAACTATCAGATCACGTTCTAGAAAGAGGATCCTCGAAGGCTCCATTACGACATCACTCACACCGAGTATAGCTTCGCTGATTACGTTTATCTGCTTGGTCGATCCAGCGGGGATTATAAAGCTATCGTCGGCGGCCACAGTTTGGAATATGCTCGAAGAATCCTCTGGTAGTTCTGCTTTTTCTAACAGAATCTCGGCGCTACCACAATCGATTATAGCCCTTGACGCCTCCAGAAAGTCCCAACCGAGAATGATGTCGTGGCTACAACTTGGTAAAACGATGAATTCAAACGGCTGTACCAATCCGTTTATTTCTAAACGTAAAGTACATGGCCCTTGGAAACGATATTTTTCCCGTCGGCAACTCGAAGTGTCATGCCAGCGTCACTGAACATAGTCTTTTTGTGTTGTTGTCTAAAGTGGTCCGAAATAACCGAAAACGAAGCGCCGCTGTCGACAAGGGCAGGAAAAGTTTTATCGTCAATAGTAACGTCAACTATATTCTGTGATAGTTTAGCGGCTATGAGCGGCGGAGGATTTATAATCTCCTCAGCGACCTTACCCCCAGCGAAGGGCGCTTGCTCTAGTTTTCCTCACGATAAGGTGATCGGCCAGATCGTCGGCTTGGCGATATCGAGGGGCGACGTTCAGCTGGGGATCGGCCACGACCTGGATAGGGCGACTAGCTTCGATAACCTGCGCGGCCTGGGGTTTCATTGCTATTATAGATCGTTCGCGGGCCGTTCTGGACAGGGTGGTATCTCCCCGGTGGCTGTCGATCCACCATCCCTCGCCGCTCTCGGCAGTACCTGGCGACGTGACCCTGGCGTCCGCATTGGAAACAAACGGGAATATTATCCACCGTCCTCCATTCGTCAGTCTTTCTTCGGGCAGTTGTCAGCCTTGTAGGACTTTGCTGCTGGTAATACGAGGGTGGTCTCGCCGGTCCTTCAAATTGGCAGCGTTGTTCTTGGTAGTATGGGCCCTGCTCCACAATTGGGGTCAGCTTTCTCTCAACCTCTTCATGAATAATTTTCTTCAGGGAGTTCACCTCTGGCACTATAGACTCGGAATGCAGGGCACTCTTAATTTCTTCTCTCACGATTCGTCGAATCAGATCTTCCAGGGACGAGGAGTTTGGTTGCTCTATACTTGCGACGTTAGGGAGTCGCTCAAACCTTGGTTTCCCGATGCGTCGCTGCTTGCAAGCCTCCACTTTTCGGCACCAATCGACGAAGGCTTCAACAGTATCAATTTCCTTTATCAAGATGACCTGATAGACATCTTCTACCACACCTTTCATTAGATGTGCCACTTTCTCTTCTTTACTCATATCGGGATTCACCTCCCTACACAAGCTCAGAACGTCTTGGATATAGGATTCCCAGGATTCTGTACTCTTCTGAGCTCGACTCTGAAGGTTGTCCTTAGCGCGTCTGAGAAGGACACCGCTATTGTCGAATGTCCGGCTAAACATCTCCTTAAAAATATCCCACGAATCCATTCCTTCTTCGTTGTAATCATACCATTGGCCAGCGGTCCCTTCCAAAAAGAATGGTGCGTTCGCCAATTTCATCGTGGCATCCCAGCAGTTAGATCTCGCAATACGTTCGTAATCCTTCATCCATTTGCCACAATCCTCCGTTCCATTGCCGCTAAACACAGTTGGGTTTCTTGTCAAATGTTTGCAAGTATTTTTTTTTTTTTTTTAACACCCGTGTTAACTCCAGCCGATATTGACATTTTTCTGATTGGGCTATTCTTTTCGTCGATATCGAAACGTGGCTCTAGGCCTTCTAGGCGACGGCTTCTTCTGACAGAGGTATCCGTGATGGTATCGGTACCCAGCTTCTCCACCACTTGTCACGGTAAGAATTGCAAGCAACAGTCGAAGATAAATCGAACGATAATCGTTTATTGCTGCCAACGAGCAGACCACTCAAATCAAAGAATACACGAATATATATAGCACTCATTAATTCAATATATGCAAAACAAACACAAACAAAATCTAAAACTTAATTATGTAAAACAATACAACAAATAACGCTACAATATATTATAATTCTCATCATCAAAAATAAAAACATCCACTGCAGGATTTGTGTAAATATGATATCTGATGAAATCTCCCACTATATCATAGAATGCAAATATTAAGGTGAAGAAAGAGAAAAAACTCTTTAAAAAAACCTTCTGGAATTTAGCAACCCACTGCAGACGCTGAGAACTATTTCAGAAAAGAAAAATATAGCGATAGAACTCTATAATTTCTACAGATCAATTATAAATAGATTCATACACAAAAGAGGTAGTGAGGAAAGTTTTAGAACAGATGTGTAAATAAATCCCTTTTCAAACAAAGGCTCACGTGCACATGGGGAAAGAGAGAAAATATTACTGTATTATTTTGTTGTTGTATGGCGAATCCATACAGGGCAATGGGTCCTAATAAAAGCCTTTTTGTTGTTTGTTAATATATATATTATGAACAGATTTATGTATTATAAAATCACCATTTGTATTTTGGTACACTGTGTGACTTCACAGCTCTCTTTGATGTGAGAAATAAATTCTGGAGGCTACTTAAAGTTATCAAATTACAAAACTATTTTAGACGCGCAATATTCTTTTTTGAAATAAAACAATTTATACTGCCCTTACTGCAATGGAAAAATTAAAGGGAGGGCCTGGCTCATCAGTGGTGAACCCTCCCAGCGGTTTCGCCAGTTTAATCTACCATACCGCTGTTATATTGCATTTTTGGAACTTCCTTTTATAGTGATACTGTTGCTTTATTCTTCAAATGGGTATGCTAGTGCATCGTAATATAATTGTTTGAATAAAAGACACAAAGCGATATTTGCGGAAGAGCGATTGCTCGAAGCATATTATATATTTATAATTGTATGTAATTCTGCTGTCCTAAAAGCTTATGTCCATAGTTCATTTAAAATACCCATTTGAAGAATCAAGCATCAGTATCACTATAAAAGGAAGTTCCAAAAATGCAATATAACAGCGGTATGGTAGATTAAACTGGCGAAACCGCTGGGAGGGTTCACCACTGATGAGCCAGGCCCTCCCTTTAATTTTTCCATTGCAGTAAGGGCAGTAGAAATTGTTTTATTTTAAAAAGAATATTACGCGTCTAAAATAGTTTTGTAATTTGATAACAGATGGCGCGCTAGTGCATCGTAATATAATTACTTAAAGTTATCTCATTATTTCCTTATATAAATTTGTAGGATGGTTGAGACACGCTCTGGTAAGATACAAGACCCAGCACAGGAGAGAATCAAGGTTGAAGAGTCTGCCAAGCCGCAACCTGGTGCAACAATATATAGTTACAAACTTTTTATCCATGTTTATTATCATATCCTGGTAGTATGTATGTAGTATTTGCAATACAATTATACGCAGCCTTCTATTCACTGATTACAATGTTCTGGTACTACAAGGGTAGACGTGTAATGTATTTACAGTACAATTATTAGAGACCTTCAATTCGCCAAGATTACAATTGTCAAAGCCACATACTTACATTAGTCTGTGATTTCACTTCCTGGTTTTTCATTTTGGATTGATTTTTTGTGAAATTATGTTGTTAAAACACTGAAAAAAATTCGCGCAGTTTTTTTGTCGAAGAGAAACATTTTTTCCTACTATTTCTACTGCAATAAGAAAACTATTATGATTATTTGGCTAATCAGCGATGAAACCCTACCAGCAGTTTCGTCAGTTTAATCTACAAATCCCGCTACCTTTGTATTTTGAATTCTGTTACTATATAGTGGGTTGTTGAATATATAAGGATTGTTTGATAGTTTCATATATTTAGAAGAATGCTTATTTTGTGCGAATCAATTCATTTATTAATTCTCACAATATTTTGTGTGGCTACTCCCCGAAGAGGAAAACAAAGCTATTTTAGGTTTATATAAAAGAGCGTACCTGGATCTGCAAAGAAAAAAAAAACATTTTTTTCTCAAAATATTTCGAGAAATTGCTCCCTCTTTATCAATTTATTGTACATTCTTTACAGATCCAGGTACGCTCATTTTTATAATCTTAATTAATGGATCGCCTTTTGACTCAAAGCTATTTTAGTTTCATCAATATTTTATATATTTTGAAGGGAACAGGTGCTTGAAACTGCGGTAAAAATCAAATTCCTCTAAAGCTATCGAATTTCAAGATATTCTGATATAGGAGAGACCAGCAGATCAATAGACATAAGAGTTAAAGAACATAGCCGTAATATCAGAAATAAAGATAACAAATCCTTAATATTCCAGCAGGAAATTTCTACAGGTCACCAATTCAACCTACAAGATGTCACATAACATATTCTCCAAATACAATAGACTCATTCTAGAATCTTCAATCTCCAGAGACAATAACAACATAAACAGAAGATCTACCCCAACAGTTCCAGCATATCCAACACAGATAATCCCACCCCCATTGAAACTCTCCCCCTAACCTCTACAACTGGAAACTATTTTTATATTTGATTTTTGAAAATGTATTTCTGTGAATCTCTATTACATGTGTGCTGCACGTCTTTGCGGAGCCAGTGACCTGATGAAGAGCGACCTTATGAAAGCTTGTCTCCCAATATCTGAATGAGGAAACTCTGCAACAATTTCAAATATATTCAATTAAATTATAAAATTATTTGCATCTCTATATTTCAAGTACAAATTAGTATGGAATTCTGATATTTGTACTCGCCAATGGGTCGAGTATATTAAGAAAGAACTGGTGTGTAATGGTTTCTCAAGAAGGTTTTTATGGTGTAATGTTCCAGATATTCAAAAATTTTTAACCACTATTGGATAGAAATCATTAAAAAATAACTAATTAACAATGTTTTCTTTGATAGTTTTGGTTTAGCTTTCAAGATATTTAAATATTTTAACTCATTATTAGAGAGAGGTCATTGAGAAAGGAAAGGTGTTCACACAATGTACTTGGTGAAATGCACTTGTTGTAGCCTTTGATTATTCAATTATTTAAACTTTTTATTGGGTAGAATTCATTAAAAATATAAAGTATACAATGGTTACTAATATGTTTGTGGTGATTCTTTCTCATTGATCAAAACAAGTATACAAAGGTTATTAAGGTGTTTTGGTGTAACTTTCAATATATTTGAACATTTGAACTAATAGAATAAATGGAGAAATAATAAGTCTACCATGGTAGCTAAGGTTATTGGTACATCTCTGAAGGTTTCCGAACATTTAATCACACGATTTGATAGAGTTCATTGATAAAAACAAGTATACAAAGGTTATTAAGGTGTTTTTGGTGTAACTTTCAATATATTCGAACATTTGAAATTATTATTGAGTAGAATAACTGAGAAATCATAAGTGTACTATGGTTTCTAAGTCGATCTTTGGTGCAATTCTGAAGGTTTCCGAACATTGATACACACTATTTGGTATAATTCATTGGGAAAAAAATAAGTATAAAAAGGTTTTCAGGATGTTCTTTTGTGTAACTTTCAATATATTCGGACAGTTGAACTTATTATTATTGAATAGAATAAATGAGAAATAATAAGTCTATTATGGTTTCTAAGTTGATTTTGGGTGCAACTCTGAAGGTTTTCGAACATTTAAACACATAATTTGGTAGAGTTCATTGAGAAAAACAAGTACAAACTTGTACAAAGGTTGTTATGGAGTTCTCGTTATAAATTTCAAAATATTCGAAAATTTGTACTGACTTGTGGGTAGAATTCATTGAGATAGAACAGGTATACAAGGTGTGTCCAATAAATAATGAGACCGGTCAAAAACAAAGAAAAAATGAAATGATATATATTTTTAAAAAGTCTATTAAAAAATAGAAAGCTTCAGCTACACTGCGGTATATCACATCACGTGATTGCGCGCGCAGTCGATAAATTGTAAGCTTGTAAAAAGAACGCCATGCATAACAACTTCTAATTTGTAATGGATAGAAAATTCGAACAACGAATTTGTATTAAATTTTGCTACAAAATTGGGAAATCGGCTTCAGAAACTTTAGATTTGCTGAAATTGGCATTTGGAAATGAAAATGTAAATAAGCCCACCACATTTAGACGGTTTTCACGATTTGAAAATGGAATGGAATCGGGGAAAGATGAGAAGCGTGTTGGACGTCCAATTCTGCACAGGAACCCTGAAAAGGTGAGCCAAATTTCAAATTTAATAAACGAAAATCCACGAATACGGTTACGGGACATTGAGGAAGAAATAGGGATATCAAAATCATTAGTTGGATCGATAATTAAAGAAAATCGTGTTGAAGTCGCCAAAAAATGCTTGAAATGGTGGAAGAAAACCCTAATTGGAAGAAAAAAGTAATAACTGGAGACGAGACATGGGTTTACGGGTATGACCCGGAAACAAAACGCCAATCCATGGAGTGGAAAGGAAAAGATGAACCAAGAACGAAGAAATCCCGACTTTGCAAGTCAAAAAACAAAGTCTTATTGGTCACGTTCTTTGACATAAAGGGAATTGTGCATTATGAATATCTAGAGGAGGTCAAACAATCAATAAGGAGTCTTATTTAAACATAATGAGACGTGTACGTGAATCAATTCGTCTGAAAAGAAGTGAAATGTGGAGTTCCAAAAATTGGATTATCCATCATGATAATGCACCACCACACACCACTACATCTGTACTGTCTTATTTGGCTAAACACGGCATCCAAATATTTCAACAACCTCCCTATTCCCCAGACCTAGCTCCAAATGATTTTTTTCTCTTTACAAAACTCAAAATGGCTCTAAAAGGAAGGAGATTTGACACTAGAGAGTCCATCATAGCGGATTCGAAAAAGGTCTTGAAGACATCCCGAAATATGCCTTTTCTAAATGTTTTAAATCATGGGAGAAGAGATGTAAATTATGTATAGATGCGGGAAGGGACTATTTTGAAAAATACTAATAAATATATATTTTTAATCATTCTATTTTTTCTTTATTTTTGACCAGTCTCATCATTTATTGGACACACCTTGTAAAATGGTTGTGCTATATATAAGGTGTTAATGGTGTACCCTCTCTGATATGTAAACATTTTTACGCAACTTTTGGACCTATCATTGAAATGAGGCATGTGTTCAATGGTTCCCAAAATGCTTAAGATCTAAATTTAAACAATATTCAAAAGAGAAAATCGACAAATAAAGATGGTATTAAGGTTTCTACTCAATACTTCCTCCTACAGTACCATGAAAGAGATTATTTTAACTTGTTAATACCAAATTCTCTATCCTGGAGGTGATATCTTAGTGTAACTTATGGTATTATAGTTAATGTTGATTTGTGACCAAAATGGTGGCTCATTGAAGTGGTTACTCATCAGATAGGAAGCATCTACTTGTATTTTTCTGTCTTAAGATCTTAAGATTAGATGGAATTATTGTGTTTAAATGCTTAACTAATCTTAATAGGAATACTAAAAACTGATTACAGGAGAATCGAGACTCATAAAACCCTAGAAGCTCATACAAGAGATTTAAGAGTGTGAAGGTCCAACCCCACTAGGGAGTGCAAGTAACCAAACGGGGCTATGGCACATTTGTAAGTGCAAAGTTGAACTGCTTTTCTCGTGTGTAGACATGTGGTGCACTTACAGTAAAAGCAGTCGCTTACTTCTACCCACCATGATTATCATGGCATGTACCACGTGTACTAGGGATAAGCAAAAAAAAAAAAAAGAAGAATGTGAAGAAACCAGATATATTCAAGAAACCTCAAGGGACTCTAGAACCGAGAGACTTAAGAAATACAAGATATTCTAAAGACTTAAGAAAATATAGAAAACTGATCGAGAGAGAGAAATATTACAAAGAAAGAAACCGTTAAAAAAAGATAAAAACATAGAAAAATGGACAATTAAGCCTTTTCCAAAAGATGATTAACACAGTATTTTTGAGATAAAGAATTAGTGATTTTCTTTCAATTAACTAAAGCTTACCATCATCAAGAAATTTATATCATAATCAAACCTGGGTATTTGTTAAGGTTTCTTTGTCCTTAACGGAAAAAGCCGTTCTTTAGAGGACTGTATAGGTTTTCAACTACCTAGGCGACACCCCAATGGTGATTCCAATGCCCAGGCGACACCCCAATAGTGATTCCAATGCCTCAGCCAAAGAGAGAATAAAGCACGACCAAAAACCTATTCACACACTTTTTCTTTATTTAAAAAACTCAATTATATACAAAATAGTCAACGGTCAATATTTACATAATCACAGAAAAATTGAATTAAATATTAATAAATAAAATAATATCATAGAAAACTCAACAGTATTTATGCATCTACAGTAGACATCGAGTCTCAATCATATAGCTAAATTCATAGCGAAAACATCATTACAGGTATCCAAAGAGGATAATGGAAATGACTAAGCCATGGGAATATATCCAACGTCTTTCTCTACTAGGTCTTGGCGGGTTTTACCTTCAGGACATTGAGAAAGGCCTAGAACGAACTGAATTGATAACATGAAATTTAGACAAACTCATCTACAAAGGAATAAAAGATAAAATAGCACCCAAAACAACAACTTGTGTTGACAATTGACAACTAAAATAATTTTATTGACATCTTGTCAATACATGCAAAGTGCACAGTCTGCACTATTTAAAAAAAGATAATATGGATTATATTAACTATATACAATGAACATGGCGCCTCTGCCAGCGCTGCAGAGTTTGGTGGAGAATCGCCAGTGGGTCTCCAGCGACACCACGTATTTCGCGATCTACGAAGAATACGTAGATCGCGTACTTCGCCACTGACAACTTGTGTTGATAAAAAACTCCATTTGATATTGTTGCATCATGACTAATGCTCGTATTTTAAAAATTATTTCTAATATTATTTTTAATATATTTAAAATTTAAATTATATATTTATTTATTTTTATTTAAAACAGATTATCTAGATTATCATCATTCCTTTTTATAATTTCATTCCTTTTGTAATATTTATTGTACATATATCTTTATTGCTTATTGGAGCGAGAGAGGACCTAGACGAAGACTGCGGATCACGACCTACGAGGAAGACAAGAATAAATAAACACAATAACTTTAAAATATAATTTATTTTTATTTATATACTTTTATTTATTTGCTTCGACTATGGAAACCCGCTCGGGAAACGTGTATAACACCAAGAAGGAAGAAACCAAAGTCAGCGACCTTGCAAAGCTGCAACTTGGTGCAACAAAATGATAACTTAAACAAAGAATATAAAGAAGGAGAATTGAATTAAGCGACATGCCCACATATGGTCAGCTACATATTGTAACATAGAAATTTAGGAAAAACAAACTTCCGAATTCCCCGGCAATGTATTTAATATAAACCCAATTTAAAACTAATAGCAGAGATATATTGAGAATATTTTACAGTATATAAAAATAAAAATTAACACAAAGCAATAACGCGCCATCTATACATATAAATTGAAAGGATTTAAAAGCACGAATGTTTATTTTATACATAATACAAACTTCCACTGCCCTTACTGCGATGAAAAAATTGGCGAAACCGCTGAGAGGGTTCACCAGTGATGAGCCAAGCCCTCCCAATATAGTTTTTCATCGCAGTAAGGACAGTAGAAGTTTGTATTATGTATAAAAGAAACATTCGTGCTTTTAAATCCTTTCAAAAATAAAAATATCGGAATTAAAAATATTTTCATAGAATAATATATTAAAAATAAAAAAGGAATTTCCTGACCAGGACCACATGTGCTTTTCAGAAGGCAGAGCGCCATCTAAGGGAACAGAAATCAACTATTCATTGATTTAACCTCTTCCCAGATATTCAGCAAACCCAATTTCTTGATAAATCAAGAAAAGCCATCTACGAATCTGCTATATAGCACATTCCATATGGTAGCTGTAACCAATAGTTTGAAAATCTTGTTGCTACTGACATGGATCTGACATGTTTCTGTCAAGTATTCCTTCTAAGTCTTGGAAGTCTGTCCTTAATAGCTTCGCATCTTTTATCTTGCGTCAATATTGCCATTTAAAACAACTAGCTATTAAACAAACAGATGAAACTGGCCATAATTCATTAACCTTCTTCAAAAGAACCTTGAAGAATGATAAAGAAATAGGTTATAAAGAAGATTTTTTTGTGTACAGTTACTTCGTCCTAAATTACACTCAAAGGGAACTTGAATTGACACCATATGTGTAGATAAAGTATAAGAAAACAAAAGTCAATAGTCAAAGTTGAAATTTTCCGAAATTTCTTATTCACGACAAGCTATAAAACCTTACGAGGTCATTTGAAGGATTTGCAAATGTTTGTTGAAGGAAGGTTTATTGCATAGGCATCTTTGTTTTACATGTCAAAACACATTTAATGTGAAAAGGATTGCCTATTTTAGCGGTTTATTGTGTTTCTAGAGATTTCATATGGAGTTCTTTGAGAGTACATGTTTGTAGAATAACGTAATATTATTTTACAAAAGCTGAACATACTATCGCCTGCCGATCAAAAATGAAATTAGAGTTGAACTCCACTTAACCGAATTCTTTTTTTTTTTTTTTTGCTTATTCCTAGTATACGTGGTATAGGCCATAATAATCACGGTGGGTTGAGCTTTGTGACAGCTTATAGCATACAGTATGTTAGTAACCTTAGTACACGTGGTACAGGCCATGCTGATCATAGTGGGTAGAAGTAGGCGACTGCTTTTACTGTAAGTGCACCAAATATCTACACATGTGAAAAGCAGGGGGGTCGGTGGAAGGATGGTCTAAACCGTTAGTTTTCGGCCGCTACGATCCGGGTTCGATTCCCGCATTGGGCACTTTTTTTTTTCTGATAAAAAAAAATGCTCCAATGGCCCCCGATTCTTGCAAAAGTTCAACCCCACCAGCGAGTGCAAGTAACCAAACGGGGCTCTGACATATTTGTAAGTGCAACCAATGCATGGTTTTCCCACTATGTACTAAGTGTCAACCTGCAACTCCAAACTACATTATTGACTCATCCATTGATGAATTCTACTCATCCCCACCAGACACCAACATCGAGCTCTACAAGCTTGATACCCTGATATGATTGTTGAGTGGAGATAAGAAAGAAGAAGAAGAAACTTATGTAGATGGACGAATCTCAACGAACTCTTTGTCAGCCGTCAAAAATCACAATTCCTTTAAATTTTCGAATTTCTCTCTCTCATTACATTTATCACAATTTCATTAAGATGATTAAACGCCAAACTACATTATTGACTGTATTGATTCATCCATTAATGAGCTCTACTCATCCCCAGCAGACACAATCAACAAGCTATATAAGTATATGAAACGAAAGGATTTAAAAGCGCGAATGTTTCTTTTATACATAATACAAACTTCTACTGCCCTTACTGCGATGAAAAAATATATTTGGAGGGCTTGGCTCATCAGTGGTGAACCCTCTCAGCGGTTTCGCCAATTTAATCCACCAGACCGCTTCTCAGAGCTCTAATACTGTATTGGACGATTCTGCTTATATACGCAGCACTTGTACGTAGCAAAAACCATTTTTGAGATTCCATCCTTCAGTGCTCCGTATATAAGCAGAATCGTCCAATACAGTATTAGAGCTCTGGTGGATTAAATTGGCGAAACCGCTGGGAGGGTTCACCACTGATGAGCCAAGCCCTCCCAATATATTTTTCATCGCAGTAAGGGCAGTAGAAGTTTGTATTATGTATAAAAGAAACACCCGTGCTTTTAAATCCTTTCGTTTTATATGTATAGATAAAGCGTTATTGCTTTATGTTAATTTAAGCTCTATAAGGTTAATGCCCTAATATGTTGAGTGGAGATAAGAAAGAAGAAGAAGAAACCCAAGTAAATGGATGAATCTCAACGAGCTGTTTTTCATCCGTCAAAAATGGCACAATTCCTTCGAAATTTTGAATAGCTCTCTCTCATTACATTTATTCACATTTCCATTAAGGTCATTGAATACTATAAGTACTTACATAGTTCATTTTTGACTGAAAGCCATTTACCTAACGATCTTCCATTTCCAGTAAAACGCTATATTGCACAACAGAGAATACTCCATTCGTGTTTTCAGGAAACCCTATCAAAATCTTCAGTAGGGGGGGATACAGTATGCAATCTTTGCAAAGAAAAAATAGAAATTGAAATATCTCATTGCATTGAGTACCAGTATTTTAACGAAGAAAAAAAGACGTTCTTCTCAGAAGTAAACGACAGACAACTTACTTCAGTACAAAGTATTTTAACCAGCGCCATATTAATGGTTGCTTTGTCCCTATATAACTTCTACAAAGCAGTAAGTAGGAAAAATAACTTAAATCAATCGTTTTCTTCTCCACTACATGATGGCGATTGATCATCATGAGGATATCGTTGTAGGTCTGTAATGAGAGAGGAGAATCTGTATAAGACTGTTGTCTTAATGATATCTTTATGTATTTTGTATAAATCATTAAACATATCTTTCTGCAACGGAAAAAAAATTACAAAAACAATTAAGTTCTAAAGGGGAATTTTCGAATTTAAAACATTATTATTATTTTATTTAAACATTATTATTATTGTAAAAATAGAGGCTGCCTGGCCGGCATTCATATTTATATGAAAAATAGATACTTCGGCCAGTTGGAGTTTTTTATTTTCTCAACGTTTCGACAAAATCTTTTGTCTTCGTCAGGAGAATTAAATAAAAATAAACGCCTTGCCAAATGTTTATTTTTATTTACTTCTCCTGACGTCGTTGTCGAAACGTTGAGAAAATAAAAAACTCCAACTGGCCGAAGTGTCTATTTTTCATATAAAAAAAATATTAATATTATTTTATTTCCAATTCGCTATATCCCGCAAGGGATACTTGCGCCAAACAAGGAGAAAAGTTTATTTACATAAATTATTTTCATTATTCAACGCATGAAAACATTAGAGATCCAGATTTTGTAGAAAGTTTAGAATGTATTTACAAAATGAATTGACCTCTTTAAATATTATTTTTTATCGGAAATCAAATCGTTAAGTTCATAAACAACTAGTTCATTCTTCATTCTATAATCTTGAAATGCTGGGCAATCTATCAGTAGATGTCTTGAGGTTTGTTCCTCAATACCACAACATCAAATCGTATAAAACAATACGAATATACAGGGTGATCCAAAAGTCCCGCACAACTTTAAAAATTAATAACTCCGCGAATATTTGCGCTAGAGCAATGCGGTAAACACCATTGTGTTCAGGATGCAATGGGATTTTTTATGGCAAATAATGAAAAATTCGAAATTGATTTTAGTTACAATTTTATTCGCCAGATGGCGCACTACCAAAATCAGAGATTCAGCGACCAAATTGTTTGATAAATTGAAAAATATAACTGATCGACACGTATTTTTCCTTTTTGAATACCAGGAAAGAATCCTAATAACATCAAATAACAAATTAATAAAACACCACTTCGCCAAAAGTATGAAGAATTGGTTAACAATTTTTAAATACAATCAGAGATATGTAAAATAGGTAAATGCAAATTTAAACATGTAGCAAAAAAAAATTGATATTTTAGATACGGTTTGTGTTTCCGAAGATAATAAATTTCTAATATTTTTAATTCAACTCTCTCTCATACTGTACCCAATTTTAAAAAATGTGTCCCCTCAAATAAAAATATTTTTCAAATCGACATTTTGCGTTGAAAAACGTGGTAGTATAATCATTTTGTATTATTTTTTGCACAAAATTTCTAAAGTTATTGGTGTACAGAAAATATTCCTTATGCTATTTCTTCTAATGAGCGAAAAGCGAAAAACTAAACATGAGGGAAAAAAATGTGTGCACCAGTGTTATTCGAGAAGTTATAACACTCTGGTTTGCACGAAATAATATGTGAGCAAATACAAACAAAATTTTACTGTTCACAAAAAAAAGAGTCAAGATATGAGGACAGCATTTATTATCCCATATCCCAATTATCCCCCTTATCCCATTCTCTCTTGTATTAGGTCACAATCCTTGCTCAATGTGGCACCCTTCATTCTCAATCACCGCCTGCAGACGACAAATGACAGAATGGACAGCATTAAGAAAAATATCTGTTGAAATTAATAAAATGTGCCATCTGATAGAAGCCTTTAACATGGCCAATGTGGTATGCCAGCATCGATAAGCACACGATTTAATGTACCCCCATAAACAAAAATCGCAAGGCGTCAAGTCTGGTGATCTTGGAGGCCACTGGTATATAAAGTGGCGACTTATCACACGATTTTCAACGAACGTATTCTTCAGCAATTGTTTGGCACCGCGGGAGATATGAGGAGGTCCTCCAACTTTGATGAATGTTATTTCGCTTAGTGCATTTTTCCCTGCAATATGGGAATACCCCATATGAACATAACGTTCACCAGTTACAAAAACGGTTTTAAAAGTTCTTCCATCGATTTTTCAAAGAAAAATGGCCCAATAATAAAAGAAGAAGTGAACCCACACAAAACTGTAACTCTAGGCTGATAAAGTGGCATTTCTGTAAAAATTCTAGGGTTTTCTGTTGCCCAAAAGCGGCTGTTTTGAATGTTAGATTCTCCGTTTAGAGAAAAGTGAGCATCATCTGTCCACAGAACATTCGACAGCCAGTTTTCATCAATATCAATTTTCCGGAAAACCCATGAAGCGAATTCTTGACGCATCTCAAAATCGCCAACTTTCAGCTCGTGAAGCCTCTTCGGATATCACAATCATACTCGGCGATTTTAACGCCAAAAGTTCAACTTAGGGATCATCTGTCCAGGATAACAAAGGTCACCGACCTCGACCTTACACCATTAAATAAGGGAGAGAACACCTATCTATCCAAGTCGACAGGCACAGAATCCGCAATAGACATCACAGCGATAAATTTCAACATCGCACCCACAACACAATGGAAAATCCTGAGAGGTGCAATCAGTGACCACAGACCAATTTTAACAACCCTAAACTTCAAAATTGAGAATGTCCAACAGAATAAAAGAACATGGAACTTTAGGAAAGCCGACTTGAAAAAAATTCACAGAAAAGCTTGAAGAACTGTGCAACGAAAAATTGAATTACAGAACGCTTGACAAAAACTTGGAAAACTTCTCTTCGAATATATCAAAAGCTGCAAAAGCATCGATACCTAGAAGGAGACGTTAGACCTGTGGATACCTTACTGGAAGGACCACAACATCAAGGCAATGATTGCAGAGAGAGACAATATCAATGAACTTCTTTAAAAAAATAAAACAGAAGAAAAGAGAAAGTAACACATTGAAATTAGTCACAAAATAGAACAAGAAATTTGGATATGCAAACAAGAGAAAATGGCAGAGTTCTGCGAAAAAATGGATCCAAGAAAGGACAGCCAACACTGGAAAATGATTAGAGTGTTAGAAAAGAATCAAAACAAACACCAATCCTCCAATACTCTAACCGATATGAATAGAACAGAGAGAACGAGAACAAACAGATGACTAATATAATTGCTGAATATCTTTCAAGCACTTCCATACTCAAATATACGATTGAAGACAATCTAAAAATAATATAAACCAGTTAGTTAAACAAGCAAGAAACTTCCATCAACAAGATATTTTCTCGAGAGACTTCACACTGAATGAGCTAAACTCATCAATAAAAAAATCTAAGAGGTCACCAAGAGATAATCTAATCTTTGGTCAAATGATTAAACACTTTGAAGACAAAGCTAATAAACAACTCCTACGAATACTGAACATTTCATGGTAAACTGGTGAACTACCAAAGAATTGGAAGATATCAATTACTGTGCCAATACTGAAACCAAACAAAGATGCCAAGGAATCCAAAAACTATCGGCCAATTGCTCTCACCAGCATACTTTGTGAAATAACAGAACGAATTATCCACTCTAGGCTCATAGTCTGGCTCACTAAAAATAATAAAATAAACTTCTACCAAACTGCCTATAGATCCCAGCGCTGTACGACTGATCAACTGTTCTACTTCTGTCAATCAATAATAGATTCTTTCCAGGAAAAACCGCCAAAGAAGACCACGGCTATATTCCTTGATATGACCTCAGCTTTTGATCGAGTGTGGAGGGAGAAATTACGTGAAAAGCTGCACAACATCGAAGTAAGAGGAGAAACCTTAACCTGGATTGCAGACTTCTTAAGGTGAAGAAGGTTAAAGGTTTGGGTCAATGGAGAATTTTCCAAGGAAGGAAGAACGTGTGATACTGCAGTCCTGGATCTTTCCAGTTGGTCTCGACGACCAGGCCATCACCGAGATGTACGCGACGAAGTACGCGATCTAGGTATTCATCGTAGATCGCAAAATGCGTGGTGTCGCTGGAGACCCACTGGCGATTCTCCACCAAACTCTGCAGCGCTGGCAGAGGCGCCATATTCATTGTACATAGTGTATGTGATGATTTAAGACCATGGAATTGTTGTAAATAGTCCAGATATCTACTACCACCTGTTCCACCACGTAATTGTATATAACTTCTTATTTACTGCAAATAGAAAGCCTCAACTAACATCAATCAGTACCGCGTAAGAATCTAATAAAGTATAGCAACTGTACAGATAGAAGGAATGGAGACTAACAGGAAAAAATTAAAGTTAAAACTAATCAGGCTTAGGTGAAAATAGGAGAGAAGACCTAGCAAACCCAGCCCAACTTTTACAAGGTCGTGGCCCTCCTGGATAATAAATCTTCCCCCCCTGTTTACGTCAGAAAAGAGCAGTGACCTGTTCGGACCCAGCTCAGCTATAAAAGGAGGCCCCGATCCTCAGTTAGTCAGTCCTTAGTTAGTCTTCGTTCCAGTCCCTGTCCACCGGACGCTCCGATAAAAGGTAAACCCTTTCCTGCCAGAAATCTCCCCGTCCCATTCCTTCTTGGCGTTCAGACGCTTCTAAGTGGAATCTCTATTTGCTTATTTCACCTTTGGCCCAGCTGTGTCGCCTTCCACCAGAACTGCACGGTAGAGTTGACATCGAGGTTCGTCTGACATCAGGTAACACCTGTCCCAGAGGTCCCAAGATATCACATGTATATAATGCATATTATCTTTTTTTTTAAATAGTGCAGACTGTGCACTTTGTATGTATTGACAAGATGTCAATAAAATTATTTTAACTGTCATTGATGAGGAATTGGAATTTTCAAAACACATAATTAGCACCTCAAATAAAGCTACCAGAAAACTAAACATTCTGAGATGGCTATGTGGAACAAATTGGGGAAAAAAACCCAGAATTCTCAGAACAACATATATCACCTCAATAAGGCCGATAATGGAATATGCAACACCGGTCAGGGCTCCCTCAAGCTCATCACTAAAAGTAAGACTAGACAGTGTTCAAGCAAAAGCGGCCAAAATAATCACTGGTGCTGTTTCCTCCACCAACGATGAGAAAATTCAGAGAGAATGTGTTCTAGACCTACTCGCTCGAAAGCAGAAGATAAAATAAAAACAACTTGGATCGGCACTTCGGAAACGAGGAACCAGAGGACGAGATCTCTCTGACCACTTGTGGTTTGGTGGATCCGCCCTTTTCTGAGAATGAGGTGAAACTGACGGCTTTCAAGTTCGGGAAAAGGAAATCTCCTGGTCCCGAATGGATTGATAACACGGTCGTGAAAGCCCTGTTAAGAATGCACCCATCACTTCTTGCCAGGTTTTTCAATAGGTGCCTGGACACTGGTACTTTTCCTGAGGCATGGAAGGTTGCCCGAGTAGTGGTTCTCGAAAAGTCTGGTAGAAAGGGTAATTCTCCTAATGATTATCGTCCGCTTTCTTTACTAGTGTGTCTAGGTATGGTCCTGGATAGCCTACTAGCTCAGCGACTGAAGCACTGGCTAGAGAGTAATGAGCTCCTTTCCTCTTTCCAACGTGGTTTTAGGGAAGGGAACTCCACAACCACGGCTCTGAACGAGGTGTTAGAGGGGGTTGAGATGGGCTTAAATAAGGGTGCTTGGGTTCTTCTCGTGGCCCTGGACATTGATGGCGCGTTCAACTCCATGAGCTGGAACAAGCTGATGAAATTTGATGGACATGGGTTGTCCTGATAATTTGTGCAGCTTGGTTTGTGACTTCCTGAGAGATAGACGGATTAGCCTCCGTTTTGGTGGGCGGAAGTTGGAAAGAAACTGTGCTAGGGGTTGCCCCCAGGGCTCTTGCTGCGGACCTATTATGTGGAATATCCTGGTAAGCACTGTTTTCCAGGAGGAGCTACCTGAGGGAGCCTGGCTGGTTCTCTATGCTGACGACCAGTTCCTCATCATTGAGGCTGCTTCAAGAGCGAAGGCTGATAAGTGTGTTGAAGCTTCTCCCCAAATCCTCTCGAACTGGGCCCATGACTCTGGCCTTAAGTTCAATGTCTCCAAAACTAAAGCCCTCAGCTTTAAGCCTAGGGACATAAGAACTAAAAGGAAAGGGATCAAATGGGAGCACAAGCCGGCTATCCGGATGAAAGGACAGAGGGTAGCGTTGGTCAATAGGATGACCATCCTGGGGGTGGTCATTGATGAAAAGATGGGTTGGCAATACCAGGCGGAGGAGATGGTGACGAGAGGCAGGGAGGCGTTGTTAAGGCCTGTCCTGGTTGGCTCTCAATAGGGGGGGGGGGAGAAGGAGGGTACTATTTTTAGGAACCTCTGCCTCTCCTGTGTCGAGCCAATCCTGCTATAACAGGGATAAGAAGGTGGCAAAAACTCTAGAGAGCGTGCAGAGGACAGCGGCACTCAGAATCACAGGGGGATATCGCACTACCAGCAGTGAAGCCTTTTTGGTCCTCGCTGGGCTTATTCCCCTGGGATTGAAACTAGAGGAGGAGACCATCAGACAGAAGATCTGGGAGAACAGGGAAGATGCCCTGGGACTTGAAGCGGGTGCCCTGGAATGGAAGAGGGACCCAAGGAAGCCTCCACAGTGGTTGCCAAAGTGGAATTGGAGTCCTGGAGGGCCGACAGGGATTGAAACGGAGGTTTTCACTGATGGTAGTAAGTCTGGAGCCAATACTGGAGCTGGAGTAGTGATTTTCACTAATGGAGAGCTGATCTTCCAAGAAAGCTTAACACTCAGAGTAGACGAATTGGTCTTTTCAGCCGAGCTGGTTGCTATCAGGGTAGCCCTCAGAGTGTGTTTCGTTTTATTCTAACATAGGTAGCAGAAGGCAGCACGCGGCGGTGTACGCTCGGCGGTGAAGGAGAGCTACGTCATCGCTGACCAATGGGAGGCCAGCTGGCGGACTGCCAGAGGGAGCTCACCACCTTCTAGAAGATTCTTCTGACCAACGCGCGCCACTAAAGACAATGTCTTTCATAGCTACGGCTTTAAATCATATTCTTTAAATATTCAATGTAAAGAAAAATAAAATAAATTCATTTGTAAAGCTTGGGATGATTGCCTGACCAAGATAAGTAAACTTATTTCTTTAAACTAGTATAATCATTATATTCAATTAAGCCTAACGAGAACAAATTGTTTTGTAAACAATCATTCTGATTTTCCTACTTGCGTATTTTCCAAGTGGGAAACAAAACAGAGTGTGTGCCGAGAAGAACTTCAGCTCGGACCGCCTCTATTCAGATTGTATGTCGGCCCTCGTCGCCATCAATCTGGTGAAAGGGCAACTTGCGCATCAAATAATCCAGGAGCTGGAGATGATAACGCGGGCTCCGGAGGGTTAGGGGACAGCCTCATCGAAGGTAATGAGTTCGCAGACAGGCTCGCTAAGGCAGGATGCTTTAGAGGTAGATCACTGAGGACCCCAGTGACCAAGAAAGAAGTTTATAGGAGGATCAGGAGGCACGTCCAGGACTTATGGTTGGACAGATGGAGGAAAAGTGTGAAGGGAGAGAGGTATTCAATTGGGTAACAACACCCAAGTACCTCTGTAAGGTTATGTCCCACAAATTCATTAGGGTAGTTCGGGACATGGGCTCTTCCCCAAGTCTCCACAGATTTAAAATTAAGAGAAACCCTGATTGCGTCTATGAAGAAAGGGATGTGGATACACGCCACTACGTCTTGGATTGTCCAAGGGTAGTGGGTGTGCAGGAAGAGATAAGGAGGGCGAGGGGCGCGATCGAGAGTAAGCTGCTGAGAAACCACAGCAAGCTTCTTGAGAAAGCCCACGACGTGGCATCTGAGCTTTTCCTCAACTGTGAGTTAACAGAGTCGACCGGGGGCCACCTTCCCGCGGTCCCTGCTGGACACAGTAAATAGTTTCCTCTTTTGCTGTGTTTAAAGGCCAACGGTATAGAAATCCTTCCAGACACGTTGTCTGGGAGGTGGTGTTTCCAGGTACAATGTCCAAGCTCTAGCTTGGATACCGTTACTTGGCTTATGCGTTGAACAGAATAGCAGCGAAGGGCATGCTTCGGATGCCGGCTTGTGGACCGAAAGGTCTGGGTGGCCATCTGCTTCTAGGGTGTACCAACTGTGCTTAGGTGGGATCCTCCAGTTCTTGTTTATTTTTGTTTTGGCTACTGTTTCTATTTCTTTAAAAGTGTGTTTATTTTTCTGTAGTAAGGGTTCTTTTGTGTATTTTTTCGCTAGCGCATCAGCAGCTTCATTGCCTTCAATGCTTGCATGTAAGGGTATCCATTGAAGGTGAATTTTTGAGGTATTGAGAGTTTTTGGAGATAACCAATTATGTTCCTGCTTACTTTGTCTCTAAGTTCCCTTGTGTGACTAAAGTGTTGTATGGCACTTCTACTATCAGTAAGAATCCATATATCGTGATGTTTAGTGTTTCTGATGGATTTTAAGGCTTCATAGATGGCTATAAGTTCGGATCTGAAGACTGAGCAAAAATCTGGGTTTCTTCTGTTCATTTTCTCATTGCTATTTGTGGTTTTAATGAGAGAGTCACTGTCAGTGTGTCCCAACTCTTCTCTGCTACCATCGGTATAGATAGTTATTACATTTTTAGGAATTTTATTAATTATTTCTAATGATAATTGTTTTAAGTATTCTGGATTTTGGTATTGTTTGTTGGTGGGTTCATTAAAAGTGGCATTAAAAATAACATTTTGTTAGTGATTCGCATGGAGATATTTTTTCTGCTAAATAATATTTTTCCACTTTATATTTTAAAAATCCATTTCTTTTGGCCAGGTGGAGAGGGCCTTCTTTTTTTGAGTCTTATATTGGATTCCCAATTAAGTATGTAAGTGAAAGTTCTGTGTTTTTTTTCATAACTCTTGATTTTGTTTATATATTTTGGCAGATTGTAGCTTCTTCTATCCTTAAGGGCATAATGTCTGCCTCGTAAAGTACAATATTATTAGGGCAGGTATTTCGAAGACCTGTAATAATTCTAGCTGCATTTAGTTGTATCCTTTCCAGTGATTTTAGATTTGTTTCAGATGCTGTACCATAGATTTGATATCCATATTCCAAGATAGGTCTCATTAGAGATGTGTAAGTTAATTTTAGTGTTGTTGCTTCAGCTCCCCACTCTTCCTGAAATACATTTCAAGATTTTTAGTCGGTCTCTTCCTTTTCTAACAACTCCTTCAATATGTTTACTGGAGTTAATGTCTGGATCCAGGGTGTAGCCGAGATATTTAGGATGTTTATTATATTGCAATTGTTGTTCTTTCAGAATAATATTTGGTCTTATTTTGTATAGTTTCTTATCGGTAGTAAAAAGACAGGTTTCAGATTTTTGGGGGTTAAATTCTAATTTATGTTTATTGGCAAATTTTTCTAGGTGGAGAAGAGTCTTGTTCAAATCTCTTTCAGCTTTTTTCCAGTTAGTTTTGCTGCTCCATAGAATAATGTCATCAGCGAAAAGTCCAATATTGGTTTTATGTGAAAATTTTTCTTCTATGCCTGCAATAAATAGGGTGAAGAGATTTGGGCTAAGGACTGATCCTTGTGGTAATCCTTGATACAATTTGAAGGTTTTAGATAGAGTGCCATTATATCTGACCCTGATGTATCTATTTTTAAGGGAATCATTTATCCAAGTGATAGCTTTTCCATCAATTTTGAAATGTTTGTATAATTTTGTAAATAACTTGTTTTTCCATACCCCTTATCAAAAGCTTGTGTAAGGTCTAAAAAAGCAGCTATTGTGTGGTTAGTTGTTTTTCTGTTTTGTGCATCTTTTACCTTTTGTGTGAAAAATAAGAGTTGGTCTATTGTCCCATGTCCTTTCCTAAATCCATATTATTCTTCTGGTAAGAGATTTCTTGTGTTGGGGTGGTAGGTGAGTCGTCTGAGTATAATTTTTTCCATTAATTTTCAGCAAATACTTGTGAGAGAGATAGGTCGGTAGTTTTTTGGGTCATCAGCAGATTTGTAAAGTTTTAAATGGGAATTATTGTGGCATTTTACAGTCTTGAGGCAATTTTCCAGTTTTCCAGGAGTTATTGAAAATATTAAGAAGTCTTTGTTTGCCGATTTTGCCCAAGTTTGATATCATGCGGCCATGGATTCCATCTGGCCCAGGAGTCTTGTTTTGGTTAGTGTTTTCTAATGCATAAGCTAGCTCTTTCATATTGATTTTTTTCATGGAAAATATTATGAGTGCTGGTGACATTTTAACAGTCATGAATAATTCTTCGGGCCTTTGTTTCAACCTTGATTTTACTACTTATTTGATATGAATTACCTGAAAGATTGGCAGCAATTTTGTCATTAGTTGCTGGTGTAGCATCTGTATTCTTAATCATATTAGTTTTTTCGGTTTGTGACTGGGATCTGTCAATTTGTTTTGCCAAATTCCAAAGTTTTGTATTTGGGTTTCTTGGGTTCAGGTTTTCACAAGTTTGTTTCCATTTTTCCCCTATCACATTTACGTATAATCTTTTTATTTTTGCATTCACAATGTTCAGTTCAGTTCTACAATTTGTTTGGTTTTGGGTGCTCTTTTTTGTAGTTCATTTCCTTTAGTTATAAGTGTTTGAATATTTTTTTGCCTGGTGTGTATAATTTGGAATCCATTTCTTAATATTACCTCTTGGTATTGAAACTGTGGCTGCTTTAATAATGGTGTTTTCGAAAGATATCCAATTAGCCTTTTTTAAGTTCCAGATTTTTTCTTAATTGAGCTGGGTTTGGTCTTGGTGCTAATTTCTATCAAATTAGGCAAATGATCACTTACAATACTTGTTAATATTTGCTATTTGCATTTGTGGAAAATGTCAGGATAGTAAAAACTTATATCAAGGGCTTGTGCAGTATTATAGCTGTATGAATGATGGGTAGGATTTCCATCATTTAAGCACATGATGGCATTGTCGTCAAATATGTTTGAAAGTATTTTGCCTCTTGGGTTTGGCGTGGAACATCCCCATAGTTGATGTTTGGCATTAAGGTCACCTACAATAAGAGTTGTCTGTAAGAAATTGAGCCATTGTTCCATCGTCAATAAGTGTATTGTTTGGAGGGTGATACATATTGTATATATTGATGGCTTTGTTTTGATTGAGGTAGACTTTGATATCTTGGGCTTCCAGGTCTAATGTGTTTGAAATATTAACGGCTATGTCCTCATAGTACAAATTATTGATTAAAAATGCTAGGCCACCCCCTTTAACAGCATATACAGATGGATCTTCAGACCCTACCCTGAGTTATGGAGGGGGGCCGGAATTAACATAATACTGCAAGATGGAACGCACATCAAAATCAAAGAAGGAGCAGGACAGATTTCGTCAAACTTCACTTGTGAACTGACGGCTATCTGGAAAGCCTTTGATGTATGCCTTAACCAACCATCCCTGCATCAAGCAGAAGGAAATTTAATATACAGCGACTCCATATTCGCTCTAGAAGCAATTCAGAAGGGCAATACTAAAATCACACGGAAAATACACTCGTTACTTACCCAACTGGAACCATTGGAGAATAACTGCATTCTACAATGGATCCCTGCCCATGCTGGGATCGGGGGTAATGAAATGGCATCTGAATTGGCAAAGTAAGCCAGAAAGTTGAGCCAAAGGAAAGAACAAATGTCATTATTTGACGCTGATTCTTTGTCAAAATACAAGATAATTAAACAATAAATAAGAAAATATCAAAATGCGAAATAAACTCTGAGAGAAAAATGACAAAAACTATAACAAGACTTAGAACAAAACACTATAAAGGAATGACAATACACCCAGATGGCACAATAACCTATAGGGCATGCAACAATTGTCCTGGTGTGGAACTTACACCTACCCACATATTCTCATAGCCAGCAATGGCCGCAGCCTTGCAGAAATTTGACATAGACCCAGAGCAGCAGCTTTACACACCCAAGATAGTGGACATTGCTGCTGCTGTGATGGAGATGCATGGATACATCTAAGGCTCTTTATTGGACACGACAACAACAACGGCATGCAACAATTGTCCTGGTGTGGAACTTACACCTACCCACATATTCTCATAGCCAGCAATGGCCGCAGCCTTGCAGAAATTTGACATAGACCCAGAGCAGCAGCTTTACACACCCAAGATAGTGGACATTGCTGCTGCTGTGATGGAGATGCATGGATACATCTAAGGCTCTTTATTGGACACGACAACAACAACGGCATTCCAGAGTAAAATAAATTATCAGAGATAGATACATATTTTTCAAATGAATTAAAATGAATATAATCGATACTGAGAGAGAGTTGAATTAAAAAAATATTAGAAATTTATTATCTTCGGAAACACAATCCGTATCTAAAATATCAATTTTTTTTTTGCTACATGTTTGAATTTGCATTTACCTATTTTACATATCTCTGATTGTATTTAAAAATTGTTAACCAATTCTTCATACTTTTGGCGAAGTGGTGTTTTATTAATTTGTTATTTGATGTTATTAGGGTTCTTTCCTGGTATTCAAAAAGGAAAAATACGTGTCGATCAGTTATATTTTTCAATTTATCAAACAATTTGGCCGCTGAATCTCTGATTCTTGTAGTGCGCCATCTGGCGAATAAAATTGTAACTAAAATCAATTTCGAATTTTTCATTATTTGCCATAAAAAATCCCATTGCATCCTGAACACAATGGTGTTTACCGCATTGCTCTAGCGCAAATATTCGCGGAGTTATTAATTTTTAAAGTTGTGCGGGACTTTTGGATCACCCTGTATATTGAAAAAGGTCTTAAAATATCTTCTATTTTTATCTCCACTCATAAATGTGTATAAAATTGTATATAAACAAGTGTGTACAAAATTGCATAGAAATAAGTGTGTACAAAATTGCATATACATGTGTGAAATTTGTGAAGTGTTGTCATACTATTAAATTCTGCAATTTGAAAACAACAAAGAAAACATTTTAGAATTTGTTTCAAGGTCTGGTGGAGATTATGCTATTGTCTGGGGAAATTTTGAAACAATAACCCTCTATTAGATTCGCTCTTAAAAAAATAAATCTTACAAAATTTTATCGTGTAACCCTTCGAATATCTTTTATTAACTTTTATTTTTTGAGTCAAATGCCGATCTATATTAAATATATACTCATGGACAAAGCTTAAGGAAGTTGTACCTTTTAGTATGTATATTGGGATTCAGACAATAACTCTGAAAGTTATTACAATGGCCTTTATTGAAAACACACGAGATAACCAAGTGTGAACAATATACAC
>CP092877.1:60102280-60133884 GCA_030710605.1 Cordylochernes scorpioides | reverse complement strand
TTCCTTACATTTTTTGTTTCAAAAACATTTTATAAAATACTGCATTCTAAAAAGCCTTTAATTTTCATAATATTTTATTGTATTATTATTATTATTAATTTTTTTAAATGTATTATTATCAATAATTATTTTTGACCAATGAAAAAATTGTTTTCATGTGATCTACAATAATTTGTAAATTAAATTCACTGTGCAATAAATTGATAAAGAGGGAGCAATCTCTCGAAATATTTTGAGCAAAAAATTGTTTTTTTTTTCTACAGATCCAGGTACGTCCTTTTATATGATCTTAATTAATGGATCGCCTTTCGACTCAAAGTATTTATTAATTTTATTATTTTTATTAACAGAGTGGTCATTTTTATGTTTATATTTTGCTACTCTGTAAATTTCCCTCGTGGCTTATCTTTTGTTTACCATTCATAGTTTTGTTCTTGCCTAAAATAAATTGTTGTCTCATCCTGAAGTTTTTGTCTTCCCTAATTTTCCACGTGGCAATATATATGAAGAAAAATAAGAAAAATCTTTAAAGGGGTCAGATGTTGACATTAAAAACAAAAAAAAAAGCATATCCTGACCACTTTCATTAGCATTTTAGATAGATGTACGCCATCTAGTGGAACAAAAATCAACTAAACGTTGATTTAACTTGCTCCGTGATATTTGGTCAACACATTATTTTTGAAAAATCAAGAAAAGCCAACCACGTACGCTTTTCGGGCTGTTGGTTCTCGTTCGAGTGGTGGAGACTATTTCTAAGACTAAAAATTTGGTCCTAGAAGCCTACTGAAAAATCAAGAAATAGGTTTTTACGGTTAAGTTTGTGTAAATAGACTGTTTATGTGAAAAAGAAAGAAAAAATAGTCAGGTGTTGATATTACCAAAATATAAAACAAAAAAGGATTATTCTATAATTTCTGGTGTTGTTACATTGGTCTATATACCATGCACGGTCTTTATACCGATGGGATGGTCTTAAAAGAGGCTTGTCTAAGAAGGTGAACAAGAACTCTCAGGAGAAGAGCAATGTATGAATATCATATTCAATTAAATTTGCATAATTTGCATTGCGCCTTATAGAAACAATGACAACTTTCCCTTTAAAAAAAATACCAAAACTAACTGCCATCTATTAGCTGTTTCTGCAAACTAGTTGACTCAATTCTCTCTTTCTCAGAGATGGGCATTAATACCAATTTTAGTAAATTTTAAACCCAATCTACTCGTATAACCCAATGTTTCGTTTTATTGAAAGATGTTTAACAAGTTTTACCGCAAATGTTTCTTTTTACATAACGAAAAATCGTAATTTTCATTATTTAAGTAGAAATAACGACTATTTCTATCCTTAGGAATGAAGTATGAAAGGAGGAATTATAAAGAGTAATGATAAACGGAAAATAAAAGTGTCCAGTTTTGTTCTTTTGATTTTATTAGTACATAATGTCATTGTTTCATTAAAATCATGAAATACGAGGTGTGTTCAAAAAGTATCGCGACTTTTGAATTTTCGCGGGTTACGTATATTCGAATTTCGATCTTTTTGTAGCTTTATGTTGGTACTCATGTCTCTCACTTATGCCGACAAGTTCGTCCATTTTGAATGTTCACTTAATTGTTGACAGCTGCTTTGCTTGTAGGTGTTTTGGATCGTCTTCGATTTTTACCTATTAAAAAAAATGGATCAAAGAACCTGTATCAAATTTTGTGTGAAAAACGAAATTAAGAGCGCGGATGCATTCCGAATGTTGACTGTGGCATACGGAGAAGCTACCTTGGACCGAAGCAACGTTTATCGGTGGTACAAAATGTTCTCAGAAGGCCGAGAAGATGTTAACGACGAAGAGCGTGCCGGACGCCCGAGCACTTCAACAACAGACGAAAAATTAATGAAGTGGAGAAAATGATATTGGCCAATCGTCGAATCACCGTTAGAGAAGTTGCTGAGGGCCTAAACATATCGATTGGCTCGTGCCATTCGATTTTTATCAATGATTTGGGCATGAGACGGGTCGCCGCGAAATTCGTACCAGAATTGCTCAATTGCGACCAAAAACAGCATCGCATGAACATTGCTAATGAGATGTTGGACTCTGTTCGCGACGACCCTAATTTGCTCCAGAGGGTCATAACTTGTGACGAAGCGTGGGTTTATGGTTATGACGTGGAAACCAAAGCTCAATCATCTCAATGGAAGCTGCCGCACGAACCAAGACCGAAAAAAGCGCGCCAAGTTCGGTCGAATGTGAAAGTTTTGCTGACAGTTTTCTTCGATTGCAGGGGTTAATAAGGAATATTACCTGCAAGTTATGCGCAATTTGCGCGAATCAATCCGCCAGAAACGCCCGGTTTTGTGGAAGAACAAAAATTGGCTTTTGCACCACGACAACGCCCCTGCCTACACATCGTTGCTTGTGTGCGACTTTTTGGCCAAAAACAACACACTAATGATGCCGCAGCCACCGTATTCCCAGATCTGGCCCCCTGTGATTTTTTCTTGTTCCCTAAACTGAAGAGGCCCATGAAAGGACGACGTTACGCTACGCTTGACGAGATAAAGACGGCATCGAAAGAGGAGCTGAAAAAGATTTTAAAAAATGATTTTTTGAAGTGCTTCGAAGATTGTAAAAACCGTTGGTACAAGTGTATAATATCTCATGGGGATTACTTTGAAGGGGACAAAATAGGTATTCATGAATAAATAAATAATTTTTGAAAAAACACAAAAGTCGCGATACTTTTTGTGAACACACCTCGTATTATTTTTTACTGAGAGGTTTTTAGATGATGAAGTGGCTGAACCAATTAAAAAACCAAAATATCGATATTGCATGATGGAAGTTTATTATTAGAGATAAAATTGGCTCCGAATTTTTGTTTATCTAGTTGTTGTTGCCGTGTCCAACGAAAAGCCTCAGATGTCTCCATGTATCTCTATCACAGCCTTCGTTCTCTATCTTGGGTGTGTAAAGCTGCTGTTCTGGGTCCATGTCCATTTTCTGTTGTTGTTGTGTCCAATGGAGAGCCTCATAAGTCCCCATGTGTATCTCTATCACATCAGTCGCAATGTCCTCTAACTTGTGTTTACTCTAGTGTTATGGTATTAAGGAAAGAGGATCATAAGGTGCAATATGAATGGTCAAGTTGAAATATCATAATACATTGTAGGCCTTATAATATCCTCTCTGAAGATCGTGAAAAATAAGAACGATTTTCCTACTTCAATAGTATCTTTAATACATGTTCGGATCATTAGTGTTTCACTACCTCTAGATACATCTTGGAATATATGCTTCTTACCATTTCTTCAGCTCAAAGATAATAGGAATGTCCCACAAAAAAGAAAAACAAATATATACACTGTAAAATAAACTTATGGTCAAAATATAAAGAAGTTGTACCTTTTAGCATGTATATCGGGATTCAGACAAGTTTTATCCATGGGTATAAATCTATACGAACTCGGAAAGTATTTTAATTGCACAGTTTTAAAAAGCAAGATTTTTTACTCATGAATATCACCTTCTTATCAAATTATATAATATAATACATGTATTCAGAATATTTAACTCTATTTGATTAATATTCTTGCAGCATTTTGCCTCTCAAATTAGTTCCTATTGCAATTCAGAGAATCTTGCGAGCAAAGGTAGACGAATGTAAACAGAACAAATTTGAATTTCCAGTAGGGACTGAATTATTAATTAATTTAGTATTGAGGTGGTTAATAAATGTTTAGATGAAGAAATCTTCTTCAGAGAAAATCTTTTGAAACAAAAAGCTTATGATGAGAATCAGAACTCGAAACCATGGTCAACTGGTTGAATTTCCGATTTGATCAAAGATGGTTTTCTTGGAATATTTGATGAGATTTTAATAGAAATGATCATTTTTTTGTAGATTTTGACAAGTTTCACCGCAAATGTTTCTTTTGAACGAAAAATCGTAATTTATTTTAAGAAGAAAAAACGACTATTTCTAACCTTAGGGATGAAGTATGAAAGGATGAATTGTGAATTGTAATGATGAACGGAAAAATTATATTCCCATCCCTGGACACTTTTATTTTTCCGTTTATCATTACTATTCACAATTCATTCTTTCATGCCTCATCCCTAAAGGTAGAAATAGTCGTCATTTCTCCTTTAAATAAATTACGATTTTTCGTTCAAAAGAAAGATTTGCGGTGAAACTTGTCAAATATCTACAATCATAAGCCGCCTTATATTGTTTTATTATCATTTTTTACAATAATTTTCATTATCTTAATTGATTACGTAATCATTTTTTCGCTGATACATGCCATGGAGCAATATCCGATGGTATCATCATCTGAAAAGAATGACAAGATGCCGTAAATTTTCTGTCGAATAATTGACAACCTTCAAAATTAAGATGTCACTTGATATATATTCGCTTAAATAAATATTTTCATAATTTTATTTGAACGAATACTTGAATATAAAATTATTATCATGATAATTAATATTATTTTGATCAAATATTTGAATATACCATCAAGAATTTGTTGTAATGGCGTTAAGTTTGGAATTTTGCAAAACACTGCCATAGATACTCACAATGGAGATAACTTGGGTATGCCAAGATTATGTTGGTCTTGCCTATGTTGATGCTTCATCTCCTACTTTTCCATAGTGCCAAGTGTTATATCATTAGTCAGCAGTCAAATTTTGCTATGGGTAAGTCATAGAAGGTTGTCAAATCATATTAACGAAGCGTCTTCATAATTTTTTTTATTTTTATATACATATATACAAATTTATTAATTTTTAATGATGTCAAACAAATGCTCAAAAATCAATTTGAAGCTTTCCAAACGATTATGAAAATGTAGAATTTCTTTGAAATGTTATCAAACGATTGTATCGAAATTTGAAAATAATCTTTTGAAATGCTATTAAAACGTTTAAAAATAGATATTCGTTTAAAATGGCTTTCAAACAATGTTATCAAAATGTTGTAGAAACAGAATTTCTTTTGAAGTGATATCAGACAATTGTGAAACAAGAATTTCTTGAAAAATATGATCGGCTGTTTTGGTAAAAAAAATCTATTTTTTCAAAATTTTACAAACTGTTAAGTGGAACAGAAGAGTTTTTTAAAAGCCCGCTTATATATAAAATGAAAAGAGTATTTATTGAAATAATGTCAAACGAACATTGCCTCTTCAATATATTTTTATGAAATCAAATGAATTTTTCCCAAACGACTTTACCGATCAATCAAGGTCATAGAAGGTTAATTAAACTATTTCTTAAAAGTTGATCAGAACCAAATTTCATTTGACACCGATTGCAATATTTTAATATATCTTCATTGAGTTTTATATTCGCTAATTTGTAAAATTAAAAAAATATTGAATTTTGACATCAACATACAGAACCGAGGCAAGAACCATTGAATCCTTAATTGTAAGAATAACTGACTGAAAGTTATTTATAGATTTTTTATAGTAGATTCTCAACTAAAATTTAATCAATTTTTAATTAATAATTTGGTTTTACTAATGACTTAAGAATAATAGATAAACCTACATTTCGCAATGCGAATATAAAATGTTTTAGATCTTTTTTTTTTGCTTATTCCTAGTACACGTGGTACAAGCCATGATGATAATCATGGTGGGTAGAAGTTGGCGACTGCTTTTACTGTAAGTGCACCACACGTCTACACATGTGAAAAGCAGTTCGATTTTGCACTTGCAAATGTGCCAGAGCCCCATTTGGCTACTTGCACTCGCTGGTGGGGCTGAACTTTTGCAAGAATCGGGGGCCATTGGAGCATTTTTTTTTTTAATCAGAAAAAAGTGCCCAATGCGGGAATCGAACCCGAGTCGTAGAGGTCGAGTACCAACGGTTTAGACCATCCTTCCACCGAACCCCCGTGTGTTTTAGATCTAAATGTCGATGGTTAAGGAATTTTCAATTTGTAAGGATATCAAGTAATAACTTCATTTTCTTAATGTACCTCCCATCTGACGGCAAGTCAAGAATTAAATCAAAGTTTTTGAAAATAGAGAAATTCATAAATATATATTTAATTAAAAAGACATATATTGGATCAGAAAATTATTTATTTACCAATTTTTCAGTTGACTGAACGCCAACCTATTTCAAGGAACAGCCAACGGCGTTCAGCCAACTGAAATATTGGTAAATAAGTTATTTTCTGATCCAATATATGCCTTTTTAATTAAAAATCGGAGTATATTTTAAATTTTGAAAAAAAAAAAGAGAATTTCGTGGGTGTCCATAGGTTTAACATAATAGTTTCTATTCAAGATAAAATTGTGAAAAAAGTTTTAAAATTACAAAATATTTTCTCACAATGAGTTTCTTTTCATTTCAAAACGCTAGCTTTCAAGTGATACTCGCTCTTCAACGGGCTTACTAAAATATCGACTTTATCTCACCAGAAATATTTACAAAATCAAACGCGCGCAGCGTGGATATTTATAACTGAAAATTTTAAATTGTTTTTTAATTTGGCTAATCACTTAAGGTTTAAACGCATAATTTTATGATTCCATGACGCTGTTTGAGATTTAATGCATCTTTGGTAGTATAGTCGGACAAAGTGAGGGCAGTGAAATGAACGATGAGATTAAATGCGCAACTCATGTTTGATTATTGATGTATTTTTGTGCGTAATTCAGTATTTATGGAATATTGTTCATAAACCAAGGAATATTTATATTACAGAGTGTAGATTAGCATTAAAATATTCCGTTACTTCTTCTTCCTCCAGTATATGCTCAGAGATTCAACGTGATGTAATGGCTGGTAATCGTCCTGATGATGGATCCAGGATTTGGCAAATCGTTATACAAAGAAGTCATCGACGAACTCCACATTGTTTATCGTGGGCCGCTGTTGCACTGGCAGAGTGCTTATCTGGTTGAGGAATACATAGTGTGGGTGATATAGCCGTAATGTTGGGCGATGGGAGCTGGGCTGGTAAAGAGAGGCACTCTGCGGGTTGCGGGGTAAAGGAAAGGCAAGGTTTGGCCGAAATAGGTGCTACATTGAGCGATGGAAGCTGGGATAGTAGAGGGCCGAGTAAGAGAGAAGCAGGGTTGGCAATATAGGTGCTACGTTGGGCGATGGAAGCTGGGCTGGTCGAGTGAGACTTGCTGCGGGGTAAGGGGGACACAGAGTTGGGCTATATAGGCGCTACATTGAAGCTGGGATGGTCGATTGAGACATGCTGCGGGGTAAGGGAGAAACAGGGTTGGGAATATAGGCGCTACGTTGGGCGATGGAAGCTGGGATAGTAGAGGGAGACGTGCCGCCGGGTAAGGGAGAATCAAGGTTTGGACGAAACAGTTGCTACGCAGAGAGATGGAAGCTGGACTGGTAGAGTGAGACATAATGCGGGGTAAGGGAGAGGCAGGGTTGGGTGATATAGGTGCTACGCCGGACGTTGGAAGCTGGGCTGGTAGAGGGAGACATGCTGCGTGATAAGGGAGAAACAGGGTTGGGAATATAGGCGCTACGTTGGGCGATGGAAGCTGGGATAGTAGAGGGAGACGTGCCGCCGGGTAAGGGAGAATCAAGGTTTGGACGAAACAGTTGCTACGCAGAGCGATGGAAGCTGGACTGGTAGAGTGAGACATAATGCGGGGTAAGGGAGAGGCAAGATTGGGCGATACTAGCTGGGCTGGTAGAGAGGCAGTTTTGAGTAAGGGATGCTCAAACCTAGGCAAATTTGCCGTACTACCGGGGTAGGTAGGCATCGTATCGGGCTGAGCGAGGGGAGCACAATGCCGAGTAGAAGATGAGCCGGACTGGGCGCCGTGCTATGCTAGATAAGGTCAGAGTCTAATGCCGTCGGGGTACTCAAGGAAGAAATCGGACCAGGCATTTCCTTGAAGTCTTCCGCGATGTTGTCGAGCGGTTGAAGACGGTCACCTGTACTCTTGTAATCACGTCCCACTTAACCTTTGTTGGTGAGAACGCGAAGAAAACAACGACACAAAACTCAACTAGCCGACAACTTTATTGGCCAATCCGTTATTTCTGCCCAAAGAATATTTATACAAACCAGAGCTAACATGCAAATATTCCTTAACATATTTAATAACGTCTAATACATAAGTTAAAATAGGAACGATACAGAGATTAACATGGCCAAGGATGACTTGCAAAATGATGAAGCGTTCCAATCATCAGTTGATCATCACAGACAATATGGAAAAATAATTTTTCAAGTAGAAATCTATTGACATTGTATTAGACAATCTATTTTATTAGACAGATTAGAGAGTATTATCAAAATTTTCAAAAATACTAATAATAAACATTGAACTAATTTAAATACCAATTTACTTTTATGAATACATTTCTATTATTAAATTTCGAAACTATTATAGACGCGTATGATTCTTTTGAAAATTAAACAATTTATACTGTCCTTACTTTTCAAAAGAATCATACGCGTCTATAATAGTTTCGAAATTTCATAACAGATGGCGCGCTAATGCATCATAACATTTCTAATATATACACTCAAAGACGAAACTTAGGAAGTAGAAAGTCTTCGATAAAGCTGGCCGTCTATTTTTTTTTAAGGAGATAAAGGCAATTTTGTTTACACATGGTTATCTCGTGTGTCTTCAATAAAGGTAACTGTATATCAAATATCTTTCAGAGTTATTGTCTGAATCCCAATATACATGCTAAAAGGTACAACTTCCTTAAGTTTTATACATGAGTGCAATCATGGAATTCCTAAAACGTTAGATCTAGTTCATACATAGTAGATATCTTACTAACATATTCAATAGCACAAACTACCAGGTAACTAGTGTGTTGAATAATTTTCAATATAAAATTAGACTTACTCCCATAAGCGACACATCTGATGCACAACTAACTCGTTTAACGACCACTCTAATAAAATAAAAACTAGCAACCAAATCGAAGCCATCCTCCAATAAACTACCATCTCTAGAAGAGACCAGGGGTATCTATCTATCTTTTGGTTTACTGGTATCTCTTGGATGATTCTATTGTAACAGAAATAACTAAATTATTTCAAGAGATTTAGCATCGGGCCTTGATTTTCTTTCTGAAAGAACAGAAAATCCTATTAAGGAAGTATTCCCCATATACACTTATGAATAGAAATTAATGAAATTGTACCTTTTAGCATGTATATCGGAATTTAGGCGAAAAATCTGACAGATATTACAGTGACCTTTATTGAAGACAAACGAGATAACCAAGTGTGAACAATATATACACTCATGGACAAAACTTAAAGAAGTTGTACCTTTTAGCATGTATATCGGGATTCAGACAATAACTCTGAATGATATTACAGTGACCTTTATTGAAGACATACGAGATAACCAAGAGTGAACAAAATTGCCTCTGTCTTTAAAAAAAAAACGGACCATCGGCGACATTGAGACTTTCCAATTCCTTAAGTTTTGTCCATGGGTGTAGATCTTTTCATAGAACTGGCATTTATTTATCTATATGTACAAATAAAAGTTAAATTCTGTCCATATAGTTGTAGCGAAAACCCCATCGTATATAATCATTACTCTTCATAATTCACCCTTTCATACCTCATCCAAAAAGGTTAGAAATAGTCAATATTTCACCTTGAAATAAATTTTGATTTTTCATTGAAAAGAAACTCATGCGGTGTAACTTCAAGTGTCGTTTTATAAAATGATTTTATTGATAAGGTAATATTTAACTATGAATTCAATTAACCTAGTTAATATTTGATTTTGGAAAAAAAAAAAGATTTGATTTTATATACAGTCAAGAGCACCTCGAAAAATACTCTATCTTTCTCTATGCACATTAATCGAGTTAAAAGATAAATTTCCTATGTAAATTTTGCGAAATCACTGAGAGGATTCACCACTGGACACTTTTATTTTTCCATTTATCATTACTCTTCACAATTCATCCTTTCATACCTCATCCCTAAGGTTAGAAATAATCGTTATTTCTTTCTAAAATAAATTTTGATTTTTCGTTGAAAAGAAACACATGCGGGATAATTTTCAAATACATTTACAATCACAAGCCGCATTATATTATATTGTACAATAAGGTCTGTTAATATATTATTTGATGATGTAGGTTTGAAATAAACACATTGGCAAAAGAATTATCGATAGATGGAAATAAAATCTATAAATTTCTTTAAGTTAAAAAAAATTGTTGAAAATTTAAACTATTCTTTTATTATTAACTAGTTTTGAAACAATTCCTAAATATAATTTGTGATAAACTTTTGAAATATCTGGCAACCCTGTACCGATTTTTTTTTTTTTTCTCTCACACAAAAGAATTTATCATCATCTTTATTCATTGGTCATTTCGTCTGAGACCTTAGGAGAAGGTCATGTTGTCTTTTTTTTCCTTAAATCTTTTGAAAGTTAATCTGTCATATTTCACAGTTGGTACTTTTTCTTTTCTGACCTAAATCAGTAAAAAATGATGCGGAACGGCCGTGAAACTTATTTTGTTTCCTATCCCAAGTACACTCATGGACAAAACTTAAGGAAGTGAAAAATCTTCAATATCGCCAGTCTTCTCTTTTTTTATTTTAAGGAGACAGAGGCAATTTTGTTCACACTTGGTTATCTCGTGTCTTCAATAAAGGTCACTGTGTATCAAATATCTTTCAGAGTTAATGTCTGAATCCCGATATACATGCTAAAAGGTACGACTTAAGTTTTGTCCATGAGTTTATATATTGTTCACACTTTGGTTATCTCGTGTGTCTTCAATAAAGGTCATTGTAAAATTTTTCAGAGTTATTGTCTAAATCCCGATATACATGCTGAAAGGTACAACCAAAGTTTTGTCCATGGGTGTATATATTGTTCACAATTTGGTTATCTCGTGTGTCTTCAATAAAGGTCACTGTGTATCAAATAACTTTCAGATTTATCGTCTGAATCCCGATATACATGCTAAAAGGTACAACTTCCTTAAGTTTTGTTAATGAGTGTATATATTATTCACACTTGGTTATCTCGTGTGTCTTCTATAAAGGTCACTGTAATATCTTTCAGAGTTATTGTCTGAATCCCAATATACATGCTAAAAGGTACAACTTCCTCAAGTATTGTACATGAGTATACATTGTATTTACCGCTGCGATGATCATAGTGAGCACAAACCTTTTTTACTAAAAATACCCCATAATTCTATACAAATTTAAATAAAACATTTTTCTATTTCGGTTAAATTCCTTAAATACATCAAATAATTGCTTTAAAATAATGCATCTTGTGGCTTTTTCTCTGAATCTGAGATTTATACTCAGAGAAGATTAAAGTTAGATTGTCTCTTAATGTATTTACAACAACAAAAACCTTTATTAAGACACTATTGTCTTACAAGGGGATTCCCCTAAAAGGTTATATATGTACATGAGTGAGGAGGAAAAGCAATTTAGAAGGGAGGGGGAGCAATCAGCCGTTGTCTGTGGAGTTGAGCACTTCTTCCCTCATTTTATCAATCGCCTTGAAAAATTTAAAATATTTATAAACAAATGTTTTATCCAGCAGGAGAGCAGTAAAGATTTTATATACATGTTGTTCATTGTAGTGAGTTAGTTCAAAAATTTCGCGAAATTCTATTCTCTTTTCATGAAGGAATACGCAATGGAATAGCTCTTAATGTATTTAAAAATGTATTTTATGTGTTTATATATTGAAATTCACAAATTCTTAATATATCATTATTGGCTCACGGATTTCATGAAATCAAAGCCCGCTCTGAACTGACGAGAGCCATTAGACCGAAACCATGGTCTTCAAGTGGACATTCAAAATTTTCCAAAGCTGGTGTTGTGGCTTTGTCACTAATCCATATTCTTCTATTTTTCAAAGACGGTAAATAGATGGCGCATAGTTTTATATGCGAATATATTCGATACGTTTCAGTGACTCGCTCATGGAGAGTAACAGTAAGTCATTGAATCGTCGGGTGTTAAATAAATTATTGGTTGATTTAGCTTTATTTTCCCGTAGTTCTTAGAATTTACCCAAAGAAGTCTTTGTATGACAAAGCATCTAGGCAAATTCAATAACCTAAATGTAGATGCGTTAAATTTCTAATAGTAGAATATGAAATTAATATATAAATATAACGATTAAACCTCTATGAGCGACTAGATCACAAAAACAATGTGTTCTGATCTCTATTGAGAGGTTTGTCTCTCATTAAAAGTTAATCTCACATTTTTGTTCTTGATATCACACAGGTTTTCGCTTAATAAAGTGATTGTTTATTAGTTTTGTCTCTTATTAGAAGTTCTACTTTATTTTAATCAATTATGTAAACTTTTTTTTTTGCTTATCCCTAGTACACGTGGTACAGGCCATGATAATCATGGTGGGTACTTAGCGACTGCTTTTACTGTAAGCGCACCACATGTCTACACATGTGAAAAGCAGTTCGACTTTGCACTTACAAATGTGCCAGAGCCCCGTTTGGTTACTTGCACTCGCTGGTGGGGTTGAACTTTTACAAGAATCGGGGGCCATTGGAGCATTTTTTTTTTTAAACAGAAAAAAGTGTCCAATGCGGGAATCGAACCCGGGTCGTAGTGGTCCAAAACCAAACGGTTTAAGCAGCCTTCCACCGACCCCCCATTATGTAAACTTCTTTATAGGAATAAATAGAAGATATCGGCGACGAATTTTTTTTCATTGAGAAGGCAGAGGCTTGAATCTTTCGGACAACAATGTCCTTCAACAGGCTGGTATTCGTATTTAGCCTGTGACATGTTATTGCTATGCTTCTAACTTTTAAATGAAGAAACTCGTCCTCTTAGCTTTTTACCTCTATTTATAAATATACTAGCCGAATGACCCGGGCAACGCCCGTGTTTTACCCGATTGAATGTTTTGATTCAAATACTATTTGTTACAATTATAAATTGGCGCCTTAAATAAATGCATATATTAGGTAATAACTATAGCCTATGTGCTTTATCTGTCTATGTGCTGTTGGCTTCCGTAGGCATCTCTTACTGGGAAAAAGAAAGAGAGGATTCCATTTGGTTATTAACTAATATATGCATTTATTTAAGGAGCGACCCGCTCCAACACAATAATTGCATAAACGAAAAGGCGAGTGGGGGGGGGGGGCAAAGGTGGCGTGACCGTAGCCAACCAATAGGAGGGCGCCATTCCAAAAAAAAAAAAAAAGCAAACGGTGACAGAGATGAAAACTGATGACTGATTGTTGATTAGGAGATGAGGAATGATGCTCGTAACTGTATATAGAATATCTGGCAGTTCCTTCCATTGTAATTCGGATCAAGACTAAACATCGATACCAAAAACTAACATTTTGTCCCTTGTTCAAAATTTTCAGCTAACCATCCAACTACAGATATGCATGTGAACAATGAATTGCAGTTAGCGATCCATCATTAGCGATAAAACCAATGCATTTGTAAATAGAAGTAAACAGTTTTTTTCCCCTCAAAATATGCCATATTCTTAGTCCGATTCTATATCAGTTCATATTTTAGACATTCAAATTCGCTATATATATACACACAAATATCAAAATATTTCAGTTTATTGATGTATTCATATGTATCTGACGCACGAGTAGTCTCACGTGTGTTACTGATATTTATTTTATATAGTTTGTTATACATTTGCCTCGCTTAATCTCAGTGTAATATAATTTAATTTACTTTATTTTTAATTTTCCTGTAGAAGGGCGTTGCCTGAAAGCTCGAAATAAATTTATTTGCAAAAGAAACTCATCCCTCAAGCTTTTAGATTTGAACATTCTATTAAGGGATTAGCCTATTAATTAAAAGAAGTAAACAATATCTATACTAAAATTAACTTTTCTTTATTCTAGATAAAAATATTTCAGTTACCCATCCAACTATATTGCCACGTGGAAAATTAGGGAAGACCAACTTTGGGAGGAGACAAAAATTTATTTCAGGCAAGAACAAACTATGATTGGTATACAAAAGATAAGCAATGTGGGAAGATTACAGAGTAGGAAAATAAAAACATAAAAAAAAAAACAATACTCTGATAATAAAATTTAAAAAACACTTCGCTACAATATATATATATGAAAAAAAATTACAATTATAAAAAGATTAACTACTCGACTACAAATAGATAGACAAATGAAGAGTAGACTAGGTAACTTCGTGTTTATTTCCCATGATTATGGATAAAAATGTTTGTATATTACCCGCCTAACTACAAAGAGATTGACATATATATTTAAAATAAAATGATTTAAAAGCGCGAATGTTTCTTTTATACATAAAAGAAACATTCGCGCTTTTAAATCATTTTATTTTATATGTATAGATGGCGCGTTATTGCTTTGTGTTAATATATATATTTATTTAAGTAACCCAGGTTCCTGGAGCGTACAGAAGTCGCCAACTACCCGGTGTATTGACATATGCATGTGAAAAGTTGACTTGGATGTATTTACACCACTAGAATTTTCCCTTGTCTCTAGACCAACATTCCCAAATTTGCTTAGCTGCTTTGTCATAAAGACCTTCTTGGGTAAATTCTGAGAAATTCGGAAAAATAAAGTTAAATCAATCAATAATTTAACTGCCTATGTTTCAGTGATTTACTGTCACTCTCCATAAGCGAGTCACTGAAAGGTTTCGAATATAGTCGCATACAAAACTATGCACCATCTATTAACCGTTTCTGAAAACTAGATAAACAAATTACTACAAAGATGTGTGTAACAGTGGACTTATCTCAGAAATGCGCCAAGGAGAACGGCCAACCTAAGATCAACATCTCCCTAGTGACCTACAGTAACGGGCAGGGTCAGCTACGGTTTGTGGAAAGTCAACGTAGCGCCAAGTGCACCGTCTCCATAACGACACCCAGAGAGACGCTGGTCCGTGTGGTGGTCGGGAGTTTCCATCCGGATAACTCGGACGGGAGATGTGACAATTTCTTCACGGTCAGTACCTAGTTTGTCAACTCACCATGTCCTATCTTCTGATAGTTCATCAATGGAACATGTAGATAAAGTTAGATGTTGCAGTTGGGCGATGGGATCTTCACCACTAAACCGTTCTGTTACGGTGTAAGGGGAAACATCTGTGGATCATCCTATCTTCGAGTCGACGGCAAACTTCATCAACTTCACCTTCCTCATAAACAGTCAGAAACGGATAGAATCTACTTCCCATGTCAATCTCCACGTCTACTACACTATCTATAAAGCCGGTGAGTAGAACTGTAGATCTGTCTACTTATCATCCCATTGATTATTTACAACAATTAGAACCATCTTTGCGAAATAAACTCTGAGAGAATTACAAAAACAATAACAAGATTCGGAACGAAAAACTACAAAGGAATGACAGCACATTCAGATGACACAAGAACCTACAGGACATGCAACTATTGTCCTGGTGTGGAACTAACACCTACCCACATATTCTCATGACCAGCAATGGCCGCAGCCTTGCAGAGAACTGACATAGACCCAGAGCAGCAGCTTTACACATCCAAGATAGATAACATCGCGACTGCTGTGATAAAGAGATTCATGGAGATAGAGATGTAGGGTGTTTCCTATGGAGCATGTGTCGCTGACTCCAGCGTGGCGCAGCGGTCTTCAGAAAGTGCCCGTTCCTGCTGATGTCGCTGTACTGCCGCAACGACCGGTGTATCCTGCCATCGTACCGGTGTAACGGCTTCGACAACTGCGGGGATGGGAGCGACGAGGAGAACTGCGGTGGGTACAGTCGCACTAACTACACTCTGGTCACTTACTGCGAAACACCCCTCTGGTCACATATTCTATAGCAGCGAAACACCCCTCTGGTCACATATTCTATAGCGGCGAAACACCCCTCTGGTCACATACTCTATAGCAGCGAAACACCCCTCTGGTCACATACTCTATAGCAGCGAAACACTCCTCTGGTCACATATTCTATAGCAGCGAAACACTCCTCTGGTCACACACTCTATAGCAGCGAAACACCCCTCTGGTCACATACTCTATAGCAGCGAAACATCCCTCTGGTCACACACTCTATAGCAGCGAAACACTCCTCTGGTCACACACTCTATAGCAGCGAAACACTCCTCTGGTCACATACTCTATAGCCGCGAAACACCCCTCTGGTCACACACTCTATAGCAGCGAAACACTCCTCTGGTCACATACTCTATAGCAGCGAAACACCCCTCTGGTCACACACTCTATAGCAGCGAAACACTCCTCTGGTCACATACTCTATAGCAGCGAAACACCCCTCTGGTCACGTATTCTATAGCAGCGAAACCCCCCTCTGATCACATACTCTATAGCAGCGAAACCCCCCTCTGGTCACACACTTTATAGCAGCGAAACACTCTTCTGGTCACATACTCTATAGCAGCGAAACACTCCTCTGGTCACATATTCTATAGCAGCGAAACACTCCTCTGGTCACACACTCTATAGCAGCGAAACACTCCTCTGGTCACATATTCTATAGCAGCGAAACACTCCTCTGGTCACATACTCTATAGCAGCGAAACACCCCTCTGGTCACATATTCTATAGCAGCGAAACACCCCTCTGGTCACATATTCTATAGCAGAGAAACACCCCTCTGGTCACATACTCTATAGCAGCGAAACACCCCTCTGGTCACATACTCTATAGCAGGGAAACACCCCTCTGGTCACATACTCTATAGCAGCGAAGCACCCCTTTGGTCACATACTCTATAGCAGCGAAACACCCCTCTGGTCACATACTCTATAGCAGCGAAACACCCCTCTGGTCACATATTCTATAGCAGCGAAACACTCCTCTGGTCACATACTCTATAGCAGCGAAACACCCCTCTGGTCACATACTCTATAGCAGCGAAACACCCCTCTGGTCACATACTCTATAGCAGCGAAACACCCCTCTGGTCACATGCTCTATAGCAGCGAAACACCCCTCTGGTCACATGCTCTATAGCAGCGAAAACACCCCTCTGGCACATACTCTATAGCAGCGAAACACCCCTCTGGTCACATATTCTATAGCAGCGAAACACGCTTGAGACCCGCTGGCGATTCACCACCAAACTCTGCAGCGCTGGCAGAGGCGCTATATTCATTGTACATAGTATCATGTAAAACGAAAATTAAAATTATACCGCGAATGTTTCTTTTAAAAATAGAAATTTATTTTCAAAGAGAAATAGCGACATTTCTAACTTTGAGGATGAGGTATGGAAAGGTGATAAATGAAGAGTAATGGAGAACGGAAAAATAAAAAGTGTCCAGGGGCGGGAATCGAACCCACACCCTGGACACTTTTTATTTTTCCGTTCTCCATTACTCTTCATTTATCACCTTTCCATACCTCATCCTCAAAGTTAGAAATGTCGCTATTTCTCTTTGAAAATAAATTTCTATTTTTAAAAGAAACATTCGCGGTATAATTTTAATTTTCGTTTTACAATCATCAGCCGCGTTATATTGTATTTTAAATAGTATCATGTATTTATCTTTTCAAAATAGTGCCGACTCTGCACTTTTGCATGTATTGACAAGATGTCAATAAAATTATTTCAATTGTCAATTGTTTATATATATACTCATGGACAAAACTTGAGAAAGTAAGAAGTCTTTGATGTCACCTTCAGTTCTTCTGTTTTTTTTTTTTTTTTTAAGGAAACAGAAGCAATTTTGTTCACACTTGGTTATCTCGTGTGTATTCAATAAAGGTCACTGTAATATATTTCAGAGTTATTGTCTGAACCCCGATACACATGATAAAAGGTACAAATTCATAAATTTTTATTAACCAATATTTCAGTTGGCTGAACGCCAACACCTTTTTCAAGGTATAACAACATATTAAAATGTCAATAACAAACTCAGCGCCACATAATGTCAATAGAATTAAGTTAAAAATATTTAACTTGATATTTTTCTCGTAAAGATAGAGGGTGCCTGGCCGGCATACATGTTTCTATAAAAAATAGACATTTCGGCCAGTTGGAATTTTTGTTTGTCGTTTGTCTTCGTCAGGAGAAGTAAATAAAAATAAAGCATTTGACAAGGCGTTAAAAATTGTTCTGAGGTTGCAAGGGCGTTCTCACGTGATTTTTCGAATTTAGTACAACATCTAAAGCGCGAGTCAAAAACAAATATTAAATTCGTTAATATTTTTAAACTAATCTACCAAAAAATCTACTAATCTGGTTTCTGGTTTCAAAATAACTTTACTAGGTACCGCTGAAAAAGAGTAACCTAGCTTATGATTTTTTAAACATTGTTTCACGTCACGAAAATCTGGCCTTAACTACTCGTTTCATGATTTTTCAGGATGCCTGAATTATAGTATTTTTGGTTGTTGAGGTACAGCTTGCACCACACTGACGAGGGCAAACGGCCCGAAACACGTCCGTGGTTATCTTTTCTTGATTAATAAAGAATGGGTATTTGGCCAATTCTGGAATAATTAAAAATCAACGAATAATTGATATTTATTCCGATAGATGACGCAAGCTATCAGCAACTTTCATCTACACAATAAGGTGATGCCTTTTTTATTTCTTAGCTTATGATATTTACAACAATTCTATATACAGTTACGAGCGTCATTCCTCATCTCCTAATCAATCAGTCATCAGTTTTCATCTCTGTCACTGTTTGCTTTTTTTTTGGAATGGCGCCCTCCTATTGGTTGGCTACGGTCACGCCACCTTTGCCCCCCCCCATCATGCCCCCCCCCCCCCCACTCGCTATTTCGTCTTTGTAACTATTGTGTTGGAGCGGGTCGCTTCTTAAATAAATGCATATATTAGATAATAACCAAATGGAATCCTCTCTTTCTTTTTCCCAGTAAGAGACGCCTACGGAAGCCAACAGTACATAGACAGATAAAGCACATAGGCTATAGTTATTAACTAACATATGCAATTATTTAAGGCGCCAATTTATAATTGTAACAAATAGTATTTGAATCAAAACATTCAATCGGGTAAAACACGGGCGTTGCCCGGGTCATTCGGCTAGTGAATAATATATGTGAGGGTTATTCGTATATTAAAACAAAGGGTCCAATGAGGGATTCGATACTGGTTCATGGCTGTCGGGAATCGAGGGTTTTAACCACTCATCCATCGACTTTTATCTACCAATCTTTTATCTAAAATGCTCATGTGATCGATCATAAAATGTCAAATATGTTTTTAATACCTATCTATATCCTATTTCTAAGATTTTGGGGTATGTTTCAGATCCTTCTAAGGATATGACGTATATCCTGATTGGTGGTGTATTGATAACCATAGGAACCATCGTCCTCTTCTACACGTACTTTGAGTACAAACGGAAGAAAGAATTCCAAAGTCCATCTTCCTCCATATCTTCCATAGATCTACAGCCAAGAGATTACTACAAGGGCTATGAACGGTATGAAGGTGATACCACATATCTACGGCCGGTAGATTATGATAAAGATAATTATGAAGAAGTCATCTTAAATAAGATCCAAACGACCATAAACGAGCTTTCCCATTTGGTCAAGATTCCTGCAGAAGCAGCCGCAAATAGAAGAATGCAATCTCTATATGCTCGAACTGAAGATGATTCTAGTGATGAAGCAGATGATGAATCATCTACGAAAGATTTAAGAATTAAATCTACAAGACATGAAGAACCAATCAAATTAGAACCTAAAATATCCATAGTAGCATCTGATATTACCATTCCTATTAAAACAGAAAAGGATATGTTAGAAAAGAATTCTAGTGAAGAGATTTTCATATCCCAAACCTACCATGTACAATTTAAAGAAAGTGAAGAAAGTACAGAAGAATCTGATAAATCAGAAACGCCAAAAATTGAAGGTAAAATTCAAATTCAAGAAACGACACCAATTGAATCAACAGAAGAAGGATTGGAAGAAATAAGAATACCAAACGAAGAAGTTAAGCCAATTCTTGAAGAAGGGGAAATAACTACCAGGATTCATCCAATTCTTAAAAAAGGAAATGTGTCAACAAACACATCAAAGACATCCTTAAAAGAAAAAAAAGAAGATGAATCAAAAGATCTTTTTACAGCAGAGGATGTAAGCAAAACGCTAGCAATATAGCTTTTTTAAAATGTCAATGCATCGGAAATATGAATTATTTGGATTCTTTAATAAGCCATGGAAAACATGAGAAGATCTATATATGAATTGCTTTTTCATTCCTTAGAATTTCTTAAGAAAAACTTTCAAATGGCAACAATAAATATCAGGCCAATTATTGCGTTTAAGATTTGCCAAAAGATTTAGTTCACCAGATCAAATAGACCCATTTTGTTAAATAAATAAGCATGGATTTAATTTTAAAAATCAAGTTCGTATATTGGAAAATATGTAAAAAAAAAATAAAAAACTGCTTCTGAAACTATTTTTTTTATTATTATTTTTAGGATGCCATAGTTGTATTTAGGATGCCATGTTGGCCGATTGACCAGCGTTCCAGGACTTCTCCTTAGATCATCTCAACTTCCCGGGTAGCATTGATGTCACCGGTCGTGTCTAAGACCTTAAACTTCCTTAAGTTTGGTCTATGAGTGTAGAACGACATTTAAAATTGATCCCGCGTGTGTTTCTCCGTTACGAACGGAGAAATATGTCCAGGGTAGCCTAGTGGATATGGCATCTGCCCAGTAAGCGGAACATTGTGGGTTCGATTCCATCCCTGGACACTTTTATTTTTTCGTTTTTCCGTTTATTCCGATTACTCTTCACAATTCATCCTTTCAATTAATTATTATTTTTATTATTTATATTATTACTTAGAAAAGAGTAAGGATATAATGCTAAAGGTTATTTTGACAAAGCAAATTCAAATTTTGATAATCAACAACTATAATTCATGCTTAATGAATGTGTGAACAAAATTGCTTTTGTTTCCTTCAAAATTATAAATTAACATTGTCCAAGGAATTCAGACGGTATATAAACATATCGGCCATGTCAGTCCTTAATTGGACGTGGACGGACAACAGAGTTTACCCTCTCTAAAGTGACCATTAGTATATAATACAATATAATGCGGCTTATGATTGTAGAACGACATTTGAAAATTATCTCGCATGTGTTTCTTTTGAACGAAAAATCGAAATTTATTTTAAGGAGAAATAACTATTATTTCTAACCTTACGGATGAAGTATGAAAGGATGAATTGTGAAGAGTAATGATAAACGAAAAAAATAAAAGTGTCCAGGGATGGGAATCGAACCCACAGTGTTCCACTTACTGGGCAGATGCCATGTCCACTAGGCTACCCTGGACAAATTTTTCGTTCGTAAATATTATATAAAGTAATTTATAATACAATATAATGCGGCTTATGATTGTAGAACGACATTTGAGAATTATCCTGCATGTGTTTTTTTGAACGAAAAATCGAATTTTATTTAAGGATAAATGACGATTATTTCTAACCTTAGGGATGAAGTATGAAAAGCTGATTATATAAGCTGAGTATATAAGCGGATTTTTTTCTGAACCTAGGCTAGGCAGTAGTCAGAAGGTAGTGCAATCTACATCGCGAGCCACATACGGCTCTTTGGATATGAAGCTGCGGCTCTTTATATAGTTCCATACTCAAATATTATATATGCGAGTACTATTTATTGTTGGCAAGAAAACATTTTTGTAGCTCTTTAAAAAAATTGAAAATTTTCAAATTGTAATTTTTGTCTCTTCCGACTCAAAATTTTGCAGATCCCTGGTCAGTTGTAGTTAGGACGCCATGTTGACCGATTGACCAGCGTTCCAGGACTTCTCCTTAGACCATCTCACCTTCCCGGGTACCATTGATGTCACCGGTCGTGTCTAAGACTTTTAACTTCCTTAGGTTTTGTCTATGAGTGTAACTTGGTGAACTTTGTTGCTGTTGTAGAAAGATTTAGAAAAGTTCAATAATTTTGTTAATACAATTGCGTCACACACACACAAGCCTTTATTAAGACATTCCGTCTTATACAGACGATTCACCTGTTAGTTCTCCAATAAAATTATATACAAGAGGTATTTATAGGGCGAGAGATAACTTATCCGAAGGTAAAGATAATAATAATGAGAGTGGTCAGCCACCGTCTCGTTTTCCTTATTTGCCGATAAGATTCCGAGAACCCCTCACACCTGTGGTCCCGCCGGAGTCCAGGGATGATTGACAGGTGTCCTATGGAGCTTCCTGTGACCGGAGTTACAGAGCTACTTGACAATATACTAAATGAAACTCAAGAAACTCTCTTAACAAAGGACATCATCAACAACAAGGAAGATTTCTTAAACATTTAACTTAACGTTAAAAATATTATTATTAGTTAAATTATCAGAGAAACACATATATATATCAAAATACCAAACTATTATAGACACGTAAGATTCTTTTAAAATAAGACAAGTTCTACTGCCCTTACTGCAATGGAAAAATTAATGGGAGAGCCTGGCTCATCAGTGGTGAGCCCTCCCAGCGGTTTCGCCAGTTTTCCATTGCAGTAAGGGCAGCAGAAATTGTTTTATTTTTAAAAGAATCATACGCGTCTATAATAGTTTCGTATTTTGATAACAGATGGCGCGCTAATGCATCACATATATATACATATATATGTATATATGTTATATTCAATTTAATTTTTTTTAAATATATAAATATTTTTTCTAATTTGACCAAAAAAACAGAAAGCTTTTTAAAATTATTATTTTGTTATGTTGTATATATAGATTTGTTTTTTATTTTGGGTTAGTTAAATGTGTTTTTTTTTTAATAAACTCATTTGCCAAAAATATAATATTATATAGTTAAATTTGTGTTTTAAAATAAAATAAGCATATTTGCTAATAATTGGTATTTCATTCTTCTTTTTTTTTTTTTTTGTAAGTAAAATTTTCATTCGACAATCTAAACATTTACTTGGGGGTCGGTGGAAGGATGGTCTAAACCGTTGGTTTACGACCGCCTACGGCCCGGGTTCGATTCCCACATTGGGCACTTTTTTCTGATAAAAAAAAATACTCCAATGGCTCCCGATTCTTGCAAAAGTCCAACCCCACCAGCAAGTGCAAGTACCAAACGGAGCTCTGGCACCTTTGTAAGTGAAAAAATCAAACTGATTTTCACATGTGTAGACATGTGGTGCATTTACAGTAAAAGAAGTCGCTTACTTCTACCCACAATTATTATCATTACCTGTATCACGTGTACTAGGGATAAGTAAAAAAATATATAATGATAAACAATAGTGATACACCATCCCATGATGCTCGCCATGACGGAGAGGTCGGTCCTAGGTCACGTGATCATCGGTCGCTAATCCAACAATTATAACGCTATCTATCAGAATAAATATCAGTTGAATTTCTATCTCCAAATAAAATACACTAGAACCCCTTTCCTATTAGATCACCTCGAAATGTTAAAATTTACTAGAAGAAATATGCCTCTATCCTCTTTTTACATCTTCTTCTTCTTTCTTATCTCCACCCAACCACACTAGGATAGCAAGCTTGTAAAGCTTGACAACCATCATGACTGGGTGAAGTAGAATGCGTCTGCCTTTGTCATTAAGACTGGGAGCACCACTCAGTGGCAGGCCGACTTAGCTCCAAATGAAATGGCCGCCTCTGACATGAGGAACAGACGCCATGTGCAGCCGCTCCTAACATGGAGTACAAACGCTGCTCATCCTGTATCCCTGGATTAGGAGCCCTTAAAGGGTATTATCAGCTGGGCCAGCTGAGCCCAGGTTTTTTAGCGAGCTTGTTACTGCTCCCCTCTCCTCCTTTCTACATACATTTGGTTATAATGTTGACTAGTACATGGGGAAAAATACTATGGCTAGCACTTACACATGCAGAAACATAATCAAAACTTACGAACAACAATGGCAAAATGACAAACTATACTAATGGACAAAACTTAAGGAAGTGGAAAGTCTTTGATCTCGCTGGTTGTATATTTTCTTTTAAAGGAGACAGAGGCAATTTTGGTCACAATTGGTTATCTTGTGTATCTTCAATAAAGTTCACTGTGTGTCAATTATCTTCCAGCGTTATTATCTGAATCCCGATTTACATACTGAAAAGCAAAACTTCCTTATGTTTTGTCCCCCCCCCCCCCACGAGTATACTATATATTTAGAGACTATCAAATAGTATAAACAGAGATGATCAAAATTAAATTGTTAACGCATTGCATTTTATTTTTCACATGAAACGATTTTTACTTTTTTACTTCGATAAAAAATTTTGGGAAGCCTGGATCATCAGTGGTGAACCCTCCTAGAGGTTTCACTAGTTAAATCAACCATACCGCTTTTCAATAATGCTGTTGTTGTCGTGTCCAATGGAGAGTCTCAGATGTCTCCATGCATCTCTATCACAGCAGTCGCAATGTCCATTATCTTGGGTGTGTAAAGCTGCTGCTCTGGGTCCATTCCTATTTTCTGTTGTTGTTGTCGTGTTCAATGAAGAGCTTCAGATGTCACCGTGCATCTCTATCACAGCAGTTGCAATGTCCACTATCTTTGGTGCGTAAAGCTGCTGCTCTGGGTCCATTCCTATTTTCTGTTGTTGTTGTCGTGTTCAATGAAGAGCTTCAGATGTCACCGTGCATCTCTATCACAGCAGTTGCAATTTCCACTATCTTTGGTGCGTAAAGCTGCTGCTCTGGGTCCATTCCTATTTTCTGTTGTTGTTGTCGTGTCCAATGGAGAGTCTCAGATGTCTCCATACATCTCTATCACAGCAGTCGCAATTTCCTCTCTTGGGTGTGTAAAGCTGCTGCTCTAGGTCCATTCCTATTTTCTGTTGTTGTTTTTGTGTCCAATGAAGATCCTCAGATGTCCCCGTGTATCTCTATCACAGCAGTCGCAATTTCCACTATCTTGGGTGTGTAAAGCTGATGTTCTGGGTCCATGTCAATTTTCTGCAATGCTGCGGTCATTGCTGGGCATAAGAATATGTGGGTAGGTGTTAGTTCCACACCAGGACATTTATTGCATGTCCTGTAAATTATTGTGTTTCAATAGTGTATTATAAAATTTTGTATATATATAGGTATGCCATATTTTATATGTTGTAAATACAATGTTGAACATAGAAACTCTAAAATAAAATTATGTGCTTAACTTCAGAATGGCGTCAATGAAAGGACGCCCGGAAAATGAATGGCGGGACCCAGGGAAATGTCCTAAATAGATCGTTAACATTGTCCAAGCAATTCAGATAGTATATAAATATATCGGCCCCATGTCAGTCCTTGATTTGAAGCGAACGGACAACAGAGTTTACCCTCTTTAACGTGAACATTAGATTAAACCGAAGCCTTCAGTGTCTTCGGGCGACCCCCTGACTTGCGGGCCTGGATCATCGGGTCTGGCTTCGAAGATGACGACTTGGCCATCCTGGCGTCGGCCAAATCCATCATCTACCGGTACTTCGCACAGGTTGGGCTGACCACCCGCTCATCGCCTGGGAAAGAAGGCTCACCCGCCGGGACACATCCCCCGCATGATCATCTGTATTTTAGTTTATTTATTTCTCTCTCTCTCTCTCTCTCTCTCTCTCTCCATTTTTGATGTAAATTATTGACAAGAAGTCAATAAAATTTGTTTCAATTGTCATTGGATTAAATTTCAAATAAAATAGATCTTTCAAACATTTACAAGATTTCTCTCGTAAATTGGCTAATACTCTTAACTTATCACGTGATCACGCATGCGCCAAAACTATAAATATTCTCCTACTTATAAACTTGGTGTTTATACTTTTTCTAATTGTTTAATCATATACTGAAATTATGAAAAATAATGAAAAATGGGTTAAAATGATACTATTCTTGTTTTCGAATGTTTCTATAGTGGCGTGTATAAGTTTTGATGAAACAAAAAGAAACATAAGTAATTATTCTTACTTCTAATCGATTGCACATTTTCTTTACTATTAACTATTATTATATTTATTATATATATATTATAATTATTATATTCTTTACTATTTATTTCGATTACTTTTTTTTTTTGTAAAATTTTATAACTGTTTCTGTTTAAAAAATGTAAATCGACGCAATTATCCCTAGCCGGGATATCGCGTTTGTGTGTTGAAATAAATAAATTAATTAATTAACGACATATTTCATTGGAATTAGTATTTATTAATTATTTAGGAATCGCCTAAGAAAAGAATATTTCGAAATTTTAAGAGATCATCAAAAATAGAAAGGATATATAAATCAAGTTTTAAAGCAAAAGTGTTGATTGTACATATTTCAAGCTACTATTTCTAATTACTATATGCAAAATTTGATATCGAATGTGTAATTTTCATGCTTCCCAATTTTTAACTATGTTAATTTCACAATGATTTGATTTGTATATAATTTCAGATATACACGCAATTATCCTAATTGTGGATATGGCGTGTCTTTGCAACTGTTAAATAAAAGAGGCATATCCTGGCCATGTTTACGTGAACATTTTAGATTGCAGAGCGCAAAATAGTCGAACAGAAATCAACTAAACGTTGATGTAGCCTGTTACCTGATATTTAACCAACCCATTTTCTTCATGAATCAAGAAAAACCAACCATGAACGCGTTTCGGGCTGTTGTCCCTCATTGGGTCAACATCAAAAGAGGCAAATCTTGGCCATGTTCACATGAACATTTTTAGACGGCAGAGCACAATCTAGTGGAACAGAAATAAACTAAACGTTTATTTGGCCTATTACCTGATTTTTAGTTAACCCAATTATTTGATAAATCAAGAAAAGCCAACTATGAACGCATTTCGGGCTGTTGTCCCTCGTTGGGTCAACATCAAAAGAGGCATATCTTGACCATATTTACACGCACATTTTTAGATGGAAGAGCACCATCTAGTGGAACAGAAATAAACTAAACGTTGATTTAACCTGTTCCCTGATATTTGACCAACCCGTTTTCTTGATAAATCAAGAAAAGCCATCCACGAGCGAGTTTCGGGCTGTTGTCCCTCGTTGGGTTGGCCAAATATTAGGGAACAGGCTAAATCAACGTTTAGTTCATTTCTGTTCCACTAGATGGCGCTCTTCTATCTAAAATTTTGATGTGAACGTGGTCAAAATATGCTTTTTTTTGGCTTTTCGACAGTCACGACCCGTGATCGAATCTCACATTAGAATTTATTTTTTTCTGAAAAAAAAAAAATGCTTCTGAATTGACTCCGATTCTTGACAAAATCCAACCCCACCAGTGAGTGCAAGTATATCCAAATGGGGCTCTGACACATTTGTAAGTGGAAAAGTCGAACTGCTTTCTACGTATGTAGATATTTGGTCGTGCAATTGCAATAAATGCAATCGCTAATTACTAACCATGATTATCATGGCTTGTATGTATACCACACACAAACGTCGCATTATACTAAGGACCAAATTCTAAAAATAATCGCTATTGCTTTATGGGAATGTAATGGTTCATGGTTTTCCGCTTTCTCAGTTTGAATTTTATACAGAGAGCATAGTAAGAAAAAAATGGTAGTGACAATCAATAGTAGTCGACTTTTGAAGAAGAAGATGTTAAAAGTGCCTGAAGACAGTAAACTTATGTTTGAATGGGTCGTTTGTAGATAAAAACTGCCCGTTCACTAGGTATTTTCAGTTCTTGGCTGTAAAATGGTAGATATTGTTTAATTGAGTGTGCCAGTTCAAATTCAACTACACCTTCGAAATATGATCAACTATAAACCATTGTCTTTCTGTTCATTTTGATAAAAAAAATGTGTCTTTTATTGAGGGTTTAGTAAATTTCAGATAAATGTATACTCATTAATTTATGATGCATTAGCGCGCCATCTGTTATCAAAATTCGAAACTATTATAGACGCGTATGATTCTTTTTTTTTTTTTTTTTGAATAAACAATTTCTACTCTCCTTACTGCAATTGAAAAATTAATGGGAGGGCCTGGCTCATCAGTGGTGAACTAGCATCAGTATCACTATAAAAGGAAGATCGAAAAATACAATATAATAGCGGTAGGGTAGATTAAACTGGCGAAACCGCTGGGTGGGTTCACCACTGATGAGCCAAGCCCTCCCATTAATTTTTCTATTACAGTAAGGGCAGTAGGAATTGTTTATTAAAAAAAATAATCATACGCGTCTATAATAGTTTAGAATTTTGACACATTAATTTGGAGCTTTCAATAAAAAGAGGCATTCTCATAATTGAAGACCAAATTTTCTTTATGAACTCTGATGGTTTTTTCAGAACTACGGTCTATTATAAGAGGTTTCTACAGCTGCAGTGACTGTCCCTTTGTGTGTCCAGCCTACCTAGAGACTCTGTGTAAATTCAAAAATGCTACAATTATCGAACCAATGATTTTAGTTTCAAAAGAACCTGAAGACCGTACACAATGTTTCTTCAACCTTTCATCACCTAAAGGCACCAAAATTTTACTCGCTCTGGAATTCATTCACTTGGAAAGAGAGGAATTTGGCAATTGTATCAGTTATATCAAGGTAAGTTGATAGTTTTTTTCCTACAGTAGATCCTCCCTTGAGAGACCGTCTATAACATGTACACATTAGAAACTCCCTTGAGAGACCACCTATAACTTGAACACAATAGAAACTCTCTTGAGAGACCACCTATAACATGTACACATTATAAACTTCATTGAGAGACCACCTATAACATGTACACATTAGAAACTCTCTCGAGAGACCACCTATAACATGTACACATTAAACTCCGCCTTTGCCAGTCCCAAGCCCGGATGAAAAAGGAGGAGGGGGAGCAGTAACAAGCTCACTAAAAAACCTGGGCTCAGCCGGCCCGGCTGATAGTACTCTGTAAGGGCTCCTAATCCAGGGATACAGGATGAGCAGCGTTTGTACTCCATGTTAGGAGCGGCTGCACATGGCGTCTGTTCCTCATGTTAGAGGCGGCCATTTATTTTGGAGCTAAGTCGGCCTGCCACTGAGTAGTGCTCCCAGTCTTAATGACAAAGGCAGACGCATTCTACTTCACCAAGTGTGGAGATAAGAAAGAATAAGAAGAAGAAACTCCCTTGAGAGACCGTCTATAACATGTACACATTAGAAACTCCCTTGAGAAACCACCTATAACATGTACACAATAGAAACTCCCTTGAGAGACCACCTATAACATGTACACATTAGAAACTCCCTTGAGAGACCACCTATAACATGTACACATAAAAAAACTTCCTTGAGAGACCATCTATAACATGCTCAATAAAACCTTCTTTGAGAGACTGTCTATAACAGGTACACATTAGAAACTCTTTCGAGAGACCACCTATAATATTTTCAATAAAAACTCCCTTAAGAGACCACCTATAACATGCTCAATAGAAACTCCCTTGAGAGACCATCTATAACAGGTACACATTAGACTCCCTTGAGAGACCACCTATAACATGCTCAATAAAAACTCCCTTGAGAGAACACCTATAACATGTAGACATTAGAAACTCCCTTGAGAGACCACCTATAACTTGAACACATTAGAAACTCTCTTGAAGGTCCACCTATAACATGTTCACATTAAAAACTCTTTCGAAAAAGCACCTATAACATTTTCAATAAAAACTCCCTTAAGTGATCATCTATAACATGCTCAATATAACCTCCTTTGAGAGACCATCTAAAACATGTACACATTAGAAACTCCCTTGAAGGTCCACCTATAACATTTTCAATAAAAACTCCCTTAAGTGATCATCTATAACATGCTCAATATAACCTCCTTTGAGAGACCATCTATAACATGTACACATTGGAAACTCCCTTGAAGGTCCACCTATAACATTTTCAATAAAAACTCCCGTGAGAGACCATCTATAACATGCTCAATAAAATCTCCTAGGATATTAAGAAATCGAAGCTGATCTTTACTTATGAGGGTCATTGCCCAAACTCATGGTACGAGGGTGAGTGGAAAAGTAAGGTCTCCTATTTTTTTTTCATAGAAAAACGCATTTAATCACAACTTTTTATACATCATTGGAAAGGATGGACACTTTTCTATTTTTATACATAGTCGCCTTGATGCTCAATCACTTTTTTCATCCTGTCAACCAACTTTGTAATTCCGGTGTTGTACCACTCTCCCGCCGCCTCTTTGAGCCACTTGTCGAACCACCTGGCGGACACCTGTCTGCAGCCGAGGGTCTCAGACACAATCTTGTGCACGGATAAGTGGCTGCAATCTTCATTCAGGCCATCCTCGATCTCTTCAAGGGTTATCCGCCGGTTTGCGCGCACCATTTCGTCGATTCGAGCCACGGTTGATTCCGGCAAACTCGGCCGCCCAGACCGCTGTTCATCGTGGAAGTTTATTCGCCCCTCGTTAAACTCCCGGCACTATTTCCGCACATTTTTGATGTCCATGCAATTCTCACCATACACTTCCACTAACTGACGGTGAATTTCGACCGGAGAATTATTTTTCGCATTTAAAAATCGTATAACTGAGCGTAACTCGCACTTGGCAGGAGAGCTAAGGGGAAGCTCCATCGCGAACGGCTGCCAGACAGCGACTGAGCGTCCCAAGATCACCGGGAAGGTTCTAGACGGTAGAGGGGGAACCAAGGAAGGCAGCGGTGTTGTCGGATTTCACCTAGCAACGCGCGTTCGGAAATTATCTCGTTGAAGACCTTACTTTTCTACTCACCCTCGTATACAGGTTACTTTGTCTGAATTTTCCAAAACTGGTTTTAAAGTTCATATATCATCACCATCTTTACGTATTCTACTGGACTGATGGACAAAATTCATTGTTTTAATGTAATTTTGAAGGGAGAGTTGCCACTTTTTGGTACATGAATATCATCTAGCCGAACAACCTTATGCTATATATATACAAGCTTTAACAAAATATCAATAAAGAATCTAGAGTCTGGTTTATTTTTATTATTCACGCCCGTTGAAGAACAATGTGTATCAAAAGCTAGCGGAATAAACGTTCAGTTCCAAAATCACTTTATTAGGTACCGCTCAAAATGAACAACCTAGTTTATGATAATTGAAACAATGAATAGTATTGTCCTAAAAAAGAACAATCCATACTTAAATCATTAGATAGTAAAAAGGCTTATATTAGATTGAATAAAATATTTATTTTGCCAATATTTCGGCTGGCTGAATGCCAACCTTTATCAAGGCATTACATTTTTGTATACACAATAAAGGTTGGCATTCAGCTAGCCGAAATATTGGCAAATAAATATTTTATTCAATCTAATATATGCCTTTTTATTATCTAATGAATAATATGTGAAGGTTATTCATATATTAACCAAAATGTTAACGCAGGATTCAATCCCGGTTCATGACTGTCGGGAATCGAGGGTGTTATCCACTCGTCCACCGACAAAAAAAAAAAAAAATTGAAACCCGGAATCGAACTAGGGACCTTTATATCTTCAGTCTAACGCTCTCCCAACTGAGATTTTTTGTCTTGGAATAAACGTATTCTACAAAAGAAGCGCTTTTTTGTTCTTTTATTTTATAGTAATTATTTTATTCTATTAAAAAAAAAACAAGATTTCATATTGAT
>CP092877.1:60049881-60102180 GCA_030710605.1 Cordylochernes scorpioides | reverse complement strand
ACCCAGTTTGAACTTTAGAGAATTCCTGGGTTTCAATTTTTGTGATGTTTTCTGGTTTGTTTAACAACCTATCACAATTTTCTGTCTAACTTTTCAATTAGTTTCAGTTTCAGTTCGAAAATACCTTTATTAGATACCACTCAATAAAGAGCAATCTATCTTGTGATATTTACAGTGGATAATAGTGGGTCGGTGGAAGGATGGTTTAAACCGTTGTTTTTTGAACGCTACAACCCGGGATTGAATCCAGCATTGGGCACTTTTTTTCTGATAAAAAAAAAAATTCTCCAATAGGCCTCGATTCTTGTAAAAGTCCAACCCCACCAGCGAGTGCAAGTAACTAAACGGGGCTCTGGCATTTTTATAAGTGCAAAGTCGAACTGCTTTTCATATGTGTAGACATGTGGTACACTTATAGTAAAAGCAGTCGCCAACTTCTACCCACCATGATTATCATGGCCTGTACCATGTGTACTAGGGATAAGCAAAAAAAAAAAAAATACATAAGACAGACGCCATTATAACCATGGTGGGTGTAGGGATTGATGTGATAATACGTACCTACATGTAGGAACTGAGTGTTGGTGACAAGCGGATAGATTGACTCAATAAACTGTTTACATTAAACTCTCCTATAACGCGATTAATGTGTTCCGTGTTGTATGAAATCGCGTTATAGGAATTCGCGTTGTAGGAAATAAAACTTGTATAACGCGAATGTTGTTAGGGTAAATTGTTTTATTTTATAACGCGTTATACGAAAATTCGCGTTGTATAAATAAATTTGTCGCAATTTTTTTATCGCGTTGTTCGAAATCGCGTTGTAAAAACTCGCGTTATAGGAGAGTCTACTGTATATTGAAGAATATACCATGTTTTGAACATATTTCTCTTTCTTGGAAGAATTCCCGTTGACGTGTTTCAGATAGCACTTGTCATATCTTCACATCCTATTGATCTTTTATCATTGTTTGTAAAACACATGATTGTGATAATAAAAAAAAAACAATGGATAATATGAATAGGTTATTCACATGTACTTTTCAACATTAATTCTGGAAATATCGGCATATACACAAACAATAAGGACAAACCCAGTTATGTATAAAGTAATATAAAGCAAAAAATAACATTATATATCAATATATATAAACAAGTGAAACCATTAAGACGCGAATGTTTCATATTTTTTATAGGTTTTTAATATCTGATTTTACTTTTCCTTGTGTCTCTATTTATATTCCGAAAATTATAAAAATCAACATTTTTTTCCTCATATCTCTATCGATAAATATAAATTGATTTTTTTATAATTTAAAAATTCTTTTAAACCGAAATTTATAAATTTTAATCTATTTTTGAAAAAAATAGTACAAATGTGATATTGTACTGGGATAAGGTGCATAATTTATGAAAAAGACATCTCCTTATCCTGCAACTGAAATTTACTGATGGCTTGCGCCATCTATCGGAATAACTATCAACTATTCTCATTTGATTTTTAATTATTCCAGAATTGGTCAAATACCCATTCTTGATTACGTGGTGAGAATGGGTATTTAGCCAATTCTGGAATAAATTAAAAATCAACGAGAATAGTTGATATTTATTCCGATAGATGGCGCAAGCCATCAGCAACTTTCATTTGCAGGATAAGGAGATGCCCTTTTTTTCATGATCTATTTTTGTTTAAAATATTATTATCAAATCAGTGCCCTCTATCGCTGTAAATTGTTGAATGGTAGAAAAATAGAATTATTTTAATATTTCAGTATATTATAATATATTGTAAAAATAGTAGAATTATTGAATAATAGAAGTATATTTAAAAACCTATTTTCGTAAAGCGCTTATACTGCAATAATTATAAAACAACACTTAAAGTTTCATCGCATAAGTTTCTTTTCATGTGAAAAATCAATATTTATTTCAAAGAGAAATATTTACTATTTCTAACTTTTTTGGATGAAGTATGAAAGGGTGAAAATATGAAGAGTAATGGCGAACGGAAAAATAAAAGTGTCCAGGGGCGGGAATCGAACCCACAACGTTCCGCTTACCGGGCAGATGCCATGTCCACTAGGCTACCCTGGACGTATTTTTCCGTTCGTAAATAATACTAAAAGTAACACCATTCATTCGCCATTACTCTTCGTATTTTCACCCTTTCATACTTCATCCAAAAAAGTTAGAAATAGTAAATATTTCTCTTTGAAATAAATATTGATTTTTCACATGAAAAGAAACTTATGCGGTGAAACTTTAAGTGTTGTTTTATAATCATACGCCGCAGTCCTTTATAATGTATTATAAGTTACTGCAATAATTAAAAATTAAAGAGGGAGGTCATAGCTCATCAATAATGATAATAATTATAAGCATCCCCTCTCCCTCCCCCCCCCCCCCTCCCCTTCCCGAAGATTTAAAATGGCGAAACCACCGGGGAGGGTTCACCACTGATGAGCAATGCCCTCTATCTTTCAATTTTTAATATTTTCAGTTTTAACAGCTGTAGAAATAGGTTTCAAATATATATGCTCTCTTAAAAAATAGCGCTAAAAAATAAATTTATTAATTTTTTTGTTCATTGAGTAAAAAAAATAAATAATAAAAAAAGAGCGTATAGCGTCATCTATGTGTCGAGGATAGAATTAATCAGTGCGCCCTCTATTTATTCTTATTTTATGAGAAAAGATAAAGCTTTCACAAGTGTGTGTAGACAATATAAAGAATATAATAGATATATTGATCTGGTAGAAAACTAACCATGATTATCATTAAAATTTGCATCAAAAAGTCACTTATTGTGTCAATAAATATATTCAGATTCTAATACATGTGTTTTAGTGTGTGATGACGAAAAGGTTGACTCTATCAAAGTGTGAAAAAATAGTACAAATGTGATATTGTACTGGGATAGGTCCATAAATTATGAAAAAAGGCATCTCCTTATCGTGCAACTAAAAGTTGCTGATGGCTTGCGCCATCTATCGGAATAAATATCAACTAATCTCGTTGATTTTTAATTATTCCAGAATTGGCCAAATACCCATTTTTGAATAATCAAGAAAAGCTAACCACGATAGTTGGCGCAAGCTATCAGCAACTTTTGATTGCACGATAAGAAAATGCCTTTTTTCATAATCTATCAAAGTGTGTTCTAAATACAGTTAAACCTGTCTATAGCGCCCCCTCTAAATAGCGCCCGATTTTAAATACGTAGTACGATGCGATATACATTAAAAGTGACCTGTCTATAGCACCCCCTCTCTATAGCACCCTATTTTGGTGAGTCCCAAGTGGGGGCGCTATAGACAGGTTTAACTGTATATACAAACTACGCAAATCATAAATTCTATTTATCATTTGATTATTTTTCAAGATAAAGTTGTGAAAAAGTTTTAAAATTACAAAATATGTTTTTACAATGAGTTTCTTTTTATTACAAAACGCTAGCATTCAAGTGATAATCGCTCTTCAACGAGCTTAATAAAACATCGACTATATCTTACAAGAAATATTTACAAATACATAAACGCGCAGCGTGGATATTTACAACTGAAATTTTAATATTAATATGTGATTTAACAATGTTATGGAATATGTCTATTTACATTTTTAGGGCATCCAAAATGTAAATAGACATATTCAATAATATTGTTAAATCACATTTCAATTTAAAGATTTCAGTTGTAAATATCCACGCTGCGCGTTATGCATTTGTAAATACATGTATTTCTTTTAAGATATAATCGATGTTTTATTGTACTCGCTTCTTCGGCGGTACATATACTAAAATAGGAACGATACAGAGAAGATTAGCATGGCCCCTGTGATACCTTTTTTGGCGGTACAACTACTACAATAGGAAGGATACAGAGAAGATTAGCATGGCCCCTGTGATACTTGTTCGGCGGTACAACTACTAAAATAGGAAGGATACAGAGAAGATTAGCATGGCCCCTGTGATACTTGTTCGGCGGTACATATACTACAATAGGAAGGATACAGAGAAGTTTAGCATGGTTCCTGTGATACCAGTTCGGCGGTACAACTACTACAATAGGAATGATACAGAGAAGATTAGCATGGCCCCTGTGATACCTTTTTTGGCGGTACAACTACTACAATAGGAAGGATACAGAGAAGATTAGCATGGCCCCTGTGATACTTGTTCGGCGGTACAACTACTAAAATAGGAAGGATACAGAGAAGATTAGCATGGCCCCTGTGATACTTGTTCGGCGGTACATATACTACAATAGGAAGGATACAGAGAAGTTTAGCATGGTTCCTGTGATACCAGTTCGGCGGTACAACTACTACAATAGGAAGGATACAGAGAAGATTAGCATGGTCCCTGTGATACCAGTTCGGCGGTACAACTACTAAAATAGGAAAGATACAGAGAAGATTAGCATGGCCCCTCTAATATTTGTTCGGCGGTACATATACTAAAATAGGAACGATACAGAGAAGATTAGCATGGCCCATGTGATACTTGTTCGGAGGTACATATACTAAAATAGGAACGATACAAAGAAGATTAGCATGGCTCCTGTGATACTTGTTCGGCGGTACAACTACTACAATAGGAACGATACACAGAGAAAATTAGCACGGCCCCTGTGGTACTTGTTCGGCGGTACAACTACTACAATAGGAACGATACAAAGAAGATTAGCATGGCCCCAGTGATACTTGTTCGGCGGTACAACTACTACAATAGGAACGATACAGAGAAGATTAGTATGGCCCCTGTGATACTTGTTCGGCGGTACAACTACTACAATAGGAAGGATACAGAGAAGATTAGCATGGTCCCTGTGATACCAGTTCGGCGGTACAACTACTACAATAGGAAAGATACAGAGAAGATTAGCATGGCCCCTCTAATACTTGTTCGGCGGTACATATACTAAAATAGGAACGATACAGAGAAGATTAGCATGGCCCCTATGATACCTGTTCGGCGGTACAACTACTACAATAGGAACGATACAGAGAAGATTAGCATGGCCCCTGTGATGCTTGTTTGGCTGTACAACTACTACAATAGGAAGGATACAGAGAAGATTAGCATGGCCCCTGTGATACTTGTTCGGCGGTACAACTACTACAATAGGAAGGATACAGAGAAGATTAGCATGGCCCCTGTGATACTTGTTCGACGGTACAACTACTACAATAGGAAGGATACAGAGAAGATTAGCATGGCCCCTGTGATACTTGTTCGGCGGTACAACTACTACAATAGGAAGGATACAGAGAAGATTAGCATGGCCCCTGTGATACTTGTTCGACGGTACAACTACTACAATAGGAAGGATACAGAGAAGATTAGCATGGCCCCTGTGATACTTGTTCGGCGGTACAACTACTACAATAGGAAGGATACAGAGAAGATTAGCATGGCCCCTGTGATACTTGTTCGGCGGTACATATACTACAATAGGAAGGATACAGAGAAGATTAGCATGGCCCCAGTGATACTTGTTCGGCGGTACAACTACTACAATAGGAACGATACAGAGAAGATTAGCATGGCCCCTATGATACTTGTTTGGCGGTACAACTACTACAATAGGAATGATACAGAGAAGATTAGCATGGCCCCTGTGATACTTGTTCGGCGGTACATATACTACAATAGGAAGGATACAGAGAAGATTAGCATGGTCCCTGTGATACCAGTTCGGCGGTACAACTACTACAATAGGAAGGATACAGAGAAGATTAGCATGGTCCCTGTGATACCAGTTCGGCGGTACAACTACTACAATAGGAACGATACAGAGAAGATTAGCATGGCCCCTATGATACTTGTTTGGCGGTACAACTACTACAATAGGAATGATACAGAGAAGATTAGCATGGCCCCTGTGATACTTGTTCGGCGGTACATATACTACAATAGGAAGGATACAGAGAAGATTAGCATGGTCCCTGTGATACCAGTTCGGCGGTACAACTACTACAATAGGAAGGATACAGAGAAGATTAGCATGGTCCCTGTGATACCAGTTCGGCGGTACAACTACTACAATAGGAAAGATACAGAGAAGATTAGCATGGCCCCTCTAATACTTGTTCGGCGGTACATATACAAAAAGGAACGATACAGAGAAGATTAGCATGGCCCCTGTGATACTTGTTCGGCGGTACAACTACTACAATAGGAACGATACAGAGAAGATTAGCATGGCCCCTGTGATACTTGTTCGGCGGTACAACTACTACAATAGGAACGATACAGAGAAGATTAGCATAGCCCCTGTGATACTTGTTCGGCGGTACAACTACTACAATAGGAACGATACAGAGAAGATTAGCATGGCCCCTGTGATACTTGTTCGGCGGTACAACTACTACAATAGGAACGATACAGAGAAGATTAGCATGGCCCCTGTGATACTTGTTCGGCGGTACAACTACTACAATAGGAACGATACAGAGAAGATTAGCATGGCCCCTGTGAAACTTGTTCGGCGGTACAACTACTACAATAGGAAAGATACAGAGAAGATTAGCATGGCCCCTGTGATACTTGTTCGGCGGTACAACTACTACAATAGGAAAGATACAGAGAAGATTAGCATGGCCCCTGTGATACTTGTTCGGCGGTACAACTACTACAATAGGAAAGATACAGAGAAGATTAGCATGGCCCCTGTGATACTTGTTCGGCGGTACAACTACTACAATAGGAACGATACAGAGAAGATTAGCATGGCCCCTGTGATACTTGTTCGGCGGTACAACTACTACAATAGGAACGATACAGAGAAGATTAGCATGGTCCCTGTGATACTTGTTCGGCGGTACAACTACTACAATAGGAACGATACAGAGAAGATTAGCATGGCCCCTGCGCAAGGATGACACGCAAAATCGTGAAGCGTTCCATATAGTCGATGTTTTATTAAGCCCGTTGAAGAGCGATTATCACTTGAAAGCTAGCGTTTTGTAATAAAAAGAAACTCATTGTGAGAAAATATTTTGTAATTTGATTATTACTTGAATTTTTACGAAACTGACCTTGTAAAGGCATGGTTGAAAGGTGATACATAAAAAACACGAATACATCATTTTAAAACAAAACATGCATCACAAGGATATAGAAGCTGGCATTAACATTTACCATACAATTACAAACACGTTTCTAAATTGGTTTCAAAAGATGCAAAAAAATTCAAACGCCAATTATCCTTGAAAATATTTTTAAAGAGATGAATACATTCGATTTTTTTTATTGTTCCGCGTAACCATAGCTTGTCAAAACAACCGATTGAAAAAAAATCTGTCACATTGAACAATTTAAAATCTTTTAAAAAACTTTCAACTGTCTCTTATATTTATAATTAGAGATGTAGAGAGGGAAAAAATAGCCATTTGATATAATACTTTGGTTTATTTTTATATTGAAACTCATTACAGAATGCTACCTAACCGATGATTTCCCTTTACCAGTCAAACGATGTATAGCTCAATCGAGAATACTATTTACAGTCTTAAAAAAAAAAACAACACGTTCTGACGTTTGAGGCCAAAAACCTAATATGTACACTGTGTAACAAGGAAATTACTGAAGAACTCCCCCATTACCTGCTTAATTGTACAGCCCTTGATGAAGAAAGGAAGGCCCTATATCAACAAATTAAATGTACCAACATTTCACCCTACGTATTGCTTTCAAAAATATCAGCAAACAAATCTAAGACAATAGCTTACAATACATTTTTTAGATCATCATTATGTAAGGACCAGTCAACAAGTGAATGACTTTGAGATGAAGAGTAAAGCCAGTTCAATTTCTATGTAAATAACACAAGATGATTATCACATTACCCAATTGGGAGAATCTGTATGGGGCAAGTCCCTAATAAAGGCTTTTGTGTGTGTGTGAAACTTATTTTATAGTCTCAAATTCTATTAAAAACATTTTTGATAAAGATTATATAAAAGGGCGTACCTGGATTTGTAAAGAAAAAAAAAACAATTTTTTTCTCAAAATATTTCGAGAGATTGCTCCCTCTTTATCAATTTATACGCCCTTTTATATTATCTTAATTAATGGATCGCCTTTTGACTCAAACTTTTTGATAAGTTTGATAGGAAAATATTGAAACGTAGAGTGTAAATTGAATAAAAGTTAATTATATGTTAATTAATATAAAGAGACAAGGGTCTCCTCTCCCGTCAAAATAGATGTCTAAAATCAGACGCCATCTATTGACCGTCACCGCAACTAGCGGCTTCGGGTCGGTGACAAAGCCACAACACCAGCTTGTCACCGACCCGAGGTCGCTAGTTGCGGCGACGATCAATAGATGGCGTCTGGTTTTTAGACGTCTATTTTGACGGGAGAGGCGACCCATGTCTCTTTAGATCAATTTCCTCCCGGCAAAATTTCCATCTATATTAATTAAAATGTCACTTTTTTATGTATAGATGAAGTTATCAAACAGAAAATAATTATATCGGTGGTATGATAACAAAGTTATTTCAAAGTTGACTTTTTTGGAAGAATATTAACAACATATTTATATAATTGTATGTAATTCTACTGTCCTCAAAGCTTATGTCCATAGTTCATCTAAAATACCCATTCCAAGAGTCTACCAACAGTATCACTATAAAAGGAAGATCAAAAAATGCAATATAATAGCGGTATGGTAGATTAAACTGGCGAAACCGCTGGGAGGGTTCACCACTGATGAGCCAGGCCCTCCCATTAATTTTTTTAATTGCAGTAAGGACAGTTGAAATTGTTTTGTTTTTTAATGAATCTCACGCGTCTATAATAGTTTCGAATTTTAATATTGACAATAGAACTCTTTTTTTTCTGTAATTAAACAATTTTCTATTGTTCTTACTGTGAACATATTACAAGTCAGACTTTCTTTACCAAAGTGTGCTTGGATCATGGTGCCATGATCAACGAAAGCTGCACCCCTACACCTTATTCCATGAGATCAAACTTGAGGAGCATGTGATACGTTTCTATTGATTGTTAACTATTAATGGTGAAAATTATTTTGTAAGTATTTGCACTTTATATAAATATATATGCAGATAAATGAAAGATACACTATTTCTAAGCAACTCTAATTAATTTATTAATCTTTTTACAAAACGATTATATGTAAATTGTTGTTTACAAGATGATGATCAATAACACAGAGTAGAGTAATAATATATCACAGATCATTCCTCCTTCCTTATATTGTTCATAGATGGAGAAAACCGGCAAGGAGGGCGTCGAGGTCGGGTAGATCTCCTAGGTGGAGGTGTCGTGGAAATTTGAGGGTCTTGTTCCAGTCGGTGAGGTCCTGCTCCAGCGTTGTCCAAGGTCCAATCAGAATCTTCAGCATATTTGGTATCTGAACCTGTTCTCATCTGATTGACATGCACTTTAAATGTGCCTTTTAGGTTCTTTACTAGATAAACATTGTAACCTAGTCGTCGTATCACCTGGGCCTTGAACCATTTGCGCCTATTTTGTATTACTCTTGTAAACATCACTTTATCTCCAACTTGAAAATGTCGCCTTCCACACTCATTTCTCCCAAAAGTCTTCTGGATAAATTCAGAGTTCAAGCAATTTACAAATGTTCTAGGCACATAACTTAGGAGACGTTCTACAGGAGGCTTATCTAAAGAGGTAGGCGTATTTCTATAATTAAACAGAACATTTTGTAAAATACAGTCCATATTTGAGTTTGGAGATTCTTCTAACGACTTTTCCAGAGATTTTTTTATTATTCTTACCGAAACTTCAGCAATTCCGTTAGACGAGGGATTATATGCTGGCGAGGTTAAGTGGTATACATTATTTTTCCGTAAGAACTCCTTAAATTCAATCGAATTGAAGGGGGGGCCATTGTCAGACACTAAGCATTGCGGTAATCCATACCTGGCGAAGGGATATAGTGTACAACATTGGAACACAAAGCGTTACTCTTACCATGTTTCTATTTTAATTTATTACACAATAATTTTATATAATTTCATCCATGAATAATAATGTATTATATATTTATTATAGAACACAATCGTCTCTTTCTCTTAATGCGTTAATTCTGATAAAAAAAGGTGATTATAATTATTGTATAATTAAATACAACACTTTGTCCAGTCCTCCCCTAAACCTAAGAAACCTTGATTCCTTACTTTATAATTTGTAATATGATGCACTAGCGCGCCATCTGTTATCAAAATTCGAAACTATTTTAAACGCGTAAGATTCTTTTTGAGATTAAACAATTTCTACTGCCCTTACTGCAATGGAAAAATTAAAGGGAGGGCCTGGCTCATCAGTGGTGAACCCTCCCAGAGGTTTCACCAGTTTAATCTACCATACCGCTGTTATATTGCATTTTTGGACTTCCTTTTATAGTGATACTTATGATAGACTCTTGGAATGGGTATTTTAGATGAACTATGGACAAAGCTTTGAGGACAGTAGAATTACATACAATTTTAAATATATAAAATCCTGGGAGGGTTTACCACTGATGAGCCAGGCCCTCCCTTTAATTTTTCCATTGCAGTAAGGGCAGTAGAAATTGTTTAATTTCAAAAAGAATCTTACGCGTTTAAAATAGTTTCGAACTTTATAATTAGTTACTGATAACGTTATTCCACACACTGACATAAATTCTGTCTTATATCTTGATATCAATCTCAAAGTTGTACAGTGAAAACGAAAATAAACGTATCTCTTTTTTGTCATTAACTTTTTCCACCTTTCTCTTTTATTGGTGAATGCTTCCTTAAGTGAGGAAAATACTTCCTGGACGGCGTTACATGATCTTCCTCGTTTATCTTGTTTGTTTTTTTGTAAGGAAAGGCAATTTCGCTGTTTGATTCGTTAAAGAATTAGTTTTATATATATATATATATATATTGGTTTTATTGTACTGTAGTTAAAAGGTCAGTTAGGTAGAGTAGATGTTTGGTGCTGATGTTGAGAAACCAAATTTAGTAACAATATATATACCGGGCAGATGCCAAAAGCGAAACATTGTGGGTTCGATTCCCATCCCTGAACACTTTTATTTTTGCGTTCATTATTACTCTTCACAATTCATCTTTCACACTTCATCCTTAAGGAAAGAAATAGTCGTTATTTCTCCTTAAAATAATTAAAATTACGATTTTTCGTTCTGGAAAAAAAGAAACATTTGTGGTAAAATTTGTTAAACGTCGTTCTATAATCATAGCCGCATTATATTATAAAGAGACAAAGTCATCTCTCCCGTCAAAATAGACGTCTAAAACCAGACGCCATCTATTGACCGTCGCCGCAACTAGCGGCCTCGGGTCGGTGACAAAGCCACAACAGACGTCTATTTTGACGGGAGAGGCGACCCTTTTCTCTTTAGATCAATTTCCTCCTGGCAAAATTTCCATCTATATTATATACATATGTATAAATAAATAATTAGAAGATATTGTATATCTAAATTGAATTTTTTTATTTAACCAATATTCCTAGGGGCAAATAGCTACTCTCTTTATCAAATAAATGTCAATTTAGATCCAATATATGTTAATTCTTTTTTTATAGATATTAATTTGGATTGCTCCATCTTTTTTTTTTTTTGCTTATCTTTAGTACACGTGGTACAGGCCATGATAATCATGGTGGGTAGAAGTAGGCGACTGTTTTTACTGTAAGTGCACCACATGTCTACACATGTGAAAAGAAATTCGACTTTCCACTTACAAATGTGCCAGAGCCCCGTTTGGTTACTTGCACTCGCTGGTGGGGTTGAACTTTTGCAAGAATGGGGGGGCCATTGGAGCATTTTATTATTAATTTTTTTTTTAAACATAAAAAAGTGCCCAATGCGAGAATCGAACCCGGGTCGTAGCGGTCAAAAACCAACGGTTTAGACCATCCTTCTACCGACCCTCCCGCTCCATCTTTTAAATATATATATGTCATAATTTGTATAGTTAATGCCAAGAGATATAATTTATTTCCGTCAAACTAAGTATGTAAATATGTTACGCTTGTGTTAAAACGTAAATATGTAAATTCATCCATGTATAAAGGCGGGACAAAAAATAAAGTGGCAGACATCGCGGGTGCGCTGTTCGCTTGGCTTAACGGTCGCGCCTCTTCATTTAGCTACGACATATATATGTGTATTAAAAATAAAAATGGCATATCCTGAACGTGCTCACATGAACATCTCTAGAAGGCAGAGCGCCATCTAGTGGAACAAAAATAACCTAAACGTTAATTTAACTTTTTCCGTGATATTTGGCTAACCCAATTTTTATAAATCACCTTTTCAATTTTTAGAATTATTTTTATATATGTTTATGTAAATATGTAAATGAGTAATTTTAATTGTATTAATGTAAAATGTAATTGCTCTTATTTCTGGCAATAAATCTTCAAATTTCTTGATTTTTTTATAAAAGAAAAAATAGTATAAAGCTTAATAAAATGGGTAATATTCTGAAATAAATATATATTAGCACTTAATTGATATTTTTCCGATAGATGACGTAAGCCATCAGTCATTTTAAATTACCAAATTATTTTTACTTAATCAATTTTTTTCCCCCAAAAATTACAAATAACTACTAGTAAAAAGAAAATAGTAATGAGATAAAAGTATTATAACTAAAATATACTTTATATAATAATAGTCAAAAAAATCTATATAGCATTTTATTCCTGAAGATACAATAAATCAATTTAAATGGTTTGTATATTATTTATTTAAGTAACCCAGGTTCCTGGAGCGTACAGAAGTCGCCAACTACCCGGGATGTCCTTCTGACCTAAGTCTTCTTGGATTTATATACAATGCCAGTGGAAGTCCAATTAATGAGGTGTCGCCAGGCAGATTTCTTTCTTGGGAGATTTTCTAGGGATGCTGGAAAATGGTGTGTCATACCAACATATGTTATATAAAACAATACTTCTCGTGCGCGCATCACGTGTATAATATGCTTACAAAGAGTTTGAATTTTTTCTAGAAGAAGATAGGCGAACAGCCTCGTTTAATTATCATAAATGGATTGCTCTATATTCAACATATAAATATATATTAAACATTTAAAAAATCTATAGAAAGCGAGATGTACCTTAAATAATGATTATACGATGTGAATAATTAGTAAATAATAGTAAGGAGTGATAGTTAGGGAGGTTTAACTAGTGATTGTTAGAGGAGAAGCGAACGTTCGGCCTTGATCCTACAGAAGCGCCCCTGGCGTCGGTCGACTACGCTCCTATGCGGTGTTGAGATACATCATCAGAACGATGTTGTCCGTGGTGGTATGGTGTAAAAGCTCCGCTGAGCTATGTACTGGAATCCGTACATAGACTGGTGCACATAGGACTCCTATGTCTCCATTACTACACCAAGTATCGCGGGAATCCTCTCCAAGGTGAGTTTACAATACCCTTCTTTCTTTTTCATTTTTTTTTTGCTTATCCCTGGTACACGTGGCCATGATAATCATGGTGGATAGATGTAGACTACTGCTTTTACTGTAAGTGAACCACATGTTTACATATGCAGTTCGACTTTGTATTTACAAATGTGCCAGAGCCCTGTTTGGTTACTTGCACTTCGCTGGTGGGGTTAGACTTTTACAAGAATCGAGGCCATTGGAGCATTTTTTTTATCAGAAAAAAGTGTCCAATGCCAGAATCGAACCCGAGTCGTATCCGTAGAAAATCAACGGTTTAGACCATCCTTCCACCGACCCCCCCTGCTTTTCACATGTGTAGATATTTGGTGCACTTAGAGTAAAAGCAGTCGCCTACTTCTACCCACCATGATCAGCATGGCCTGTACCACGTGTACTAAGGCTACTAACATACTGTATGCTATAGGCTGTCACAAACCTCAACCCACCGTGATTATTATGGCCTATACCACGTATACTAGGGATAAGCAAAAAAAAAAAAGAATAATATGCCCCTGGATAATATGCTTCTTCCCCTCCTAAACCCTTAAAATTCACTTACACAAACCTTCCAACCTATCTCACACATCCATATTCTCTACCATTATCAATTTCCTTTTTGTTCTTGAAGCGTTGATATACAAAAATACTGTTTTAACAGAAAGAATGAATTATCTAACACAAAGACAGATTTTTAAGTTAATTTCACTTTTATGTATTATGTTTTTTTTCACCGTTCATTTCAGTCACATAAATATATTAAAATGTAATTATACTGTCCTAAAAGCTTATGTTTATAGTTTCCTTAAATACCATTTATAAGATTCCACCCTTCAGTGTAGCATATATAAGCAGAATGATCCATTACAGTATTAGAGCTCTATAGAAGTGGTCTGGTAGATTAAATTGGCGAAATCGCTGGGAGGGTTCACCACTGATAAGCCAAGCCCTCCCAATATATATATTTTTTTCATCGCAGTAAGGACAGTAGAAGTTTGATTTATTTGTGAAAAGAAACATTCGCGTCTTGGTGTTTTCATTTGTATTATAAATATATGTATATGTGAAACAATAATAATGGTACAGCCTGCTCCACGCTGCGAGGGCCAACAGCCCGAAACGCGTTCGTGGATGGCTTTCCTTGGTTTATCAAAACAAATGGGTTGGCCAAATATCAGGGAACAGGCTAAATCAACGTTTAGTTGATTTCTGTTTCACTAGATGGCGCTCTGCCATCTAAAAAGCTCATGTGCTCGTGGTCAAGATATACCTTTTTTATTTCAATATATATATATATGGTATGTAATATGCAAAGTCGTTTTTATTAAAATATTAGGAAAAGAGTAATAAAATATTACCCTAAACGGATAACTAAAAAGAAAAATTTCAAATAAAGACACACAGAGAAATATTATATATTTATTTGACCATTCTCTTTCCAGAATAGTTCAATTATATTGACTTTGCATATTTACATACCCCTAATTATGCAAATCTCTATAGTGTATATTACTCCTCTCTCTATCTCTAACAGGTTAAATCAACGTTTAGTTTATTTCTGTTCTACTAGATTGCGCCATGCCATCTAAAAAGCTCATGATACGGTTTTGCCTTTTTTTTATCTTAATATATATATATAAATATATATATATGAAGGGTATGTAAATATGCAAAGTCGTTTTTATTGAAATATTATGAAAGGAGTGGTAAAATATTACCCTAAACGGATAACTAAAAAGAAGAATTTCAAATAAAGACACACAGATAAATATTATATATTTATTTAACCATTCTCTATTCAGAATAGTTCACTTATATTGTCTTTGCATATTTACATACCCCTAATTATTCAAATCTCTGTAGTGTATCTATTTATTCTATCTCTTTCACAATGTTCATTGTCTTCAGGCCTTCTGAAGAACAGAAATGCTCGAATGCATGTACTTCTAAGATTAAATATTAACAAAAATCTATTCCTTGAAACTTGTCATTTAGGTATTTCTACCTTTGGTACCATTGTATTACACGGGTATTTCCTATGAAAGGTAATGACTTGATACTATGGGTACTCCTAAACTCTCATAGGTACTTGGTTATATCAAAAGATCTCATATTTTTGTATTTTTTACAAATATGGTCGTTTAAGTGGAAAGATCGCTCATTTTAAGATTAAATGTAAGTATTTTAACGATATAAATAAGCTTATATTGTATATTGTGATGTTATTTAAAAACACGACAACTCATAGTTAACTTGTAATAACCTAACCTCACACTCTCTATTCTCAACTATTTATCTGTGTTTTTTTTCTGAAAATGAAAAATTCGCTATTGTCCTTACTGAAATGATCAAATATTGGGAGGGTTTACCACTGATGAGCCAGGCCTTCTCAATGTTTTAGTATCGCAGAAAGGGAAGTGTAGGAATTTGTTCATTTATAGAAAAGAAACATACGCCTATAATAATCTATATTAATAAAATGGAAATTTCATAAGTGGACATCACTAAAAACTTTCGTTACAATGCATCAATTTCAACCAAATTTTCAACATTTATGTAAAACGAGATGGAGCAGGTTTTGCTTAACATCAAAATATATTTCCTAACATTAACATGCGTAACTTCGCTGTTATCGATTAAATATTAAAAAAAATCAACAGAGTTAATTTTATTTATATATAAATACAAAATTAAATTTCAACAGAGTTAATTTTTTTACATACTAGCTAATAATCTAAATCTAAAAAATATTCAAAACAAGCAATTTTAAGATAACACCATATGTAAAACAGTCGGCCAAGAAAACAACAACGATATTACATCTTTCTCACATATTCACACACAATCTTGATTAATAATTAAAACTAATCTTTAACATTGTTTATTATACTTCAACTTTTATTTCTACATTTGTTTTTAAATACCCAATTGTTTTATCATGTTTCTAATTTCGCCTAACAAATATACAAATTTATAGTGACCAACATATGCAAATTTTATCTTTGTTTTTATTTAACTTGATATCGTAAACATAACATCCATTGTAAGCATTTTTCTGTTCACCTTCCGTGGTTTCTCTTTTCTCTGATAGTTTTTAGGTGTAGTATATTTTCTTATTACTAGACTACAAACATTCCCTCGAGAAAAACCTGGGCGAAGCCGGGTACATCCGCTAGTAGTTAATAATTTTGAATACAAATGTCGCGCATATATAATGGATATATCTAAATTGCACATTTTGGGGGTTTTATTTAATAAGTCTATATTGTTCGGTCTTGATTTTATTTAGTTTGTATTATGTTTGTATTATGTTGATTTTAGGATGAAGAAGGGAGTTATCCCGAAAGCTTGTCAAGTTTGAAAAATCGAATTTTTAGGAGATATGAGGATTCTACTGAAGGGAAGTCGGTGAAAGGATGGTCTAAACCATTGGTTTTCGACCGCTACGACCCAGGATCGAATCCCGCATTGGGAATTTTTTTCTTTAAAAAAAAATCCTTCAATGGCTCCCGATTCTTACAAAAGTTCAACCCCACCAGCGAGTGTAAGTAACCAAACTGCTCTGACACATTTGTAAATGCAAAATTCGAACTGATTTTCACATATGTAGACATGTTGTGCACTTACAGTAAAAGCAGTCGCTAACTACCTACCATGATTATCATGGCCTGTACCACGTGTATTATGGAAATGACAAAAGGTTTACGATAGTGTCATTGAGAAATTTCGAAGATATTTTATCTATCTTTGTTAGAAACACATTAAATTAAAACAATTCTTAACCTGAACTAACACCTACCCTCATATTCTCATGCCCAGCAATGGCCGCAGCCTTGCAGAAAATTGACATGGACCCAGAACAGCAGCTTTACACACCCAAGATAATGGACATTGAGACTGCTGTGATAGAGATGCATGGAGACATCTGAGGCTCTTCAATGGACACGACAATAACAGAAAATTGGCATGGCCCCAGAACAGCAGCTTTACACACCCAAGATAATGGACATCGAGACTGCTGTGATAGAGATGCATGGAGACATCTGAGGCTCTTCAATGGACACAACAACAACATAAAATAGAAATGGACCCAGAACAGCAGCTTTACACATCCAAGATAGAGAACATTGCTGTGATAGAGATGCACGGAGACATCTGAGGCTCTTCAATGGACACAACAACAACAACATAAAATAGAAATGGACCCAGAGCAGCAGCTTTACACACCCAAGATAGAAGACAGTGCTGTGATAGAGATGCACGGAGACATTTGAAGCTCTTCATTGGACATGACAACAACAACAATTCTTAATCTTCTAAGCGCAATGCATAGCGCAACTATAGCAAACACTAATGAAACATTCCGGAATTTTTTCCCATTTGGAATTCTTTTTTATTTTCGTTCAAATTTTTACAACTCACAGTTCATTACAAATCATGGTATTTTTTTAGAATTTCTGGCAAAAATCGGGGCAACAGATGATCCTAGCTGCTTCTGTGGAAAACCAAAACTCAATACATTTATTGATTGAATTTACAATCTTTCACAGCTACAATAGTAATCATTTTTATCCCATCGAAGAAATGTGCGAATTATATGCAAGGCGTTAAAAAGGTGAGAACGCCCTTGAAACCTCAGAACAATTTTTAACGCCTTGCCAAATGCTTTATTTTTATTTACTTCTCCTGACGAAGACAAAATATTTTTGTCGAAACGTTGAAAAAAATTTAAAAAAACTCTAACTGGCCAAAGTGTCTATTTTTCATAGAAATATGAATGCCGGCCAGGCAACCTCTATCATTACGACAATATGATATTGTACTGGGATAAGTTGCATAAATTAAGAAGAAAAGGGTCATCTTATCGTCCAACTGAAAGTTGCTAATTGCAGTTACCTGGCAAGAAGATGCCCCTTTTCTTAATGTATTCAATATGTTTTATGTCGCAACACAATAAAAATTCTACTATGAAATCTTTGACTATCTAATACATATAAAAAATAATACTCTTCTAAAAATATATTTATATATATACTTTGTTACATAGCTTCTTCCCTATGGGAACTGTGACCCACAGCTATCAATTATTGTAGATATTGACATGGATCTGACGTGCTTCTGCCAAGGATTCCATCGAAGTCTTGGAACTTTGTCCCTAGTAACTTTGCTTCCTTTTTCTTGCGGCGTGAAGAGCGGCTTTGTGGTCGGTATCGTCTATAGAGACATCTTCATCTTGGAGGGAAGTCTTGGCTTTGACACGTTGCTGGAATCCTGGAGTCAGTCTCCGAAATTGTAGATCACAGCACCCATGGCTTCTAGATCTTTTCGGTGATCTTCAGTTTGTCTTCCCTAATTTACCCAGCATCTCCACCAAAATGCCACGTGGAAAATTTGGGAAGACAAATTTCGGGATGACACAACAATTTATTTCAAAGAACAAACTATGAGTGATAAAAAAAGATAAGCAATGAGGGAAGTGTACAGGATATAGCAAAATATAAACATAAAAAATAATACTCTGCTAAAAAATTAATAAATACTTTGTTACAATATTATATACCAAAAATATCATAATATTCAAAACAACATTATATAATTATAAAAGCATTACACTTGTTTCCTTGACAAGACATTTTAGTTGCTTTTACAAAGAAATTATGTTTCCTTAAGGAAATATTGGGGGAAATCTACTTATATATATAAAACAATATATAATGGTTATGTTGATATTCAAATAAAAATAATGAAACCACTTTTAATAAATTATTTCATTGACATCACTCAAACACTTTCTCTTATCTTCAATGTAATAAGTGATGTTGGAATAGATGGTAAAATTTAGTTCCTGTAGACAGAGTCGCGTTCAAACCTAAATATTTTATTTTATAAGCGACATTTCGGTCAAATTGATTTTCTTCTGGTTTTATATATAAATTTGGCCCTCCTATATGAAGGTCGTATAGGTATTATCAATTATCAATGTAATTAGGATCTCTCTAAAAAAGGGTTAACGTATTGTATGTTTACGCTTGTGTGTATTTATCCTACACTCATAGACAAAACTTGAGAAAGAGGAAAGTCTTTGATATCGCTGGTCGTGTGTTTATTTGAAGGAGACTGAGTCAATTTTGTTCATACTTGGTTATCTCTCATCTTCAATAAAGATTACTGTGTATCTCTCTCAAATATCTTTCAGAGTTATTGTCTGAATACCGATATACATGTTAAACGGTACATATTTCTTTTGTCTATGAGTGTATATATTGTTCACACTTGGTTATCTCGTGTGTCTTCAATAAATATCACTGTGTATCAAATATATTTCAGAGTTATTGTCTGAATCCCGATTTACATGCTAAAAAGTACAACTTCCTCAAGTTTTGTTCATGGGTGTGTGTCTTAGATAGAGAGTTACGTCTGGAATGAATTCGTGTCACAGTTTCGACCTACGGAATATGCAAATTTTTAGGGCCGAAATGATGATGATAATAAGATAAAATACATCCCCCCTTCTCCCGTATCATTATTACAACAACTATAAAAATTAATAATAATTATTTGTTAATATAAAAGCCGTTAAACAAACATTCACTCCGGCAGAACCCGGGCGAAGCCAGGTCATTTATAAAAATTGTAAATAAATACATAAAGTACAAGAATGTAATCTTTGTGAGATATCTGTCTTTCAGGGATTTAATTTGATGAGAAAATTACTTTTGATTTTGTTATTTAATCTTGATGATGGATACACCGTCATCTATCGGAATAAATATTTTCTAAACATTTATTTAAAAAAATATATTTGAGTAAAATATTGGCCAAATATCAATCATAGATCAAGATGAGTCAGCCACTCATAACAAAATAATAACGAAAGGTTTTCAAAATTTATTCCTTTAAACAAAAGTGGGAAACGATATTACTTTTTGGACACATAAATTCTATTCTTAATATTTATCACTCATAGACGTAATTTATGGAATTAGATTGTCTTTGATATCGCCGTTCATCTATTTTTTTTTTCTAAAGAGAGTAAGGCAATTTTGTTCAAACTTGGTTATCTCGTATGTCTTCAATGAAGGTAACTGTGTATCAAATATTTTTCAGAGTTATTGTCTGAATCACTCATAGATAGAACCTAAGGAAGTTGTACCTATTAGTATTTATATCAGGATTCAGACAATAATTCTTAAAGATATTTGATACACAGTGACCTTTATTGAAGACCTACGAAATAACCAAGTGTGAGCAACATTGCCTCTGTCTCCAAAAAAAAAAAAAGACGACTATCAAAGACTTTTTACTTTCTTAATTTTTGTCAATGAGTGTATATAGAAGAATATATAAAGGTCGCCTCTTTCGTCAAAATAGACGTCAAAGCTAGACGCCATATACTGACTGTCGCCGAAGACTTGCGGCCTCGGGTCAGTAAAAAAGCCACAACACCAGCTTCGGAAAACTGAGAAGCGCCCACCTAGAGACCATGGTTTCGGGATAATGGCCCTCGTCAGTCTAGGGCGGACTTTATTCCATGAGATCCACAAGGGATCTAATGGAATCTTCACAATCTGCCGAAGAGGTGTTTAACTATCAAAGTGGCTAGACCAAATCTATGGACAAAATAGATGGAAATTTTGCCGAGGGAATATTGATCTCGTAATATCTCGTACTCTATAACAAAATAATCGACGCACCAAGAAGCAGTTGTCCGAATCAATGAAAATACGTATACAAAGAGGTTTCGAACAAACATGCAAATGATTGAAATTTGGTGGCCATATTATGCAAAGCAAGAGCTCCAGCGCATCGGACGGAGAGAGAAACTCTTGTTTCTGAGATAGGCCTTCTGAACTTCACCGTACACTCTCTTCTATCAAGTCTGATAGAAACTTCACCTTTGCCAGTCCCAAGCCCAGATGAAAAAAGGAGGAGGGGGGAGCAGTAACAAGCTCACTAAAAAACCTGGGCTCAGCTGGCCCGGCTGATAGTACCCTGTAAGGACTCCTAATCCAGGAATACAGGATGAGCAGCTTTTGTATTCCATGTTAGGAGCGGCAGCACATGGCGTCTGTTATTCATGTCAGAGGCGGCCATTTCTTTTGGAGCTAAGTCGGCCTGCTACGGAATAGTGCTCCCAGTCTTAATGACAAAGGCAGAGGCATTCTACTTCACCCAGTGTGGAGATAAGAAAGAAGAAAAAGAAGAAGTCTGATAGACAATATTGCTTTATCTGTAGATAATTTCTTCAGAAGAGTTATGAAAAAAGCGTATCTATTTTTTTTTAATTTCAATTTAAAGCGCTATGTCCCATTAGGGACACTTGCGCTGTCATACATGTATGCCTTTACATTTGTCTATACCTATATATATACAATAATTTTAGGCCGTGAATAGAATAGTCATATGATGTTAACAATGAGAAATAGAGGGGAAAAAAACGAGAAAAAGGACTGTGTACAAAATAAAGAAGTGTCAGATAATATGTAAAATAAGCATTATGTAAATTATCAGTTTCTTAGAAGATATTTGGACTAAAATAAATTATTCGAGTTAAAATAGAAAAATAAAACGGAGATTGAAGAGAAGTATCTTGTGCGAATTTTATTAGCAAGCTTTCGGACGTCCTTCTACAGGCTTTTTCGATTCTGTAAAAAGCCTGTAGAAGGACGTCCGAAAGCTTGCTAATAAAATTCGCACAAGATTCTCCTCTTCAATCTCCGTTTTATTTTTCTATTAAAAGTTGAACTAGTTGTTTGTGAACTTAACGATTTGATTTCCGATAAAAAAAATCATATTTAAAGTTCAATTCATTTTGTAAATACAAGGGGGGATCAATAAATAAGGTGAATTATCTTATTTCTTAAAAATTGAAAATCAAAAATAATTTAAACCACAGAATATTAAAATATAACATCGAGAGACTATTTAAGGTGTTCTGTTCCTTTTTTTTCCCACGCGCGGCGCGAGACTTATAAATAACTAAAATGGAAGCTCCCTTGAAGAATTGCACCACGCTTGAACAACGTGCAGTTATTCGTTTCTTGAATGCAGAAGGTATTCAAACATCTCAAATATGCCAAAGAATGAAAAATATCTATGGTGAGTCTTGTTTGTCTCAAAAGACATTTATAAATGGGTTAACGAGTTCAAAAATGAACGAATTACATGTTCCGATATTGAGCGACCTGGACGACCAAGTGATACAGCGACGCCAAGCACGAAAAATGCGGTTGAAAACTTAATTTTGGAGGATAGAAAAATATCCATTTTTACCATAGCCGACAATTTGAATATAAGCTATGGAACTGTGCACACCATTATTAAAGAACAATTGCAATTTAGAAAAATATGCTGCAGATGGATTCCACATTTCCTTAATTTGGACCAAAAACTTAACCGTATTCGGGTTTCAAAGGCTCTGTTAAAGTGGTATGAAGAGGAAGGTGATCATTTTATTGACCAAATTGTAACTGGAAATGAGAGTTGGTGTTATCATTATGATCCTTCGACAAAACGTGCATCTATGGAATGGAAACGAGGCGACTCTCCAAGACCAAAAAAAAATCAGGTCTCAACGTTCGGCCGGTAAAGTTTTGCTGATAATTTTTTGGGATGTTGATGGACCAATCTGTCTTGATTTTTTATCCTCAAGGCAACGTATGAACAGCGACCTTCATTGTGACATTCTTGTAAATAAGCTAAAGCCCGGTATAAGAAACAAAAGAAGAGGGAAGCTTAGTAAAGGTGTTCTCTTCCTTCATGATAATGCAAGGCCGCATACATCATCTAAAACTGTATTTACAATCATTAAATTAGGTTTTGAAGTTTTAGAACATCCTGCATATAGTCCAGACCTAGCCCCCTCTGACTATTTCCTTTTTGGACTACTAAAGAAGGAGTTAAAGGAAAAGCGATTTGACTCGGATGAAGATGTCCAGAAAGTGGTGCAAGATTTTTTTCACACGCTTCCTAAGAGTGCCTATAAAGAGGGTATTTACAAGTTGCCAGAACGATGGAGACGATGTATAGAAAGCCAAGGTGATTATTTTGAATAAATCAAGTTCTAATTTTCAATATCGTTATTATTTTTTAAAATAAATTATAATTCACCTTATTTATTGATCCTACCTTGTACATTCTAAACTTTCTACAAAATCTGTATCTCTAATGTTCTCATGCTTTGAATAATGTAAATAACTTATGTAAATAAACTTTTCTCCTTGTTTGGCGCAAGTATCCCTTGCGAGATATAGCGCTTTGGAAATAAAAAAATTGTAATTGTAATTAAAAGATATTTGTTGCTATATAATTTGAAATATATCTACAAAAGGTATTGAATTTAATATACATTTCTTTTTACTGGAAATACTTGGATTTGTTTTTATTAAATTATATATATTGTCGATTCTATAGTCTTGAAAAACAGGACAATCTAGTAAAGGATGTATAATAATCTTATGTAAAATCTGATAAATTAGTCTTTCCATTATATTAATGATAATTAGTCTTTGGAAAAGTAAAAATTAATATCAGGTAAAAAGTTTATTTTTAAATTAAATTTGCAAGCTTTCGAGTAAATATACTGCTCTTCAACGGGCTGATATTCTATGTACAAACTCTAAATAATATATATACAGAATAATTGAAAACCTTTGTTATTAGCATGTGCTCTCGGTACATAGAATATCAGCCCGTTAAAGAGCAGTATATTTGCTCGAAAGCTTGCAAATTTAAATTAAAAAGAAACTTTTTACTTGATATTGATTTTTACTTTTTAAAATAATTTCTGGGTAACTATTGCTAACATAATTAATCTTCAAAACCTTTCTATTTTTCCTTCTTTTATTAGACCATGCTTTTTACTGGATTCCATGTAATATTGTACATATAAAACTCCACTCATCCTGAACATTGTTGTCTACACTCTGGAGAATCTGTGTAAGACCAATGGGGTCTTAATAACGGCTTTGTATGTGTGATCTATAACGATAAAGGTCAACTCTCCCGTCAAAATAGACGTTAAATATGCAAATATATTTGCATATCCTCTACTGAAACGTGAGACCGTTAGAAAAAAAAAAGAGAGAGAGAAAGTTTCAGAAAGAATCAAAAGGTCATTAGAGGCCAAAGAAGGATGACCAAGAATTTCCCCCACCGTTAGAGGGGGGAGTCTAGGGGCGTTGCTCATCACAGAAATTAATTGATGACTCCGACCTGACATCTAACCTTGACCTAACATCAATGTGGCCAAATCTTCAGTCGAATTGCTTTCACTCTCTGATGAGGAAAACCAAACCGTTGTCAGACCACGTGTATGTTGGTGATATTATATCACTTAGTTGTTCACTTATGGACGAAATTTATGGAAGTGGAAACACTTTGTTATCTAGTGACTTTGGAAAAAAATGGTATAATTTCGCTTATATAGAAAAATAGCATTTAAACGTAAAAATTTTATTTTATAAATGACGTTTCGGTGAATTTGAAGATTTTCTACTGACTTTATATATGTAAATTTTGCTCTCTATATGAATTTCCTATAGGCAAATTTAATTTTGATTGTAATTAGCATCTCGCTCTCTAAAAAAAAAAGGATTAGCGAATTGTATGTTTACGCTTGTATGTCTTTATCTACACTCATGGACAAAAATTAAGAAAGTGGAAAATCTTTAATATCGCCGTTCGTCTTTTTTTTTTTAATAAACAAAGGCAAAATTGTTCACACTTGGTTATCTCGTGTTTTCAATAAAGGTCACTATAATATATTTCAGAGTTTTTGTATGAATCCCGAAATACATGTTAAAAGATACAACTTCCTTAAGTTTTGTCCATGAGTGTGTTTTGCCACAAAATTAAGTATGCGACTATAAATGAAATGCATGTGGAAATGAGAAGTTGATCAATGTGACCATAAACTGATCATTATATATATTTGTTTAATCAAATTTTTATCCAATACTAGCGGACGTACCCGGCTTCGCCCGAGGTTTTACCCGAGTAAAGGTTTGTCTAACGAACATTTGTTAAAACAAACTCGTAAATTTGAATCTCTCGATAAAGTGAAAATTTTTTCCCGGTCCCTGTGTGCCGTGTCATCCTGAATTTTGTCTTTCCTAATTTTCTACATTACATAATCATCGTTTTATCTAGTGAACATTTTTTCCCGGTCCTTTGAAAAATACTCGATAAGTTGAATAAAGTCATGGTCGTGAATCTCTCGATAAAGTGATTATTTTTTCCCGGTCCCTGTGTGCCGTGTCATCCTGAATTTTGTCTTTCCTAATTTTCTACATTACAAAATCATCGTTTTATCTAGTGAACATATTTTCCCGGTCCTTTGAAAAATACTCGATAAGTTGAATAAAATCATGGTCGTTTATGGAAGATGGACGTAGTTCCCGGAGGTCACACCCGCCCCCCGCGCGCCAGGACCTCTTGATCACTCTGATTGGCCGGCGGCCGGACGGGGGCGGGGGGGGGGGGCTCTTGATCCCTCTGATTGGTCGGCGGGAACTTGGACTGTCCAACCAACTGGCCGGCGGCCGGACGGGGGAGGAGGGGGGGGGGAGGGTAAGATCTCCGTTGCAAGATGGCGCTGCTTGCGAGTTAAAGCTACAAATCTGCAAATATCTCTAAGGATATTCAAGATATTCAAGAAATTATTTTTCGTAAACCTTTCCGGGGATACGCCTAATAATATCCCAAAATTTCACGGCGATTGGATGTATGGTTTTTGAATCCATAGAGGACACACAGACACACACACACACAGACATTCAATTTTATATATATAGATATGCCTTTTTCTAACTAGAGATATATTTGTGGAGATTTCTCTTTTTTCAAATTATATATATATACATTACCTCTTCAACGAATTTTTGAATTTTGATCTATGATTTGACACTAAATGGATTATTTTTTTAATCATTACACTTTTTGGTTTCATGCTTAAATTTTTGAAAGAAGAAATAGACCAGTATACCTTTTTCGCTGAAAAATAAATAGATATATAATTTATTATTTAAAAAATCTTTCTTGATTTGAAATATATATATCTTCCAGCCCTGGCTATCAACAATCAAAAATATGTACCTTCTATAAAGATAAAGGTCACCTTTCTCGTCAAAATAGACGTCAAAACTAGACGCCATCTATTGACCATCGTTTCAAACTGGCGGTCTCAGGTCGGTAACAAAGCCACAAAACCTTTATCCTTATAGATTTACAAGCTTTATTCTTAATTTTTATCTTCATAAATCAACATAGAGTCGGTAGACGTGTGGGTAACACCCTCGATTCCCGACAGTCATAAACCGGGATTGAATATAACGTTAACATTTTATTATGTGAACTAGCCGAGTGACCCGGGCAACGCCCAGGGTTTACCAAAGGGCCTGCAGAGACTTTAAAAGTATAGATATATATAGATATAAATAGCCGAGTGACCCGGGCAACGACCCAGGTTTACCCGAAGGACCCGCAGGTGAGAAACTATAGAAGAAAAATTTTAACAAATCAGAAAATGAAAGTGCAAACAACAGAACTACACTACTTTAAGGACATGAGAGCACATGCACAGTATCACCACACGTGTACCATTTTCAAAGACCCTGCTTAGGATTAAAACTTCTCAGAAGCATAACAATAGCACCAACCTAGAGTTTAACTGGTGTGGATGCATTCCTCTGGGAGTAAGACTATTGAGAAATTCAGTAGGGAGTTATTTTGCTTCTCCGCATTCTAACACTCCAACTGTTAACACTGAGGAAACACTGACTCATGTTTGGTAAGCAATTTCAGGGAAGAAACTATAGACATTGGATTAAATAAATTATTAAATAAATTGCATTAAATAAAAATTATCAGATTTAAATAAATATTATTAGAGTGAAAAAAAAAGAAAAAATTAACAAATTAGAAAATGAAATTTCGAACAATACAACTATATTGCAGATAAGATAAGAGGACCTTATTAAAAAATAAATAAATAAACTGCAATTCGACACTATCGATAATTCGACACTATCGATAATTCGACACTTTCGATAATTCGACCATTTTAAAAATCAAATTTTCAAGGTTGATTGTTGTTTAAATACAACTTTACCGGTAAAAAGGTATTACAGAGGCGAAGGCAGCCACTTTAAAATTAAACACAGGCTCTTGTAGGAAGAACCCAAATATTCAGAATGAATGGAAGTCTGAAATCTGAAGGACCAAAAGATATGGGTCATCTTTACATGTATGCTATCCAATGTTCGCACACTTGAAAAAGCCACTTAAAGTTGTCCGTGCGTAAACACAGGCTCTTGTAGCCAAGGTTTGTCCTTGAGCCTTATTTATAGTCATAGCAAAAGCCAACCTTAGTGAAAACTAACGCCTCTCTAGAATGAAGCGAAGGTTGGTATCCGGAGGGGCCAAAGATATTTCAGACACTATACAGTGTGTTCAACTTTGGGCACTGTCAGTATATGTGCTTCGAACAATACAACTATATTGCAGATAAGATAAGAGGACCTTATTGAAAAATAAATAAACAAACTGCAATTCGACACTATCGATAATTCGACACTATCGATAATTCGACACTTTCGATAATTCGACACTTTCGATAATTCGACACTTTCGATAATTCGACCATTTTAAAAATAAAATTTTCAAGGTTGATTGTCGTTTAAATACAACTTTACCGGTAAAAAGGTATTACAGAGGCGAAGGCAGCCACTTTAAAATTAAACACAGGCTCTTGTAGGAAGAACCCAAATATTCAGAATGAATGGAAGTCTGAAATCTGAAGGACCAAAAGATATGGGTCATCTTTACATGTATGCTATCCAATGTTCGCACACTTGAAAAAGCCACTTAAAGTTGTCCGTGCGTAAACACAGGCTCTTGTAGCCAAGGTTTGTCCTTGAGCCCTATTTATAGTCATAGCAAAAGCCAACCTTAGTGAAAACTAACGCCTCTCTAGAATGAAGCGAAGGTTGGTATCCGGAGGGGCCAAAGATATTTCAGACACTATACAGTGTGTTCAACTTTGGGCACTGTCAGTATATGTGCTTCGAACAATACAACTATATTGCAGATAAGATAAGAGGACCTTATTGAAAAATAAATAAACAAACTGCAATTCGACACTATCGATAATTCGACACTATCGATAATTCGACACTTTCGATAATTCGACACTTTCGATAATTCGACACTTTCGATAATTCGACCATTTTAAAAATAAAATTTTCAAGGTTGATTGTCGTTTAAATACAACTTTACCGGTAAAAAGGTATTACAGAGGCGAAGGCAGCCACTTTAAACTTAAACACAGGCTCTTGTAGGAAGAACCCAAATATTCAGAATGAATGGAAGTCTGAAATCTGAAGGACCAAAAGATATGGGTCATCTTTACATGTATGCTATCCAATGTTCGCACACTTGAAAAAGCCACTTAAAGTTGTCCGTGCGTAAACACAGGCTCTTGTAGCCAAGGTTTGTCCTTGAGCCTTATTTATAGTCATAGCAAAAGCCAACCTTAGTGAAAACTAACGCCTCTCTAGAATGAAGCGAAGGTTGGTATCCGAAGGGGCCAAAGATATTTCAGACACTATACAGTGTGTTCAACTTTGGGCACTGTCAGTATATGTGCTTCAAGGACATGAGAGCACATGCGCTGAAACACCATACATGTTCCATCACAAAGATCCTAAAGGCATTGGTGAAAGGCTAAATAAATATTTTGGAAATAATAAAAAAAAATATATATATATAAGAAAATAAATTGGAATATAAATTCACAAACTATATTTCAGAGTGTACACAAATATTTGAAAGGAAAAAAAAAAGAAAATTGCAAACAACACAACTATATTGCAGATATGACAACATATTAAAGGAATAAATTCATTTAAAAGACCTCATTAAAACAACAATTCTATTTTTTTTATATATACAATATAATCTAATTAAATCAACACACGATAATTCGACCATTTTTGATGTCTCGACCTACGGCCTATCATATGACAAACTAATTCGACACTTTCGATAATTCAACTATTTTGAAATTCAAATTTCAACAGTTGATATTTGTCTAAAAACCCCTATTATTAACAACATATCAGACTGCAGAGTGCAAAAATGTAGAAAATTGTATGTATATAATTGTATGCATATATTTGTATGTATATAATTGTATGCAAATAATTGTATGTATAGATCAATGAGTAAAATATTTTTTTTTTGCTTATCGCTAGTACACGTGGTACAGGCCTTGATAATCATGGTGGGTAGAGTAGGCGACTGCTTTTACTGTAAGTACACAACATGTCTAAACATGTGAAAAGCAGTTCGACTTTGCATTTACAAATGTGCCAGAGCCCCGTTTGATTACTTGCGCTTGCTGGTGGGGTTGGACTTTTGCAAGAATCTGAAGCCATTGGAGCATTTTTTTTTATTTTTTCAGAAAAAAGTGCCCAATGCGGGAATCGAACCCGGGTCGTAGCAGTCGAAAACCAACGGCTTAAACCATCCTTCCACCAACCCCCAGTAAAATAAGTAAATAAAAAGAAGACCAAAAATAAGTGATAATAGTTTATTGAATAACAAATAAAATAAAAATCTTTTCAGGTGAAAAATTATAGACATTGGTGAAAAAGTAAACTGGAGAAATAGCAATCGTGGTTTTGTTCCTGCGGCGAGTCATATTAGCACGCCTAGCGGTTAGGGGAGTGAGTCTTCCACGGCCTTTTCGAGGCATGACAGAAGACGCTGAAAAAAAAAGGTAAAATAAGAACCAAGCAGAGGAAAACTATAAAACTGAAAGCCAGGACAGGCATAAAAAGAAAATTCCAAGCATGTGAGAAAAAAATTGAATATAAAAAAAAAGGATTCCAAAAAAATACTGCAAAAAAGAAACCAGACACAAAAAGCAACAATTGAGTACACAAATACAGCATCAGCCTATTTATGAGAAGAAAAAAAACGACAGACACATAAATGGAGCTAAATTCAAATGAAAAACTATAACAGATCAAGTAATCAAATCAGGCATTATGAAAGATACTGCAAAAAAGAAAATAAGACACAAAAATGGAGCTAAATATGTAAAAAACATGTATACACAAAAGCAAAGCCCAATTCCAAACCCAAATATTTTTTTTATGAGAAGAACATCAACATAATGCATGATTACGGCAGTCCATAGCTTCCCTGACAAAAATTCACCAAAAAAGTTAAATATTCCAAAATATTTCTTTGTATATATTGCTAAATGTGTAATAACATGTATATAAAAAAGCAAAGCTTAATTTTAAATTTCATTATCCTTGTCACAGGAAAAGCATCAAAATACTGCATAAGTACGGCACTTTTGCAGCCCCCCTGACAAAAATTCACTAAAAGAGTTAAGTATTCAAAAAATATTTTGGTATATATATTGCTAAATGTGTAACAAACATGTATATAAAAAAGCAATGCTTAATTCTAAGTTTTGATATTTTTTTAAATCCCAAATATTTTTTTATGAGAAGAACATCAACATAATGCATGATTACGGCAGTCCATAGCTTCCCTGACAAAAATTCACCAAAAAAGTTAAATATTCCAAAATATTTCTGTGTATATATTGCTAAATGTGTAAATAACATGTATATAAAAAAGCAAAGCTTAATTTTAAATTTCATTATCCTTGTCACAGGAAAAGCATCAAAATACTGCATAAGTACGGCACTTTTGCAGCCCCCCTGACAAAAATTCACTAAAAGAGTTAAGTATTCAAAAATATATTTTGGTATATATATTGCTAAATGTGTAACAAACATGTATATAAAAAAGCAATGCTTAATTCTAAGTTTTAATATTTTTTAAAAAATAAAAGCTACAAAAGCAAATAGGGAGAAGTGGAGCCATTTAGCCATTTTCAAAATTTGATTGTGAAAGAGTAAAAAAATGAGTAAATAAGAGCAAATATAAAAAAAAGTATTGCTAAATGTGTAATAAACATGTATATAAAAAAGCAAAGCTTAATTCTAAGTTTTAATAAGAAAAGCTGCAAAAGCAAATAGGGAGAAGTGGGGCCATTTAGCCATTTTCAAAATTTGATTGTGAAAGAGTAAAAAAAAAGAATAAATAAGAACAAATATAAAGAAGAAATAATTGAGCAAAAGAAAGACATAAATAAATATTTCAATCTACAATTCGAAAAATAATATAACCTCAGCCTATTTATGAGAAAAAAAAAACGTTGCCAAAGACATTAGGAAAGATAATGCAAATAAGAAACATACACAAAAATTGAGCTCTATTTAAATGAAAAATTATAACAAAGTACTTACAAATTATAATCATAATCAAATGAAGCAGAAATTAGTAAAAATTAGTAAATAAGAATTAGTAAAAGGTAAACAAAAGAACGCATTTCAAAACAAAAGAATTGATGATGATAAATGCAAAAAATCTACGATTGTAAAATAGATTAAATTAAAAAATAAAAATAACTGTTAACATTAGGAAAATAAAAACAGGCCTATCATACGAAGAAAAAAATAACGAAAATTTTGGTATATAGATCGTTATGTGTAGTTCAGAATCTTCGGAGGAGATAGCTCAGGACTTTACAATGGAAAACTCTGTTACGGTATTATCTATATAGATAACCTTCACATATTGTTCATTGTTGCAATATCATAAACTAGGCTGTTCTTCAAAAATAAAAAAGGCATATTCTGACCAGTAGCACATGTGATTTTCAGAAGGCAGAGCGCCATCTGGTGAATCAGAAATCAACTAAACATTGATTTAGCCTGTTCCCTGATATTTGACCAGCCCAATTTGTTGATAAATCAAGAAAAGCCATCAAAGAACGCGTTTCGCGCTGTTGGCGCTTGTCAGCGTGTTTTTTCATAGGTTGTTCTTGTTGAGCGGTACTTAATAAAGTGATTTTGGAACAATAATAGATCCATACCCTCCAGACAGTATGTATCTCCTGTCTGAAGTCTGAAAGATTTCAACTTCCTTCAAGTACTCTATACAGAGATAAGTAAAAACGGCATCAAAACAGTAAGGTCGAAGCTCATCAGACAAAAATATACACTCATGGACAAGGAAGTTGTACCTTTTAGCATGTATATCGGGATTCAGACAATAACTCTGAAATATATTACAGTGACCTTTATTGAAAACACACGAGATAACCAAATGAGAACAAAATATACACTCATGGACAAAACTTAAGGAAGTTGTACCTTTTAGCATGTATATCGGGATTCAGGCAATAACTTTGAAAGATATTACAGTGACATTTATTGAAGACACACGAGATAACCAAATGTGGAAAAAAGCACACAGATATTGTTAGAGACAAAGAGAAACTGGTAACAAAGATAAAAAGATTGCATTCCGTGAATACCTCTATAAATTCAAGTCAACAAAGAAAAGAAGCAATATGGATAAACATAAATTCGACAAAAGCTGTACACTTTCTACATTTTGTCTTCAAACTTTCCTTATATTTAAATTTATAACTTTCTTTCGCTATAATATATATCTTCATTAGTGTTTGAGGTGAAATTATTGAGAGTAGGGTCACTGACCGATAAGCTAATCCCTCTAATATTTCATCCATTTCAGTGAAGAGGGGAAGGAAAACGTTCCCATTATAAAAAGTATAAGATATGATCAATGATGTACAGGCCTATCGGATAAAAAAATTACTTAAGATATACACTCATGAACAAAACTTAAGATAGTTGTACCTTTTAATATGTATATCTGGATTCAGACAATAACTTTGAAAGATATTTGATATACAGTGATCTTTATTGGAGACACACGAGATAATCAAGTGCGTATACACCAATTGACAAAATTTGAGGGAGTTGTACCTTTTAACATGTATATCTGGATTCAGATAATAATTCTGAAAGATATTTGATACATAGTGACCTTTATTGAAGACACACGAGATAACCAAGTGTGTATACACCAATTGACAAAGCTTAAGATAGTTGTACCTTTCAGCATGTATATCGGGATTCAGACAATAACTCTGAAAGATATTTGATACACAGTAACCTTTATTGGAGACACACGAGATAATCAAGTGTGAAAAATATATACACTCATGAACAAAACTTAGGGAGGTGTACTTTTTTAGCATGTATATCTGGATTCAGACAATAACTCTGAAAAATATTCGATACATAGTGACCTTTATTGGAGACACACGAGATAACCAAGTGTGAACAAAATTGCCTCTGTTTCCTTCAAGAAAAAAAATCACACACACAGACGACACAGGCGATATATAAGGCTTTCCACTTAGGTTTTGCCCAAGAGTGTATTTAATTGAGGTATAACATATGGCAAGATTTCAAGAAAATTATCTTCCAAATTGACGCTAGAACTATGAACTCTACTCGAGTTCGCTAGTTTGCGGAGATGGTCAATGGATTACGCTTGGTTCTAGCGTCTATTTTGACGGGAGAGATGACCTTCATATTTTTATAAATCCATATTCTCCCGATAATTTCAATCTATATATTGCCAATAGAATTGGCTATCCACTTTTAATTATCTAAACATTCCATGGCAAATTGTGAATATTTCATTTGATCTCGTAGAACCTCATGGAATCAGAGCCCACCATGGACTGAAAAAACCCATTAGCCCGAAACCATATAACCTGGTGGACGCTTTTCATTTTGCCAAAGTTGGTGTTGTAGCTTTGTCACCGACCTGAGTCCGTAGCTTGCGAAGACGGTCTAGATGGCGTCTAGGGTTGACGTCTATTTTTACGGGAGAGGCGACCTTTTTTTTTTAAATATTCTCCTATATCTATAGAGATAAAGGTAACCTTCTCCGTCAAAATAGTAGTCAAAGTCAGACACTATTTATTGACCGTCTGGCAAACTAGCGGACTCAAGTCGTTGACAAAGCCACAATACCATATTTGGTAGACCTAGAGACCATGGTTTCGGGCTAATGACCCTTGTCAGTCTAGGCACATGTCCAATAAATAGCGTCTGAATTTGACGACTATAGAGGTGACCCTTTTTTTGCATATCCCTAGTACACGTGGAACAGTCCATGATAATCATGGTGAGTAGAAGTAGGAGACTGCTTTTACTGCAAGTGCACCACATGTCTACATATGTGAAAAGCAGTTCGACTTTGCACTTATAAATGTGCCAGAGCTCCGTTTAGTTACTTGCACTCGCTGGTGGGGTTGGACTTTTGCAAGAATCGAGGGTCATTGGAGCATTCTTTTTTTAAATCAGAATGATATCCTCCTGAAACTTTATTGTATAATCTTATTGTAGCATAATCTTTATTGTAATGTGGGGAAAACACTCTTCATTAAACAAATTCCCACGACCGCTGTCGAATGTTCATAAAAGTGGATATACACTCATTGACAAACTTATGGAAGGGGAAGAAAGTCTTTGAAACTCTTCGTTGTCTATTTTTTTGTGGAGATAGAAGCAATTTGTTCACACTTGGTGATTATAAGGAATGAGCTACAAAACCAATTTTAGCGAATTTAGACAATACGTTGTTTCTTAATCCTTATCACCACTATTACGGTTTCTTTCTATGCTGATAAACTGAATGCATAGTTTAAATGCATTTTTCAAAAGGAGAAGTGCCACTTTAGGCTGAGTTCATTCTATACTGTTACATCCATTTTAATGAGCCCTACATTTGTTCAAAATATTCTGAAAAGTATCCAATACGGGAATTGAACCCGGGTCGTAGCAGTCGAAAGCCAACGGTTTAGACCATCCTTCCACCGATCCTTAGAGGTGACCTTTATCTCTATAAATCAATTATCCTTCCGATTTTTTTTCTAATCTTATATATGAATGGTATTGAGAGATGTTATATACCTGTTTGTGCAGGTATTTTCCAGCATCTCTGCGGTATGTCTCTGATTCTCAGAAACAAACCTTTCTGGAAATTCTACATTGGTCCCAAGCCCATCGTACTTCTTCACAAACCTGAATCAGCTGAGGTAAGAGAGCTCTAACGTCATTGACACATCTGATGATAATCATTTATTGAGGTTTTTGTAGCAAGAATAGTTCAACGTCAATAATCTTCATTCTTCTTTTTCACCCAACATTCTATTCTATAAATAAATGATAGAAAGAGCCGTTCAGACGTTCTGTCACAAACTTCAAGAATATCTACAGGAAGCTATGATATACTCTCATGGACAAAACTCAAGGAAGTTGTACCTTTTAACATATATATCGAGATTTAGACAATAACTGAAAGATATTTGATACACAGAGATCTTTATTGAAGACAAACGAGATAACCAAGTGTGAACAATATATACACTCATGAACAAAACTTAAGGAAGTTGTACCTTTTAACATGTATATCGGGATTCAGACAATAATTCTGAAAGATATTTGATACAGTGATTTTTATTGAAGACACACGAGATAACCAAGTGTGAACAATATACATACTCATGAACAAAACTTAAGGAAGTTGTACCTTTTAACATGTATATCGGTATTCAGACAATAACTCTGAAAGATATTTGATACACAATGATATTTATTGAAGACAAACGAGATAACCGAGTGTGAACATAATTGCCTCTGTCTCCAAAAAAAAAAAAAAAAAAAACAGACGACAAACACTTTCAACTTCCTTAAATTTGTTCATGAGAGTATTTCCAATTTTTGAACAATCCACAGCGGTCAAGCGTGGAAATTTGTTTGAAGAAGAAGAGGTCATTCTATACCGACCTTGACATCTACACCATAAATAAATACACACCAATCACATTGTGAACATCCGTTGTGTCAATTGCACGCTATGGATGTTCCATGAAGTCACTAAAGAACTAACAATGTTCTGAAGATAATTATGGCTTACAGGTTCTCCTCAGCAGCGCGGTCCAAGTAAACAAAGCCTTCGAGTATTCATTCCTCTTACCTTGGCTGAAGGAAGGTCTGATTACCAGGTAAGTCAGAATTCAACGTTCAATCCCATGATGAAATTTATCTATATGGTTATCCCAAAAGTTCGTGTTTTTTGATTAAAACATTGTTTTTCTTATTTCTTGGCGAATAATATTATTACGGAGAATACATAATAATACATAATACAATTACTTTATACATAATACAACGACATTATACATAACACCGAATATAATATTGGTATTTCAATTTTTTTTTGCAAGTGTTTACGAACTTTTGGAACAGTCCCTTGTATATTATGTATTTATATTAACATATATTAAAGAAAAATACATCTCCTGATCGTGTAACTAAAATTTGATGATGGTTTGCGCCATCTATCGGAATAAATATCAATTATTCTTTGATTTTTAATTATTCCAGAGAGATAATTGACCAAAATATCAATTATTGATTATTCAAGAAAAGCTAACCACCTATGCGTTTCGGGCTGTTGGTTCTTATCTATGGTTATTTGGCCAATTCCGGAATAATTAAAAATAAACAATGAGTTGATATTTATTCCGATAGATGGCGCAAGCCATCAGCAAATTTGAGATGAACGATCAGGAGATGTCCTTTTTTAAATGAATATATCCGATCCCAGTACCATTTCACTTTTTTACTATTTTTTCACTATCGATAATAAAAATTAACTAATTTAACTCGAATTTTACTTTTTTTCGAACAATTGTCTACTGTGTCCTTTACTACATGAGGAAAATATGGTGATTTGGGCCTGGTTCATGAGTACCTAATACTCACTTTTGCTAGTTTAATCTACCACGCCTCTCTTATTCTGTATTTGGCTATGACTTTTCCTATAATGCATTAAAGATTAGATATATTTTAGTATTTTTTAATTCTTTTCTCGACAATTTGATGATCCACTGTCAATTTATTCAATATAAATAGTTGAATGCCGATTACAATACTGATTTTCTTAATCTTCTATAAACAGAACTACTTCATTCTGATGAGTCAAGCCCTCACAGTATTGTTAAGTCGTATTCAGACACTGTTCATGTTCTTTGTCTAATCAGATGCCAAAAAGATAAACACGTGAGTTCGTAAGGATGCAGCAAAGGTTATCGCTTTATTATATGTGGCACTAAACAGAAGGAATACAACAGTGGGACTTGCCTTCAACCTCCCCGTCAGAAGTATCCTTGGCGCCGTGGATGTCACTCTTGTGAAGCTTCCCGCTCTACACTATACACTTCCAGACTGGACTATACCGTCTTGTAGGTCTGTCTAATGTTAGGCTCTCCTGGCACTGCCTTTAAACATTATCCACACGGTCACACACCCGGTGACAACTTTCCACGTCTTCTCCTCGTCGCAAATGTCACCCGACTCGTCCTCCCTCAAACAGGAATGCTGTTTTTGGCGCCTGCCACATGGCAGCTGGAGTTCACCTCTTTTTCCTAAACTTTACTCTGGAATCTTGGCCTTGTCATCCATTTTACAATATTTTACATCGCAGTAAGGACAGTAGAAGTTGTTTGAAAAATGGGCAAATACCTTCTTAAATCATAGTCTTCTGGCTCTATGCACTTGTGTCTGTGCTTACACGAAGAGCTTGTTGTCCAGCGCTGGGTACAAGTGGAAGGCTCGCAGGAAGATGATCACCCCATCCTTTCACTTTAGGATCCTGGAGGACTTTGTTCCTGTCTTTAACGAGCAGTCCATGGTCCTGGTGAACAAACTGGCTGCAACGGAGGGCTCTCAGGTGGACATCGTGCCTCTGATGTCGCTGTGTGCCTTGGACATCATCTGTGGTAAGTCCCCTTGTTGAATTCTTCGTTAGACACTATCTGCGGTATGTCCCTTTGCTGAATTATTCGATATACACATCTATGGTATATCCCTTTGCTGAATTCTTGTTAGACACCATCTGTGGTAAGTCCATTTGCTGAATTATTCGATATACACATCTATGGTATATCCCTTTGTTGAATTCTTCGTTAGACACTATCTGCGGTATGTCCCTTTGCTGAATTATTCGATATACACATCTATGGTATATCCCTTTGCTGAATTCTTGTTAGACACCATCTGTGGTAAGTCCATTTGCTGAATTCTTCGTTAGACACTATCTGTGGTAAGTCCATTTTCTGAATTTCTCATTAGACACTATCTGTGGTAAGTCCATTTGCTGAATTCTTCGTTAGACACTATCTGTGGTAAATCCATTTTCTGAATTCTTCGTTAGACACTATCTGTGGTAAGTCCATTTGCTGAATTCTTCGTTAGACACTATCTGTGGTAAGTCCATTTGCTGAATTATTCGTTGGACACTATCTGTGGTAAGTTCATTTGCTGAATTCTTCGTTAGACACTATCTGTGGTAAGTCCATTTGCTGAATTCTTCGTTAGACACTATCTGTGGTAAGTCCATTTGCTGAATACTTCGTTAGAAACTATCTGTGGTAAGTCCATTTGCTGAATTCTTCGTTAGACACTATCTGTGGTAAGTCCATTTGCTGAATTCTTCGTTAGACACTATCTGTGGTAAGTCCATTTGCTGAATTCTTCGTTAGACACTATCTGTGGTAAGTCCATTTGCTGAATTCTTCGTTAGACACTATCTGTGGTAAGTCCATTTGCTGAATACTTCGTTAGAAACTATCTGTGGTAAGTCCATTTGCTGAATTCTTCGTTAGACACTATCTGTGGTAAGTACATTTGCTGAATTCTTCGTTAGGCACTATCTGTGGTAAGTCCATTTGCTGAATTCTTCGTTAGACACTATCTGTGGTAAGTCCATTTGCTGAATTCTTCGTTAGACACTATCTGTGGTAAGTCCATTTGCTGAATTCTTCGTTAGACACTATCTGTGCTAAGTCCATTTGCTGATGACTTATTTGACTGCCATCTTTAGTAAGTCTTCTTACTGACTTCTTTAAGCACAATCTGTGGTAAGTTCAATTGCTGATGACTTCTTGCACTGTTTTTCGTAGTTATGAATTATGCCTGGTAACACATAAATACCGTTGTCAGTTTTAGAGAAGCAGTACAGTAGCATGTTAAGTCAGTCTTATACCTTATCTTGTGTAAGGCAGTAAAAAGTCTTATTTGCACACGCTGTCATGTTGGTAAATACAGAGACATGGCATAAGAGTTGATATGACTATATTTTTTTCTGAATAAACCTTCAATTAAGATCTTCAGAATTATTAATAATTATAATTAATAATCATTAATACACGTATAACTAGTACAAGAAAAAAAAGAAACCACAAGATTCTCTGACAAAGAAGTATTAGCACTTGTCCCGAAAACCTTGTTAGCAATCATCCAACGAGAATTTCCAACTTCCTGATGTAATTACAAACACCAAATCTAATTAATCCTAATTATAAACACAAACCTAATAATTAACATCTAATTATGATTATATATATAAGGAGGAAATAAAAAAAGTATAAAAAAAATAGAGATGAATGAAGAACTACATAAAAACTTTGTTTCTATAGAAAAGATAGCATAAAGATAATTGGGTATGTGGTTTTAAAAATATATATAATTTTATTAAAAGTCAGGTGTCATTTTTAATTAGGAATATATTACATCAGGATTATTTTTTGAGAAGTCTAGTCTTTTTTATGAAAATTTTCTGAACTTTTGAAATCAAAGTTTCGCAGTTTTTTATTTTATTATCCTATGGGTAAGATTACATCATGAATTATTCGTTAGACACTATCTGTGGTAAGTCCATTTGCTGAATTCTTCGTTAGACACTATCTGTGGTATGTCCCTTTGCTTAATTATTCGATATACACATCTGTGGTATGTCACTTTGCTGAATTCGTCGTTTGACACTATTTTTGGTGAGTCTTCTTATTAACTTCTTTAAGCACAATCTGTGGTAAGTTCATTTGCTGATGACTTCCTTGCACTGTTTTTCGTAGTTATCAATTATGCTTGGTAACACATAAATACCGTTGTCAGTTTTAGAGAAGCAGTACAGTAACATGTTAAGTCAGTCTTGTACCTTATCTTGTGTAGACAATAAAGAGCCATATTTGCACACGCAGTCGTGTTGGTAAATGGAGAGACACGACGACATAACAGTTGATGTGACTATATATTTTCTAAATAAACCCCCAACCAACAAAAGAACTTCGGAATCATTAATAATGTGAGGATTGAGTACAAAGATGACCATGTCAGGAGAGTTCTCCCTCAGAGGTAAACTGATACAGTGAGTAACTCCAGCTTTATATATCCAACAGCTGTCGTACCCCTAACCCACCACATGAATGTTGAAATTTCGCAGTGAATTCTAAAAATAATATTATTCTTTGTTTAGCTTGAAAATTAATATATTTTAATAATATACTATGCCGCCATTGGTAGTCCCAAGCCCGGATGTAAAAAGAGGAGGGTGAAAAGTAACAAGCTTATTAAAAAGCCAGGGTTCAGTTGGCTCGGCTGATAGCACCCTGTAAGGGCTCCTATTCCAGGGATACAGGATCAGCAGTGTTTGTACTCCATGTTAGGAGCGGCTGCTCAAGGCGTCTGTTCCTCTTGTTAGAGGCGGCCATTTAATACCAGGTCAAAGTCCAAGTTACACCTCTCTGTAGGTGACCTCGGGGAAATGTTGGATAGAACAAGCTTTAACGTAACTGGCATATAACCTATATGGAGTCATGCATAACATAATATTATAGCAAGATAAATTACAGTTAGGGGTTTATTCAATTCTCAAGAATAATTTTATCTTTATTTTTAATATGCTCATATAAGTGGTTAGCATATGAATTTTGTATATTTTCAATACAATCTAAAATAGAAGAAATCGATGCATCAAGAAGAATTTGTTCAATTAGGACAAAAATTGGTGTGTGTGAAGAACATGTATAAGGGGAAACGATTAAAATATCAGAACAATTGTTTTATTCTATAGTTTGATCGTCACAAATTGAGAAAGTCAATATGTCGTTGTACTGGCCTGAATGTAGGCTGTTACCCGGCGTGTCATGGACTGATATATATTCTGGATGGTGTGGTGTGGGATTTCTTGTCAAATTGTCTCCAACTGTCGGGATAAATAGTCAACATTCCGGGATGGTTGCAGTCGCCTTCCCATCATGTCCCAGATGTGCTCTATGGGTGAGAGATCAGGCGACCTTGCTGGCCACGGAAGAGTTCGGCAAGATTAAAGACAATCCATAGTAACACGTGCCGTGTGTGGCCGGGCATTATCTTGTTGAAAAGTAAGTCCAGAGTGATTTCAGAGGAACGGCAACAAAACAGGCCGTAGAATGTCATCTACGTACCATTGTGAGGTGAGGGTGCCAGGAATGACTACCAATGGGGTCCTGCTATCAAAAGAAATGACCCCTCAGACCATTAAGCCCTGTTGTGAATCTGTGTGGTGTTGGAAAGTAAGGCCATGATCAACACTCTGCCTAGGACGTCTCCAGATACGTTTGCGACAGTCCTCAAGGCACAGTAAGAAACGGGACTCGTCGCTAAGACTATACGTCCCCAGTCAACGCAGTTCCAAGTTGATCGCTCCCGACACCACTGTAGTCAGACTTGTCGCTGTACAGGTGTGAGAGGTAGGCATCGTAACGGTCAGCAAGCTCTAAGATTCCGCTCTATCAGTCGTCTGTTGATGGTAATTTTGGACACTTGTGTGTCCCGGTAACACGTTGGATGGTAGATAACGTCGAATCCGATGCTGTGACAGCCGTTCTGACAATCGCTCTGTCCTCCCGTTCTGTTGTGTCCCTTGATCGACCGCTGCCGTCCTGACATTGTAATCTTCCGTTGTTGACCCACTCTTGCCAGCATCGTCTAATAGCCGCATCACTTCGACACAGATGTCGCGCGATTAGTCCATTTGACCAACCAGCCTCTTTCAATCCAATGGCACGACCTCTCTAGAAACATGACATATGTTCGTAATTAGCGCTAATCTTTCGGTGAGGCATTGGCACAGTAGAAATAGGTTTTATGCAAAAAAAAAATATTAACGGAAATTTTTAAAATCAGCTCGTGCCCCGCCGAATTTTGAGTCTAGAATAATCGTGATAGAATGCGCAGTTCAGATACGCTGGAGCGCTTGATTTGCATAAAAAGGCCACTACATTTCAATCATTTGCATGTTTGATCAAAACGTCTTTTTATACGTATTTCCATATAAATCGAACGATTCCTTCTTGCTGCGTGGATAGAGTGTATATTATATATACTAGTAGTATGAAATAATGAATTTACTTTTACCTCACTTTGATTTGACACTTTATTCTTTAGTAATGAGACTCCTCCTTCTTCAATGCCTTCCTCTACTGAGGGTGGACCACATGGTCTCTCCATATCTCCCTTCTTCAATGCCTTCCTCTACTGAGGGTGGACCACATGGTCTCTCCATATCTCCCTCCTTCAATGGCTTCCTCTACTGAGGGTGGGCCACATGGTCTCTCCATATCTCCCTCCTTCAATGGCTTCCTCTACTGAGGGTAGCCCACGTGGTCTCTCCATATCTCCCTCCTTCAATGGCTTCCTCTACTGAGGGTGGACCACATGGTCTCTCCATATCTCCCTTCTTCAATGGCTTCCTCTACTGAGGGTGGACCACATGGTCTCTCCATATCTCCCTTCTTCAATGGCTTCCTCTACTGAGGGTGGACCACATGGTCTCTCCATATCTCCCTTCTTCAATGGCTTCCTCTACTGAGGGTGGACCACATGGTCTCTCCATATTTCCCTCCTTCAATGGCTTCCTCTACTGAGGGTGGGCCACATGGTCTCTCCATATCTCCCTTCTTCAATGCCTTCCTCTACTGAGGGTGGGCCACATGGTCTCTCTATATATCTCCCTCCTTCAATGCCTTCCTCTACTGAGGGTAGCCCACGTGGTCTCTCCATATCTCCCTCCTTCAATGGCTTCCTCTACTGAGGGTGGACCACATGGTCTCTCCATATCTCCCTTCTTCAATGGCTTCCTCTACTGAGGGTGGACCACATGGTCTCTCCATATTTCCCTCCTTCAATGGCTTCCTCTACTGAGGGTGGACCACATGGTCTCTCCATATCTCCCTTCTTCAATGGCTTCCTCTACTGAGGGTGGACCACATGGTCTCTCCATATTTCCCTCCTTCAATGGCTTCCTCTACTGAGGGTGGGCCACATGGTCTCTCCATATCTCCCTTCTTCAATGCCTTCCTCTACTGAGGGTGGGCCACATGGTCTCTCCATATCTCCCTTCTTCAATGGCTTCCTCTACTGAGGGTGGGCCACATGGTCTCTCCATTCTCCCTCCTTCAATGGCTTCCTCTACTGAGGGTGGGCCACATGGTCTCTCCATATATCCATCCTTCAATGCCTTCCTCTACTGAGGGTGGGCCACAGGGTCTCTCCATACTTCCCTCCTTCAATGCCTTCCTCTACTGAGGGCGGGCCACTTGGTCTCTCCATACTTCCCTCCTTCAATGCCTTCCTCTACTGAGGGTGGGCCACATGGTCTCTCCATACTTCCCTCCTTCAATGCCTTCCTCTACTGAGGGCGGGCCACATGGTCTCTCCATATCTCCTTCCTTCAATGCCTTCCTCTACTGAGGGCGGGCCACATGCTCTCTCCATACTTCCTCTGCCATCCTCTTCATCTCATCTTAGGTATGTCGTCCAGTCCATTGTTCTAGATCGTCTGTGTATTCCTGTCGTCTCCTACCCCTCGATCTCTTCCCCTGGAGCTTTCCCTCCAACACTGTCAGCAATGTCTCTCCTGCTGATCCGTACATCACATGTCCAGAAAACATCAGTTTTGGTTGTTGTATGAACTTTATCAGCTGGCGTTCTGTACCCATTCAATCAATGATTTTATTATTTGTTACCATATCTGTCCATAGAAATTTGAGAGCTCTTCTGTAAAGGTATGTCTCGAAGACTTCTATATATATATGAATGCTATATATATATGAATATATGAATGCCTCGATAAAGGTTGGCGTTCAGCCAGCCGAAATATTGGCAAAATAAATATTTTATTAAATCCAATATATGCCATTTATTATCTAATGAATTAAGTATGGATTGCTCTATTTTCAAAACAAATATATATATATTTGTTACCTTAGTTATATTTTGATCAATATTTTTACATTTTCTTTTCTTTTTTCTTTATCTCTAACCAGAATATAAATTCTGTTTCCTTTAGCACTTAGTCTACATAAGCACATGTCTTTTTTCCCCTTTTCGTATTTTCCTCTTTATCCTATGTCCTGAATGTCCCATTAGAAATCTAAATTTCCTCAAATTTGCCTAAGTGTCTTCCTTCTATGCAATGACCATTTATTTCAAGGCTTTTTTCTCAATGCTATTTACTGTTCTATATATATATATATATCTTTATCAAACCCCATATCCTCAATTCTTAGTTGCCTTTCAGGCAGTTTAGTCTCTTTTATTGAGATATTTATTGTTTATTTTGATATTAACGCGCTTATAAAAAAAGAGAGATATATTCGTCCATATTTTTTATATTAATCATTGACAACAAAACTCTCTCTAATAAACATAAAGGGATATCAATATGATAGATTAGCGCGCCATCTTTTATAAGAATTTCAACTATTTTTGACGCGTATGTTTCTTTGTAAAATAAAGGTGGCAGTGGGAAAATGATTTATTTTAAAAAGAGTATTGGAAGTGGAAAATTGATTTATTATATATATATATATATATATATATATATATATATATAGTTAAACCTGTCTATAGTGCCTCCCTCTAAATAGCGCTTCCCTCTCTATAGCGCCCGATTTTAAATACGTAGTACGATGCGATTTACATTAAAAGTGACCTGTCTATAGAACCCTATTTTGATAAGTCCCAAGAAGGGGAGCTATAGACAGGTTTAACTGTATATATATAATACATAAAGTTGTGTGTGTGTGTGAGGAAGGATGATATTCATGTACCGTAATTGGCACCTCTCCCTTTAATCAAAACGATACACATGTTGTGGCTCATTATTTTTCATCACTACTAAGGTTCTTACTTGTGATGATGAACAAGTGCATCGTTCTGATGAATGATTAAAGGTGGAATTGACTCTTTTACGGTATACATATCAATATTTTTTCCAAGTGTTTTAGAGAAGACATCAACAATATATTTAGAAAAAAAATATTGTGCAGGCGTACATTTACCGCATTCAAAAACAATCAATAGAATGCCCCTTCAAAGAATTACAGAACATCAAAGAAAACGAACGCCCTTGAAGAAAATGTGAATTTCACTCGACAGGCCCCAATGGTTTCCTGCAATACAATTTTAATGAAGACCATGCGCTCTAAAATTTGGGCGCGTTCGCCACTAGAAATGGCTGTTGCATTCTCAGTAAGGTTTGATGCATCTATAGTGAGGCCACCACACCTGCTATACAAGATAGGGCCTCCAAATCACCCTGTTTCTCGAACTGCCGTGACCTTCCTAATGATCCTGTTTAGCAATCTCTACGAATATTTCGAATATCTCTACGTATATGCTGAATATATTACTATGTAGTTGGGATTCCAAACAATATATAGTATATATGATACATTAGCGTGTCTCATCTGTTATAAGAAATTAAAGTTAATTTAGACGTCTATGATTATTTTTTAAAATGTGAAAAAAATAGTACAAATGCGATATTGTACTGGGATAAGGTGCATAAATTAAGAAAAAAGCATCTCCTCAGCAACTTTCAGTTGCACGATAAGGAGATGCCTTTTTCTTATTTTTCAAAAATTATTAAAGTATTCTATTATATTTAATTATATTTATAATTATATATATATACAGGGTGGCCCATAAGTCCTGAAAACTTTTATTTTTTTAATTAAAAATTAGAAGTAAAACTAAAATAAAATCTTTATTTTATTGTATGCAATAGATTAAAGCTTAATCTATTACCAAAAATAAAATAGTTATAGTTTTTTTTATTCTAGTTTGCCTTTCAAATAAAAGGGTTCGAGACTTATGGGCATTGTCTATGAACTACTATCTTCAAAACTTATATCCATAGTTCAATTAAAATAACTTTTTCCAAGGGGTCAGCTTCAGTGTCAGTATAAAAGGAAGACATCAAAATGAAATATTACATCGGTATGGTAGATTAAGCTGGCGATACCGCTGGGGGATGGTTCACCACTGATGAGCCACGTCTTTTATTTATTATTGCATTAAGGGCGCAGTAGAAAATTGTTTAATTTTAAATATAATCATACACTTTAAGACTTCTATTATAGTTTATAAAAGTACTTTTCAGTAAGTTATCTCGTTTTAACTATCCCTTGTTGCATGCAATTAATAGATCGGAATTATATACCAGGGCACTACTCCCTTCAAAATAGGAATTATATAAAATCGCATAGTAGCGCATTTGAAAGCTTTCATGTAAATTGATTAGTTTGATTCTCCCCAACGTTTAATAAGACGCGTCATGAAAACTTTTTTCTTTCTTATCTCCACTCAAATCATATTAGGGTATCAAGCCTTATGACCGTTGATGGTGTCTGCTGGGGATGAGTAGAATTCATCTATAGGGAGGACTTTTTCATGTCCAAAGGTTTAAGATATGAATTTTTAAAGAAACTTATATCCCTGGAAAGCTGTTGTTTTAAACCTTTTTAATTAATTGATTTAAAAAGCTTTCAGGCAAGCCCCTTTTCAGCTAAATAAAACGTATACAATTGTACAAATAATATTATTACCTTGTTAATACGTTTATTAGTTACTGAAGAAGGGCTTTCCCGAAAGCTTCTTTATTCAAATAAATAAAAAAGTTGCGGCGTTTGATAGTTATGATTGTTGAAGGTGTCTGCTGTGTGGAGGAATGAAACTCATCTATTGAAGGGCTTTCATGTCCAAAAGTTAGAGATATGAATTAAAGATTTTCAAAAAAAAAAAACACTTATCTTTGAAATATTTAGGTTTCCAAACTTTTTAATCAGTTAATTAAAGAAGCTTTCGGGAAAACTCTTCTTCATCTAACTAAAAACGTACAAATAAGATAATCACCTTGTTATTACGTTTATTAGTTACTGAAAAAGAGATTTTTCGAAAGCTTTTTTATAATCAACTCATTGAAATGGTTGAAAACATCAGAATTCCAGGGATAAAAGTTTCTTTAAAATATTTTAAATTCATATCTCTAACTTTTAGGCTTGAAATCCCTCCTACAGATAAGTTCTACTCATCCCCATTTGCGTCGTTTAATGGCTTCTTGTAATTTAGCGGATCCTTAATTCAATGATAATAAATATCTTAATAGATTTTATTTTTCAATACAGATAAAGGTAAATGCTATTCACTGAAGCGTCTATAAAAATAAAGATGTTCTTGCAACTGAGATATCAAAGGTTATTCAGACCAAAGCCATTTGCCAATCAATCAAATAACTAGGTAAATTGGGATGGCGACCTTTTAAAACTTGAAATTCAGGAAGATGAAATTTACAGGCGTTGGATTGGGAGAAATTCAAAGTTTTCTTGATAACCTAGATGAAGACCGTTGAGAGAAAGACATAAAACATTGAAGTCTTGAGATATCATTCAATCAGCAGGTATCATCCACCATGCAAAATTTTAAAAAATTGTTTTTTTTTTACACAAAAATATTGTAATATATTTCTTTCAATATCATAGGTATTTAATATATTATAACAAAGTGTTTATTAATTTTATTATTTTTATTAACAGAGTAGTCATTTTTATGTTTATATATTGCTACTCTGTAAATTTCCCTCGTGGCTTATCTTTTGTTTCACAGCTCCAATAGGGAAGAAGATATGTAACAAAGTATTTATTAATTTTATTATTTTTAATAACAGAGTGGTCATTTTTATGTTTATATTTTGCTACTCTGTAAATTTCCCTCGTGGCTTATCTTTTGTTTACCATTCATAGTTTGTTCTTGCCTGAAATAAATTGTTGTCTCCTCCTAAAGTTTTTGTCTTCCCTAATTTTCCACGTTGCAATATGTATTAAACAAGTCAATAAGTCTCTGGAGATGGGTTTCTTTTTTTTGCCAACTCCAGCTTTCGTAGCCCTTCTACAATAGTACATATATACAATAATATCACATCTATTTGAAATATGTAAATAATAATTTGTATAAAAATAGTATTTATTATTAATTTGTTAATGTGGTATTCCTGTTAAAGGACTGAGAAGTCAGAAAGCTTAAAAATAAAACGTTTTCACAAGAAACTTAGCTCTGGAAGCTTTATTTGATTATAAAACACTAGACGAATGGCCCGGGCAACGCCCGGTGTTAACCCGAGTGCGAATATGTCTATTGTCTACACCTTGTATACATCTTGCTTCCTAGGGTTGCCTAGAGTGGCCGCTATAGACAGGGTGGTCTGTATAGGCAGGTGGATGTATCACACAGCTGATAATAGGGTTGCCTAGAGTGGCCGCTATAGACAGGGTAGTCTGTATGGACAGGTGGATGTATCACACAGCTGTAGAGTGGTCGCTATAGACAGGGTGGTCTGTATAGACAGGTGTATGTATCACACTGCTGATAACAGGGTTGCCTAAGGTGACCGCTATAGACAGGGTGGTCTGTATAGACAGGTGGATGTATCACACAGCTGATAACAAGGTTGTCTAGGGTGGCCGCTATAGACAGGTGTATGTATCACACAGCTGATAACAGGGTTATCTAGAATGGCCGCTATATACAGGGTGGTCTGTATAGACAGGTGGATGTATCACGCTGATAACAGGGTTATCTAGAATGGCCGCTATATACAGGGTGGTCTGTATAGACAGGTGGATGTATCACACAGCTGATAACAGGGTTGTCTAGGGTGGTCGTTTTAGACAGGGTGGTCTGTATAGACAGGTGGATGTATCACACGGCTGATGACAGGGTTGTCTAGAGTGGTCGCTATAGACAGGGTGGTCTGTATAGACAGGTGTATGTATCACACAGCTGATAACAGGGTTGTCTGAGGTGACCGCTATAGACAGGGTGGTCTGTATAGACAGGTGGATGTAACACACTGCTGATAACAGGGTTGTCTAGAATGGCCGCTATAGACAGGTGTATGTATCACACAGCTGATAACAGGGTTGTCTAGAGGGGGGCGGGCAGGGAGGTCACGTGTTTGCTGGCAGCCAATGGGCGCGCATTCTATCCGTGAGCTTCAGACAGACAGACAGAGACAGAATAAGGCAAATATATAATACATTTTCAAATATCTAATGGTGTTTCAATATTATAGATTTTGTACTCCTGTGTCAACTATAAGTCCATATCATAACATTTTTGTGCTCCATGTTATAGATAGCGTGGTATGATAATAATGCAGCCATGTGAATTGTACTCATTTTGACTAAACATGTGATTATATTTACATAGAGTACATGGAATATCATGTTGAATTCATGTCAACTATATGTCTTTATCACAACATCCATGTTTACCATGTTATATATAGAGTTGTGTGGCAATAATGTGTGAATTGTACTCATGTTTCACTAATTTACATGTGATTATATTTACATAGCGTACATGGAATATCATGTTGAAGTCATGTCCAATCTATGCATATATCACAACATCCCTGTTTCCCATGTTGTATATAGCGTTTCATAGCAATGTGTGAATTGTGCTCATGTTTCACTATTTACATGTGATTATATTTACATAGAGTACATGGAACATCATGTTGAATTCATGTCAACTATATGTCTATATCACAACATCCATGTTTCCCATATTATATATAGCGTTTCATGGCAATAATATGATAATTGTGCTCATGTTTCACTAATTTACATGTGATTATATTCACATAGAGGACATGAAACAGCACGTTGAATTCATGTCAACTATATGTCTATATCACAACATCCATGTTTACCATGTTATATATAACGTTTCATGGCAATAATGTGTGAATTGCACTCATGTTTCACTAATTTACATGTGATTATATTTACATAGAGTACATGGAATATCATGGAATATCACAACATCCTTGTTTACCATGTTATATATAGCGTTTCATGGCAATGTGTGAACCGTCCTCATGTTTCACTAATTTACATGTGATTATATTTACATAGAGTACATGGAATATCATGTTGAATTCATGTCAACTATATGTCTATATCACAACATCCATGTTTCCCATGTTATATATAGCGTTTCATGGCAATGTGTGAATTGTGCTCATGTTTATGACCAACATTTTATTTACCTATCATATTGATATCATGTCAACTATATGGCTATATAACAACATCCATGGGCCCCTGGTTATGTATAATGTGTCATGATAATAATGTGTGAATTGTAGACATGATCCACCAAGGCACACGTGTGTGCAGAGACGGCTATGGGTCAGCAGGTTGGAGCACAGAACAACAGCGAGTCCATCTATGTAAAGTCACTTAAGAAGTAAGTACAGTTTATGATCTGCTATCTACAAATTTTACCCAAAAAGAAATCAAAATGGCTGAAAGTCAGTATATTGTACCGATGTTGGAGCATTGGATCAATCTTTCTACCGAGCGCCACCTGGCGTCATTGGTGGCAGAAAATCAATGTGCATATGTACAAAGCGATATAGAAAGTGCTCAAATGGTCCCCGACTCTTGCAAAAGTCCAACCCCACTAGCAAGTTCAAGTAACCAAACAGGGCTCTGGCACATTTTTAAATGCAAAAGTCGAACTGCTTTTCACATGTGTAGACATGGGATGCACCTATTGGCCACGTACTTGAAAGATTTACATGGTTGGTTTTTCATGATTAATCAAGAAACGGTATTTGGTCAATATTCTATATAAATAAAAATCAACGTTTAGTCAATATTTATTCCGATAGATGGCGTAAGCTATCAGCAAATTTCAGTTGCACACAATCAGGAGATATCTCTTCAGAATTAGAAAAATAGATTCGCCCAGATGCTCTTGTGGAGCGTAAGAAGAAACCCCCGAACACATTCTGAACTCATGCCCACTGGTGTCAAACCTAAGACAGCAGAGCAAGATGGAAAGAACCTATCTGGGTCAAATAGTTTATAATAGGGAAAGATATATGAAATTTAATAAGTTCTGCAGACTTTTTATTATAAATAGACAGCTTTATGCAGCTTGAAAAACTATACTACCATGCGACTTTATTTACATCAATGTAAATAATTAATAAGTTACTTTAGAATATAACTCATTGTAAATAGCTCAACTTGATCAACTTTCTCTCTCCACGATACTAATTATTATAGATAACTTCATTAAATCAACTTCCATCATTGCTTAACATACTGTAAATAACTACCTTGCGATTTCTTCTATCTGCTTATGTTGTTGCTTATTTGTTTAATGTATATGTTTATTCAATGCTCTTAATTATTTATTTTCTTTTTGATAATTCTGTAACCTACTCTACTACAATATGAATTATTGTAAATAGTTTCACGCGCAATTCTCCAGATCGGATATAGCGTGTCTTGTTTACAACTGATAATAAATTACACTGGTCTACACTGAAAAAGATGTTTTTGATAATGCATCAGTTTCTGACTTAATTTGAGGTGCTGAACACGAATATAATGTTAGGTTTTATGTATCTCATCAATTTTTAGAGATATAACATATAAATATTCAGACCAAAATGTAAAACATCAGTCTATATAAACGGTACGAAAAACACATTGAACGCGAATAAAAACTGAGAACGTCATAAACCAAATCAGGAGAGGCTTTTTCTTAAATTTTCATAGGTTTAATTTTAACACCTTTCAGATGGAAACATATTCAATGTTCCTTTTAAAATAGCTTGTTTAAAGTGATATAAAAAGGTTGAAGAAGCAAAAACAGAATGATGGGTTACAGCACAATTTGAACACTGACTCAATCATTAACG
>CP092877.1:60027428-60047850 GCA_030710605.1 Cordylochernes scorpioides | reverse complement strand
TTCTGACTTACCTTGTAATCAGACCTTCTTTCAGCCAAGGTAGGAGGAATGAATACTCGAAGGCTTTGTTTACTTGGACAGCGCTGCTGAGGAGAATCTGTGTAAGCCATAATTATCATTAGAAGATCTACTAGTTCTTTAGTGACATCATGGAGCATCCATAGCGTGATATTGACACAACGGATGTTCACAATGTGATTGGTGTGTATTTCTTTATGGTGTAGACAATTGACAATTTAAACAATATTATTGATTCTTCAAATGAATTGTTACAAAGGTGGAAAAATATATAATAAAATAGTAAATAAAGGGTATATAAAGTGCAGGAGAATATATATATATATAGTTATTTATATGTACAAATTTCTTCAGCAAGGGAGGCTTCCCCATCTTGAGAGAGTTCTTCTCCAAACAAGGTCTTCTTGAACACTTCTCAGTTCCACGCCGAAGAATTGTATAGATGTCTTATGATGTATATGTCAAGGTCGATATAGAATGACTTCTACTTCAAACAAATTTCAACGCGCGACCGCTGTGGAAGGTTCAAAAATTGGAAACACTCATGGACAAACTCAAGGAAGTGGAAGGTGTTTGTCGTCCGTTTCTTTTTTTTTTTTTTTTGGCGACAGAGGTAATTTTGTTAACATTTGGTTATCTCGTATGTCTTCAATAAAGGTCACTGTAATATCTTTCAGAGTTATTGTCTGAATACCGATATACATGCTAAAAGGTACAACTTCCTTAAGTTTTGCTCAAGAGTATGTATATTGTTCACACCTGGTTATCTCGTGTATCTTCAATAAAGGGTACAGTAATAACTTTCAAAGTTATTGTCTTAATACCGATATACATGGTAAAAGGTACAACTTCCTTAAGTTTTGTCCATAGCTTCCTATTGATACTCCTAAAGTTTGTGACAGAACGTCTGAACGGCTCTCTTTCTATCACATATATAGAATAGAATGTTGGGTGAAAAAGAAGAATGAAGATTATTGAAGTTGAACTATTCTTGCTACAAAACCCTCAATAAATGATTATCATCAGATGTGTCAATGACGTTAGACCTCTCTTACCTCAGCTGATTCAGGTTTATGCAGAAGTACGATGGGCTTGGGACCAATGTAGAATTTCCAGAAAGGTTTGTTTCTGAGAATCAGAGACATGCCGCAGAGATGCTGGAAAATCCCTGCACACAGAGGTTTATAAATCTCTCAATACCATTCATATATAAGATTATAAAAAAATCCGTAAGGATATTGATTTATAAAGATAAAGTTCACCTTTAGTGATCGGTGGAAGGATTGTCTAAACCGTTGGCTTTCGACTGCTACGACCCGGGTTCGATTCCAGCATTGGATACTTTTCAGAATATTTTGAACAGATGTAGGGGTCATTAAAATGGATGCAACAGTATAGAATGAACTCAGCCTAAAGTGGCACCTCTCCTTTTATAAATACATTTAAACTATGCATTCAGTTTATCAGTATAGAAAGAAACCATTATAGTGGTGATAAGGAATAAGAAACAACGTTTTGTGTAAATTCGCTAAAATTGGTTTTGTAGCTCATTCCTTATAATCACCAAGTGTAAACATAATTGCTTTTGTCTCCATAAAAAATAGACAACAAAGAGTTTCAAAGACTTTCCACTTCCATAAGTTTGTCAATGAGTGTATATCCACTTTTATGAACATTCGACAGCGGTCGTGGGAATTTGTTTAATGAAGAGTGTTTTCCCCACATTACAATAAAGATTATGCTACAATAAGATTATGCAATAAAGTTTCAAAAGGATATCATTCTGATTTAAAAAAAGAATGCTCCTATGTTTCCCCGATTCTTGCAAAATTCCAACCCCACCAGCGAGTGTAAGTAACTAAACGGAACTCTGGCATATTTGTAAGTGCAAAGTCAAACTGCTTTTTACATGTAAAGACAATGTGGTGCGCTTACAGTAAAAGCAGTCGCTTACTTCTACTCTCCATGGTTATCATGGCCTGTACCACGTGTACTAGGGATATGTAAAAAAAAGGGCCACCTCTATAGACGTCAAATTCAGACCTTATCTATTGAACGAGTGCCTAGGCTGACGAGGGCCATTAGTTCGAAACCATGGTCTCTCGGTGGACTCTTCTCAATTAACCAAAGCTGGTGTTGTGGCTTTGTGACTGATTCGAAGCCACTAGTTTGCGTCGACGGTCAATAGACGGCGTCGGACTTTGACTACTATTTTGACGGAAAAGGTTACTTTTATAGATATAGGAGTGTATAAAAATTTAGGTCGCCTATCCCGTCAAAATAGACGTCAACCCTAGACGCCATCTATAGACCGTTTTCGCAATCTAACGGACTCGGATCACAACTATGATGACAACTTGCCATATGTTATACCTCAATTAAATACACTCATGGACAAAACTTAAGTTAGTGGAAAGTCTTTCATATAGCCTGTGTCGTCTGTGTGTGTGTGATTTTTTTTTCTTTGAAGGAAACAGAGGCAATTTTGTTCACACTTGGTTATCTCGTGTGTCTCCAATAAAGGTCACTATGTATCGAACATCTTTCAGAGTTATTGTCTGAATCCAGATATACACGCTAAAGGGTACATCTTCCTTAAGTTTTGTCAATTAGTGTATACACACTTGGTTATCTCGTGTGTCTCCAAGAAAGATCACTGTGTATTAAATATTTTTAAGAGTTATTGTCTGAATCCCGATATATATACATGGTAAAATATACAACTATCTTAAGTTTTGTCTATAAGTGTATATCTTAAGTACTTTTTTTTATCCAATAGGCCTGTACATCATTGATCATATCTTATACTTTTTATAATAGGAACGATTTCCTCCCCCTCTTCACTGAAATGGATGAAATATTGGAGGGATTAGCTTATCGGTCAGTGACCCTACTCCCAATAATTTTATCTCAAACACTAATGAAGATATATATTTAGGGAGAAAGAAAGTTATAAATTTAAATATAAGGAAAGTTTGAAGACAAAATGTAGAAGGTGTACAGCTTTTGTCGAATTTATGTTTATCCATATTGCTCCTTTTCTCTGACTTGAATTTAGTGGGATTCGCGGAATGCAATCTTTGTAACCAATTTTTCTTTGTCTCTAACAATGTCTGTACGCTTTTGTTCACACTTGGTTATCTCGTGTGTCTTCAATAAATGTTACTGTTATATCTTTCAAAGTTATTGTCTGAATCCCGATATACATGTTGAAAGGTACAACTTCATTAAGTTTTGTCCATTGAGTGTATATTTTGTTCACACTTGGTTATCTCGTATTTCTCCAATTAAGGTCACTGTAATATCTTTCAGAGTTATTGTCTGAATCCCGATATACATGATAAAAGGTACAACTTCCTCAAGTTTTGTCCATTGAGTGTATATTTTGTTCACACTTGGTTATCTCGTATTTATTCAATAAAGGTCACTGTAATATATTTCAAAGTTATTTTCTGAATCCCGATATACATGCTAAAAGGTACAATTTCCTTTTGTCCACGAGTGCATTTTTTGTTGACACTTGGTTATCTCGTATGTCTTCAATAATGGTCAATGTGATATCTTTTAGAGTTATTGTCTGAATCCCGATATACATTCTAAAAGGTACAATTTCCTTAAGTTTTGTCCATGAGTGTATATATTGTTCACACTTGGCTATCTCGTATGTCTTCAATAAAGGACACTGTAATATCTTTCAGAGTTATTATCTGAATCCCGATATACATGCTAAAAGGTACAATTTCCTTAAGTTTTGTCTATGAGTGTATATATTGTTCACACTTGGTTATCTCGTATGTCTTCAATAAACGTCACTGTAATATCTTTCAGAGTTATTGTCTGAATCCCGATATACATGCTAAAAGGTACAACTTCCTTAAGTTTTGTCTATGAGTGTGTATTTTTTGTCTGGTTAGCGTCGACCTTGCTGTTTTGATACCGTTTTTACTTATCACTGTATAGAGTATTTGAAGGAAGTTAAAATCTTTCATACTTCAGACAGGAGTCGGGAGGGTATTGCTCTATTATTGTTCAAAATCACTTAATTAAGTACCGCTCAACAAGAACAACCTATGAAAAACACACGCTGAGGTGTGCCAACAGCGCGAAACGCGTTCTTGGATGGCTTTTCTTGATTTATCAAGAAATTGGGGTTGGCCAAATAACAGGGAACAGGCTAAATCAATGTTTAGTTGATTTCTGGTTCACCAGATGGCCCTTCTGAAAAGCACATGTGCTACTGGTCAGAATATGCCTTTTTATTTTTAAAGAACAACCTAGTTTATGATTATTGCAACAATGAATAATATGTGAAGGTTATTCACATAATAAAATGTTAACGTAGTATTCAATACCGGTTTATGACTGTCGGGAATCGAGGGTGTTACCCACACGTCTACCGACTCTATGTTGATTTATGAAGATAAAAATTAAGAACAAAGCTTGTAAATATATAAGGATAAAGGTTTTGTGGCTTTGTTACCGACCTAAGACCGCCAGTTTGAAACGATGGTCAATAGATGGCGTCTAGTTTTGACGTCTATTTTGACGGGAGAGGTGACCTTTATCTTTATAGAAGGTACACATTTTTGATTGTTGATAGTCAGGGCTGGAAGATATATATATTTCAAATAAAGAAAGATTTTTAAAGAAAAAATGATATATCTATTTATTTTTCAGCGAAAAAAGGTATACTGGTCTTTTTTTTTTTCTCTCAAAAAGGTAATCACGAACCCAAAAAGTGTAATGATTAAAAAAATAATCCATTTAGTGACAAATCATATATCAAAAATTAAAATATCGTTGAAGAGGTAATGTATATATCTATATTAATAAAATGCAAATTTCATAAGTGGGCATCACTAAAAACTTTCGTTACAATGCATCAATTTCGACCAAATTTTCAACATTTATGTAAAACGAGATGGAGCAGGTTTTGCTTAACATCAAAATATTTTTCCTAACTTTAACATACATAACTTTGCTATTATCGATAAAATACAAAAATATTCAACAGAGTTAAAGTGTTTACACTTTCAAAAGTGTTTACACTTTTGCGCTTCTTTGAAAATTAGTTTTAATCTTTTTTATATATATTTTAATAACTTTTATACATGGTAAGATACTTTTATTTTATAGTTTTCATATTTTATACCAAAAAAAGTTGAAGCCTTACTTGATGAGATCAATTTTATATTTTAGATAAATTTTTAGGCTAATTTTAATTTATTTCTTTTTTATTTTATATACAGATTATATATGCTATTTCTAACTTACGTGGTTAGTATTTTTATAAGACTAAGGTTATTTATATTATTTTTTACAAAAAAAGATTGAAATTTCATTAATGTGCTCAATTTTATGTCTTTTTGAGGACATTAACAAAATTTTAATTAATTGCTTTGATATTTTAAAAACAGATTATTTATGGTGTTTTCCACATATATGGGTTGTTTTGTAAAAATAATTAGGGTTATTTCTATTTTTTCACTGAAAAGCTAGAAATTTCATTAATGTGCTCAATTTTATGTCTTTTTTGAGGACCTTAACAAAATTTTTAATTAATTGTTTAGATATTTTAATAACAGATTATTTATGGTGTTTTCCACTTATATGGGTTGTTTTGTAAAAAAATTTGGGTTATTTCTATTTTTTTTTTTCACTAAAAAGCTTGAAATTTCATTAATGTGCTCAATTTTATGTCTTTTTTGAGGACCTTAACAAAATTTTAATTAATTGCTTAGATATTTTAAAAGTAGATTATTTATGGTGTTTTCCACATATATGGGTTGTTTTGTAAACAAATTTTGGGTTATTTCTATATTTTTCACTAAGATGCAAGATATTTTATTGATATGTTTATGTGATTGTCATTATGAGGCCCTTCTCAAATATTTCTTAAGAAATTTTTATTTAATTATTTAGATCTTTCAAATACAAATTATTTGTGGTATTTATAACATATAGGTGTTGTGTTTTTTAAAATATTTGTTTTTTTTTATTATTATAATCGCAAAAAAGAGCAAGCAATTTCATTGTGTTCAATTATGGGTCATTTTGAGGTCCTTTTTTAAATTTTCTTATGGAATTTTTTAATTATTGCTTTGATCTTTTAAATACAGTTTATTTATTATATTTTCTACATATATGGGTTGTATCTAAAAAATAGGTTATTTATATTTTTAAATAAGCAAGGGATTTCTTTTACGGATTCATTTATTTGTCTTTTTGAAGTCCTTTTTCAAAATTTTTTAAAAGATATTTTAATTTATTTGATTAAATATTTTATATTTAGATTATTTATAGTTTTTTTAACATATAGGGGTTGTATTTTGTATTTTAGAAAATTATTTCTATTTTTACCTCAAAAAAGCATGCTTTTTCATTGCCGTATCCAGCGGTTGGTCTATTTTTGAAGCTTTTTAATGATAACTGGTTTTGTACACTAATTTTTTGGTAATATATAATATTATGATTTTAGTTTTTTAAAATCTTTTCAACATATCTGAAGGTTATTTTGAATAAAAAATTTAAAAATTTTGATTTTTACCTCAAAAAGACAGGAAATTTTTATGCTTTGTTTAGAAATTGCTGGCTTTGAAGCTTTTGTTATTAATCTCAATCTAAATTTTTTTCAGAATATGCCTCGCCACAGCCGAAGTTTACTTGGTAGGAATACGGCTGCTTCCAGGAGATATAGGAATGCTAGAACTATTGAGACACCACTTCAAAGTGAGACGCGTCGTGCGCTTCGCCGTCTTAGGTATTCTGAAGCCCGCGTCGCAGCTACACAAACTATGCAAGTTCCTGTTTAGCGTATTCAGCTTTGGACTCATAAGCCGTTTTCAGGTTTGCAGTATAATGCCCATATGGTTTATGGTTTTTAATTATTGGTTATTATTGTGTTTATTTTACATACATGTGTTTATATTACATAGTATGTGTTATTTTTTTGATAATTTGATTGGAAATATTAGTTTTGGCACAATTTGCTTCATACCGTAATGTTATATCTGTGTTGGCTTGCTGAACAATACTGGCCCAACATGAATTTACCTATGTTTACCCAAATTACTATTTTAGCATAAGTATACATCTTGCACCTAATAAGAGACCTAAACAATGTGTAAGGTTGAACAAAGAGTGGTCTAACATACACATTGTTTAGGTTTCAGTGAACAAAGAGGTCAGTAAATTTTATTAGAAAAAAAATCTATTCCATGTAATGTAATAGAAACAAAATAAACCTCATCCTACCTAATATACATTACTTCTGAGGATTAAAGATTTTGATTTGTGTTGAGAATTTTGCATGCATTTCTTTATTTCTTTTCTTATCTTGCAAAGCTAATGGATTGTTTAGGTTGCTTATTTTTGACTCGCCAATTTGTTTAGTGATAAAGTGGTATAGCGTTCTTTTTCAGAGCATCACCCTACAAAAAAATTACCTGACCTTTCCTAATATTCAGATAGATTTATTATATCAACATACTAGACTACAAACATTCCCTCGAGTAAAACCCGGGCGGAGCCGGGTACACCCGCTAGTATATATATATAATTTGAAAAAAGAGAAATCTCCATAAATAGATCTTTAGGTAATAAAGGCATATATTGGATAAAAATTTGATTAAACAAATATATATATAAAATGATCAGTTTATGGCCACATTGATCCACTTCTCATTTCCACATGCATATTATTTAAAGTCGCATACTTAATTTTGTGGCGAAAAACACTAATGGGCAAAACTTAAGGAAGTTGTACCTTTTAGCATGTATATCGGGATTCAGACAATAATTCTGAAAGATATTACAGTGACAGCTTGATCTATAATCCAAATTGTGCTTTATCATATTACAGTGACTTTATTGAAGACACACGAGATAACCAAGTGTGAACAATATATACACTCATGGACAAAAATTAAGGAAATTGTACCTTTTAGCATGTATATCGGGATTCAGACAATAACTCTGAAAGATATTACAATGACCTTTTTTGAAAACACGAGATAACCAAGTTTGAACAAATTTGCCTTTGTTTATTAAAAAAAAAAAAATACGAACGGCGATATTAAAGATTTTCCACTTTCTTAATTTTTGTCCATGAGTGTAGATAAAGACATACAAGATTAAACATACAATTCGCTAATCCTTTTTTTAGAGAGCGAGATGCTAATTACAATGAAAATTAAATTTGCCTATAGGGACTTCATATAGAGAGCAAAATTTACATATATAAAGCCAGAAGAAAATCTTCAAATTCACCGAAACGTCATTTATAAAATAAAATTTTTACGTTTAAATGCTATTTTTCTATATAAGCGAAATTATAACCATTTTTTTCCAAAGTCACTAGATAACAAAGTGTTTCCACTTCCATAAATTTCGTCCATAAGTGAACAACTAAGTGATATAATATCACCAACATACACGTGGTCTGACAACGGTTTGGTTTTCCTCATCAGAGAGTGAAAGCAATTCGACTGAAGATTTGGCCACATTGATGTTAGGTCAAGGTTAGATGTCAGGTCGGAGTCATCAATTAATTTCTGTGATGAGCAACGCCCCTAGACTCCCCCCTCTAACGGTGGGGGAAATTCTTGGTCATCCTTCTTTGGCCTCTAATGACCTTTTGATTCTTTCTGAAACTTTCTCTCTCTCTTTTTTTTTCTAACGGTCTCACGTTTCAGTAGAGGATATGCAAATATATTTGCATATTTAACGTCTATTTTGACGGGAGAGTTGACCTTTATCGTTATAGATCACACATACAAAGCCGTTATTAAGACCCCATTGGTCTTACACAGATTCTCCAGAGTGTAGACAATAATGTTCAGGATGAGTGGAGTTTTATATGTACAATATTACATGGAATCCAGTAAAAAGCATGGTCTAATAAAAGAAGGAAAAAGAGAAAGGTTTTGAAGATTAATTATGTTAGCAATGGTTACCCAGAAATTATTTGAAAAAGTAAAAATCAATATCAAGTAAAAAGTTTCTTTTTAATTTAAATTTGCAAGCTTTCGAGCAAATATACTGCTCTTTAACGGGCTGATATTCTATGTATCGAGAGCACATGCTAATAACAAAGGTTTTCAATTATTCTGTATATATATTATTTAGAGTTTGTACATAGAATATCAGCCCGTTGAAGAGCAGTATATTTACTCGAAAGCTTGCAAATTTAATTTAAAAATAAACTTTTTACCTGATATTAAATTTTACTTTTCCAAAGACTAATTATCATTAATATAATGGAAAGACTAATTTATCAGATTTTACATAAGATTATTATACATCCTTTACTAGATTGTCCTGTTTTTCAAGACTATAGAATCGACAATAATTTAATAAAAACAAATCCAAGTATTTCCAGTAAAAAGAAATGTATATTAAATTCAATACCTTTTGTAGATATATTTCAAATTATATAGCAACAAATATCTTTTAATTACAATTACAATTTTTTTATTTCCAAAGCGCTATATCCCGCAAGGGATACTTGCGCCAAACAAGGAGAAAAGTTTATTTACATAAGTTATTTACATTATTCAAAGCATGGGAACATTAGAGATACAGATTTTGTAGAAAGTTTAGAATGTACAAGGTAGGATCAATAAATAAGGTGAATTATAATTTATTTTAAAAAATAATAACGATATTGAAAATTAGAACTTGATTTATTCAAAATAATCACCTTGGCTTTCTATACATCGTCTCCATCGTTCTGGCAACTTGTAAATACCCTCTTTATAGGCACTCTTAGGAATCGTGTGAAAAAAATCTTGCACCACTTTCTGGACATCTTCATCCGAGTCAAATCGCTTTTCCTTTAACTCCTTCTTTAGTAGTCCAAAAAGGAAATAGTCAGAGGGGGCTAGGTCTGGACTATATGCAGGATGTTCTAAAACTTCAAAACCTAATTTAATGATTGTAAATACAGTTTTAGATGATGTATGCGGCCTTGCATTATCATGAAGGAAGAGAACACCTTTACTAAGCTTCCCTCTTCTTTTGTTTCTTATACCGGGCTTTAGCTTATTTACAAGAATGTCACAATGAAGGTCGCTGTTCATACGTTGCCTTGAGGATAAAAAATCAAGACAGATTGGTCCATCAACATCCCAAAAAATTATCAGCAAAACTTTACCGGCCGAACGTTGAGACCTGATTTTTTTTTTTTTTTGGTCTTGGAGAGTCGCCTCGTTTCCATTCCATAGATGCACGTTTTGTCGAAGGATCATAATGATAACACCAACTCTCATTTCCAGTTACAATTTGGTCAATGAAATGATCACCTTCCTCTTCATACCACTTTAACAGAGACTTTGAAACCCGAATACGGTTAAGTTTTTGGTCCAAATTAAGGAAATGTGGAATCCATCTGCAGCATATTTTTCTAAATTGCAATTGTTCTTTAATAATGGTGTGCACAGTTCCATAGCTTATATTCAAATTGTCGGCTATGGTAAAAATGGATATTTTTCTATCCTCCAAATTTAAGTTTTCAACCGCATTTATCGTGCTTGGCGTCGCTGTATCACTTGGTCGTCCAGGTCGCTCAATATCGGAACATGTAATTCGTTCATTTTTGAACTCGTTAACCCATTTATAAATGTCTTTTGAGACAAACAAGACTCACCATAGATATTTTTCATTCTTTGGCATATTTGAGATGTTTGAATACCTTCTGCATTCAAGAAACGAATAACTGCACGTTGTTCAAGCGTGGTGCAATCCTTCAAGGGAGCTTCCATTTTAGTTATTTATAAGTCTCACGCCGCGCGTGGGAAAAAAAGAACAGAACACCTTAAATAGTCTCTCGATGTTATATTTTAATATTCTGTGGTTTAAATTATTTTTGATTTTTCAATTTTTAAGAAATAAGATAATTCACCTTATTTATTGATCCCCCCTTGTATTTACAAAATGAATTGAACTTTAAATATGATTTTTTTATCGGAAATCAAATCGTTAAGTTCACAAACAACTAGTTCAACTTTTAATAGAAAAATAAAACGGAGATTGAAGAGGAGAATCTTGTGCGAATTTTATTAGCAAGCTTTCGGACGTCCTTCTACAGGCTTTTTACAGAATCGAAAAAGCCTGTAGAAGGACGTCCGAAAGCTTGCTAATAAAATTCGCACAAGATACTTCTCTTCAATCTCCGTTTTATTTTTCTATTTTAACTCGAATAATTTATTTTAGTCCAAATATCTTCTAAGAAACTGATAATTTACATAATGCTTATTTTACATATTATCTGACACTTCTTTATTTTGTACACAGTCCTTTTTCTCGTTTTTTTCCCTCTCTTTCTCATTGTTAACATCATATGACTATTCTATTCACGGCCTAAAATTATTGTATATATATGTATAGACAAATGTAAAGGCATACATGTATGACAGCGCAAGTGTCCCTAATGGGACATAGCGCTTTAAATTGAAATTTAAAAAAAATAGATCCGCTTTTTTCATAACTCTTCTGAAGAAATTATCTACAGATAAAGCAATATTGTCTATCAGACTTCTTCTTTTTCTTCTTTCTTATCTCCACACTGGGTGAAGTAGAATGCCTCTGCCTTTGTCATTAAGACTGGGAGCACTATTCCGTAGCAGGCCGACTTAGCTCCAAAAGAAATGGCCGCCTCTGACATGAAGAACAGACGCCATGTGCTGCCGCTCCTAACATGGAATACAAACGCTGCTCATCCTGTATTCCTGGATTAGGAGTCCTTACAGGGTACTATCAGCCGGGCCAGCTGAGCCCAGGTTTTTTAGTGAGCTTGTTACTGCTCCCCCTCCTCCTTTTTTCATCTGGGCTTGGGACTGGCAAAGGTGAATTTTCTATCAGACTTGATAGAAGAGAGTGTACGGTGAAGTTCAGAAGGCCTATCTCAGAAACAAGAGTTTCTCTCTCCGTCCGATGCGCTGGAGCTCTTGCTTTGCATAATTTGGCCACCAAATTTCAATCATTTGCATGTTTGTTCGAAACCTCTTTGTATACGTATTTTCATTGATTCGGACAACTGCTTCTTGGTGCGTCGATTATTTTGTTATAGAGTACGAGATATTACGAGATCAATATTCCCTCGGCAAAATTTCCATCTATTTTGTCCATAGATTTGGTCTAGCCACTTTGATAGTTAAACACCTCTTCGGCAGATTGTGAAGATTCCATTAGATCCCGTGTGGATCTCATGGAATAAAGTCCGCCCTAGACTGACGAGGGCCATTATCCCGAAACCATGGTCTCTAGGTGGGCGCTTCTCAGTTTTCCAAAGCTGGTGTTGTGGCTTTTTTACTGACCCGAGGCCGCAAGTCTTCGGCGACAGTCAGTATATGGCGTCTAGCTTTGACGTCTATTTTGACGAAAGAGGCGACCTTTATATATTCTTCTATATACACTCATTGACAAAAATTAAGAAAGTAAAAAGTCTTTGATAGTCGTCTTTTTTTTTTTTTGGAGACAGAGGCAATGTTGCTCACACTTGGTTATTTCGTAGGTCTTCAATAAAGGTCACTGTGTATCAAATATCTTTAAGAATTATTGTCTGAATCCTGATATAAATACTAATAGGTACAACTTCCTTAGGTTCTATCTATGAGTGATTCAGACAATAACTCTGAAAAATATTTGATACCCAGTTACCTTCATTGAAGACATACGAGATAACCAAGTTTGAACAAAATTGCCTTACTCTCTTTAGAAAAAAAAAAATAGATGACCGGCGATATCAAAGACAATCTAATTCCATAAATTACGTCTATGAGTGATAAATATTAAGAATAGAATTTATGTGTCCAAAAAGTAATATCGTTTCCCACTTTTGTTTAAAGGAATAAATTTTGAAAACCTTTCGTTATTATTTTGTTATGAGTGGCTGACTTATCTAAATCTATGATGGATATTTGGCCAATATTTTACTCAAAGAGAATTTTTTTAAATAAATGTTTAGAAAATATTTATTCCGATAGATGACGGTATCCATCATCAAGATTAAATAACAAAATCAGAAGTAATTTTCTCATCAAATTAAATCCCTGAAAGACAGATATCTCACAAAGATTACATTCTTGTACTTTATGTATTTATTTACAATTTTTATAAATGACCTGGCTTCGCCCGGGTTCTGCCGGAGTGAATGTTTGTTTAACGGCTTTTATATTAACAAAGAATTATTGTTAATTTTTATAGTTATTGTAATAATGATACGGGAGAAGGGGGGATATATTTTATCTTATTATCATCATCATTTTCGGCCCTAAAAATTTGCATATTCCGTAGGTCGAAACTGTGACACAAATTCATTCCAGACGTAACTCTCTATCTAAGACACACACTCATGAACAAAACTTAAGGAAGTTGTACCTTTTACCATGTATATCAGGATTCAGACAATAACTCTGAAATATATTTGATACACAGTGACCTTTATTGAAGACACACGAGATAACCAAGTGTGAACAATATATACACTCATAGACAAAAGAAAGTTGTACATTTTAGACATGTATATCGGGATTCAGACAATAACTCTGAAAGATTTTGATACACAGTGGTCTTCATTGAAGACACACGAGATAACTGAGTGTGAACAATATATACACTCATAGACAAAAAGTTGTACCGTTTAACATGTATATAGGTATTCAGACAATATCTCTGAAATATATTTGATACACAGTGATATTTATTGAAGAAACACGAGATAACCAAGTGTGAACAATATATACACTCATAGACAAAAGAAAGTTGTACCGTTCAACATGTATATCGGGATCCAGACAATAACTCTAAAATATATTGCAGTGACCTTTATTGGAGACACACGAGATAACCAAGTGTGAACAAAAATGACTCAGTCTCTTTCAAATAAACAGACGACTAGCGACATCAAATAACTTTCCTCTTTCTCAAGTTTTGTCTATGAGTGTAGGATAAATACATACAAGCGTAAACATACAATAAGTTAACCCTTTTTAATGAGATCCTAATTACATTGATAATTGATAATACCTAAACTACATTCATATTGTCACAATTGAATGAATAGAGGTACACAGAGCTATTTCATCAGGTTTTATTATTAAATTAAGGCTAGAAAATTGAATGATATCTTTCTCACCTTTTATTTAAAGAAAAAAAGGAAATATATATAGTTACAAAATTTAAATAACATCGAACTATTGAAATATGTAAATATTTAATATTAAACAATTACTTTGATTTCACTCTGAACAAATTTCGCGACAATATAGAGAGCCAAATTTACATATAAAAGCAGAAGACTATCAGGTTGACCGAAACGTCGCTCACGAAACCGTTATTTACGTTTGAACGCGACTCTGTCTACAGGAACTAAATTTTACCATCTATTTCAACATCACTTATTACATTGAAGATAAGAGAAAGTGTTTGAGTGATGTCAATGTAGTAATTCATTGAAAGTGGTTTCATTATTTTTATTTGAATATCAACATAACGATTATATATTGCCTTATATATATCGAAATAAGTAGATTTTCCCAATATTTCCTTAAGGAAACTTAATTTATTTGTAAAAGCAACTAAAATGTCTTGTAAAGGAAATACGTGTAATGCTTTTATAATTATTTTGTATAATATATATTATATAGTCAAAAAGAGAGATTACAGAGTATAATTTTATTGTGAGTGCGACATAAAACATATTGAATACATTAAGAAAGGGGCATCTCCTTATCAGGTAACTGCCATTAACAATCTTCCCGCATTGGGCACTTTTTTCGGAATTAAAAAAAAATGCTCCAATGGCCCACGATTCTTACAAAAGTCCAACCCCACCAACGAGTACAAGCAAACAAACGGAGCTCTGGCACATTTGTAAGTGCAAAGTCGAACTGCTTTTCACATGTGTAGACATGTAGTAAAATTAGACATTAGAGTAAAAGCAGTGGCTTTCTTCTACCCACCATTATTATCACAGCCTGTACCACGTGTACTAGGGAAAAGCAAAAAAAAATTGCTGTGTCACCCCTGATGTTTGTCTTTCCTAATTTTCCATGTGGCATTTTGGTGGAGATGCCGGGTAAATTAGGAAAGACAAACTGAAGATCACTGAAAAGACCTAGAGGCCATGGGTGCTGTGATCTACAATTTCGGAGACTGACTCCAGGATTCCACCGTCGTGTCAAAGCCAAGACTTACTTCCAAGCTGACGATGTCCCTATAGACGATACGACGACAAGAAAAAGGAAGCAAAGATACTAGGAACAAAGTTCCAAGACTTCGATGGAATCCATGGCAGGAGCACGTCAGATCCATGTCAGTATCTACAATAATTGATAGCTGTGGGTCACAGCTCCCATAGGGAAGGCGCTATGTAAAAAAGTTTTTTTTTTTTAATTTTTAGAAGAGTATTCTTTTTATATGTATTACATAGTCAAAGATTACAGAGTAGAATTTTTATTGTGTTGCGACATAAAACATATTCAATATATTAAGAAAGAGGGATCACCGTATCAGGTAACCGTAATTAACAACTTTCAGTTGCATGATAAGAAAATGGCCACTTTTATTCTTAATTTATACAACTTATACCAGTACAATATCACATTGTCGTAAAGATAGAGGCTGCCTGGCCGGCATTCATATTTATATGAAAAATAGACACTTCGGCCAGTTAGAGTTTTTATATTTTTCTCAACGTCTCGACAAAAATCTTTTGTCTTCGTCAGGAGAAGTAAATAAAAATAAAGCATTTGGCAAGGCGTTAAAAATTGTTCTGAGGTTGCAAGGGCGTTCTCACCTTTTTAACGCCTTGCATATAATTCGCACATTTCTTCGATGGGATAAAAATGATTACTTCTGTAGCTGTGAAAGATTGTAAATTCTCTCAATAAATGTATTGAGTTTTGGTTTTCTACAGAAGCAGCTAGGATCATCTGTTGCCCCGATTTTTGCCAGATATTCTCTAAAATTACCATGATTTGTGATGATGAACTGTGAGTTATAAAAATTTGGATGAAAATAAAAAAGAATTAAAAGAGAAAACGAAAATATAACGTGGTGAGTTTCTTTTTATTGAAAATACAAGCTTTCAAGCAAAACGCTTTTCTTCAGGTAATCCAAGAAAATATGCGGAGAGGTATATTTTCTTGGATTACCTGAAGAAAAGCGTTTTGCTTGAAAGCTTGTATTTTCAATAAAAAGAAACTCACCACGTTATATTTTCGTTTTCTCTTTTAACTTTTAAAACGTGGCTAAAGTATGTCTAAAAAAGAATTCCAAATGGGAAAAAAATCCGGAATGTTTCATTAGTGTTTGCTATAGTTGCGCTATGCATTGCGCTTAGAAGATTAAGAATTGTTGTTGTTGTCATGTCCAATGAAGAGCTTCAAATGTCTCCGTGCATCTCTATCACAGCAATGTCTTCTATCTTGGGTGTGTAAAGCTGCTGTTCTGGGTCTATGTCAATTTTCTGCAAGGCTGCGGCCATTGCTGGGCATGAGAATATGTGGGTAGGTGTTAGTTCAGATTATGAATTATTTTATTTTAATATGTTTCTAACAAAAAAAGATAAAATATTCAAAATTTCTCAATGACACCATCATAAACCTTTTGTCATTTCCATAATACACGTGGTACAGGCCATGATAATCATAGTGGGCAGTTAGCAATTGCTTTTACTGTAAGTGCACAACATGTCTACACATGTGAAAAGCAGTTCGACTTTACACTTACAAATGTGTCAGAGCAGTTTGTTTACTTGCACTCGCTGATGGGATTAGAATTTTGTAAGAATCGAGAGCCATTGGAGCATTTTTTTAAATTAGAAAAAATTGCCCAATACGGGATTCGATCCCGGGTCGTAGTGGTCGAAAACCAATGGCTTAGACCATCCTTCCACTGACTTCCCTTTCTATTGGCTATTTAAAGACAACGAATCAGTAGAGTCCTCATATCTCCTAAAAATTATATTTTTCAAACTTGACAAGCTTTCGGGATAACTCCCTTCTTCATCCTAAAATCAACACAAGATAAAAAACAAATAAAGATGAACATAATACAAACTAAATATAAACAAGACCGAAGTAATAACTATAAAGACTTATTGAATAAAACTACTAAATGTGGTATATAGATATATCCAATATATATGCGCGACATCTGTATTCAAAATTATTAACTATTATAGGTGTATATTTCTTTTCTATAAATTATCAATTTCCTACACTTCCCTTTTGCGATACTAAAACATTGAGAAGGCCTGGCTCATCAGAGGTGAACACTCCCAATATTTTATAATTTCAGTAAGGACAATAGCGAATTGTTTATTTTCAGAAAAAATTAAACACAGATAAATAGTTGAGAATAGAGAGTGTGAGATTAGGCTATTACAAGTTAACTATGAATTGTCGTGTTTTTAAATAACATCACAGTATAAATTTTAGGCTTATTTATATCGTTAAAATACTTACATTCAATTATAAAATGAGCGATCTTTCCACTTGAACGACCATATTTGTAAAAAAATACAAAAATATGAGATCTTTTGATATAACCAAGTACCAATAAGAGTTAAGGAGTACCCATAGTATCAAGCCATTACCTTTCATAGGAAATACCCGTGTAATACAATGGTACTAAAGGTATAAACACATAAATGACAAGTTTCAAGAGAAAGAGTTTCGTTAATGTTTAATCTTAGAAGTACATGCATTCGAGCATATCTCTTCTTCAGAAGGCCTGAAGACAATGAACATTGTGAAAGAGATAGAATAAATAAATACACTACAGAGATTTGCATAATAAGGGGTATGTAAATATGCAAAGACAATATAAGTGAACTATTCTGAATAGAGAATGGTTAAATAATATTTATCTGTGTATATATTTGAATTCTTCTTTTTAGTTATCCGTTATGGGGGAATATTTTATTACTCTTTTCCTAATATTTTAATAAAAACGACTTTACATATTTACATACCATATATATATATATTGAAATAAAAAAGGTATATCTTGACCACGAGCACATGAGCTTTTTAGATGGCAGAGCGCCATATAATGGAACAAAAATCAACTAAACGTTGATTTAGCCTGTTCCCTGATATTTGGCCAACCCATTTGTTTTGATAAATCAAGAAAAGCCATCCACGAACGCGTTTCGGGCTGTTGGCTCTCGTCAGCGTGGAGCAGGCTGTGCCATTATTATTTTCACACACACACACACACACACACACACACATATATATATATATATACAATGCAAATGAAAATACCAAGACGCGAATGTTTCTTTTCACAAATAAATCAAACTTCTACTATCCTTACTACGATTCAAATATATTGGGAGGGCTTGACTCATCAGTAGTGAATCCTCCCAGCGAATTCGCCAATTTAATCTACCAGACCGCTTCTTTAGAGCTCTAATACTGTATTGGATCATTCTGCTTATATAAGCTACACTGAAGAGTAGAATCTTAGAAATGGTATTTGAGAAAACTATAAACATAAGCTTTTAGGACATTAGAATTACATTGATATTTTAAAATTACAATTATATTCTCACAATGAGTATCTTTTTATTTTAAAAACGCTAGCTTTCTAGCGTTATTCGCTCTTCAACGGGCTTACTATAATATTGACTTGATCCCACCAGAAATATTTACAAAAAACAAACGCGTGAATATTTATGGAGGGATCAAGTCAATATTATAGTAAGCCCGTTGAAGAGCGATTAACGCTTGAAAGCTAGCATTTTTAAAATAAAAAGATACTCATTGTGAGAATATAATCGTAATTTTAATACTTTTTCACAATTTTATCATGAACATTGATATTGTTACATCATGATTAATGGCGTATTTATTATATTATTTTTAATATATTTGAAATTTAAATTATATATTTATTTATTTTTATATTCTATGATATTTATTTAAAACAGATTATTTTTAGATTATCATCATTTGTATTTAGGTACACTGTGACTTCACTGCTCTCTTTGATGTGAGAAAATAAATAAAGGATTCTGTGGCTACATAAAGTAGACTTATCTCATTATTCCCTTTTATAAATTTGTAGGATGGTTGAAACACGCTCTGGTAAGATGCAAGACCCAGCACAGGAGAGAATCAAGGCTGAAGAGTCTGCCAAGCCGCAACCTGGTGCAACAATTGGTAGAGATGCTAGTTCCGACCCAGTTGTCCTGAATCCCAACATCGACATCCCCAAGTATGATGGAACAGAAGACCCTCGCCCATGGATTGAATCTCTTGAAGAAATTGGCTTCCTGTACCATTGGGCAGACTACATTATCTCCCGTTATGCTGCCATGAATATGATTGGTAGCGCCAAAACCTGGCTGAACCTACACAAAGTAAGTTTCACCAGCTGGGAAAATTTCAAGAGCCGCCTAATTGAGGATTTTGCCTCAGACGCCAACAAAGAAGAAATGAGGATGAGATTAAACAGGATACAACAGTGGAATGAACCTGCAATCAGGTTCGCAGAGGATATCCTTGTACTGTGCAACAAGGTCGACCCCCAAATGGAAGAAGAGACTAAAATAAACTGGGTTATTGGAGGGTTGAAGAAAGAATACTCTTTTGCCCTTCACCTAAACCCTCCTAAAAATACCAATGAACTTCTAGAAATTTGTAAAAAGCTGGATTTGTTCGAAAAGAATTACCAAGAACGTGCAGAAAAATCAAAAGCTCTTTATAATGGACCACGCTCTCCTCGTCCCCATCATCAAGAGCAATGGAAGAATGCTACGTCGTTCAGAAGACCATATCAGAACACCTCCAAGCCCCAGGCCCCCACTCCGAGGTACTACCAGAACACCTCCAAGCCCCAGGCCCCCACTCCGAGGTATTACCAGAACAAGCCTCTGCCCCAGGTATCTGCCCCTAGACGATCTTACACTCCCAATCCTGAGCCAAAACCGGTCTACCCAAGTAAAACATACAATAAGAATCCAAATTCAAATAGGAATAGGACAGAAGACGGGAGACCAATATGTTTCAAGTGTAACAAGCCAGGACACGTAGCGCGGTATTGCAGAGTCAGGTTTGTAAGAATTGTGGAAGAGGACCCCATAGTTACACAAGACAAGGTCGAAGAAGAAATCCGAATGGATAATGGAACTCAGAAGTCGAGACCTCTGCTCTACTCTGACGTAAGTAATAGCCCGTACTCGAGTATCCCTACAAGGAATAGATATGCTGCATTAGAAGATTTAAACTAAACATCGCGCCTGAGTCCGTCAATCAAAGCAAGTCGACCATAAATGGAATTAAAAAGTTAGACCCCAAATATAAAATGAACATTAACGTGGATAGAATCGGTATCTGCGAAGCTTTGATTGATACAGGCGCCGATCTTTCAGTGGTCGACCTTAGTACAGCTC
>CP092877.1:59986254-60027328 GCA_030710605.1 Cordylochernes scorpioides | reverse complement strand
ATTTCAGATTTTTCGTTCAAAAGAAACGCATGCGGGATAATTTTCAAATGTCGTTCTACAAATAGCTTGTTATTATATTTATTAGTTAGCTGAAGAAGGTATTTCTCGAAAGCTTTTTTAATCAACTCATTGAAAAGGTTGAAAACATCAGGATTCCAGGGATAGAAGTTTCTTTAAAAAATTTTTGATTCATATCTCTAACTTTCAGGCTTGAAATCCCTCCTATAGATAAGTTCTACTCATCCCCATTTGCGTCGTTTAAAGGCTTCTTGTAATTTAGCGGATCCTTAATTCTATGATAATATAAATATCTTAATAGATTTTATTTTTCAATCCAGATAAAGGTGAATGCTATTCACTGAAACGTCTATAAAAATAAAGATGTTCCCGCAACTGAGATATCAAAGGTTATTCAGACCAAAGCCATTTGCCAATCAATCAAATAACTAGGTAAATTGGGATGGCGACCTTTTAAAACTTGAAATTCAGGAAGATGAAATTTACTGGCGTTGGATTGGGAGAAATTCAAAGTTTTCTTGATAACCTAGTTGAATAAGACTTAAGAAAAAGGCAAAACATTGAAGTCTTGAGATATCATTCAATCAGCACGTATTATCCACCATGCAAAATTTTAAAAAATGTTTTTTTTTTTTTACGCAAAAATATTGTAATATATTTCCTTCAATATCATAGGTATTTAATATATTATAACAAAGTATTTATTAATTTTATTATTTTTATTAACAGAGTGGTCATTTTTGTGTTTATATTTTGTTACTCTGTAAATTTCTCTCGTGGCTTATCTTTTGTTTACCATTCATAGTTTGTTCTTCCCTGAAATAAATTGTTGTCTCCTCCTAAAGTTTTGTCTTCCCTAATTTTCCACTTGGCAATATGTATTAAACAAGTCAATAAGTCTCTGGAGATGAATTTCTTTTTATTGTCAACTCCAGCTTTCGTAGCCCTTCTACAGTAGTACAAATATACAATAATATCACATCTATTTAAAATATGTAAATAATAATTTGTATAAAATAGTATTTATTATTAATTTGTTAATGTGATAATCCTGTTAAAAGACTGACAAGTCAGAAAGCTTAAAAATAAAACGTTTTCACAAGAAACTTAGCTCTGGAAGCTTTATTTGATTATAAAACATTTTCAAATATCTAATGGTGTTTCAATATTATCGATTTTGTACTCCTGTGTCAACTATATGTCTTTATCACAACATTTATGTGCTCCATGTTGTAGATAGCGTGGTATGATAATAAAACAGCCATATGAATTGTACTCATGTTCCACCAATACACATGTGATTATATTTACATAGAGTACATGGAACAACATGTTGAATTCATGTCAACTATATGTCTATATCACAACATCCATGTTTACCATGTTATATATAGCGTTTCATACCAATAATATGTGAATTCAAGGAATGAAAGGAAGAAAAAATTGCAAAGAGTTTCTTTATTCTAAATGTTGGCGAGCTTTCAGGCGTTAGCCTATCTTCAGGCCGATTTCGCAAAAAATATATATATATACAAATAACACAATTGCACTCATGTTTCACCAATACACATGTGATTTTTATTCACCTAGTGGACATGGAATATCATGTTGAATTCAAGTCAACTATATGTCTATATCACAACATCCATGTTTCCCATGTTATATATAGCGTTTCATGGCAATAATGTGTGAATTGTACTCATGTTTCACTAATTTACATGTGATTATATTTACATAGAGTACATGGACTATCATGTTGAATTCATGTCAACTATATGTCTATATCACAACATCCATGTGCTCCATGTTATATATAGCGTTCCATGGCAATAATGTGTGAATTGTACTCATGTTTCACTAATTTACATGTGATTATAGTTACATAGAGTACATGGACTATCATGTTGAATTCATGTCAACTATATGTCTATATCACAACATCCATGTGCTCCATGTTATATATAGCGTTCCATGGCAATAATGTGTGAATTGTACTCATGTTTCACTAATTTACATGTGATTATATTTACATAGAGTACATGGACTATCATGTTGAATTCATGTCAACTATATGTCTATATCACAACATCCATGTTTACCACGTTATATATAGCGTTTCATGGCAATAATGTGTGAATTGTACTCATGTTTCACTAATTTACATGTGATTATATTTACATAGAGTACATGGAATATCATGTTGAATTCATGTCAACTATATGTCTATATCACAACATCCATGTTTACCATGTTATATATAGCGTTTCATGGCAATAATGTGTGAATTGTACTCATGTTTCATCAATACACATGTGATTTTTTTACATAGAGTACATGGAACAACATGTTGAATTCATGTCAACTCTATACATACTCGTATATCACAGCATCCATGTTTACCATGTTATATATAGCGTTTAATTGTCAATGTGTGAATTGTACTTATGTTTCACTAATTTACATGTGATTATATTTACATAGAGTACATGGAATATCATGTTGAATTCATGTCCAATCTATACATATATCAAACATCCATGTTTACCATGTTATATACAGCGTTCCATGGCAATAATGTGTGAATTGTACTCATGTTTCACTAATTTACATGTGATTATATTTACATAGAGTACATGGAAAATGTTGAATTCATGTCAACTCTATACATATATCACAGCATCCATGTTTACCATGTTATATATAGCGTTTCATGGCCATGTGTGAATTGTACTCATGTTTGTAACCAACATTTTTTTTACCTATCATATTGATATCATGTCAACTATATGGCTATATAACAACATCCATGGGCCCCTGGTTATTTATAATGTGTCATGACAATGTGTGAATTGTAGACATGATCCACCAAGGAAAATGTGTGTGTTCAGAGACTGCTATGGGTCAGCAGGTTGGAGCACAGAACAACAGCGAGTCCATCTATGTAAAGTCTCTGAAGAAGTAAGTACAGTTTATGACCCGCTACCTTCAAATGTTACCAAAAAGGAAATCAAATTGACTGAAAGTCAGTATTATATAGTACCGATGTTTGGCTCATCGACCATGAATGGCTCAATCATGCTGCCTAGCGCCACCTGGCGTCATTGGTGGCAGCACATCAAAGTAGGCATTTACCAAGCGATATAAAAAATCCTCCAATGGCCCCTGATTCTTGCAAAATGTCCAACCCCACCAGCGAGGGCAAGTAACCAAACGGAGCTATGGCACATTTGTAAATACAAAGTCTAACTGCTTTTCACATATGTAGACTTTTTTCTTATTTTTCATAGGTTGGATTAAAACACCTTTCAAATGAAAACAAATATTCAATGTTCCTTTTAAAATAGCTTGTTTCAAGTGATATAAAAAGCTTGAAGAAGCAAAAACAGAATGATGGGTTACTGCACAATCTGACTCAATCATTAACGTGTCAGTTTTCCTCAAGTATGTCGGATTTTCCATTCCATAAATATTCCTCATCCTTGATCACATTTTTTACACTACCAGTAATTTAATCGTCAAATCACTTATCATCCCATTATATAAATATGTTATTCTTTAACCATACGTAGGAGTTGGACTTGACTTTTTTTTTTTGGAAAGATTAGTTTTGTTTTCAACCGTCGTAATCTAAAAATTTTCACGTTCTATTCTAATGTGAGCCGATTTGAAATTCGAAATTAAATAGTTAATCATTTTAATTTAAACTTACACTCGTGGACAATACTTACGAAAGTGGAAAGTCTTTTAAAGCCTGTTAATTTGAAGAATACAGACAATTTGAACAATAATTATGAAAGTTGAAAGTCTTTTATATCAACGGTTGTCTGTTTATTTGAAGGAGACAGAGTCAAATTTGTTCACACTTGGTTATCTCGTGTGTCTTCAATAAAGGTCACTGTGTATCAAATATCTTTCAGAGTTATTGTCTGAATCCCCATATACATGCTGAAAGGTACAACTTCCTTAAGTTTTGTCCATGGGTGTAATGCACGCCCGCGCGTGCATATTGAAATTTCTCTTTTGTAAATAGTTTCATTTTCTCCTGTTATATTTATTACAGAAATAACAGGATGATGTGTGACACAGGACAGAGACAACAGGATGCTGTGTGACACAGAACAGAGACAACAGGAATATATGTGACACAGGACAGAGACAACAGTATGCTGTGTGACACAGGACAGAGACAACTGGATGCTGTGTGACACAGGACAGAGACAACTGGATGCTGTGTGACACAGGACAGAGACAACAGGATGCTGTGTGACACAGGACAGAGACAACAGGATGCTGTGTGACACAGGACAGAGACAACAGGATGCTGTGTGACACAGAACAGAGACAACAGGATGCTGTGTGACACAGGACAGAGACAACAGGATGCTGTGTGACACAGGACAGAGACAACAGGATTATATGTGACACAGGACAGAGACAACAGTATGCTGTGTGACACAGGACAGAGACAACTGGATGCTGTGTGACACAGTACAGAGACAACAAGATGCTGTGTGACACAGGACAGAGACAGCAGGATTATGTGTGACACAGGATAGAGACCCTAGGTTGCTAAGTGACACAGGACGGAGACAACAGGATTATGTGTGACACAGGACAGAGACAACAGGATGCTGTGACACAGGACAGAGACAACAGGAATATTTGTGACACAGGAGAGACAACGGGTTGCTATGTGACACAGGACAGAGACAACAGGATGCTGTGTGACACAGGACAGAGACAACAGGATGCTGTGTGACACAGGACAGAGACAACAGGATGCTGTGTGACACAGGACAGAGACAACAGGATGCTGTGTGACACAGGACAGAGACAACAGGATTATATGTGACACAGGACAGAGACAACAGTATGCTGTGTGACACAGGACAGAGACAACTGGATGCTGTGTGACACAGGACAGAGACAACAGGATGCTGTGTGACACAGGACAGAGACAACAGGATGCTGTGTGACACAGGACAGAGACAACAGGATGATGTGTGACACAGGACAGAGACAACAGGATGCTGTGTGACACAGGACAGAGACAACAGGATGCTGTGTGACACAGAACAGAGACAACAGGATGCTGTGTGACACAGGACAGAGACAACAGGATGCTGTGTGACACAGGACAGAGACAACAGGATTATATGTGACACAGGACAGAGACAACAGTATGCTGTGTGACACAGGACAGAGACAACTGGATGCTGTGTGACACAGTACAGAGACAACAAGATGCTGTGTGACACAGGACAGAGACAGCAGGATTATGTGTGACACAGGATAGAGACCCTAGGTTGCTAAGTGACACAGGACAGAGACAACAGGATTATGTGTGACACAGGACAGAGACAACAGGATGCTGTGACACAGGACAGAGACAACAGGAATATTTGTGACACAGGAGAGACAACGGGTTGCTATGTGACACAGGACAGAGACAACAGGATGCTGTGTGACACAGGACAGAGACAACAGGATGCTGTGTGACACAGAACAGAGACAACGTGTTGCTGTGTGACACAGGACCCAAGCTTCCGTCATCAGGAGAATCTTCCGTCCATGGCTCTGGCCAGACCTCATCTTCTACTCCACCACTCAGGGCAAGGAACTCAACGAATCGCTCAGATGCATGAGCCAGTTCACCACAAAGGTACCTACACCGTTCTTAATTCTTGGCCTATTCTAAACTCTTCAAAATTTCTATCCTAAATACAGTTAAACCTGTCTATAGCGCCCCCTCTTGGGACTCACCAAAATAGGGTGCTATAGAGAGGGAGTGCTATAGACACAGGTCACTTTTAATGTAAATCGCATCGTACTACGTATTTAAAACCGGCGATAAAGAAAGAGAGGCGCTATTTAGAGGGGGCGTTATAGACAGGTTTAACTGTACATGTAGTACCAAGACAGTTGGATGTTTGCTTGTTCATGATTACATATCAAATACCACTTGTCTACACATGTAGTAGTCGTTTTACTTCTGCTCTTTCAATGTACAAGAGTCCCGTTTGATATTTGCACTCACTGATGGGATTGAATTCGTGTCAGAATCTGGGGACATACAAGTGAAATATTATTATAAAAGATAATTTTCATTGTGAGAGTTGAACTCTGGTCTTGGGATCAGTCTGTTAGACTCCTAGAAAACATATATATATAAGCCCAATTGACGTGTGTGCATAGTATCTATTTACTAATCTCAAGGGGGTCGGTGGAAGGATGGTCTAAACCGTTGGTTTTCGACCGCTACGACACAGGATCGAATCCCGCATTGGGCACTTTTTTTATAATTAAAAAAAAATGCTCCAATGGCCCCCGATTCTTGCAAAAGTCGAACCGCGCCAGCGAGTGCAAGTAACCAAACGGGGCTCTGGCACATTTGTAAGTGCAAAGTCGAACTGCTTTTCACATGTGTAGATATGTGGGGGCACTTACAGTAAAAGCAGTCGCTGACTACTCACCATGATTATCATGGCCTGTACCACGTGTACTAAGGATAATAATAATAATAATAATAACTAATCTCCATCCAACTTATCCCATATACATCCTGGTCACCGTTAGCCAAGTCCGAACAGATCTGATAAACGAATTTCTTAAACGTTTAGACCAGGAAGTAAGTTACACGTGGCCGCATTTTTCTACACTCCTGTCTTTCGCCACAAGTGCTTTACATTTAATTACCTTGAATCTAACTACTATGTGTTTTTGTCCTTACATTTCTTAATAAGGTTTAATAGTGAAACAATCGCAACCTTTGTTCTAGTTGTCTAACCAGTATAGAGGGCGTCTGCTAGATCTACTGAGAATGAAGGAGTACTGTAGTGCTTAAATTCATTGGCAGGTTGCAACTTTGTGAAGTTTGGTTGTAGTTCTATAATGGTACGCCAACTATGATTTAACGGCTGTGTATTAGTATAAGTTACAGCATGGTCAACCTACAGAAAACTCATATCAAAGTACTCTATTGATGGTACTGATGACGTCTTGATAATCATACAATACTGACAACGGATCTCAATACTAATTTCATACCACAATACTTATGGTGTATTAAAGTACTTTTTTTTTACACAAATAAATTTACTGGCAATGCGTTTCTTTTTAAATCTCTACAGACCTTACTGCAATGATATGATTTAATGAATGAGAGGGCTTGGCTCATCAGTAGTGAACCCTCTCAGCGGTTTCGCCAAATTAATCTCTAGACCGCTCTACTATTGTATTGGACTGGTTTTGTTATATACGCTGCATTTTTCTATGGAAGGCAGCTAAATGGTGTTTAGTGAACTATGGACATAAGCTTATAGGTCTGTAGAGGTACATACATATAAATTTCAAGGTATTGCATCGAGCAAAGCTCTTCCGCGCAAAACATGTTTTCATAACCATTATATATTAGTAAATTAAATTTTATTGCCCTCTATCGTTAAAATTTTACCCAAATAAGTACAAAGTACTGATGACACACAAATTGAGTATAATGTTGATGGCCTTCGACTATACCGATATTCCATAATATACTGATGACCCACCACAACACACGTACCACAATACTGATGTGTAAAACAATATAGTATACTGATGACTCCTACCACAACGTTCAACAATACTGATGGTGCATTAAAGTACTGATCATGCACACGAATGGAGCTTAATGTTGATAGCCCTCTACAAAACTGATGATTTCCCATAATATACTGATGACCCACCACAATACTGATGTGTAAAACAATATAGTATACTGATGACTCCTACCACAACGTTCAACAATACTGATGGTGTATTAAAGTACTGATCATGCACACGAATGGAGCTTAATGTTGATGGCCCTCTACAAAACTGATGATTTCCCATAATATACTGATGACCCACCACAATACTGATGTGTAAAACAATATAGTATACTGATGACTCCTACCACAACGTTCAACAATACTGATGGTGTATTAAAGTACTGATCATGCACACGAATGGAGCTTAATGTTGATAGCCCTCTACAAAACTGATGATTTCCCATAATATTCTGATGACCCACCACAATATTGATGTGTAAAACAATATAGTATACTGATGACTCCTACCACAACGTTCAACAATACTGATGGTGTATTAAAGTACTGATCATGCACACGAATTGAGCTTAATGTTGATAGCCCTCTACAAAACTGATGATTTCCCATAATATACTGATGACCCACCACAATACTGATGTGTAAAACAATATAGTATACTGATGACTCCTACATCAACGTTCAAAAATACTGATGGTGTATTAAAGTACTGATCATGCACACGAATGGAGCTTAATGTTGATAGCCCTCTACAATACTGATGATATTCCATAATATACTGATGACACACCACAACGTTTCAACAATACTGATGGTGTATTAAAGTACTGATCATGCACACGAATGGAGCTTAATGTTGATGGCCCTCTACAAAACTGATGATTTCCCATAATATACTGATGACCCACCACAATATTGATGTGTAAAACAATATAGTATACTGATGACTCCTACATCAACGTTCAACAATACTGATGGTGTATTAAAGTACTGATCATGCGCACGAATGGAGCTTAATGTTGATGGCCCTCTACAATACTGATGATTTCCCATAATATTCTGATGACCCACCACAATATTGATGTGTAAAACAATATAGTATACTGATGACTCCTACATCAACGTTCAACAATACTGATGGTGTATTAAAGTACTGATCATGCGCACGAATGGAGCTTAATGTTGATGGCCCTCTACAAAACTGATGATTTCCCATAATATACTGATGACCCACCACAATATTGATGTGTAAAACAATATAGTATACTGATGACTCCTACATCAACGTTCAACAATACTGATGGTGTATTAAAGTACTGATCATGCGCACGAATGGAGCTTAATGTTGATGGTCCTCTACAATACTGATGATATTCCATAATATACTGATGACCCACCACAATATTGATGTGTAAAAACAATATAGTATACTGATGACTCCTACATCAACGTTCAACAATACTGATGGTGTATTAAAGTACTGATCATGCGCACGAATGGAGCTTAATGTTGATGGCCCTCTACAATACTGATGATATTCCATAATATACTGATGACCCACCACAATATTGATGTGTAAAACAATATAGTATACTGATGACTCCTACATCAACGTTCAACAATACTGATGGTGAATTAAAGTACTGATCATGCACACGAATGGAGCTTAGTGTTGATGGCCCTCTACAATACTGATGATATTCCATAATATACTGATGACCCACCACAATATTGATGTGTAAAACAATATAGTATGCTGATGACTCCTACATCAACGTTCAACAATACTGATGGTGTATTAAAGTACTGATCATGTACACGAATGGAGCTTAATGTTGATGACCCTCTACAATACTGATGATTTCCCATAATATACTGATGACCCACCACAATATTGATGTGTAAAACAATATAGTATGCTGATGACTCCTACATCAACGTTCAACAATACTGATGGTGTATTAAAGTACTGATCATGCACACGAATGGAGCTTAATGTTGATGGCCCTCTACAATACTGATGATATTCCATAATATACTGATGACCCACCACAATATTGATGTGTAAAACAATATAGTATGCTGATGACTCCTACATCAACGTTCAACAATACTGATGGTGTATTAAAGTACTGATCATGTACACGAATGGAGTTTAATGTTGATGGCCCTCTACAATACTGATGATATTCCATAATATACTGATGACACACCACAACGTTCAACAATACTGATGTGGAACCAATGGAATATATTGAATTAATACAACAATATATTGATTATCTACCATACACAACTACCACAATACTGATGTGTAAAACAACGGAGAATACTGATGATATACCACAATATACTGATGACTCACCACAACGTGCCACAATACTGATATATTGAATGTACTGTTAACACACACACACGAATGGGGCGTAATGTTGATGACCTTCTACAATACTGATGATATACCACAATATACTGATGACCCACCACAACACACGTACCACAATACTGATGGTGTATGAATGTGCTGATAAGCACACAAGCCCTAATGGGCATATGTTGATTTCCCTTTATAATATTGATAAAACACCACAATATACTGATGACCCACCACAATGCACCACAGTACTTATGGTGTATTAAAATTCTGATGACACACACGAATGAAGCATAATGTTGATGGCCTTCTACAATACTGATGACCTACCACAACGTTCCACAATACTGATGGTGTATTGAAGTACTGATTACACACAAAATTGAAGCATAATGTTGATGACCTTCTACAATATTGATGATATACAACAATATACTGATGACCCACCACAACGTACCCCAATACTGATGTATAAAACAAGGGAGTATACTGATGACGCACCATATGTATCCAGGTGATAGAAGAACGGCGAGTTGAGTTCAGCCAGCTCCTGGCAAATGGCCAAGTCCCCACCAATCCTGAACAAGACTTCATCACCACCAGACGTCGCGCTTTCCTGGACTTGCTACTGTACCACCATCTGGTGGACAGGACCATGACAATCGAGGATGTCAAGGAAGAAGTGGAAGCCTTCATGTTTACCGTGAGTTGGCCATGGGAAGTACAACTTACGCATAGAGAAACATTGTTTTACGGGCTACTAACCGAAGTGTATGATTTTCGAGCCCAAAAAATGGATGTAGCAAGCAGATAAACCCCAATCCACTATAGCAAAGTACCTAGGTGATTTACACATATGTACTTGCACTCATATATAGCCATATTAGTTATTTTTAATAAAATAGATTAGTTTTCTATTTACAATCGTTCGAATACTTAACCTATTGTGTAAGCTTTTTTCTAAGTTCGCTTATTCTTTCAGAGTCATTGTCTAAATCCCGATATACATGCTAAAAGGAACAACTTCCTTAAGTTTTGTCAATGAGTGTTGATATTGTTCACACTTGGTTATCTCGTGTGTCTTTAATAAAGGTCGCTGTGATATCTTTCAGAGTTATTTTTCTGAATCCGATATACATGCTAAAAGGTACAATTTTCTTAAGTTTTGTCCATGAGTGTATATATTGTTCACACTTGGTTATCTCGTGTATCTTCAATAAAGGTCACGGTAATATATTTCAGAGTTATTATATAAATCCCGATATGCATGCTAAAAGGTACAACTTCCTTAAGTTTTGTACATGAGTGTATTGTTATGTACATCTGGGTGTTAAACAGGAATTCAGTGGTATATGCTGGGACTTAACATGTGCAATGGATGTTCAGGGTCACGACAGCGCCTCTCTCTCAGCTAGCTGGGTCCTCTACCTCCTCGGACTCCATCCAGAAATCCAGAAAAGAGTCCATTCTGAGATGGACGATGTCTTCGGGGAAGATTTTGAACGTCTTGTAGAAACTGAAGACGCCAAGAAACTGAAGTATCTCGAGTGTGTCATGAAGGTAGCTATCTCAACTTTAGTTCTCCTCACCTGTCTTAATTCTCCAAGTTAGAATACCTCATACTATTAGCACTACGACATACACTTTAATCTGTATTATGTAAATATAAGCAAGGTATATATGTATAAGCAATATATGTTTATATATTAGATAATAAAAAGGCATATATTGGATTTAATAAAAGATTTATTTGCCAATATTTCGGTTGACTGGACGTCAACATGATACGAAAATGTAATGCCTTGATAAGGTTTGGCGTTCAGCCAACCGAAATATTAGAAAATAAATATTTTATTAAATCCAATATATTATTTTTTATTATCTAATGAATTAAATATGGATTGCTCTATTTCCAAAACGATTTTAACCAGTTTTTGTACCGACGCGCTTCGCCTACCAAGAACAATGGAAAGGCTAAGACTTTTTTTAAAAAGTTGGGAATTACACTTACATTTTAATCACAGGTGTCTCTCTGCAGGCATAATTCGACCTTCTTCAATTTTAAAAGATCCTGTCTGCACAATTTTTTTTCTAGAAAGATACAAAAATGTTATGCCTTGATAAAGGTTTGGCGTTCAGCCAACCGAAATATTGGCAAATAAATCTTTCATTAAATCCAATATATGAATAGAAGAATAAAAAAATTGCTTAAATTGTTCAATTGTTTATATGAGACTGTATGTATGTGACAGGAAAGCCAGCGTCTCTACCCCGTTGTACCCTACATCGGCAGATGTCTGTCCGAAGACCTTGCTATCGGTAATTTCAATTTGCATATCTCCTATTCTATATTTACATACCCTTTGTAAACAAATTTTTATACTTGCTAATTGTTGTGCATTACATCTTTTTTTACAAATCGCTGCTGTGTGTGGGATGTATGAATTTATATTTTATATATTAAATTATTTATTATAAATTATATATATATATATATTAAAAATAAAGAAGGCATCTCCTGACCACGAGCACATGTGCTTTTTAGATGGCAGGGCGCCATCTAGTGGAGCAAAAATAAACTACACGTTTATTTAGCTTGCTCCTTGATATTTGGCCAACCCAATTTCTTGATAAATCAAGAAAAGCCATCCACGAATGGCGCTCTGCCATCTAAAAAGCACATGTGCTCGTGGTCAGGAGATGCCTTCTTTATTTTTAATATAAACACCTGACCCACTTATCTTTTTTTTTCTATTGATTCATATATATATGTATATTATTCTATAAAATAATCCTTTGTTTCAATATCGAGTAAAATTAATCATTCCTTCAGGGAAAAGTATCTTTTCAAAACGTTTTTATTCTCTAGTTTTCGGGCACGAACACATTCTACAGGAAAAACCCTGGTGTAATGATACGTTAATAGAACACGAGTTAAATATAATCGGATACTCGTGTTCTATTGGCGAATTATTACACCACGTTTTCTATCGGTTCAAAATCACATTAATAGGTACCGCTCAACAAGAGCAACCTAGTTCATGATAATTGAAACAGTGAATAATATGTGAAGGTTATTCACATATTAAACAAAATTTTAACGCGGGATTCAATCCCGGTTCATGACTGTCGGGAATCGAGGGAGTTACCCACTCGTCCACGGACTTGTGTTGTTTTTCCCACGTTTTCTATTGTAGACGGGCGTCCGTGCCCGAAAGCTAGAGAAGAATAAAAAAAAATTTTGAAAAGACACATTCCCTGGAGGAATGATTAATTTTACTCGATATATATATTTATGAAAATATAGTACAAATGTAATAATGTACTAGGATAAAATGCATAAATTAAGAAAAAAAAGGCATTTCCTAATTGTGCAACTGAAAGTTTCTGATGACTTCTCCATCTATCGGAATATACATCAATTATTAGTAGATTTTTTATTATTCCAGAATTTGCCAAATACCCATTCTTGATTAATTAAGAAAAGCTAACTACGCATTTCAGGCTGTTGGTCCTAATTTTCTGTTGATGTTTTTTTGATAAGCTACTCCCTCACTCTTCCTTTTACTCTTTATTCTTTCCATGTGTGATAACAACTAAAGCCTATATAGTCATCATTGTTGAGCTCTCCCTTTATTTAAAACCAGATACCGCGCTGGTTTATGAGTGAAATTAGAACATTTTCAAATAAAATTGCAACGAATATTTATTTCAAATCAAATTCAAACTAGAAACCTTCCCGGTAGTAAACAACTTCCTAAAGTGTAACGGCGATTGGATGCATGGTTTTTGAATCTATCGAGTACAGAAATTCATTTATATATATAATCTATATTCCTGAAAACAAAACTGTGTGACAAGTTGACATCAGCGATGTCACCAAGGACGTGTGAGCAGACAAGTACATCATCCCAGCCGGGTCCACTGTAGCTGTCTTCCTCTACATGATCCACCACAGTCCAGATGTCTATCCCAATCCGGAGACCTTCGACCCGGACCGCTTTCTACCAGAGAATGTCAACAAACGTCACCCATTTGCATATCTCCCGTTCTCTGCGGGACCCAGAAACTGTGTCGGTGAGTTTGTCGCGATAATATGTCACACTTATTAGTAATTGACATTCATCACATTTACAGATACTGGTAAAATTAGTTAATAGATTAGTTAACGGATTCCCCGACTATAGCGTCTATAGTAAGAAAATTATTATATATAGTTCGGAATCTCTGACTAAAAATAACCATCTAGAGAGACAAAGATCACCTCTCCCGTCAAAATAGACGTCAAAACCAGACCCCATCTATTATCTTTTTAGATCAATATCCTCACGGCAAAATTTCCATCTATATTTAAGCCATAGATTTGGCCCAGCCACTTTGCCAGATAAACGCCTCTTTGGCGGATTGTCAAGATTCCATTAGATCCCGTGTGGATCTCATAAAATAAAGTCCGCCCTAGACTGACGAGGGCCATTAGCCCGAAACCATGATCTCTAGGTGGGCGCTTCTCAGTTTGCCAAAGCTGGTGTTGTAGCTTTTTCACCGACCCGAAGCCGCTAGTTTGCGGCGACGGTCAATAGTTGGGGGCTGGTTTTGACGTCTATTTTGACTAGAGAGGCGACCTTTGTCTTTTTAGATCAATATCCTCCAGGCAAAATTTCCATCTATAAAAATACCCAACCAAATATCCCCATAAATAGAAGAGAAGCCATTTACTCAGTAGAATTTAATGCTCAGTACCAAAGGTTGTCCTCAATACATATTTTACTAGATTGTCCTGTTTTTCAAGACTACAGAATCGAAAATAATTTAATAGTAACAGATCCAAGTATTTTTATTTTCAGTAAAGAAATGAATAATATCTTTTGTAGATATATTTTAAAATATAGCAAATATATTTTAAGAAACTGATCATTTATATTATGCTTATTGTACATATTGCCAGACACTATTTTGTACACAGGCCTTTTTTCTCTCTCATTGTTATCATATGACTATTCTATTCACGGCCTAAAATTATCGTATATAATATATATATGTATAGATAAATGTAAAGGCATACATGTATGACAGCGTAAGTGTCCCTAGGGACATAACGCTTTAAATTGAAATAATTTTTTTTTAATGTAAAAGGTTGTCCCAAAGGTTCGTGTTTTTCTTATTACTTGACGAATAATATTATTGTAGCGAATTGTATTGACTGTATTGAGCTCTACTCTTCCCCGGCAGACACCATCAAAAGTCTGAAGCTTTACAGGCTTGATAGCTTAGTGTGATTGAGTGGAGATACGAAAGAAGAAGATTACAGCGAAAACATAATAATACATAATACAATTTCTTTATATATAATACAAAGACATTATACATAACGGCGAATAATATTGGTATTTCAATTTTTTGCAAGTGTTTACGAACTTTTGGGACAACCTTGTAATGATTGTAATGTAAGGTATGTTGGGAAGACTGGGAGTAAAATAGATAACAGGATATTTGGACATTGTAGGAATATAAAAAACGTAACCCATTGTCATTAATAGTACAAAATATCAATGAAACAGGTCATACTTTCAATCAGAACCTACAGTACTTACAGTAATATCCATAATAACCATAAAAAAATAGTTACAGAATCTGTTGGAAAAAGAAAATAGAAAAAATCGAGTTCTATATCTAAATACAGTTAAACCTGTCTATAGCGCCCCCTCTAAATGGCACCTTCCTCTCTATAGCACCCGATTTTAAATACGTAGTACGATGCGATTTACATTAAAAGTGATCTGTCTATAATACCCCCTTTCTATAGCACCCGATTTTAAATACGTAGTACGATGCGATTTACATTAAAAGTGATCTGTCTATAATACCCCCTTTCTATAGCACCCGATTTTAAATACGTAGTACGATGCGATTTACATTAAAAGTGATCTGTCTATAATACCCCCTTTCTATAGCACCCGATTTTAAATACGTAGTACGATGCGATTTACATTAAAAGTGATCTGTCTATAATACCCCCTTTCTATAGCACCCGATTTTAAATACGTAGTACGATGCGATTTACATTAAAAGTGATCTGTCTATAATACCCCCTTTCTATAGCACCCGATTTTAAATACGTAGTAAGATGCGATTTACATTAAAAGTGATCTGTCTATAGTACCCCCTTTCTATAGCACCCGATTTTAAATGCGTAGTACGATGCGATTTACATTAAAAGTGATCTGTCTATAGTACCCCCTTTCTATAGCACCCGATTTTAAATGCGTAGTACGATGCGATTTACATTAAAAGTGATCTGTCTATAGCACCCCCTCTTTATAGCACCCGATTTTAAATGCGTAGTACGATGCGATTTACATTAAAAGTGATCTGTCTATAGCACCCCCTCTTTATAGCACCCCGATTTTAAATGCGTAGTACGATGCGATTTACATTAAAAGTGATCTGTCTATAGCACCCCCTCTTTATAGCACCCGATTTTAAATGCGTAGTACGATGCGATTTACATTAAAGTGATCTGTCTATAGCACCCCCTCTTTATAGCACCCGATTTTAAATGCGTAGTACGATGCGATTTACATTAAAAGTGATCTGTCTATAGCACCCCCTCTTTATAGCACCCGATTTTAAATGCGTAGTACGATGCGATTTACATTAAAAGTGATCTGTCTATAGCACCCCCTCTTTATAGCACCCGATTTTAAATACGTAGTACGATGGATTTACATTAAAAGTGACCTGTCTATAGCACCCCCTCTCTATAGCGCCCGATTTTAAATACGTAGTACGATGCGATTTACATTAAAAGTGACCTGTCTATAGCACCTCTTCTCTATAGCACCCTATTTTGGTGAGTCCCAAGAGGAAGCGCTATAGACAGGTTTAACTGTATTGTAATTATAGTAGGGATGGGCTGGTGACAATCTGTAGGAAACGGGCGACAAGAGCAATTGAATCAACATAAAAGAATTATATGACAATATAAAAAAAATGATATAATAAACAAAATACTTCAAATCAGAGTAATTATGAAAAACTCTTAAAAACACCTTCTGGAGATTTAGCAACCCACTGAAGACGCTGAGAACCATTTCAGAAAAGAAAAATATAGCAATAGAACTCTATAATTTCTACAGATCAATTGTAAATAGATGCATACACAAAAGAGATAGTGAGGAAAGTTTTAGAACAGATGTGTAAATAAATCTCTTTTCAAACCAAGGCTCACGTGCACATAGGGAGAGGGAGAAAAAAATCTGAATTATTTTGTTGTTGTATGGCGAATACATACAGAGCAATGGACCCTAATAAAGCCTTTTTGTTGTTGTTTGTTGAGTAATTATCTGTGACTATCTAGCTGATTACTCACCTCTTTATATCAGAGAAGATTCTGTTTTCCTTCTGAGCTTGATTCCTTGTCTTTCATGTTCAGGCAATCCAATCTAATTCCTTAATTTCTTTTTGGAAGCTCTAAAAAAGTAAGATCAGCCATCTTCCCTTTGTCTTCATAAAAACTAATCAATTCCATTTACAAATACAACTGATCAAACCTTTTATAACTAGACAATCCGATGCCTACAAACCTTCTGTACTTTTTACATCTTACTCAATGCTTTACCTCATTGGCTCTTTACGGCACGTAATCAGTAAATGATTAAATATGCAAATTAAATAGTTTTAACAGAATAATATCTAAACAAATTTACATATAAACCATAGTATTGATCTGAAAGTAACATATGAAACAATAGATACAATTAAAATCCATAGTTAAGATGATATTTATGTTTTGTTTTGGAGTTTGAGATTTCTAAGGGTATGAAGGTACTGAAAGAGCGTAATCTTGGTCTGCTGATTGTGCATATAGTTGAAAACTTGACATATTTTCACCTCTTTCACCTCTCCCATCAAAATAGACGTCAAAGCTAGGCTCCATCTATTGACCGTCGGCGCAAACTAGCGGCCTCGGGTCGGTGACAAAGCCACAACACCAGCTTTTGTAAACTGAGAAGCGTCTACCTAGAGACTTTTTCATCGACCCGAGACCGCTAGTTTGCGGCGACAGTCAATAGATGGCATCTAGCTTTGACTTATATTTTGACGGGAGAGTTCGGCGTGTATAATTAGCTATAAGTCATACTCCTAGTTCTCCTGTTGAAGGGCATGCTGGCCTGAAAGCTTGAGAAATAAAATAAAAAAAACCTGAACCTGGGTTGCTTGTTGTTTTTGTTAACAATAGTTTATAAAACGATGCGTGAGGAGGGATAAAATTTCTGGTTTTTTCTTGGTCGCGTTTCCATAAATTATTCTTATTTTTAATATTTCTTATATAATACAACGCTCTTTAGCATAGTACGAATTTGACCAGAGTCATAGATATGCTTCTCTATAACAAAATTCAATAATCTATTTATTCCTAAAAAACCTTCCCAAAATCCTATCCTACAGCCTCAAAGTGAGGGAGGATGTAAACAGGTAGCACAGGACGTCGGGAGTTTAACTCCTGGTAGGGCCACCCTGTACCCGGCTAATGTTTTAATTGTCTGTTCTCCATAGAACCTCAGAGGTCCTTGATTCGTCGGCAGATTCAGGGAGTACAGTGAACAAAGGGTTCGAGCGTAGAGCGTAGGACGGGTTAAGCTAAGTCCGAACGGGAGGGCTCGGTCAGCAACCTTGCCATGAACTCTCGAAGACGCCTGTGGGTTGACTGGTCATCCCCATGGAGCCAGACCATAATTGCGGGCGCGAGGGGCCAAACAATGGCCGCTCGGTGCATGGAGAATGCATCATTCCTTTTGGTACGGTGGCCATATTAGCAGCATAGGTGCATGCTTCGCATGCAGGCTTGTGGACCTTCGAGGTCTGGAAAGCCACTACTCCTAGGATGTTCTCCATAGGAGTGGCTCCATGTCAGGAGCCCAAAAGAAGCAAAGTCACACTGAGTGGTACTTCCAGGTCTTCAGACCAACAGCACCCCTCTTTCCTTCTCCATGATATCTACATCTGTCTCAGTTAAAAGCTGAGACAATAGAATCTAATGGAGATCGTTTAAACAACTTGAGGAATAAGCAATAACAACATTCCCAAATAAAATACAAACAGACTTGTGCTGCCATCTATTATCAATATTTGTAACTATTTTAGACATTTTTTTTTTTATATAATACAATTGGGTATTTTCTATTACTTTTTCTTTCTTGGCACATACAATATGTTTTAATATAATTAATTATTAAATAATAAGGTGAAAATATCAAGCCTCCAGGGATAGTTTTCTTTTAAAAAATGTATTAACAAATCTCTCTCTAGTTTTCGGGCATGGAAACGCTTCTACAGGTGAAAAACACGGTACAATTAATAAGGCGCGTGTGCCAAAAGGATAAAATTATTTTAAAAATTTAGTTTTTTTTTATGAAATATGTTATTGTTTTTTATTTTCCCTAGTATACACGTAGTAAAGCTTTGCGCAGAGGCGATATCGTAGCCAATGAGGATCTTCCGAGGCGCGATTATTGCTAGTTGAAAACTTTACCCAATACACGTAGTAAAGGCCATTATAATCATGGTGGGTAGAAGTTGGCAAATGCTTTTACTGTATGTGAACTACATGTGCACATAGGTAGAAAGCAGTTATTTAGGAGAAAATATGAGAGGTTGAATTGTGAAGAGTAATGATGAACGGAAAATAAAAGTGTCCAGTGATGGAATTATTTTTCCGGTTATCATTACTCTTCACAATTCATCCTTTCATACTTCATCTCTAAGGTTAGAAATAATCAACAGGCTACATCAATGTTTAGTTGATTTCTGTTCCACCAGATGGCGCTCTGCCTTCTGTAAAGCACATGTGCTCTTGGTCAGGTTATGCCATTTTTAATATTGGTTTCAACACCTGATCTTTTTATCTTTTATTTATTTATTTTTCTTTCGTTTTTTCATAGGAGAAAATGTGAAAAAAACAGATTAAAAGGTCAGGTGTTGATATTAAAAATAAAAAAGGTATATCCTGACCACGAGCACATGTGCTTTTCAGAAGGCTGAGCGCCATCTGGTGGAACAGAAATCAACTAAACATTGATTTAACCTGTTCCCTGATATTTGGCCAACCCAATTTCTTGATAAATATCCCCAAATATCAGGGAATAGGCTAATTCAATGTTTAGTTGATTTCTGTTCTACCAGATGGAGCTCTGCCTTCTGAAAAGCACATGTGCTACTGGTCAGGATATGCCTTTTTTATTTTTAATAGGATAAAATCATCATGAGTATAATTGTATAATGATGATGAACATGCAATATGGAATACAAAATGGGAATTAAGACCGAGTCGTACTTATCCAGTGTTTATGTCTTAAATCATTTATACAAGTGATATACAATGTTTCTGTCTTGAGTCAACACAATCAACTCTAGAACGAAATTTGACAATTATGCCGCAAATGTTTCTTTTGAACGAAAAATAGAAATTTATTTTAGGGAGAAATAACGATTATTTCTAACCTTAGAGATGAAGTATGAAAGGATGAATTGTGAAGAGTAATGATAAACGGAAAAATAATCCCATCCCTGGACACTTTTATTTTCCGTTCATCATTACTCTTCACAATTCATTCTTTCATACTTCCTTCCTAAGGTTTAGAAATAATCGTTATTTCTCTTTAAAATAAATTTCTATTTTTCGTTCAAAAGAAACATTTGCGGTGTAATTGTCAAATTTCGTTATACAATCATAAACCGCATTATATTGTATTATAAATTAACTGTACAATTGATAGCTATTTTTTTGAGACATTTTGATGTTTTCAGGTCAGAAATTCGCCCAGATTGAACAGAAAGTCATCCTGTCAAACATCCTGAGGAGATTCCGTGTCACGTCATTGATCCAACGTGACAAACTGGACCTTGTACCTGAATTGGTTTTGACACCTAAACCTGGACTCTTGGTGCGCTTTGATCGCCGGGAAGTGAACAACAATCTTATGGGATGATCATCATTGTTAGAACGTCTTTGTAATATATTGTTATGGTATATTCTTGTGTGAAGTATATAGAACAAATTACTATTTTCTTCAATTGTATACATTTCCTTTTTGTTATATGATTCTACTCTCTCTCATAATAATACTAAATATATTGGACTATTATTAGGATATTGCAAGTTCATGTTGTAATCTGTACCGATGACCTATTCTTCTTCTGCAATATTTTTGAACTTGAGAAGGACTTGGCTTCTAGTGGCTTCATGTTTTTCAATCTAAACAACGGTAAATAATGTCGAAAAATCTAAAGTTTGTTATGAAAATACATTTTTCTCGAACATACATATTATAAGCCATTAGCAACTTTCAGTTGCACGATAAGAAGATGTTCTTTTTTCTTTTCTTAATTTATAAATTTGTTTAGATATGATATATAGTTGATTTTAAAGTTACTTTGTGATAAAGAACATTCCTACAATCATGCATATCCTTTTTTTCTACATTGGACATATTTATTGCTGTTTTGTTCATGCTCTAATTGTATTTAAATTTTAACTTTTATATAAGTTGTAATATACACTCATAGACAAAACTTAAGGAAGTTGTACCTTTTAGCATTTATATTGGAATTCAGACAATTACTCTGAAAGATATACAGCGACCTTTATTGAAGACACACGAGATAACCAAATGTGAACAATATATACACTCATGGACAAAACTTAAGTTGTACCTTTTAGCATTTATATTGGAATTCAGACAATTACTCTGAAAGATATACAGAGACCTTTATTGAAGACACACGAGATAACCAAATGTGAACAATATATACACTCATGGACAAAACTTAAGTTGTACCTTTTAGCATTTATATTGGAATTCAGACAATAACTCTGAAAGATATACAGAGACCTTTATTGAAGACACACGAGATAACCAAATGTGAACAATATATACACTCATGGACAAAACTTAAGTTGTACCTTTTAGCATTTTTATTGGAATTCAGACAATAACTCTGAAAGATATACAGAGACCTTTATTGAAGACACACGAGATAACCAAGTGTGAACAATATATACACTCATGGACAAAACTTAAGTTGTACCTTTTAGCATTTATATTGGAATTCAGACAATAACTCTGAAAGATATACAGAGACCTTTATTGAAGACACACGAGATAACCAAGTATGAACAATATAAACACTCATGGACAAAACTTAAGGAAGTTATACCATTTATCATGTATATCGGGATTCAGACAATAACTCTGAAAGATATTGGATACACAGTTATCTTTATTGAAAGCACACGAGATGTGAACAAAATTACCTCTGTCTCCTTTAAAAAGACATACAACTGGCATTAAAGACTTTACACATCCTTAAGTTTTTTTCATGAGTGTATATAAATGATATTTTGATATGAGACGTATCCCAATTTATTTCTTTTTCCTTGTATTTATATTATGCTACACTTTTTATTGTTATGTTTATGCTATAACGTTTCTTATAATCTTTATACAGCTTTATATAACTGTGATATAGCTTATTGTAATGTTTTATTTGTTATGTTTTTATTTAAAGCACATCTTCACGATACCATAATCTTTCAAGTTTGCACATTCCTTCACAACTCTATAATATTTTAGTTATATACTTGTATTTCAATATCTTTATTATTGCTATAGAATATATCGCTATTTTAGCTTTATTATAGTCTTATATTCGAAAAAGTAAAAATAAACAATATTAGGTAAAGGGTTTCTTTTAATTTCCGCAAGCTTTCGAGCAAAATTTCTGCTCTTCAACGGGCATATACTTCTATATATATATATAGCGTCAGGTTTTGACGTTTATTTTGATGGGAGAGGCGCCCTATCTATACCTGTCTATAGCTCCCCCTCTGAATTTGCGCCTTTCTCTCTATAGCGCCCGATTTTAAATACGTAGTACGATGCGATTTACATTAAAAGTGACTTGTCTATAGCACCCTCTCTCTATAGCCCCCTATTTTGTTGAAGAACAGAAATTTTGCTCGAAAGCTTGCGAAAATTAAAAGAAACCCTTTACCTTAATATTATTTATTCTTTCTTTTTTGAATAATTTCTAGGTAACTGTTACTCATATAGCCTTATATTACTGTGATATAGCTTGTTATAAGGTTTTGTTTATTTTATTCCTTAAGTTATATCCATTAGTGAATGTCTTTCGTCAAATTCTTTTGTAATTTACTAATAACCGTTAACAGGCTTCAATTTAAAGATAGAGTCATACTATATATAGTTAAAACCTGTCTATAGCGCGCCCTCTAAATAGCGCCTTTCTCTCTATAGCCCCAGATTTTAAATATGTAGTACGATGCGATTTACATTAAAAGTGACCTGTCTATAGCACCCCCTCTCTATAGCACCCTATTTTGGTGAGTCCCAAAAGGAGGCGCTATAGATAGGTTTAACTGTATATCTATTTTAATAAAGATTTTATATGGAATCTTAGAATTATTGAGTATTATCCATTTTAGATTGATAGAAGTAAAAAAATCACATTCCAAATTTCCTATAATCTTTCAAGTTGGACACACCCCTACACAAATCTATAATATTTAGTTAGATTTTTCAATATCTTTGTCATTGCTAGAACGTTATTATCTTTATTATAGCTCTATATACCTGTAAAATATATCTTATTGTAATGTTTTGTGTGTTATGATATATAAATTGCATTCCTACTTTCCTATACTCTTTATTTCTAAATTTCACATATTTCTTATCACTTTATTAATGATAGAATGCCCTTGTCATGTTTATTATAGCTTTAATTAAATGTAATATATGATCGTTGAGGTACAGTCTGCCCCATGCTGACGAGGGCCAACAGCCCGAAATACGTTTATGGTTGTCTTTTCTTGATTTATCAAGAAAATGGGTTGGCTAAACATTATAAAACAAGTTAAATCAACTTTTAGTTGAATTTTGTTTTACTTGATGACGTTCTGCTATCTAAAATGCTCACGTGAGCCTTCAGGATGTGACATACATATATATAGATGGCGTCTATTTTGACGGGAGAGGCGACCTTTGTCTCTTTAAATCAATATCCTCCCGGCAAAATTTCCATCTATATTACTATGTATGAAAAAACAATAGAAAAAAATAAAAGGTAAGTGGGTCAGGTGTTGATATTTAAAATAAAGAAGGCATCTACGGACCACAAGCACATGTGCTTTTTAGATGGCAGAGCGCCATCTAGTGGAACAGAAATAAACTAAACGTTGATTTAACCTGTTCCCTGATATTTGACCAACCCAATTTCTTGATAAATCAAGAAAAGCCATCCACGAACGCGTTTCGCTTTATTTTAAATATCAACGCCTGACCCACTTTTTTTTTTCACTGCATACGAGTATTTGAGAACAAAATGATGTTCATGATAAAAAATGAATATACAAAGGAGAAAGAGCGTTCATTACATATTAAAGTTTTATATAGATAAACACATACACCTAAAGGATGACATCATTCAATGAACATGCCATCAGCGGCAATAACAGCTTCTATACGCTGTCGAAACTGACTGCAAGCAGTAATGAGATAGGTCTTGGGAATGTTTGACATTGTATCCATTATAGCAGCTCTGAGAGCTGTGTTGTGGAAATGATTATTGGAGTCTCTCTCAACTACGTCCCTCATGTAATAGTCCAGCGGATTGACACTGGGGAGTTGGAGAGCCAAACGTTAGGTGTGACATAGTCGTGAAGATTCTCGGCCATCCATTCTTGGGTTGTTCTGGCTGTATGAGATGGTGCTGAGTCTTGTTGAAAAACATAGGGTCTCCCACGTGCTACAGTAGCGATCCAAATCTTGACAACTGTGGCTAACACCTGTGTAAGCAACGGCATTGACTCTGGAACCTGGAATAAAAAATGTGGAGACATCACATCACCTTCACTACTAACAACACCAAGAACCATCAATGATGCTGGAAATTTGGTATGTATGGTCGTAGGTACCTCATCAGGGCTTTTACACAGCCATCGATCATTTTTGCGGTTCACATTCTGGTCCTGAACAAAGTTATTTTTGTCTAAGAAAAACCCGATCATTCCTGGCTCCTCGGGTTGTTTGAGCTTGTTCAGAAGGCGCTTGGCTCTGGTCAAGTGGTTCACCCTGGTTCTTTCGGATTTGAACTGTCTTCTCCGCATCACGTATGATTTGTAACGGAGGTCCTCATGAACCACGTCGGATGGTAGCCTCATCAACCTGCAGCTCTCTGGCGAGTGTCCTCATCGACTTCCCAGGGTCCTCATAGATGGCAGCTTGGACACGGCTTATAAAGTCTGGTGTCCTGATACTGTCAGAACGTCGACAATGTCGTTTCCTTCAGGAAAATTCCGTCACATCACCCTTTGCAGCTTCCAATTCTCTCCGAACTTTGAAAACAAATGATCGGACGACTTTCAAGAATGCAGCAGGTATCTGAATATATATAAGCGCAAAGCTGCGGTGAAGACATCCATGATGTCCATTGCCGACCAGCGCACCTCCAAGTGCGCCAACAGCTGCGCCAAGGGTCTCCCAGACAAGCACGAGGCGAGAGCCTCAAGCTGCCCCATATTGAAGTCTAGAGCCCTCAAGTTCTAGGCTTCCAGGACCTCCTGCCTCCTCAACTGGACTTACATCCCTGCTTCTCACTGCATCAAGGCGCTGTTTCCCTGACCTCTCCAACTTCCTCCTCCCCTGCGATGACACCTCCACTGCCAGATCTTAGGATCCCTTGCCACCAGTTCGCGTTCTGCAGCCATGCTGGGGCTAGAAGAACTTACTTGATAGGCCAATTAGCACGGAAACTCAAAGCGATATAATCGCAAAGTCCTGTCTGAACTCAAGACGATTCTAAGCTCCTGATAGGATCCAGACGTACCTTCAGAGAAGTCCTCGTCTGGTGTATATATTTCTTCTACTATTTTAAACTCTGTAAACTCTCTATTTACCGTTAACTAGATGTCATTAAACTATGTTTAATTATCAATAGTTTATATAAGTTTTAAACATACCAGCTTCTAAAAAAATGTTTAAAATGTCTTCTTGAGACTTGAAAACAAGGGTACTTATACGGATTTTCATAAATATTCAATTTATTGAGTCTCATATTTTTAATTATATAAATAAATCTCTCTAGCATTGTCATGTTTGTTATATTTTAATACAAATTGTAGTCTCTAACATACATTAAAATTACCATAGAATGAAACTTAGACAAGTTTACTGAATATAATATAATTCTCGTTATATTTCCATTATAACAAACACATCTAGTAGATGCCATGATAATCATGGTCTTTTTATTTTACTTTTATAACATATTATGTGAAAAAATAGTACAAATGTGTAATATTGTACTGGGATAAGATGCATAAATTAAGAAAAAGGCATCTCCTTATCGTGCAACTGAAGTTGCTGATGGCTTGAGCCATCTATCGGAATAAATATCAACTATTCTCGTTGATTTTTAATTATTCCAGAATTGGCCAAATACTCATTCTTGATTAATGTACCTCGTTGAGGCACATCTTTCACCACATTGATGAGGGCCAACAGCCCGAAACGCGTCCGTGGTTAGCTTTTCTTGATTAATAAAGAATGGGTATTTGGCTAATTCTGGAACAATTAAAAAATCAACGAGAATAGTTGATATTTATTCCGATAGATGGCGCAAGCCATCAGCAACTTTCAGTTTCACGATAAGGAGATGCCTTTTTCTTAACATATTATGTGCAAGTATCTATAAATAACACTTAAATCTCTCATTGTATAGGGTTTATAACATTCTGGGTTTCACATGGAGGTCGTGTTAAAAAAGGATTGTAGTGTAGGTACGTCCTATTTCATATAAACTTTCTTAATGTCTTTACTATAGTGGAAAAATAGAGATTAAAATGACAAAACCATTTAGTTCACATCTGATTGGTTCTATTTACGTCTCAAAAAGTAGATTAGGAAGTTGTTTTATTTGATAAAACCATATTCCTATTTGCGGAAGAGTGATTGCTCGAAGCATATTATATATTTATAATTTTTAATTAAAAGTGCAATCCCAAGTCCACGTCTGAAACCACTCTAAACATTGTGGCCACCACGACTGAAACCAACATGCTACACTACAGTCATCCTACAGCAACAACAACTAAATTACTACATATATATATATATTAAAAAGGCATATATCGGATCAAAATATCATTTATTTTACCAATATTTCAGTTAGCTGAACGCCAACCTTTATCAAGGTGTTATAACATTTTAAAGTGTGTCAACAACAAACTCAGCGCCACATAACGTCAACAGCATTAAGCTTTTAAAAATATTTTGTTATATTCAATGTTATATTCAATATAAATATATATATCTTTTTTTTTTCTCCCCATTGAATATAACAAAATATTTTTAAAAATTTAATGCTGTTGACGTTATGTGGCGCTGAGTTTGTTGTTGACACACTTTAAAATGTTATAACACCTTGATAAAGGTTGGCGTTCAGCCAACTGAAATATTGATAAAATAAATGATATTTTGATCCAATATATACCTTTTAAATTGAATATTTATCTATGGATTGCTCTATTTTCAAAATATTTATAATTGTATGTAATTCTGCTGTCCTCAAAGCTTATGTCCATAGTTCATCTAAAATATCCATTCCAAGAGTCTAGCATCAGTATAACTATAAAAGGAAAAACGAAAAATGCAATATATATATATATATTTACTTATCCCTAGTACACGTGGTATATGCCATGATAATCATGGTGGGTAGTTAGCGACTGCTTTTACTGTAAGCGCACCACATGTCTACACATGTGAAAACCAGTTCGACTTTGCACTTACAAATGTGCCAGAGCCCCGTTTGGTTACTTGCACTCTCTGGTGGGGTAGGACTTTTGCAAGAATCGGGGGCCATTGGGGCATTTTTTTTAACAGAAAAAAAAGTGTCCAATGTGGGAATCGAACCCGAGTCGTAGTGGTCGAAAACCAAAAGGTTTAACTAGCATTCCACCGACCCCATACAGCGGTATGATAGATTAAACTGGCGAAACCGCTGGGAGGGTTCACTACTGATGAGCCAGGCCCTCCCATTGATTTTTTTTCATTACAGTAAGGTCAGTAGAAATTGTTTAAATTTTCAAAAGAATCATACGCGTCTATAATAGTTTTGAATTCTAAAAAAAAAAAAAAAATACTCATCTCTATTTATGGAGAAAGGTTTTTTTTTTGGGCAATACTTTGGAGATTTAAAAAGAAACTATTAATTTATTTTTATTCCGTTAGATGGCGCAAACTCTCAGTAAAATTCATATGCACGATAAGGAGATACTATTTTTATTAAATGCTAGAGAGACCCATTTATATATATAATTAAAAATATCAGTCTCAATAAATTTATTATTTATGAAAATATGTTTAGGTACCCTTGTTTTCAAGTCTCAAGAAGACATTTTAAACATTTTTTTAGAAGCTGGTATGTTTAAAACCTATATATATTTTTTTTATCGTGATTTTTAAAATATATTTCACGTTACCTTTTGCTTGTTTAGTAACAAATATATTTCATAATGAAAATATGAGTATTATTTTAAATAAATTCAATAAACTTGTCTGGGTTTAATTCTATAGTCTTGTAAAGGGTGATCCAAAAGTCTTGTACAACTTTAAAAATTAATAACTCCGCGAATATTTGCGCTAGAGCAATTCGGTAAACACCATTGTGTTCAGGATACAATGGAATTTTTAGGGCAAATAATATAAAATTCGAAATTGATTTTAGATGGCGCTAGATGGCGCTCTACCAGAATCAGAGGTTCAGCGGCAAATTGTTTGATAAATTGAAAATACTGTATGTAAGAAGCTACAATTTGTATTAAAATTTAACAAACATGGCGTGCGTGCGCAAATTATAAGGTATTTTTCCATTATCAACTCTACTGACTTTCAGGCGTTCTCTCTTCTTTAGACCATTCAGATAAAATTTGACTCTTTCCTTATCACCATCGTAAAGTTCTTACTGATTTGATTTATAAAGATACTTTGGCTATTAATTATAGAATATAAAAAAATAATCTTTAAATATGAATGGAAATTTTGCCGGGAGAATATTCATCTATAAAGATAAAGGTCACCTTTACCGTCAAAATAGACGTCAAAACTAGACGCCATTTGGTCTAGCTACTTTGTCAGCTAAACACCACTTTGGCAGATTGTCAAGATTCCATTAGATCCCTTGTAGATCTCGTTTAATAAAGTCCGCTCTAGACTGACGAGGGCTATTAGCCCGAAACCATGGTCTCTAGGTGGACGTTTCTCAGTTTGCCAAAGCGGGTGTTGTGGCTTTGTTACCGACCTGAGGCCGCTAGTTTACGGCGACGGTCAATAGATGGCGTCTAGTTTTGACGTCTATTTTGACGGGAGATGTGACCTTTATATTTAGAGATTGAAATATGAGTTATGCGGAAAGGAAATATAAGATATAGAGTATTATATTGTTATATGCCATCGTTGCTCTCTGTGTCAAGGTGGTTCAAATGTGTACGTGGGATCGGTAAGGACCTCTGTTCGACTGTTCTTTACTTACCTTCGTCTATTATTGAGGAGCCACAATGCTGACAATGTTAGAAGGAAAGCTTCAAGGGAAGAGATCGAGGGGAAGGAGACGACGGGGATACACAGACGATATAAAACAATGGACTGGACGACACACCTACCAGGAGATGAAGAGGATGGCGGAGGAAGTATGGAGAAACCATGTGTCTCAGTAGAGGAAGACATTGAAGGAGGAGGAAGCATTATGGAAAACAAGTAAGTATCATATATCATTCAAAAATCAACAACAGAGACTTCACTCCTGGCCGTCAGCTGGGATTCTTCCTTCTTGACTGATCCATCCTCAGCTATTCTTAGGGTCAAAACATGTAATACTAGATGGGAATTTTTCCAGAAGTATATATAGGTTAAAGGTCACCTCTCCCGTCAAAATAGACTTCAAAACTAGGACGTTTACCGAAAACTAGCGGTCTCGGGTCGATGACAAAGCCACAACACCAACACTCGGCAAACTGAGATGCATCCACCTAGAGATCATGGTTTCAGGCTAATGGCCCTCGTCAGTCTAGGACGGACTTTATTCCATGAGATCCACAAGGGATCCAATGCAATCTTCACAATCTGCCAAAGCGGTGTTTAGCTGGTAAAGTGGCTGGGCCAAATCTATGGCCAAAAGTGACTAATAATACTACGTAAAAAATTACGTACACGCTTGTTCGGCGGTACAACTACTACAATAGGAACGATACAGAGAAGATTAGCATGGCCTCTGCGCAAGGATGACACGCAAAATCGTGAAGCGTTCCATACGTAAAAAATTAACTTCTTTTTGTCTTTCCCTTTTAGGCCTTCCACTTTACAAATTAACATATTTACAAAATTTAAATTTGATGGCCTAATTTATCAATATGTTAAACAGTATTGAATTCTTTAAAATCTTCGTGATTTAAGGAATTGTAGCTCTGAGGACCCGTTGAGGTTTATAATAAACTAGCGAATATACCCGGCTTCGCATGGTTTTACCCGAGTGAAAGTTTGCCTAACGAACATTTGGTAAACAATATTTTCGGAGTAAACATCCACTGTCTACTGAATCTATTCTTGTCAAGATACATTGATGTTTATTACCTTTCTCCATCAAAACTACTGAATTTACAATAGGAAAATATTACAATTTACAAATATAATTCTATCAGATGCCGCCAAGAGGCGATACTTGTGAGTGAAATTGGCAAATTTGCAAATAAAATTACAACGAAAATGTATTTCAAATCAAATTCAAACTAGAAACCTTCCCGGTAGTATAGTAAACAACTTCCCAAAGTTTCATGGTGATTTGATGAGTAGTTTGGCCAGGTAAAAAGGACAAACATACATTCATTTATATATATATATTGTTCAGAAACTAGAGCAATCCGTACTTAAATCATTAGATATGCCTTTTTACTATCTAATGATTTAACGTTTGGATTGCTCTATTTTTTTTTCAGAACGATTTTAACCAGTTTTGGTACCGACGCGCTTCGCGTAGCAAGAACAATGGGAAGACTTTCTATCAACAGTTGGAAATTACACTTACATTTTAATCACCAGTGTCTCGCCGCAAACATAATTCCACCTTCTAATTTTAAAAGATCCTGTCCGCACAAATTTTTCTAGAAAAATATTATTTGAAACGGGAAACTTTTAAATGCTAGAATAAAAAAAAATTATCATTATGATTTAAACAAATTACAATTAAATATTGATCAATTAATTCCTAAACAATCCAATATATGCCTTTTTACTATCTAGTATGTTTATATGTTATGAATATATTTTTGTTCCAACATAAATAGAGATTTTTAGCTGTTTTTTTAAATGTGATGACAGACATAAAGAAAAATTATAAAAGACATAATTAAGAAAGTCCTACCTTGAAGCTTGGAGAAGAAAATAAAATATTGCATATTTGCATATCTACAGAAATATTTGAGCCGGCCAATAGGAAACAACAACAATGAGTTTGTATAGGGAAAGTGGTGACATCTGGCGGTAGACTTAAGAGAGAAGTTTTTTTTTCTATAAATGATAATTTTATAAATTAGATAATTTTTATATAACACATATATAGCCTTAATCCTAGATAGAATCCAGGATACCTTTCTCAGACGTTTTCTGTGCCTTCCAAGCTATACTCCGGGCTATATTTTGAGGGCTGAAACAGGAAGAAACTCTTTTGATATCACAGTGAAAAAACTAACTTTAAAATTCTGGACTAGAATTCTGAAAATGGACGGCAGCAGGCTACCTTCAATATGTTTGGCACATTTGTGGGACATTTCAATTTCTTCAAAACAGAATATCGGACTGGTAAAAAGTATAACAGAGCTACTTAATAAAAAGACATTATACATACGCCGACCGTGCGGCCACGCTAGTTTTAGCTCCGCCGTTTTCGCCTCTGGCGAGCGGAAGAACGTCGCGGAAAAATATAAAATTGATACTGGCTGAAAGCCCTCAATCCGCTGAACAAGTGCCTGTAAGGCCCAGCGTTCAATCTCAACCAGGTGAGAAGATATCACCGAAAGAACGAATTGAAGAGAATTCTTCCAAAGAATTTTCTATGGAATTCCAAAGGGATGCAGATCCGCCGGCGCGCGAGATGCATGCAAGCCTGGCCGCCGCGCGTGATGACGTCACGCCCGGCTTGGCGGCCAGTTTATCGCACAATGGCGCTGCCCGTGCCCCGGGAAACTGGGCGGACTGCGCTGAAGATCTACGCCCTGGAGCGGACGACGGCTTCACCGTCGTCAAGGGCAGAAAGAGGCGCCGCGAATCGGCGGGTTCACCCACCGCCGCTGAACCTTCCTCCAATGCCGGAGGTTCCAGGACCATTCGCCGACCTCAATCATCGGCGGGATCGGTGCCGCGGGCCCAAGAAATCAGGGCCACCAGGGCTCACATCGCGGAAGCCAGGGCGCGGCAGGCATCCTCTTCTGAGGACCACTGTGTGTACCTGGAGCACGGCCCCGAACTGGAGCCCTTCCACTACCTGAGGGCGCTGGACAGGATGCTCGGAGGAACCGCCGGAGTCATCCAGGTCTCCAAGGTGAACGGCCACCAACTCCTGGGACTGGCGAACAGAGGCCTGGCCGAGCGCCTCATAAACGAGGGCCTCGAGGTTGAGGGCACACTCCTCAGGGCCTTTCCTTTCCGCAAAAGAGCGGAAAGGATAACTGTGGGCAACCTCCCCTTTTTCGTGGAGGACTCCGCCATCATCAGCGCCCTAAAACCTTATGGGCGCGTAACATCAATTGCGCCCAAACTGATGAAGGCCGGCCCATACACCTACAACGACGGCCGCCGCGAGGCATTCATTGTCCTCCGCGAGGGAACGACAACTGAGAGGCTCCCCACCCGCCTTGAGATCCCTATTAAAGGCGAGGCCTGGCCCGCTTATTTGTCCTCGGGCATCAAGTGCTCCAGGTGCCACGGCCAAGGACATCGCAGGGCCAACTGCCCCCTGCTTGCAGGGCGAACCAACGCTCCTAGGCCGGCCACACCTACCTCTCCCACCAGCGTCCCACCAGTGACCGCGCCTGGGCTGCCTCAGCAGCCATCTGCCCATCCTCCACCTCCGGCGTCCCCCAGTCCCAGCCATGGAGACCCCCCAGCGCTTCTCCTGCGGCCCGGGCTGTGACCCCATCTGCAGCACCTCGGCCATCTACACCAGTGGCCCCAGCCGTACCTGTGGAGATGGCGCCTCCTGCCCCTCCACCTGTGACCCCTGCTCCGTCCTTGCGGGCTCCTGGGGGTTCCGTGAGCCCCCAATCAACGAAGTCGGGACCCCCGCTCAGGACATTGAAATGCCCGCCATCGAGGAGTCCTCCGCTTCCTCTACATCATCGAGCAGGACATCCATGAGAGATGACCTCGTGGCGTTCATCCGAAGAAGCCCCACCGTGTCCTTTACTGGGACGGACGCTCTTGGTCTTGGGCGCGAGGAGGTCTTGGACCTCCTCTCCTCGAGGACCAAGGCCCAAAGAAAACGCTGGCTCCTGACACCTCCGCAGACCGATGCTCTTGCCGGTCTGATTAAACAAATACTTGGCCTGAAGCCCACAGGCAATACCAATGTATACAAAATCTTACACCAGGTCAAATCCGAATTGAAAAAAGGACCGGCGGCAGTGCCTCCAACACCCCCACTGCCTGCGCCTTGGCCTGCCGAGCCAGCACCACCCGCTCCCCAAGAGAGGGAGTCGACGCCGGCCATGGCCACACGTTGCGATGAATTGCAACTTTTAACCATCCAATTGATGAAGGAACTCAACCTCTGGCCACAACTGGACTCTTTATACCCTGACCTCGTGGAAGCGGTGCTATACCCTGAGGATAGGAAGGGCTTCCTCAGGAGACTTTCGCCGGGGAACAAGAAAGCTATCATCCAAGTCCTGGACAAGCTTTCCGAGCACACTCGGGACTTACACTCCCTTACTCTCAGGGACCTATCTGAGCTTAGGGCCGCCTTGCCGTCCGACCTCCTGTTGAAATAATTGTAAATATTTAAGCTTTCTCTCCGGAGTGTACTAATTGACTGTGCAGTCAATAAAATCTGTTTAATTGGTTACTTAATAACACCCGGCTTCTCATGGCTTGTTGATGTACAGACTTCAATATTCTACAAAGATACATCCCCCTAATTATTAGAACGGCAACCGATCAGTCCTTGTAGCTGGATTATGTAAGAATAAGAAAATCAGTACTCTACTCTCACTATAAATACTTTCATTCATCACCTACAATGGAATGCTATCTGAATGACAATATCCCCCTAACCTTAAAGAGAATCATTGTACAAGTAAGAAGCCTTTTTGTAGTACAGAGAATTAATCATGTTTCACTATTGAAAACTAAGACCATAAAATGCACCTTATGCAACGGTGAATTTAGTCTCGATTTTCCACACTACATGTTCTACTTTAAGGCAATGGAAGAAGAAAGAGAAATTCTTCGTCAAGAGACCGGCTATAATAGCAATTCGCCTTATGTTTTAATGGCAAAAGTCGTAAAATCCAGACCCTTTGCATTCGCTTTTTATAAATACTGGAAATCAGCTCAATCAAAATATTTAGCACAGACACCGGATCCAACTCGATAATTGGTCGAGGCCAATACCCAATACTTGTATATAACTACGATGCTAATCTGTTATTTATTTATTTTGTTCTACAGAGAGAATCCTGTATGGCACGTGTGCCCAATAAAGGCTATTGTTGTTGTATATAACACATATATCCTTTTTTTAATAGAGCAATCCATAAATATATCTTTAATGTAAATTTATTCTATAAATTCTATTGACGTTATGTAGCGCTGAGTTTGTTGTTTTACACACATTAATATGTTATAATACCTTAAAAAAGGTTGGCGTTCAGCCAACTGAAATATTGATAAATAAATTATATTTGATCCAATATATGCCTTTTTAATTCAATATATATATATGTAGTAATGTAGGTTATTTATGCTGTAGGATGACTGTGTAGTGTGGCATGTTAGTTGCAGTCGTGGTGGCCACAATGTTTAGAGTGGTTTTCAGACGTGGACTTGGGATTGCACAAAAGACGAGACATGTTGGATGTCACCATAGAGATGGCAAGAGAGTAAGTGAAGCCGACATCGGTCAGGGGATAACTGTCTAGAGGGGTCTGTCAATCATCGTGTCTCAAAGCAGACTAATCTGTTTGAGTAAGAAGGGGGCACACCTATTAACCCCGACATGTTTTTCGGACCTTTTCCTGTCCTGGCGCCGGCTGTCACTCAATCGAATTTTATCTTGTCATATATATATATATCTTATATTTGGGGTTGGAGAAGGAAAGAATAAGAATAACATACACCATTAAGGTACTATTACTGTTTTTCCTGAATGTATCCTACATTTCTGCTTGGAGAATCTGTATAAGACTAAAAGGTCTTAATAAAGCTTTTTTGTTGTTTGTTGTATAGATAAAAACGCCTTATATGTACGATTCGTCCTCTTATTTGAACCATATGATAGAGGTTGCCTGGCCGGCATTCATAGTTATTAAAATTAAAGACACTTCGGCCAGTAAATCTTTTCTATTGTCTCGACGTTTCGACAAAAATCTTTTGTTCTCGTCAGAAGCGAACAAAAATTAAAATTTGAATTTTTGTTCGCTCGTGACAAGGACAAATTAAAGATACTTCAGCCAGTAAATATTTTTTATTATTTCGACGTTTCGACAAAAATATTTTGTAAATCTGTCGAAACGTCGAGACAATAAAAAGATTTACTGGCCGAAGTATCTTTAATTCTAAGAATCATGAATACCGGCCAGGCAGTCTCTATCTTTACGACATACGTCTTATGTCAATTGAAAAAGCCCTGTACGATTTATAAGTAAATAAAACAAAGCATCATGGGCTGCGTTTCTTTATTAAAACAAATATATACGAGCTTTCGGGCACATACGCCCTTCTACAGGAATTAATAAAACAGTAATCCAACTAGTTTGAAATAAGATTTGTTTATAAATTTAACGTGCATATCCACGATACACGTGCATTTCAACTTGCAAGGTATCCCATCAGACATGTTATATCTTATACTGTGATTGAATTATTTTTATCTTATTTTATTTAAGTCAATTGAATTATAAGCTTCTGGTAAATCAATTCTGCGATTTATACTGTTATATTGTTTGGACACTATTGCTTCAATTATTAATCTTTGAAATTTATTATTAATATTGTTATAATGTACTTTAGGTTCATTTAAGTTAAATGTGTGTCCTGTTGAATTGGAGTGTTGTTACTATTAATAATAATGGGTCATTTCTGTTTATGTTTCTTCTGTGTTCAATGATTCTATTATGCAATTTTCTTCCCGTTTCTCCTACATATTTGGCATTACAATTATTACATTCTATAGAATAAATTACCTCTTTTCTGCTTGATATATATTCGGTTTGCCTGTTTTTTGTAATCGGGTTTCTTAATATATCTGATAAGTTGGGAGAGTTGCTATAAAAGGTTTTTATTCCATATTTATCTAGTGTTCTAGAAATGTGGATGGATTTCGGGGAATATGGGATGTAGCAATTCTGCCTGTATATTTTAGTTTTTTGTGCTGACATGTTAGATGTGACCTGTGCCTGATAGAAATGTTTTTAAAATAAATGTTTTGGGATAACCAACTGATGTCAAATTATTGATAACAGTTTGCGTTTCTTGCGTTTTGTATTGATTTAAAGAACAATGAGTATAAATTCTTTTAGTTAATGTTTTCACTGTGTTAATTTTATGACTAATGGGGCAGAATGAATAAAATTTTATATAATTGGGGGCGAATGAAGGTTTGTAGTAAACTGTTGTTTGCAATCTATTATCTATTTTAATTATTTTAATATCTAAAAATGGCAATGTGCAATTATCTTCTTTTTCTATTGTGAAACGTAAACTATTGTTATAATTGTTGAGTGCGGCTAAGATGTTGGGAATCTGTTTTTCTGTACAAATGCAAAATATATCATCTATATATCGTCTGTATAATATGATGTCTGCTGGATATGATGATGTGATCCAATTGTCTATTTCTCTCATAACTATTTCGGCTAATGGAGTTGATAATGGGCTTCCCATAGGGGAACCCTTGATTTGTTTATATTGTTTTTGGTCAAAAGTGAATATGTTAACTTTAAGACATAATGTAATTAAATCTATTATTTTATCTATTGTTTTAGAGTCTATCGAATTGTTATTTAAAAAGGTTTTAGTAGTTTCAATTATTAAGTTATGGGGGAGACTGGGATATAAGGCCTCTACGTCGAATGATACTAAAATATGATCTCTCTGATAATTGTAATTGGCTATTTCAGTAATGAATGTTGGAATATTTGCTATTGACATTGGAAATACGTTATTCTTAATTAATCGCCCCCAATTATATAAAATTTTATTCATTCTGCCCCATTAGTCATAAAATTAACACAGTGAAAACATTAACTAAAAGAATTTATACTCATTGTTCTTTAAATCAATACAAAACGCAAGAAACGCAAACTGTTATCAATAATTTGACATCAGTTGGTTATCCCAAAACATTTATTTTAAAACATTTCTATCAGGCACAGGTCACATCTAACATGTCAGCACAAAAAAACTAAAATATACAGGCAGAATTGCTACATCCCATATTCCCCGAAATCCATCCACATTTCTAGAACACTAGATAAATATGGAATAAAAACCTTTTATAGCAACTCTCCCAACTTATCAGATATATTAAGAAACCCGATTACAAAAAACAGGCAAACCGAATATATATCAAGCAGAAAAGAGGTAATTTATTCTATAGAATGTAATAATTGTAATGCCAAATATGTAGGAGAAACGGGAAGAAAATTGCATAATAGAATCATTGAACACAGAAGAAACATAAACAGAAATGACCCATTATCATTAATAGTACAACACTCCAATTCAACAGGACACACATTTAACTTAAATGAACCTAAAGTACATTATAACAATATTAATAATAAATTTCAAAGATTAATAATTGAAGCAATAGTGTCCAAACAATATAACAGTATAAATCGCAGAATTGATTTACCAGAAGCTTATAATTCAATTGACTTAAATAAAATAAGATAAAAATAATTCAATCACAGTATAAGATATAACATGTCTGATGGGATACCTTGCAAGTTGAAATGCACGTGTATCGTGGATATGCACGTTAAATTTATAAACAAATCTTATTTCAAACTAGTTGGATTACTGTTTTATTAATTCCTGTAGAAGCGCGTATGTGTCCGAAAGCTCGTATATATTTGTTTTAATAAAGAAACGCAGCCCATGATGCTTTGTTTTATTTACTTATACGTCTTATGGTTTAAATAAGATGCCGAATTGTACATATAATACAAAGGATAAAAGATTTTTGTCGAAACGTCGAGATAATAAAAAAGATGTACTTGCCGAAGTAATAGATTTTCCATCACAATACCGATATCTCAGAAGAAATCAATAGATCAATTTTATAGGTTCTGGATGCTCTAAAAATGTAAATAGACATATTCCATAAAATTATTAAATTACAAACCAATTTAAAATTTTCCAGTTATAAATATATCCACGCTGCGCGCGTTTGTTTTTGGAAATATTTCTGGTGGGATCAAGTCGATATTATAGTAAGCCCGTTGAAGAGCGATTAACTCTTGAAAGCTAGCGTTTTTTAAATAAAAAGATACTCATTGTGAGAATATATTTGTAATTATAATACTTTTTTCACAATTTTATCATGAATAGAAGTATATTTAATTTGAAGAAATAATGACGTATAGTTCAATAAAAAACAATCCCTTGAATTAATAATAAAATAAGAACATTAAGCCTCCAGGGAAAAGGTTTCTTTTAAAAATATATTTTATGTAAAAATCTCTCAAGTTTTCGGGCAAGTAAGCTCTTCTACGTGAGAAAATCCCGAGAAAATTATTATAAATATCCAGAAAGCACAATAGCATTAACAGAAGAATAGACATTCCGGAAATTTATAACTATTAATATATTTCTTTTGGAGCTAAGTCGTCACTGAGTAGTGCTCCCAGTCTTAATGACAAAGGTAGACGCATTCTACTTCACCCAGTTATGATTGTCAGACACCATCAAGGGTCAAAAACTTGATAACCTAATATAAATGAGTGGAGATAAGAAAGAAGAAGAAGAAGATAATATAATATTCTCCCTGAACCTGCACCATAACCCCCAGGTGAAGATATCACCTCGGGATAGCAAACTCAAAAACACGCGCAACAGAAGCCCGTGTTGATTCTGCATTTAAGCAAATGTAAACAACAAAAACACTTTATTTTAATTTTAAATCTTATTTTCATGGCGTTTTAATGATGTAAGATATTTTCTCCCGTAAAAGGGCTTTCTTGTCCGAAAGCTTGAGAGTTTTTAAATAAAAAAATATTTTTAAAAGAAACTTTTCCCCGGAGGCTTAATTTTTTTATTTTAATAATGACGTATAGGTTCAAATTCACATTAATAGGTACCGCTCAGCAACAGCAAATTAGTTCATGATAATTGAACAATGAATAATATGTGAAGGTTATTCACATATTAAACAAATTTTAACGCGGGATTCAATCCCGGTTCATGACTGTCGGGAATCGAAGGTGTTACCCACTCATCCACCGACTATTATATATTGACGTCTAGGTGTTTGTGTTGTAAGTTAAAGGAAAGGAGACAAAGTTGGATGTGGATTTTTTTCTCTTTTGAGGTACAACAAGACAACAAAGAAGAAGGGACTAGGAGGAGCCACATGTGGGGATGTAGTTCTAGGATCGTGGGATGAACTGGATGCGAATGGGTGTCCGGGTCTTGAGTACAATCTCCCCAGCTAGCCGCAGGTTCTCGCGGGAATCCAAGGATCTGAGCTCGAAGTGACGCAGGATGTTGCCGAGGATCACTTTCACCTCCATGACAGCGTACTTCTGGCCTGGAGTCATCACAGTGTGTTATCTACAGTGTGTCTGTATCTACACCACAGCATTGTGTAGATCTCTAACTGTAGGTAGTGACATGGTATATATATATGTTGTGATAAATTTGTTTGATATAGAATTATTGAGCATTTGCTATTGAGATTTAATATAGAGAACTAAACACAAGGTATAAAGACCAAATTCAAATAATTAAATAGTGTGTGATGTTTCGGTAACAGCGTTGTTACCGAAACGTCACATACTATTTATTTATTTGGATTTGGTCTTATTACCTTGTGTTTATAATCTATATTACAAATTGTGCATTATCAATATAAAGAACTATTAGCTGTTGCTTGATTCGGAATACATTAGTATTAAGTCAATGGTATTGTTATGCAGTATTTTATGATATTGCAATCGTGGTAAAAATAATAAACCAGTTTAATCATAATTAGATTTAATTGTGACAATGAAGAATATAAAATACATAATTTGATAAAGTACTACCTGACTTAAGGCGAATAGAATGAAGGAAATGAAAGATTACGTATTTAAAAATTTCAGAAAGATTTGGGCCGGCCAACGGGAAACAACCACACTAATTCTCGTTACATTTCATTATAATATACAAACATAGACAAGGCTATAATAATCATAGTAGGCAAGACTTGTACGTAATCTCAAACTGTGGATACATTACACCTCTACAAATGAAAATGTTTGACTTTATATTCTTACAATGTTCTTTATCTCCGTTGTTCACTTGCTGGTTGAGCTTAACTTGGGTATCAATTTGAACAAAATATTCCCATAAACAATCTCTATTTATATATAGACCGTTGCTCGTTGTTATACAAATATATAAAACTTCGAGTTTTCTCTCAGACTATCCTGTGGATTGTTTGTGAAAATATTGTGTTCAAATTGTCTTCGAATTGATACCCAAGTTAATCTCAACCAGCAAGTGCTAGTGAACAACGGAGATCAGAAACATTGTAAGAGTATAAAGTC